>BDMV01000002.1:47183857-47835808 GCA_008326285.1 Oryza officinalis | reverse complement strand
GGAGCTGGACGCGAGAGCGCACAGCAGCGGGGCGGCCGCGGGCCACGAAGACCTAACCGCCCGCCTCGCAGCCGCCGAACACACCGTCGCCGAGCTGCAGGGCGCGCTGGACTCGTCCGCCGGGGAGGTCGAGGCCCTCCGCCTGGCGTGCGAGGTGGGGCCCGGCATGCTTCGGGACGCCGTCTCGCGCCTAGACCGCGCCGGACGGCAGGCGGGCCTCTGGGGCGGGCGGTACGCGAAGTACGCCGCCAACCAGGGGGGCCTCGCCCAGCGCCTCTCGGAGATGGCCGGGGCCCTAGAACGGCTCCCCGAGGAGCTCGAGGAGACGATCAGGTCATCCTCGAGGGACCTCGCCCGGGGGGCGGTGGAGCTCGTACTGGCAAGCTACCAGGCCAGGGACCCTGACTTCTCCCCGTGGGCGGCGCTGGAAGAGTTTCCTCCCGGAACCGAGGACGGCGCGCGCGCACAGGTCCGGGACGCCGCCGACCACATTGTCCACAGCTTCGAGGGGACGGCCCCTCGGCTCGCGTTCGCCCTCGACTCCGACGAGGAGGAGGACGGCGACGACGGTGCGGACGACAGCGACGACGAGGCCGTCGACCCGGGCGCGTCGGAGTGAGCCCCCAGGCCCCCGCCAATCTTAATAATTTTTCCTTCTTCTTCCGAGGCCTTCGAGCCCCCTTCCTGTATAGACTGGTTTAATCTGCAATCAAACAAAGTCGAAATTTCTATGTCAGTTATGTTTGTTGTGTGTATGAGATGAGGATGGTCTGTGCCGCGGTCCTTCTGTGTCTTGGCTTGAACAAGGGCTCGTGCCCGGGTCCCAGCCTCAAACGGCACGGGTCGGAGCTAGTGCCTGGGGAGATCCGCGTCTCGAGACTGGCCAGGCCGGGAGCGCGGTGACCGAGGGTTAGGTGGACCCGATTGTGGGCCTTTGCCGATTCCCCCCCGGAGTTCACCGCGCCCCGGGGCACGGCTCGGTTCTGGGCCCCATTTGGCGGTTTTAGACGGCCCGGGCCACCGAGGGCAGGATCGAGCACGAACGGACCGATTCAAGCCAAGACCTTCAAAAGGAAACGAAAACACAGACACAGTCCTCGGGAAATCGAAAGTGCTTTTATTGAAATGCAGAAGAGAAAAATAGACAAGCATATGCATGTGGTAGCCCCGGCCAACCCTGCACGCCCGAGGTGGGTGCGGGGTTGGCCCGAGCCCGAGACATGACACCCGATCCCCATCAGGGGTAGAAGCGACGAAGATGTTCGATGTTCCACGGGTTAGGCAACTCTGTGCCGTCGCCCGTGGCCAACCGAACCGAGCCCGGCCGGGGGACGCCGATCACTCGATACGGACCCTCCCACATTGGTGAGAGCTTGCTCAGTCCAGCGCGCGTTTGGACGCGGCGTAGGACGAGGTCGTCGACGCAGAGTGATCGGGCCCGGACGTGGCGCTGATGGTAGCGCCGCAGGCTCTGTTGGTAACGCGCGGCTCGGAGGACTGCGCGCCGCCTTCGCTCTTCCAGATAGTCGAGGTCGTCTCGGCGAAGCTGATCTTGATCAGCCTCGCAATACATGGTGGCCCGAGGGGACCTCAGGGTGAGCTTGGATGGGAGGACCGCCTCCGCGCCGTAGACGAGGAAGAAAGGCGTTTCCCCGGTTGCTCGGCTCGGCGTGGTTCGGTTCGCCCAGAGCACCGCTGGCAGCTCCTCGATCCACGAGTCGCCGTGCTTCTTGAGGATGTTGAAGGACTTGGTTTTGAGGCCCTTGAGGATTTCCGCATTGGCGCGCTCCACCTGGCCGTTGCTTCTGGGGTGGGCGGGTGAGGCGAAGCAGAGCTTGATGCCCATGTCTTCGCAGTAGTCGTCGAAGAGCTCACTAGTGAACTGGGTGCCGTTATCCGTAATAATACGGTTAGGCACCCCGAACCGAGCAGTGATGCCCTTGATGAATTTTAGCGCCGAGTGCTTATCGATCTTGATGACCGGATAGGCCTCGGGCCACTTAGTGAATTTGTCGACAGCGACATACAGATACTCGAACCCGCCCGGGGATCGCCTGAACGGACCCAGGATATCGAGCCCCCAGACAGCAAACGGCCACGAAAGAGGTATGGTCTGCAGGGCCTGGGCCGGCTGATGCATTTGCTTGGCGTGGAACTGGCACGCCCTGCACCGCCAGACCAGGTCGACCGCATCGTTGAGAGCCGTCGGCCAATAGAAACCCTGGCGAAAGGCCTTGCCAACCAAAGTGCGCGAGGCGGAGTGGGCTCCGCACTCGCCTTCATGGACATCGGCGAGAAGCTCGACGCCTTGTTCCTGAGGAATGCACTTCAGGAGGACTCCGCTAGCCCCGCGCCGATAGAGGGTCCCTTCCACCAGCACGTAGCGCTTGGAGATGCGACGGACGCGTTCACTCCCTTCGCGGTCCCCGGGTAGAGTCTTATCTGCGAGGTACGCCTGGATCTCAGTGATCCAAGCAATCAATCTAGGGGAGCTGGGAGCGCTCCCCTCGGGTCCCGAGGCTTGGACTCCGACGGGCCTCGGGGGCCGTTCAGGCGCGTCCGTCTCCCCTAGGGGGTCGGGTCGTGCCGACGGCTGGGCAAGCCTTTCTTCAAAGGCGCCCGGTGGGGTTTGGGCTCGCGAGGAAGCGAGCCTTGAGAGTTCATCGGCGACCGCGTTATCCCGCCTGGGCACGTGCCGAAGTTCTATCCCGTCGAAATGGCGCTCCATACGCCGCACCTCGCGGACGTAGGCGTCCATCTGCGGGTCAGAGCACCGGTACTCCTTACAGACCTGGTTAACGACCAACTGGGAGTCGCCTAACACCAGGAGGCGACGGATCCCCAGTCCAGCCGCCACTCTGAGTCCCGCAAGGAGTCCCTCGTACTCTGCCATATTATTGGTCGCCCGAAAGTCGAGGCGGACCAGGTATCTGAGGATGTCTCCGCTCGGCGAGGTCAAAGTGACCCCCGCACCGGCGCCCAGAAGAGACAGGGAGCCGTCGAACTGCATCACCCAGTAGGCGGTGTGAGGCAGCTGCGAGGGGCCCGGGCTGGCCTCGGGGGCGGAGACGGGCTCGGGAGCTGGGGTCCACTCCGCTACAAAGTCGGCGAGGGCCTGGCTCTTGATCGCGTGGCGTGGTTCAAAGCGCAAATCGAATTCGGAGAGTTCGATTGCCCATCTCACCACCCGTCCAGTACCCTCTCGGTTGTGCAAGATTTGGCCGAGGGGGTAAGACGTAACCACCATGACCCAATGCGCCTGGAAATAATGGCGCAACTTCCTCGAAGCCATCAGAATTGCGTAAAGCATCTTCTGGGCCTGAGGGTATCGGGTCTTGGCATCCCGGAGGGCCTCGCTAACGAAGTAGACGGGCCGCTGCACCTTTCGGCAGGGCCTGTCCTCTTCGCTAGGGGTCTCATCTCCAGGGCGCCCTTCGTCCGAGAGGCCGTGCGGGGCGCACTCGGCTTCTGTGCCGATGACCTCGGGGTCAGAGGGCGACAGGCGCGGCCTTCCCGCAGTGGCCCCGGGGCCATCCTGGGGGTCGGGGGCGCCTGGCGGAGGGCCAGCTCCGGCCGTCGGGGGCCTTAGGCCGCCGTTCGGCTTGGGGGCCTCTCCTCCCTGCTCTCTCCCGGGTCGAGTCGACACAAGGTGGGGGCGTGCGGAGTGAGGGTTGTCCTCGTCGCGCTCCACGACCAACGCCGCGCTGACTACCTGCGGGGTTGCCGCCAGGTAGAGTAGCAACGGCTCATCTGGCTCCGGGGCGACCAGGACTGGGGGAGAACTGAGGTACGCCTTCAACTGAGTGAAGGCCCGCTCAGCCTCCTCCGTCCAGGTAAACAGCCCGGAGCGTTTGAGGAGCTTAAATAGGGGTAGCGCCTTCTCTCCCAGCCTCGATATGAATCGACTTAAGGCGGCCATGCAGCCGGTGACGCACTGCACGTCCCTAAGCTTGCTGGGGGGGCGCATCTGCTCTCTAGCTCATATCTTCTCGGGGTTGGCCTCGATGCCTCGGGCAGAGATCAAAAACCCGAGAAGCTTGCCCGCAGGCACGCCGAACACACACTTATCGGGGTTCAGCTTTATGCGGGCGGAGCGGAGACTTTCGAAAGTTTCCGCTAAATCCGAGAGCAAGGTCTCTTGGTTGCGCGTCTTCACAACCAAGTCATCGACATAGGCCTCAACGTTGCGTCCTATCTGGCTACCCAAAGAAATTCGAGTAGTACGTTGAAAAGTAGGACCTGCATTCTTTAACCCGAAAGGCATCGTCGTATAACAATAAGTTCCTATGGGGGTAATGAATGCAGTTTTCTCCTCATCCTCCCTAGCCATGCGAATCTGATGATAACCAGAATATGCATCTAGAAAACACAAAAGGTCGCACCCCGCGGTGGAGTCGACAATCTGATCTATGCGTGGCAGGGGATAAGGGTCCTTAGGACATGCCTTGTTGAGGTCGGTGTAGTCGATGCACATCCGAAGCTTGCCGTTTGCCTTGGGAACGACGACCGGGTTCGCAAGCCACTCCGGATGGATGACCTCACGGATGAATCCGGCCTCCAGAAGCCGCGCCACCTCTTCGCGGATGAAGGCTTGGCGTTCCGGGGCCTACCGCCGCACCTTCTGCCGGACCGGCCTTGCGCCCGGCCGCACGGCGAGACGGTGCTCAATCACCTCCCTGGGGACCCCGGGCATATCCGCCGGTCTCTAGGCGAAGACGTCGGCGTTTGCCCGCAGGAAGGAGACGAGCGCGTCTTCCTATTTGTCGTCTAGGAGACCATCGATTCGTGTGGTCTTGGACGGGCCGTCGCCCAGGGCAACCTCCTTGACCGGGACCTCGTCGCACGTGACCATCCACTGCCTCGGGGCGGGCGGGACGGAGGTGCTGAGCCTCTCGTCGCCACCCGCGGGCTTGGACGCCGCGGCGAGGTGATCCGCGCGCTGCTCCATACAAGCAAGCGCGACTTTGAGGTCGCCATGGACGGTGATGGGGCCACCGGGGCCCGGTATCTTCATCTGGAGATAGGCGTAGTGGACCGCCGCCATGAACTTCACCAACGCGGGCCTCCCCAGGACCGCGTTGTAGGGCAGACTGAGGTCCGCCACATCGAAGTCCACCCGCTCCGTGCGGAAGTTGGCGGAACCACCGAAGGTGACCGGGAGGTCGATATGACCCAGCGGCCAAGTGTGCCCTGGCGTCACGCCGATGATCGGCTGGGACGGCCGGAGCACCATCCCCAGAGCCTTGATGGCATCAAAGGCTGCGGGGGAAAGGATGTTGAGGGCTGCGCCCCCGTCTACGAGGACACGCCCCAACTTCACATTGCAGACGGTGGGGGAAACCACCATCGCGATCTGTCCTCCCCGGGCAACGCACGGCGGGTGGTCGGTCTGGTCGAAGGTGAGGGCAACCTCCGACCACCGCGCCCGCCGCGCCGCCTCATGGGTAGGGGCCACGGCCAGAAGCTCGCGCTTCATGGCCTTGAGGCTCCGGCGAGAAGCGTGAGCGCACGCTCCCCCATCGACGGTGGCGACGGTGGCCTCAGGCTCCTGAAAGCCCAGGTCATCGTTGCCATCGTCGACATCCTCGGCGGGAGCCTTCTGCTTGGCCTCACCCCGCCGGTTGCCGGTGGGAGCTGCCGGGGCCTTGCCCTCGCGGCGCTCCTGCCTCTTCTCCTCCTCCCACTTCCTCGTCCGCTCAGCCAAGCTTTTGACCGCGCGGCAGTCCGCGAGGTCGTGGAGGGAGGTCTTGTGCACGGTGCACCATTTGCCAGTCGGGCGCTCCCTGCTGGGAGCGCCGGCCTCCTTCTTTTTGTCGCTCGTAGGCCTCCCCTTTCGGGGGACCCGCGAAGCGCCCTCGACGGCGAGGACATGACCCTCGTCGTCGGAACGGGCCGACCTCTTCTTCCTCCTCCTGTCCCGCCGCCCTGATCGAGCGGCGGACCCTGGGACGGCCGGAGCTGCCACGCCAGAACCGGAGGAGTTCCAGGTCCAGGCCTCCTCCTTGCGAGCCACACGGTCCGCGAGCTCAAAAAGCTGCGCGGTGGTCTGGGGCTCCTTGGAGGCGATCTTCTCGAGCATGCGGTTGTGCCGCACGCCCCCCCTGAACACGTAGATCACCGCGTGTGCGGGGATGCACGGTATGGTGTTGCGGACTTGACAGAACCGCTGAATGTACGAGCGAAGAGACTCATCGTCCCTTCGCTGTATCGCGTGCAAGTCCGCTTCTTCGCCTGGGCGCGGATATGTGCCCTGAAAATTCGTGGTGAACTGCTGGCACAAATCCTCCCAAGAGTGGACCGACGCGGGTGGCAAGTTCGTTAGCCAACCCCGCGCCTGACCCTTCAGGGCCATGGGGAAGAAATTCGCCATGACCCTGTCGTCACCCCCCGCGGCCTCGATCCCGGTCGTGTAGATCTGGAGAAACTCGACGGGGTTGACGCTTCCGTCGTATTTTTCAGTGATGGTGGGCCGGAACCTTGGGGGCCAACGGACGTTCCGAAGGCTCGCCACAAAGGCTCGACAGCCGGCACCGCCCACCGGGGACACGGGGGGCCGGCCCCCGCGACCGGACCGAAGTGACGCTCCGGACGAGGAGACGCCCTCCGTTGCATGGGCGGCGCGACGAGCGTCGCGCCGGCGCTCGATATCGAGCCGGGCATCCGGCCCCCCACGCACATCTTCTTGGGTCGGAGGCGTTGACGAGGGAACGGCGGACGAACGGCGTGTATCGGCCGTCGTTCGCCGTGCCCTCCGCCTCGACGACATGGAGCCGGCGGCGGCAGCGCCAGAGGTCCCGGCGGCGGAGGACCGCCCGCCGGCGTCTAGGCGCTGCTGCGCCGTCGTGACCAAGTTGGCCACGTCATCCAGCCAACGCCGGGCTGGAGTCTCTGGATCGGGGACAACGGGCGGGTGACGCAGGAGCGCGCCCGCAACCTGCAGCGCGCCCTGGGGCGTGCCGCCGTCGCCGTAGACGAGGCGGTGTCGCGCCCCGCCTCGCCGTCCTCCCCCGTCGCCCGTGAGTGGCGAGGTCGCGGATCCTTCGACTTCCTCGAGCGCCTTCCCCCGCCCGAGACTTCGGCGAGAGGGGGACGGCGGGGTGCGAGCCCGACGGCGCGGGTTCTGCTCCCCGTCATCACCGCTAGCGCTCGGAGAGAGGCTGTGCGCCACTGCCCGTTCGGCCATAGGGCTGAGCGGGCGAAGCTTGGCACACACGAAAAAGGATGAGGGCTTAGAAAGACACGCGCGCCCCCTACCTGGCGCGCCAGATGACGGAACGTGGGGCTCCTCACCGGGAGACCGCGTGGGCCCCCCTTTGCCGGTTCGGCTGGGGGCGCTAAGTGAGGTTCTTCGCCCTCGATCTGGGGAATGTCAGCGAGAGAGGAAACGCACAAAACACGGGCGACGTAGACAGGTTCGGGCCGCTGAGAAGCGTAATACCCTACTCCTGTGTTCTCGTGGATCTGAGGGTCTCCAACAATACAAAGAGAGTTCGGTCTCCAGAGCGTATTCGCCGAAGTCCCCCCCTTCCTTTCCTAGGCCTGAGCCTCCTTTTATCTGGCAAGGGGTTACCACATGGGCCTCTAGCTGCCTAAGAAAGAAAGCATTCTTTTTATAATCAGGGCTAGTCTACAGCCGGAAGTGACCTCTGACTGGCACGGTACAGGCCTCCTGCCCCGCTCGCCAGCTCTCCCGGTGGACGCCCGTTTCAACCTTCATTAAATGGCAAGCGACTTCCTTGCCATGCTTGCGCTGAAGTCTGGAATGGATCTGACCGGGACTGACATACCAACTCCAGGAGTTAGCACGCCAGCTCCGGCTAGGGACGAGAGCCAGGAGGCTCTCATCATTCTGACGGGACGGGGCGAGGCGTGCCACAGGCCGCCTGTCGCCACCTAACCCGCGATCTGACCGGTCTGTGACCGGTCACACACCGCGACCGGTCACGGACCGGATAAGCGTGCGCTGCGCCGCATTAAATGCGGCGTGGCGCGCTTGTCTGATCCACTATAAATGCGGTTAGGCGAGCCCTGCTGTGCTCATCTAACCCACACACGTGGCGCCAAAATCACAGGGGGTCGGGGCGCCCCAGCCCTCGGGGCCGAAATGGGAGCGGCCCGACCCCTCGGGGAGACAGAGGGAGGGGTGGCCACGTCACCCTCGGGCCCGACCCCCCCGAGGGGGTTGGGCCACGTGGGCGACAGCGGCCACTCAAGCCTCTAGTTAGGATACCCTCGGTCCCATGTCACCGACACAGGTGCATCGACTAGATGCACCTAATTAGGTGTAGCCTCCGACTATATGGTTAGTTGAACAAACTAAGCATATAGTCAAGGAATAAATAATCTAACCATCCGAGTAATTTTATATAAATAATATGCTTAGCCAAAGCCAAAAACATCCTGAAAAATCATATAGCACATAGCCTCATTAATAAGGCATGGTGCATAATGACCCTGAGTACTGGCATCACATTGTGCACATACTATCAAAACAGTCATGCTCAAGTCCCCTCGATACACACAATTTTACCATCCTCAGAAATATATGACATTTGTAGTATAAAATCCGAGTTAATAAAACTTATAAATAGATTTACCAACCACTTGAAGAATATGACCGAAATATAATTAGCCTAAGCTATAATATTGGTCTTAATCAGAAAAGCACACCAAGATGACAAAATAGCATTGATATAATATAAAATTAATTACTTTGTAAAAAACTAAACAACTCCTGCAACCTATAGAAAAATTACCAGGACAGTTATAAAAACCTTTACTGTTTGTCACCTTTCAAATTGCATCGTACTAACTCCTAAAATGTTGTGTAACTGCTATATGAAAGGATTTTGAAGGTATTGGGCAATAGAGCACGTGCATATTGCCAAGGCAAATTTGCTTAAGTCTCTAGAGACCTGTGACAAGCCACACCTAAGATATGGGCTGTAAGCATCTCGTGGGCCTCGACCCAAACGAAAAATGCTTACCGATACCCTTAAAAGATGATGTGCATAGCATGCCTATAATATGCTCCCGAGTGACAAATCTCCCGAGTAATATAGACCAGGCACATCTCATCTGAGCAAAGCTTTTGTTCCAAGTAGTTATCCCTCATAAGGTGTACTAAAGTAGATTTGATAATTGAATCTCGACTGGCGCAAGAACTCAGCTTGTGACCCTTGTGGGGAATAATGATTGGTCCAGACCTTGAGCGTAGGAGATAAGCTCATGGCCATGAATTCATGTTGCATATATCCAGAATAAGTTCAGATTGAAGGTATGATCCTCGTGCTAGAGCTAGTAAGCCCCTGAGCATGTTGCTTGTTCTTCTGTCGTAGTCGAGGTTATCCATTAGTGGCAACTGATGCAGTCAGCATGGAAGCGAGATCACCAATATGGAGATGAAATTGCCCATCAGAGATGACGAAGATGTCAGTGGTGAAGACGTAGTTGCCCATCAACGGCGATGACGAAATCCACCAACCATGGAGACGAAGAAAATAGTCAGCGACGGCAAACATGACTAGTAGTGATGACGATTGGCGGCAGTAGAGATGATCGGCTATGAAGACAAAGTTTCTCAACAATGGTGATGGAGACGCGTAGCCGTGGAATCGAGAAGATCAGTTGGCAACAACAGACGAGGCGGCTGGCAGTAAAGACGATGACGCCTATCAATGGCGATGCAATAGGCCAACCTTGAAGGAGAGAATACCAGTCGGCGGCGACCAAGGCAAGTTGGTGTTGAAGATGAAGACGTACATCAGCAACAACGACGTAGGCCAGCAATGACGGCGAGACCACTAGTCGGCAATGATGGAGATAGCCAGACGATGAAGACGAAAATGTTAATCAGCTGCGGCGTAATAGGCCACCAATTGTGACAGACGCAACCGGTGGTGATGACGATTTGCAACAGGAGAAACAGCCGGTTGTAGAGACAAAGTTACCCGTCAACGGTGGCAGAATTGATTAGGCCGAAGAGACATGACAAGATGTTAATGAAGATGGCGATATTGATGACCCAGTCAAAGTTTATTGTAGATGAAGCCCAAATTCCTGAAGCAAAGACCTTGGTTGACAGTAGTTGACTGAAGATGAAGTTAATATCGATGATGAAGGTGTCGATGGTGACGTTAATGATAATAATCCATTAAACTGTTGAGAAGATATCGAAGCTCGAGTAGTTTTCTTGACACTAACGTGTGCATGATGAAGATTGATGCAATACCTCTTGATTTATGATGATGGTAGTAGAACTTGATATTGTAGCTGTTGAAAATGCTTCACTTGGAGCAAAGTAGATGCTGTTGTCCAACTCATCGAATCTGAGTCGATTGGTTGATAATTCCAAACTTCCTAGGCCGAACGTAGTAGGCTTGAAGTAATATCCGAGTAGAACTCTAAACTTGACCATGACATATAAATTAAATCTTGAACTTGACACTTGAGAAACTTGAAATAGGCTGTAGCATCAACTGAGAGCCAAAGTTATCGGTGAAAATGTTGAAGTTGTTGAAGTAGAAAGTCTGCTCTGGAGTGAAGACGAAGCTGATGATTTCGGAGTTGATTTCATAGAACTTGCTAACTGGTTAATTAATTGTTTCATCTTGTCATAACACCCAGAATTTTGAGTCTTGTATTTGAGAAGTCCCCGACTCTATGCTTAGTTGGGAAACAACTGAACATAGAGTTAAGAACTATAGCTTGTCATTGAGTAGCCATTGCTTAAGTGAAGATACGCATTGAGGATGTCCTGAGTAAAAATCTTGAGCATTGGAACACCATTTGTTATAGTAGTTTAACATGGCATCATATTTGGTGGCACTTGCCCTCATGTTGAGGCTCTTGGAGACGTCGTGGTTGGTGAAGTAACGAAGCTTACGAAGTAGAGGCAATAGAGTTTGCCGGTACCGAAGACAATGAAAATGAAGTCGCTCCACAATGGTGATAGAATTGTACAGCCATGATGACGTGGACATAAGTTGTCAGTAATAGAGGCAAACCGATGGCGAAGACAAAGACGTCCATGAGCGGAAACATAAAGGCCAGCCGTGTAGGCGGTGACACCAGTCGGCGGCAATGAAGGCAAACCAGCGGTGGAGACGTAGTCGCCCAACAACAGTGGTGTGACCAACCAACCGTGTAGGTGGAGACACCAGTCGACGACGGCGAAGGCAAACCGACGATAAAGACGTAGACGCCCAACAACGGTGGAGTGACCAACCAACCGTGTATGCGGAGACACCAGTCGGCGCGGCGAAGACGAACCAGAGGTGAAGAGACGCCCAACAACGGTGGTGTGACCAACCAATCGTGTAAGCGGAGACACCAGTTGGCGCGGCGAAGACGAACCGGAGATGAAGACGTAGACGCTTAACAACGGTGGTGTGACCAACCAACCATGTAGGCGGAGACACCAATCGGCGGCGACGAAGGCAAGCCAGCGATGAAGACGTAGACGCCCAACAACGGTGGTGTGACCAACCAACCGTGTAGGCGGAGACACAGTCGGCGCGGCGAAGATGAACTGGAGGTGAAGACGTAGACGCCCAACAATGGTGGTGTGACCAACCAACCGTGTAGGCGGAGACACCAGTCGGTGGCAACGAAGGCGAACCGACGATGAAGACGTAGACGCGCACAATGGTGGTGTGACCAACCAACCGTGTAGGCGGAGACACCAATCGGCGGCGACGAAGGCAAGCCGACGATGAAGACGTAGATGCCCAACAATGGTGGTGTGACCAACCAACCGTTTAGGCAGAGACATCAGTCGACGCGGCGAAGACGAACCGGAGGTGAAGACGTAGACGCTCAACAATGGTGGTGTGACCAACCAACCGTGTAGGCGGAGACACCAGTCGGTGGCGACGAAGGCAAACCGATGATGAAGACGAAGACGCTCAACAACGGTGGTATGACCAACCAACCGTGTAGGCGAAGACACCAGTCGGCGACGATGAAAGCAAGCCAACGATGAAGACGTAAACACCCAACAATGGTGGTGTGACCAACCAACCGTGTAGGCGAAGACACCAGTTAGCGGCGACGAAGGCGAACCGACGATGAAGACGTAGACGCGCAACAACGGTGGTGTGACCAACCAACCGTGTAGGCGGAGACACCAATCGGCAGCGACGAAGGGAAGTCGACGATTAAGACGTAGATGCCCAACAATGGTGGTGTGACCAACCAACCGTTTAGGCAGAGACACCAGTCGACGCGGCGAAGACGAACCGGAGGTGAAGACGTAGACGCTCAACAACGGTGGTGTGACCAACCAACCGTGTAGGCGGAGACACCAGTCGGCGACGACGAAGGTAAACCGTTGATGAAGACGAAGACGCTCAACAACGGTGGTGTGACCAACCAACCGTGCAGGCGGAGACACCAGCCGGCAACGATGAAGGCAAGCCGGCAATGAAGACGTAGACACCCAACAACGGCGGTGTGACCAACCAACCGTGTAAGCGGAGACACCAGTCGGCATGGCGAAGACGAACCAGAGGTGAAGACATAGACGCCCAACAACGGTGGTGTGACCAACCAACCGTGTAGGCGGAGACACCAGTCGACGCGGCGAAGACGAACCAGAGGTGAAGACGTAGACGCCCAACAACGGTGGTGTGACAAACCAACCATGTAGGCGGAGACACCAATCAACGGCGATGAAGGCAAGCCGGTGATGAAAATGTAGACGCCCAACAACGGTGGTGTGACCAACCAACCGTGTAGGCAGAGACACTAGTCGGTGCGGCGAATACGAACCGGAGGTGAAGACGTAGACGCTCAATAACGGTGGTGTAACCAACCAACCGTGTAGGCGCAGATGCCAGTCGGCGACAACGAAAGCAAACCGACGATGAAGACGTTGACGACCAACAACGGTGGTGTGACCAACCAACCGTATAGGCGGAGATACCAGTCGGCGGCGACGAAAGCAAACCGACGATGAAGACGTAGATGACCAACAACGGTGGTGTGATCAACCAACCGTGTAGGCGGAGACACCAATCGGCGGCGACGAAGGCAAGTCGGCGATGAAGACGTAGACGCCCAACAACGGTGGTGTGACCAACCAACCGTGTAGGCGGAGACACCAGTCGGCGCGGCGAAGATGAACCGGGGGTGAAGATGTAGACGCTCAACAACGGTGGTGTGACCAACCAACCGTGTTGGCGGAGACACCAGTGAACGGCGACGAAGGCAAGCCGACGATGAAGACGAAGATGCCCAACAACGGTGGTGTGACCAACCAACCATGTAGGCGGAGACACCAGTCGGCGACGATGAAGGCAAGCCGACGATGAAGACGTAGATGTCCAACAACGGTGGTGTGATCAACCAACCGTGTAGGCGGAGACACCAATCAGCGACGACGAAGGCAAACCGACGATGAAGACGAAGATGCCCAACAACGGTGGTGTGACCAACCAACTGTGTAGGCGGAGACACCAGTCGGCGGCGGCGAAGGCAGGCCGGCGATGATGTTCTGACTGATACATTCCCGAAGCGTAGGAGATAAGCTTATAGCCATGGATCCCTACTATGCATATCTGGATTTGGATCCTACAGTATAAATATGTATGATGAGTTGTATCTGATGTAAATATAGTACTTGAGGAAATTTCAAGCATTTTAAAATATCTATAAGTATGTATTTCTCCTCTTGTTGGTTTTGATTTCCCCGAGTAGATGACTCCTCACGTTTAAACACTCTACCCGACTAGTCATTGACATGAGTTCATCATTAATGGAACAAAATTTCACATATCAGAATTCACTACTCAGGTACTTTTGTAGTTGTTAAGAGCAGAAAACAAATTATTCTATCTCTATGCTTTTGATTTCTTCCGAGTAATACTTAGCACCTTGAGTTATACACTTCATCCAACGAGCCCCCGGATGCTAGGATTCGGCCCAAGGGCAACTATCCATTGACGAACCAAACAGAAAGCATAGGGAAATAGAGTTTCATAACTCGATCAACACTTTTTTACTTGGATTATTTCGCAAGCAATCGAGATAAACATTATAAGAATTGTTGCAAAAATATGATATAACGTCTGTAGCCCTCGACTCACTGCTCAATAGAGGACCAGTTGATGCAGTGAGGCAGAGGAAAAAGAAAATATCATAAAAAGAAGAAAAGTAATGATGACTTAGCTTTTTGGTATTTCCACCGGTGACGGCAGAGGTGACCGATCAAGGGACAAGGTCGTCCATCAATGACGACGAAGACATCAATTGAGAAAGCAGCGTGGAGGCGACCAATGGTGGAGGTGAAGGTTCCCAACAACGTGACAAAAACGCATGGCCATGGAAGCGAAAACACCAGTTGGCAACGGAATCCCCCAACCGTAGAGACGAAGAAACCAATCGGCGATGATGAAGACAACCGACGGTGAAGACGATGTCGCCATCAGCAACGGCGGTGGAGTACACTAACCGTGGAGGCGAAGAAACCAGTCGACGATGACGAAGGCAGCCGACGGTGAAGATGATGTCACCATTAACAACGGCGGCGGAGTACACCAACCGTGGATACGAAGAAACCAATTGACGATGACGAAGACGACCGACGGTGAAGACGATGTCACCATCAACAATGGCGGCGGAATACACCATTCGTGGAGACGAAGAAACCAGTTGGCGATGACGAAGGCAGTCGACGGTGAAGATGATGTCGCCATTAACAACGGCGGCGGAGTACACCAACTGTGGATACGAAGAAACCAGTCGGCGATGACGAAGACGACCGATGGTGAAGAGGATGTCGCCATCAGTAACGGCGGCGGAGTACACCAGCCGTGGAGGCGAAGAAACCAGTCGGTGATGACGAAGACAACCGACGATGAAGACGATGTCGCCAGCAGCTACGGCGGCAAAGTACATCAATCGTCGAGGCGAAGAAACCAGTCGGCGATGACGAAGACGACCGATGGTGAAGACGATGTCACCTTCAACAACGACGGTGGAGTACACCAGTCGTGGAGGCGAAGAAACCAGTCGGCGATGGCAGAGGCGACCGACGATGAAGAAACCTGGTGATGTCGGAGATTATATTGTTGATCATGCCGAGATTGATCTCCCCAGCTAGACTTAATCCGAGACGGAGACTTGGGGTAAAGACGAATCCGGCAGTATTGGAGATTGGTTCCATCGCACTCATCGACGGTAAACTCGGCGCCACCCCTACCTGGCGCGCCAATTGTCGAAACTGAAATTCGACAATAATAAAAGGGGGTAGCACACGAGATCTAAAAGTGGATGGATGCGGAAGATAAGGATTTAGACAGGTTCAGGCCCTCTCAATGAGATGTAATAACTTACTCCTGTTTGGGAATTGTATCCGACGGGTGTATATTGATCTGACGATCGAGTTTTGATATCTCTGTGATCATCTTGTGATCATCTTATGACCCTCTCCTAGATGGCTCCCTGCCCACCTTATATAGGTTGGGGGGCAGGGTTACAAGGAGAAAAACCTAGCCATATACAACATCAGTTTCCTAATCTATTACATGGTAGTGCTTAATCAGGACTTTATGTCATGCTATAGAACATAAGGCAATATTATAGCCGAGTCCTACTCTATTACATAATATATGGATCCGACCTATCTCCTATTTCTAGTCGAATATGGAGGCCGTGCACAAGAAAAAGCCACATGGCGACAGCGATGGCCAAACATCGACGACGGAGGTATTGAGGCGACTGGCCATCCCAGACTTGTCCCCATCGTCCTTGGCGATCGACGCGTGGTAGGTGTGGGCTCAGTTAGATTCCAGGGTATTCAAATGTATACGTAAGTTTTTTTTCAAAAATAATATGTATATGCATACGAAACAAACGTAAACCGTATTTAACCCAAGAGGCCGGAAAAGAGGCTATCCTTTCACATTTTAAATACATAACCTCAAAATCAAGACGCGTGGTTTCATTTCTAAGTACGTCCTTCAACTTGCTGTCTCGAGAAAGGGAGTGACAGAAAGATTGAAGAATGGACGGCGGCCATGCGAGGAGGAGGCGACGCTCATGCCATGGCTGGTTGGATCCGGTAGAGGGCGCATTGACTCGAGGACCTCCTACCAACTGACAGCACCAAGCCCTTGCCTCCGACCTCCCACCTCTTTTCTTGGAGCACATCATGACCATGACCGACGACAACTAAGATGCATGAGAGGGGTAACGAGGAAGGTGTTGTGTCACTGATACATGGGTTCCAACATATTTATTTATTTATTAAAATCAGACACCCATTGATATTGGATCTTTTATTGTTTTTTTTTTGCTTCTAGCGCCACGTAGATGCCATATGTCCACATGGGAGAAAAAAAAGTTAACAAGCCATGTAGACATCACACAAGTCAAAACCGTCCACAATACAAACGAGGAGTTCAATTGTATTAGTTTTAAAAGTTAGATGATACTTTATATTCAATTTTATGGTTGAGGGGACACCTCCCGTTCGTTTTTCCAAGTATAGTTGGATGAAAATTTAGATACTCGTGACACGCTTTTCAAATTTTTAAACGCTGCGTTTCGTGTGAAATTTTTTTATATAAAAGTTGCTCTAAAATATTAGATTAATCTATTTTTCAAATTTATAATAATTAAAACTTAATTAATCATACATTAATATCATCTTGTTTTGTGTAAAACACTTAATTTTTATCTTCATCTTTATTTTTATTTTAATGAAGTTAAACACCCCCTAAAACTCTAAAACTCTGTAGGAACGTGAAGTGGACCTTTTGCATTGGACCACGATGCATTTTCTACTCGGTGGCCTACGTAGTGCGTTGCTGCACATTTAACTTCTGGGCCGAAATCTCCGAGGGGCTGTGCTATGCAAGGCCATGAGGTCCGTGACGCACTGACGCTTGCCTCGCAGGCAAATTTCTCGGTGCTCCGAACTTTTTCTTTTTTTGGAGGGGACAAGTGAGCAACCGTTCGACGTTCGTTTAGCCGCATCGAACGGCTCACTTCGATGAATGTAGCAGTTAGAGCAGGTACACTAAACCTATTTAGTTGGCTCCAAAATTATTCACGTCATCTAAATCTTACGTGAAGACAGAGAAGAAGGTTGAGGGAGCAAGACAGGCGTTCATGCAGGCGCCAGCACTAGCACGAAAAAATAAGAGCTATCATCAGCTTGCAGTAGACCAAAGACGCTAGACCCATATGATAAATTAAAATATAAAA
This sequence comes from Oryza officinalis, assembly GCA_008326285.1. NCBI lineage: Eukaryota > Viridiplantae > Streptophyta > Magnoliopsida > Poales > Poaceae > Oryza > Oryza officinalis. Next base: position 47,818,597 of record BDMV01000002.1, on the reverse strand, counting down.
AATTGCATAGGCAAATGTGTACCCACTAGCTATTGAACACACTAGCCTTTTTAACTCTAATTGCTGATGTATTTATTTTTTAGCTTACCGCCTGCGTTGTTATTAGTCTTGTTCTTAAAACGAGTGCTATGAACATCTAAGCACAAATCTCAAAATATCATATAGGTCTAAATGATAAGGTGAAGAAAAGAAGATAGAAGAGAGAGAAATAACTACTACTCATGTAAGGACAGTCCTTACACAAACTTCAATAAAAATATAAATATGAGAGTGTTATATTTATTGAGGATTATGTGTTAGAGACAATTTATAATACATGCTACCTCTAAATTTATCAGTATGAGGTATGCATGAGATTAAAGCTAGTATCAACCTTTACTATGTAAAACTTGCTCTTAGTAATAATCCACGGTAAAGTATTGCGCCGGCACGGTGGCGGCACCGTTCCACGGAATCCATGGGTCTCGCACGGCGGCACGATCTCCATTCTCATCCCCCAAGCTTGGGACAGTCACGGCCGGTACAGGCCAAGCGTGGTCTTCCATTCGAAGCATGCACGGTGTGCCAAAACTCATCGGCAGTGTCGACAAGACCATAGATAGTCAGGTAAGGACTCCATCCTTTTTACTCCAAAGTCCAAATGGGGCCAGACACGCCCCGTGTCTGCTCTGGTACAACACGCCAATCTGAATCTGGCGGCGATGGCCGTGAGACCTCGTTGCTCGATCGGTAGAAGCGACACATGCTCGGCTGCTACCTTTGCTAGGGGTCGTCTGCTCCCAGCTTTCTCTCCTATCTCCGGCACTGCCGGCCGCTGCTTGTATCTCAGCCCCAGCCATGCCTGTCTGCATGTGTGTATCGGACTCAATGATTACTGTGGGGTTACTGCCTACTCAGAGTAGCTTTGATTGTTCCTGACCCAAGAAAGAGTTTCAGATCCAAGCCTGCAGATGCGTAGATAGCGCTGCTTCACTGAAGGCTGCACGGCGCAGCACGCAGTGTACGCATATATACTGTTCTGCCTGCTGTGGCTGAAGGTGGTGGTGGCCTGGTGGATGCTCCTCGCGAACCAGCCCAACCCATGTGCGCGCCTAGCGGCCCGACCCCTCGTGCAGTCGTGTACTGTTTTCCAACGATGGATAAAACCGGAAGATCCCTCTGAAAAAAAAAATACTATAATAGTTAGATTCGTAAGGATATTCACGATGTAATATAAAACTAGTCAATAAACAATATAATATTTTATTCATCCATCTAACAACATTGTGAAACTATAAAAAAAAATAACAAAAGCCACCCATAAACATATGAGCTACCCATATAAAATAAAATATGTTATTTGTCTCTACTTCTAATACTATTTGTTATCTTTTTTAGACCCTATGAATAACTGGGCCGACATATCTTAATGTTAATAAAGTCATCACGAACGTGTTGTTATCTTTTTTTAACCCTATGAATAACTGGGCCAACATATAAGATTAATGAAGTCACCATGAACGTCTCGCTGTTGACGGGTACGTCGCTTACCACTAAAAAAATAATTAGCCGTAAATGTGAGCACCAGTGTCAAATTTAAGATTTGAACTCGAGTGGGTTGGTTTCACCACAAAAAACTTAACCAGTTGAGTTGTACTCACTTTACATACACTCGTTATCTATATATATATTGTGAATGTTATAATAGTTAAAATCCATATATATATATAAGTCTCATCTATACGGATACTCTTACTGTATACTTCTACTATATTGGAGTACTATAAAAGAGAGAGATTAGCACGACGGCCCGTGATTTTGCTATTGTTTATACTACCTCAGCGAATGTTCCCATGCTTGCGTCGCCCTTCTACAACTGATGCGTGCCTCCTTGGCTAGGCTATTAGAGAATACAGACAAATGCCGATCACAAAAGGTTCTCAAAGTTGCAGGGAATCACATGAGCATTGAGATCCAGTGCTTCACGCGCTTAACATGTCTGCAGTAAATAAAAGCCCATTCTAGTAACAAGAAGCTATACTAGTATTCCGGGGCTGCCAAGAGCGCAAAAACACCAGTACTCCCACCACACCACGCGGCCACGCTAAGCACTAGGAGCGGTCGGTCAAACCGTCAAAGTAATTTTCCCCGGCGTAATCACATTCCCTAAGTTCCCTATGCGCAAATCCCAAAGCAGTTCTCCAACGTAACCACGGTCGGTCCACCGTTCATGACCAAATCAAACGCATCATTCACACCGGTGTAGTGTGGGCAGCGTGACAGTGTGACCCCCGCCTCGCCACCTAAACCCACACCACACTGAGCGCAGTGCACGGCCCGCGCCATAGACAGCACGCTCCGGGGAGCTGAAGCGGAGCTGAGGCTGTCTGTCGGGATGGGGGTCCGCCCGGCGGCCACGAAGCTGCACATCTCCCCCGCCGCCGCGCGGCGCCCCTCCTCCTTCCTGCCCATCGCCACCGTCGCGCTCCTCTGCTCCGCGTCCTACTTCCTCGGCGCCTGGCAGCACGGTGGCTTCTCCTCCCGCTCTGCCTCCCCATCCTCCGTCTCCATCGCCACCGCTGTCGCCTGCACCACCACCGCCACCCGCTCCACCACGCGGCCGCGGAAGCGGACGGCGGCGGGGCCGGCGCTCGACTTCTCCGCGCACCACACGGCGGCCACGGACGGCGCGGTGCTCAGCTCGTCCGGGGCTTCGGCTGCGACGCGGAGGTACCGGGCGTGCCCGGCCAGGTTCTCGGAGTACACCCCTTGCGAGGACGTGAAGCGGTCGCTGCGGTACCCGCGGGAGCGGCTGGTGTACCGGGAGCGGCACTGCCCCACGGGGCGGGAGCGGCTGCGCTGCCTCGTGCCGGCGCCGGCCGGGTACCGCAACCCGTTCCCGTGGCCGGCCAGCCGCGACGTCGCGTGGTTCGCCAATGTGCCGCACAAGGAGCTCACCGTCGAGAAGGCGGTGCAGAACTGGATCCGCGTCGACGGCGACAAGTTCCACTTCCCAGGCGGCGGGACCATGTTCCCCCACGGCGCCGACGCGTACATCGACGACATCGGGAAGCTCATCCCGCTCCACGACGGCTCCATCCGCACCGCGCTCGACACCGGCTGCGGGGTAAGTGCTAATGAGCTTTCTTCCGCTTCGTTTTAGGGCAAATCGCTTTGACGCTGGCATTGCACATTGCTCCTTGCGAAAAATCTTGCTTAATTCTTAGTTGGAAGGGTGCCAGTTGGGGAATGGGGGAGAGATCCCATGGTCAACAGGGAGGTCAAAGAGGTCTAGAAGACCGCATTATATATTCTTTTTTGCGAGCGATAGAATCATGCCTTTTTCCCAATTAAGTATATCTGTATTGACAAACATCTCTGAATCTCTGATACGGTTAGGCATCTTGTTCGATTGGGAAATTTTCGCTCAAGTATTTGCCTTGTGACGCATGATTGTGCCACGAAGGGCAGTACTCGTGCCTGACAGCCTGCTCACAAACTCTGTTGGTAAAAGTTTTGCTCAATCTAGACACTACTATGGATAGAATGGGAAAGCTGGCTGTCCCTTTGTCACTGTCAGTCGGTGCTACAAAGTTCTTGACAAAAAAATCATCAACTGATTTTTAACGGATGCATAGTGATTCCTTTTCTCTTTTCCAGTTTGCATACATGCTTTATCATATTCGCATTGCATTTCTAAGCAGAGCTCCTTGCACTTGCGTAAACTAAAATCTACTGACTTCACGTGCAACTACAATTCCACATGAAGGTGAAATTTCAGCTGCATGTACAAGTGTCGGACCTGCTGACTGTCTGGTGTAATAACGTGCTAATGCGTCGGCGTCCGGCGCGCCGGTCCCTTGCAGGTGGCGAGCTGGGGCGCGTATCTGCTGTCCCGCGACATCCTGGCCATGTCCTTCGCGCCGCGGGACTCCCACGAGGCGCAGGTGCAGTTCGCGCTGGAGCGTGGCGTGCCAGCCATGATCGGCGTGCTCGCCTCGAACCGCCTCACCTACCCGGCCCGTGCCTTCGACATGGCGCACTGCTCCCGCTGCCTCATCCCCTGGCACCTCTACGGTTGTGTATCCATTCCCCGATCACCATACATACTCATGATCTCTTCATCTGAATACACTATCATTGGTCACTCATGAACATGTCAATGTGCAGATGGGTTGTATCTGATCGAGGTTGACCGTGTTCTGCGGCCGGGAGGGTACTGGATCCTGTCCGGGCCACCGATCAACTGGAGGAAGTACTGGAAAGGGTGGGAGAGGACCAAGGAGGACCTGAACGCCGAGCAACAGGCGATCGAGGCCGTCGCCAGGAGCCTCTGCTGGAAGAAGATCAAGGAGGCCGGCGACATCGCCGTCTGGCAGAAGCCTGCCAACCACGCCAGCTGCAAGGCTTCCCACAAGTTCCCGCCTTTCTGCTCCCACAAAAACCCCGATGCGGCATGGTAATCACAGTGAACTGCATCGAATTATTTCACTAGTGCCGGTTGCGCGCGTTGCTGTAACACTGATTTATACTTAGGTATGACAAGATGGAGGCCTGCGTGACGCCGCTTCCGGAGGTCTCAGACGCCGGCGAGGTCGCCGGTGGCGCACTGAAGAAATGGCCGCAGCGGCTCACCGCCGTGCCACCCAGGATATCTAGAGGTAGCATCAAGGGCGTGATGGCGAAGGCGTTCGTGCGGGACACCGAGCTGTGGAGGAAGCGGGTCCGGCACTACAAGGGGGTGATCAATCAGTTCGAGCAGAAAGGACGATACCGCAATATGCTCGACATGAACGCCGGCCTCGGCGGTTTTGCCGCGGCATTGGCCAACGACCCCGTGTGGGTCATGAACATGGTCCCGACCGTTGGCAACTCCACCACGCTTGGGGTGGTGTACGAGCGTGGGCTCATCGGAAGCTACCAGGACTGGTTAGTACGTAGTAGTACTCTGCTCTGTACTGTCATGGCCATATACGCTCGCCCACATGCATGGTGGGTATGGCCCCTGCTGTCTCACTGATTGCAGCGGGGGGTGTCGGTGCCTGCCATGGCTGATGGCTGTTGCTCAACGCCTTCTCATCTCTATCTGCATTCACTGCGTGCAGGTGCGAGGGCATGTCCACTTATCCACGGACGTACGATCTCATCCATGCGGACTCGGTCTTCACCTTGTACAAGAACAGGTAATGCTGCACATAAAGTTTGCATCAAATTCAGTTCGGGACAAACCGAGGATGGCTGACCGTTTTCAAACTGCTTTTTGTAACAGGTGTGAGATGGATGTCATCCTGCTGGAGATGGACAGGATCCTGAGGCCCGAGGGCACAGTGATCATCAGAGACGACGTGGACATGCTGGTGAAGGTGAAGAGCGCCGCGGACGGGATGAGGTGGGACAGCCAGATCGTCGACCATGAAGACGGTCCGCTCGTCCGAGAAAAGATCCTCCTGGTCGTCAAGACGTACTGGACGGCCAAGGAGCAAGACCAATAGCAGCAGTAGTGTGAAGAATTGAATTACTACAAGCCAGCAGCAACAACATTGTTCAGAAGTTCCCGTGATCGGGTCGCCATTTCTAGCTCGTTTCTTCAGTTAAGGTTTTATGTTCTTTGGACTGTAGCACTATAGAAGATTTGCACTGTCTGGTAGGTGTAATACAGGGCAGCATATGGGAAGGGGTGGATATTACAAAGATTTTAAATTGATCGCAAAAATCGTGCCGAGTGGTAAATAGAAGTTACTGTTGTGGCTTTGCATAGGATTGACATGTTCTGTTATTAGATGCTGAATGGTGAATACGCTGGATTATGAAAGAGGGTTGTGCTGAATGCATGAAAGAATAGAACTAGTTACTGATGTCAAGCAACAAAATGCACCAATGTGTAGAACGTTCCCGACACTCGTTTTAACCAAGAAACAAGGAATTTGTTAAGCAAATACAGCTATAAGGATATCTAAAAATGACGTCAGAAGCATAAATTTGCAAGGATTGATGGCCGACTCAACAAGCCCAACATACTAATTACTAAAATCTCATAAGCGGACTGATAATGTAGGCTGCTGTCAGTGGAGAAAGACAGGTTACGTACCTTAACAGGCTCAGAGGTTGGAATGTGTTCTTCAATTATTCTCCCCTGCTAACCACTGAACCACGGCAAGCGGAGGAGGCTCCTAGCTGTACCCGTCTTTTGGTTGGACCACTCGGACAATTGAATCCCGCGCAAAGGAATACCCGCATGTAAGGAAAATCAGTCGCCGCAGCGGCCGCGCTTTGCATCAGGCGGCTAGGGCTTAGGGGAGGGCGGCGCGAACCACTGCGGGAAGTCGGGAGAGGCGGGCATGGAGCGCTGGATCAGCGTTACCCCCACGTTCTGGTTTCCGAGGCAGCGCGCCGGAGATATCGGCGCCTCGGCGGGTATCTCGACCGGCGGCGGCGAGCGCAACGACGACGACGGGCGAGTCCGAAGAAACGAAGGGGTGTCAATGAGACGTTTGATCACGGATGTGCGGTTCCGATTAAGTAGCCAGCGCAGCGGAGGGAGGTTTTCTAAACGAGTACTTTCCATATTTGATAATCTCCTTTTAGACCCTACGAGATTTAAATCGCTACCTAGTCCGTCCGATAAAGAGAAAATTCCTCCTACGCCCCTAAAATCTTAGCCAATCTTTTCATGGCCCTCGAGTTTTGTACACTCCATTTTATGTTTTTAAAATTTTGGTTTTGATCCCTTTTATACACATTTCATTACTTTAACGTTAGTCGACTGTTTAATTTCTGTTAAAAGGTTCGTTTTGTCTTTAGGCGTGAAAGAAATATGAAAATTTGTATACTATATTGTTGGAAGTGTATAAGACTTATATGTTTATATTCATGACTTTATTCTACAAGGTGTTATTCATGACAAAGTATTTTTAATAACGACAAAAAAATAATACTTCCTCATGAAACAAACTTATAAATATTATAGTCATACAATAAATTATCATATTTTCAACAAAAGATTCCACAAATCTCTACATATATTCCTTGAACGTCCAAAGGTAAAATTGACTTTCTACATCTATTTACCGGTCACTTTACGGCAAGGATATGAAAGATCAAAATCAAAATCAAAGGGTATACAAGAAAGTGAAAATAAATCAGGGGCATAAAAGAAATCAGCTAATACTTTAGGGGCATAGAAGAAATCTTCTCTCCGATAAAGGTTGGGCAATTTTGATTGAGGGTCTTTGAAACGTTGGATTAAGAAAAGACATGAATAGAAAAATATAGAAATAGAATATCATATTTATTGGATTCTTATGAAATTTTGAAACATAGGAAAATTCTAAATTGTCGTTTAATTAGCATATAGGAAAAACGTAGAAATTCTAGACATATGAAAAAAAAATATGAGGGAAGATGATATGGTTATGTTTATTTCATCAACATGGGAATTTTAAAGGAATAGATAGGGAGCTCCTATAATTTTTTCTTTGTTTTAAAGGGCGGAAGGGTAGTTTTATGTGATAAGGACACATGTTTTTACACCAGTTGAGAGATATCCTTTACCTTTGTGCCAGCTGTTATCGTGAAAAGGAGGTATGTTTTCCTTTAAGGTCCTTTCTTTATTTGGTAATTTCTTAAGAGGTTTGTTTGGGAACAACCGTAACTTTTTTCAAAATCAGAAGTTTCCCCAAACATGTTAGCTTTTCATTCAGATTTTGAGAAACTGTAATTATAGAATACAGAAAATAAACTATAATAGTTTTTTTAGATTCTCAGAAACGGACTATTAACGAGCCGTTGAATCTCAAGTTACTCAAACAGTGCCTAGACACCATCAGATTTAGGGCTATTGTTAGTAGCGATCCTACTCCGTCCGATTAAGATTGAGTGGCTCCGATTGAAGGTGGGATTTTTGTGATATAGACGTGTTTTTTCATAAGGGGTTCCTTTTCATAAAGATCCTTATATTTTTTGTAGCTATTATATTTTTTATAGCTATTATCTGTGCATACCCACAAGATTAGCAATTATCAGCGGCGACTTCAGCGACTCTTGCTCACACCGTGTGTCGGCTGGCTTGTCGTCGCGCGCCTTCCTCGTCCGCTGACGAGTAGTTTATACGCTGTGCAGTTATAGCCGGGCGGCATGGGTGATGATTCATTTAGCTTTAGCATCTGTTCTTGCTTTTGCCAATTACCATGGATTCATGCGTGAAAGAATTGCACCAAGCGAGTATGAAAAGGGGGAAATAGCTGCAGCAATTTTGACAGCAAAAGGAAGATTTTGCTCCGCCTGTTTTCACCATGGATGAATGCGGAGGCATTCCAAAGGGTTCTCTTTTAGGTTATCCGAATATTATTAAGATAGGGGAGAAAAAAGTTGCAAGAAAGTTTTAGGATGTGCTTCAAAAATATACGCCCCGAAACTACATGTCAATTGCACAAACACAAACTACATAGAGTAAAGCCGAACACCAAACCGGCCGTCGCTAATTATCTTGTTCATTTCTTTGGTCACAAGAAAATGTGACACTAATTATCTGGTTCGAAAATTATGAGGTTGAGAAGAACAGATCTCGTGGCCGTACTGACTATTGTCTGCTAACAGATTCAGAAAAGAACCGGTCCCAGAAGCAAGGGACATGCGTACATGAATTGATTTGAAACAGACGCATTGACAGTGTAGCCGGCCCCCTCTTAACAAGTCTGATCTGAAACTTTCCCCAAGCTCCCGCACCTTTTTGACAGTACGGAGAAGAGTCCAAATGCTTACAGCTGCATGTTTGGAGCATGGAGCAGTGACAAGTGTTCCAAGATCTACACAGCTAGCAATCAACCTTGTTTTGGCTTTGGCAAGTTTTTTTTTGAGAGAAGGCTTTGGCAAGTTGATGTTCTGTCTGCTAGTTATTTCGGCAGTATGCACGCCGGAATTACGCAGGGATGCCGGATGGCGAATTTTTATTTTTTAAAGATTTACAAAAATAATTTTAGGTTTGAAAAATTTGCAAAACTAATCCCCAATCGCTCTCCCAGAGGGCGACAAGGGGCCAAACTGTAAATTTTTAAATCCTTTGCATCGGTTTTAATTGATTAAAAACTAATAATGCTTATTCGACACTTTAAATGATCTTAAATAAAAAAGTTGTTAATAACAAAGTTGTAGATCTTTGTGAGATCTATAACTTTCATATAAAGTTTATCTTCATCCGATGTCATTTAAAATGTAGATATGAGATTCTTTTAAATAGGTTTTAGATTTTGTAACAAATATTTGGATATCTAAACGATCTTAAATGAAAAAGTTGTTAACTATAAAGTTGTAGATCTCACAGAGATCTACAACTCTATAGTTAACAACTTTTTCATATGAGATCTACAACTTTATAGTTAACAACTTTTTCATTTAAGATTGTTTTGAGTGTCAAATAAGTATTATTAGTTTTTAAGCAATTAAACTGATACAAAGGGTTTGAAAATTTGCAGTTAGGCTCCTTGTTGCCCTCTAAGAGGGCGATTTTTAAAAATTGCCCTCTGAGAGAGTGATTGGGGATTAGTTTTGCAAATTTTTCAAACCTAAAATTATTTTTGCAAATCTTTAAAAAATAAAAATTAAAAATGCTAAAAATTCACCGGATGGCAATAGCCGGGCCGCTTTTCTCAGGTCAATTGGGCCTTCTCGAACAGATAGTGCATTGATAGTACAAATTAATGGACCTTTTCGTTGGGCTGAGATCCCAGCTCAGCTAATCCATTCAGGATAGCCCACTGGTGGTGGATGTGCCACCACCAACTCCCTAAATTCTGACATGTGGGCCCATTATTCATCCCCTTTCCAAATAGGTGCACAGGGTCTGAAATTTGAATAGAAATAGCCAGGGTTTGTGAATACAAGAAATGTTCTACTGAAGTTAAAAGAAAACGAAAAACAAAAAGACACAGTGCCTTCTTCTATTTTGCTAAGATATTAATCGTTGATGCGGCTCTTCAAAGGAAGGAAACGATTATGCAATAATAACAGATCAATTGACTCTGCTTGATTTTTTATTACTAAAATATAAAAAGATAAAAAAACTCTAACTAATTCTAAAATTAAACATTAAATTTCAAAACAATTTTCTTCTTTGCAATGAGCCATGTGAGTCTTTTAGTTGCATAACAACGTACGAGCATTTTGTTAATATTTTAAAATACACTGATACAGTGACATATCTAGCATTTTGGTATGGGTGTTCCAACTTATATAATTTTTAAAGTACCACAAATATAAAAATATACTATACAATAAAAATATATAATTTATTAAAATATACCATGATATATTAATAAGCGACTTGCTAATTGTTACTTATGCAAAAAAAATTTCTTCTCAAAAATATTTTTTTTATTTTTTATATGTAGCTATATATTTTTTGATGGTCCCGAGATCATCAGGACCGACCACCCATCAGATACGACTAATACTATGCACTGATACTCAAGGTAAAATTTGATATGAGACGTGTAAACAATACCATATTTTATTTTTGTTAGAGTAATCAACTCCGGAAAGAAATGGCTCGTGAATTGTGCAAAGTGAGCTATCGTGACTAACTAATGTGCTAACTATACTACCAGTGTGTTATTCCTTTTGTCTCATAATTAATTTACTTTTAGTTCATTTTATTTGTCCTAAAATAAATTTATTTCTAAAATAATCATTACATCAGAATTTGTGAAAGTAGAAAATATAATTGTATTGAGAGTAGATAAAATAAAAAATAATTATATTGTGATTTGATAAAATAAATGATATTCTAATATTTTTGTTTTTTATTGATACATGTGGGATGAGTAAAAAAATAAAATTATTTTTGAAACGGAGAGAATACTCCACTATGCAACTTCAGTAGACATTCAAGTTGCGCTGTTTCATGGTTAATTATTCGCATGCATCCGAGGTTTGATTTGACCAATCTCTCGGCAAACCCAACCGTGATCCGTGTCTAAGTCAATTCCTTCAGGAACATGCAATCTCGCAACCTTCGCACAACCGCACTCAGTAGTACTACTCCAGAAAGGTGACGATCTGAGCTTCGTACACAGGGCGTCGCCTCCAAGAGTACAAGTACTCCATAAACGAGGTTCAGAAGATGCCAAGGTCGTCCAGGTCGAAACGTGCCAGTGCAAGCCAACTTATCATTTTGACAACTTGGAGAAGATTAACCACAAGGATCGATGGCTTATCCATCAATCCGCGTCTGTTGCTGCGACTCTGCAGTCTGCATACTCTGTAGTCTGTCCATGTTATGCTCTGCTAACCGATGCGTGTACAACCGCGTTGTCTGAAAGTTATTCTGAATTTCTGTAGTGTCATCGCTCGTCAGTGAGTATTGCTCCGGATAAAGATATATAATGTCCGCATGGTAGCTATGCTCAATGATATACGTGCATGAGCTAGCTAATGTGTGAAAGAATCCAATGGATCTTAAGTAAAAAAACAGAGGAAATAATAACCATATACAACCCTGCAAATTGCATTAGTTTTTCATGCTTAAACTGGAGGCTGGCCATTGGCTTGTGGCACATATATCCGAGGTTCCCTTTGACGAATCTTGCAACAAAACCCAACAACGAGTGCTCCGATCGATCGCAATCTCTCGTTGGCATAGTTTAATCTCTACTTGCACTGATCATGAGCCCACAAGTACCTTGTAGTTGGGACATGGCTTGTAAGCTTCTTACTTTTCTATCATGTCACTTGTAAGCTAAAATTCGACACTGCCATGCCAACAGTGTGCAAAGTGCCATATGTACTATAGAACACATACACGCCGTGCATGAAGCCATGCATGCATTAGTTGAGCAAGTTGCAACTGGGTGCAGCATGGGAAAACTAGCTAGCCTGGACTAATAACTTTTCCAATGGTGCATGATGTCTGGCCTGTCTCTGCTACGAGTCACAAGTGACAGCTCTGTTGAACTGACTGTGTTCAGCTAGCTAAGCCACCAGCATATATATGCAGGTTGTATATGGCCACTTGTGTGTCTGTAGTGTGTGCCCGTGTCTCACACTGTCACCGGAGCAATTGTAAGATCCAAACTTGCCAACTCAACAGCTAGCCTCAGTGTACCAAAGATGTCCCCGTTTCTGCTGTTTACTTGGCATAACTTTTAGGTGATGATGTATATAGATGCCAAGTAGCCCTACTCCATCCAGGGAAAAATACAGCGGAAAATAGAGGCTTGCTTGCTCCTGTCTCTCCTAGGACATGCAGACTTGCAAGTTGCAGCTGAAGGTTCGCAGCCAAGGGCTATAGTACTTTAGCTTTTCTTCTTGGTATGATGGTCAAACGACTCTTGCGTTTTAGCTCCTTAATAACGCCGCTCCCTTCACGTGAATCCATCTGAATATTATGGTCAAAACGCTATTTATCGACTGCTTATGTCCCGTTTGGTACTACTACAAAACAAAACCCAGATAAAAGATAAAGATATTCATGACACGTTTTTCAAACTGTTAAACGGTGTGTTTCGTGCAAAAATTTTCTATATGAAAGTTGTTCTAAAATATCAGATAAATCCATTTTTTAAGTTTGTAATAATAAAAACTTAATTAATCACATGTTAATGTCACCTTGTTTTATGTGAAACTTAATCTTCATTTTTATGTTTACCTTCAGGACTTTCAAACACCATCTATATGGTCGCCTACCAACAGGAGAGAAAAGAAGCTTCACCTGCACTACATATGTCTGTCCCTTTTCTCCATCTTAACCTTTTTCCTCTCATTTTCTTATACATGAAATACCGTGGGTCAAAAGTTAATCAATTGTTCATATTAATTATTTTAGAAGTTATCGTAAATATTTATTTATTAATTAATTATATATATTATAATAAAAATATAATCAAAGATATGTTTTGAAGAACATAGTCAAGAATTATGTAACTGGAGGAGGGAGCAATGTATCTAAAATGATTTAGTGTTAGAAATAGTTATAGATGATTTATCACTAATGGGTTACAAATAAATAATCATTATCACTAACCAATAATCAATATTGGTTCACCGACCCGTTAAAAACATGCTTTTTAACCGTTATATGCTATGGTCGTGTGTGCTGCAATGCACGCATATATACGTACATATATATGCTGCCTACTTGTGTTCAGTAGAGTAGTTTGACCAACCCATAACCAGCGTAGAAACTTCACATCGTGCTGACTTTGACGGTCTGACTCTATGCTTGAGAGGAGGAGAGAAAACAAGAAGATGAAGATACATAAAACAAGATAAACTATTAAGACATGATTAATTAAATATTATTATATTAAAATAAAAAAATAGATTAATATTATTTTTTTAAAAAAAGTACTGTTTAATAGTTTGAAAAACGTGTATGCAGAAAACATAAATGTAGCTGTCCACACGTCTAAAGCAAACGACATAGCTACGTCACCGGTGACATATTTTTGGCACACAACTACATACAAAGGTCAGTCAAATCCTTAATAGATTTGTGTTTGGTAGATATGTTGATCTTAGATTCTGAATTGACCATAAACAAATCGAATTGTAACATGCAGGAATGAAGCATAAGTTACATATACGAAGCTAATAGCAAATATAGGAAATACGAAGCTAATAAGCTAAGTGTGAAAAATATGGGTACCGGATATCCACACGATCTGTATATTCGATCTAGAGATAGAAGGTGGGTCGGATCCATATATTATATAATAAAGTAGGACTCGATTATAATATTGCCCTATGTTTTATGACATGACTTAGAGTCTCGATTGAATACTATCATGTAATAGATTGGAAAATTGATGCCGTATTTGGCTATGTTTTTCTTTTTGTAACTTTGTCCTTCAACCTATATAAGGTGGGCAGGGAGCCCTCTAGGGGCATGATCACAAAGATATTCACAACTCGATCGTCAGATCAATATACACCTGGCGAATACAATCCCCAAACAGGAATAGGGTATTACCTCTCATTGAGAGGGTCTGAACCTGTCTAAATTCTTGTCTTCCGCATCCATCCATTTTTAAGTCTCGTGTGCTACCCCCTTTTATTATTGCCGAATTCCAGTTTCGACAGTTGGCACGCCAGGTAGGGGTGGCGCTGAGTTTCCCGTCAACGAGTGTGATGGAACCAATCTCCAACGCCGCCGGATTCGTTTTCGCCCCAAGTCTCCGTCTCGAATTCAGTTTAGCTGGGGAGATCAATCTCGCACTATTGAGATGATTGATGCCTGTTATGGAATCATGGCATCGCTATGCAGTCAACTGGCCATGAGCTTACTCCACGGTTGGTGTACTTCGCCGCCGTTGCTGATGGCGACATCGTCTTCACCGTCGGTTGTCTTCGTCATCGTTGATTGGTTTCTTCGTCTTCACGGATGGTGTACTCCGTCGTTGTTGCTGATGGCGACATCGTCTTCACCGTTGGTTGCCTCCGTCGTCGCCGACTGGTTTCTTCGCCTCCACGGTTGGTGGACTCCATCGCCGTTGTTGATGGCGACATCGTCTTCATCTTCGGTCGCCTCCGTCGCTGCCGATTGGTTGTTTTGCCTCCACGGTTGGTGGACTCCGCCGCTGTTGTTGATGGCGACATCGTCTTCATCGTCGGTCGCTTTCGGTGCTGCCGATTGGTTGTTTTGCCTCCACGGTTAGTGGATTCCGTCGCCGACTGGTATTTTTGCTTCCATGGTCGCGCGTTTTTATCACGTTGTTAGGCAACTTCACCTCCACCATTGGTCGCCTCAACTGCTTTCTGGGTTGATGTCTTCATCGTCATTGATAGACGACTTTGTTCCTACATCGGCCATCTCTGCCGTCACTGATGAAAATACCAACAAGTTAAGTCATTATTAATTTTTTTCTTTATATGATATTTTATTTTTCCTCTGCCTCACTACATCAACTGGTTTTTCGTTGAGTAGTAAGTCTGGGGCTACAGATGTTATATCATATTTTTGCAATAATTTTCATAATATTTATCTTGATTGCTTGCGAAATAATCCGAGTAAAAAAAGTTTTGATCGTGCTGTGGAGCTCTATTTTCCGATGCTTTCTGTTTGATTTGTCGATGGATGGTTGCCTTTGAGACGATTCCGAGCACCCTGGGGCTTGTTGGGTAGAGTGTATAACGCAAGGTGCTAAGTATTACTCAAACAAAATCAAAAGCATAAAGATAAAATAATTTGTTTTCTGCTCTTAACAATTGCAAAAGTACTCGAGTAGTAAATTATGTTCCATGAAGCTTTGTTCCATAACGACGAACTCATGTCAATGACTAGTCGGGAAGAGTGTTTAAACGTAAGGAGTCATCTACTCGGGGAAATCAAAATCGACAAGAGAAGAAATACATACTTATAAATATTTTAAAATTCTTGAATTTTTCTCAAGTAATATATTTACATCAGATACTACTTATCCTACATGTTTATACTGCAGGATCCAAATCCAGATATGCATAATAGGGATTCATGACTATAAGTTTATCTCCTACGCTTCAGGAATAGATCAGTCATAACATCATCACCGGTTTACCTTCGCCGTTGCCGACTAGTGTTTCGGCCTTCACGGTTGGCCTATTATGCCGCTGCTGATGGGTGTATTCGTCTTCACC
The DNA here is from genome assembly GCA_008326285.1 of Oryza officinalis. NCBI lineage: Eukaryota > Viridiplantae > Streptophyta > Magnoliopsida > Poales > Poaceae > Oryza > Oryza officinalis. The sequence continues at coordinate 47,803,012 of BDMV01000002.1, read as the reverse complement.
GACCGACCGGCCGCCTTCGCCGCCGCCGACTGGTGTTTCGGCCTTCACGGTTGGCCTATTACGCCGTTGCTGATGGGTGTCTTCGTCTTCACCGACTGGCTGCCTTCGTCGCCGTCGACTGGTGTTTTTGCCTTCACGGTTGGCTTGTTACGCCACCTTTGATAGGCATCTTTGCCTTCGTTGCCATTGGCTGGTTTCTTCACCTCCACGGTTTATGGACTTCGTTGCTGACGCTAATGGGCAACTTCGTCTCTGCCGTTGACATCTCCACCGTCCCTGATAGGCAACTTCATCTCCATCATTGGCTACCTTCGTTTCGCTAGCACCAATTTATTCGCTGCCATCAACTGATGATCTCGCCTCCATGCCGACCACATCAGCCGCCACCAATGGGTAACCTAGACTGCAACAGAAGGACAAGCAACATGCTGAGGGGCTTACCAGCTCTAGTACGGGGATTATACGTTCAATCTGGACTTATTTCGAGTACATGCGACATGAATTCATAGCCATGGGCCTATCTCTTATGCTCAAGATCTGGATCAATCATTATTCCCATGAGAACCATCATCTGAGTACTTGCGCCAGTCGGGATTTAATTATCATATTTACTTCGGTACATTCCATGAGGGATAATCACTCGGATCAGAAGCTAATCAAATGAGATGCGCTCGGTCTACATCACCCGGGAGATTTGTCACTCGGGAGAATATTATAGGCTTGCTATACACGTCATCTTTTAAGGGTATCGGTGGGCATATTTTGGACCTGACCCCAATATGTTTGTAGCCCGTATTCTCAAGTGTGGCTTGTCACGTATCTCTAGGGACTTAAGCAAATTTTTCTTGGCAATATGCACGTGCTCTATTGCCCAAAACCTTCAAAATCCTTTCATACAACAGTTACACAAGTTTTTAGGAGTTGGTACGATATAATTTGGAAGGTGAACAAACTAAAAAGTTTTTTATAACTGTCCTGGTAACTTTTTTATAGGTTGCAGGAGTTGTTTGTTTTTGTACAAAACAATTGATTTTATATTATATCAATGCTATCTTGCCATATTTGTGTGTTTTTCTGATTAAGACCAATATTATGGTTTAGGCTGATTATATCTTGGTCATATTATTCAGGCGGTTGGTAAATCTATTTATGGGCTTTATTAACTCAAATTTTATACCACAAATGTCATATATTTCTGAGGATGGTGAAATTGTGTGTCTTATAGGGACTTAGACATATTTGCTTTGGCAATATGTACACCATATGATACCATTGCTCATGATCACTATGCAACAAGTTTTATTATTAAGGCTATTTGCTATGTGATTTTTTCTAAAATGCTTTTGGCTTTGGCTAAGCATATTATTATATAAAACCACTCGGTTGGTTAAAATTATTAAATTTCTTGACTATATGTTTAGTTTATTCAACTAAACACATAGTCGAGGGTTACACCTAATTAGGTGCATCTAGTCGATGCACCTAGGTATATTTTTTATTGCAGTTTTTCAGCCCTTCACAGCCTTTTTATTGGATTAATTGAAGCACTCGGAAGACTATGGCAGAGATGATTGAAGCACTCGGCTATCGATTCATTTGGTTCGAGGTGAAGTTATCTCGTCGACTGCGAAGGTCTCAGGGGCTACTGTGGAGAATATGGGTACCGGGTACCCACACGACCTCTATATTCGACTAGAGATAGTAGGTGAGTCGAATTCATATATTATGTAATAGAGTAGGACTCGATCATAATATTGCCTTATGTTCTATGGCATAACTTAGAGTATCGATTGAATACTACCATGTAATAGATTAGGAAACTGATGTCGTATTTGGCTAGATTTTTCTCTTTGTAACTTTGTCCTCCAACCTATATAAGGTGGGCAGGGAGTCCTTTAGGGGCATGATCACAGAGATATTCACAACTCGATCGTCAGATCAATATACACCCGGCAGATATAATCCCCAAATAGGAATAGGGTATTACCTCTCATTGAGAGGGTTTGAACCTGTCTAAATCTTTGTCTTCCGTATTCATTCACTTTTAGGTCTCATGTGTTATTCTCTTTTATTATTGCTGAATTTCAGTTTTGATACTAAGTGAAATAGCTAGCTCGATCTCAATGCGTCAAATGATGAATACATAAAACCATGCTGATTGATGTGCGGTTTTGCTGCGTTTCCATGCAATTTGCAGGTATCAGGGTCCAGGCCTGGATGTTGGTGAGATTACTCGTAGGACCAGCTGAGTGCCTATACACGATGAATCTCCGAGAGGACTGAAGGACTATTATCTCTGTCTCAAAATGTTCTAGCATAGTGTCTTGTTTAGAAATGAAGCTATTTCTTGTTCCATTGGGCTCTGCCTTGTTTCGATGTGTTTGGGCCGACGTGCTTCGCTGTCATGCTTTCCCCTACTTCATGCTTCGCTTTGCCTCTAGTGTTTTTCCAAATTTTTTGGATATGCCGGGGCACACACGACACCTCCTGGGTCAGCCCCTGCTTATAGACGATTCCCCTGCCCATTTACCTCATATCCAGCCGTGCGTTCTCTTTTCTGATCTTAAACTAAATCATATGGGTAAATGGTAAAGGAGAGCCATCATTAAAAAAATTGTAAGGACTGAATAGATGAATGAATTAATGGTGCATTATCTGGTTATGACAATATTTTTTTCGTCACACACACGCACCACTACACAAGAAACACCACACTCACGTCTCTGCGAATACGCCTCCTAACATATACTCTAGAAAACAAAAACCAAAGGCATATCCTGACCTCACTAAAATTATGTTAAAAACCCACCTACATGGGGTCATGCACCTACGAGTCCACCACAACACCACTTGTGCTTGAGGTACAAACAAATGAATTAACTAAAGTAAATTGCAGTTTGGTCAACTTTAATAAGTTTCACTTTAGACTATCATTTGACTAATCTTAACATTTATTGCAATTTGGACCATCCCAATTCTCATTTTTAGCCATGTCTAACCACTTCTATGGCAAAAATATGGTTTGCACATGACGAAGGGGGTTCATCGATGTGCTAGAGGTCGTTGAAGTGCTAAAGAAAATGGTTTGGGGTGGTCCAAATTACAACAAACACAAAACTACCTAGTCCAAAGATAAAAAGATCAGTTAAAGGATGGTTCAAAGTGAAACTTTCATTAAAAATTGGCCTAAACTAAAATTTACTCAATTAACTATTACAAAGTTAAAAGGTTGTTTTATAAATGTATCTAATACTCCTTTTCAAAAATCTCAATGATGGTGGTAAATGATGAATCTGCCATCACCACTATCATGTAGGTCCCCAACAGTGAGGCATGTGGACTTGTGTCCCTTCTCCAACCTCAAATCATAGAACAAGAAAAAAGTATTTTAAAGTAATGTAAAAATGATGCTATCTCTGTCTCAAAATATAAATACGTAGAATTGAATGTGACATTTCCTAGTAAAATGTATCTAGACAGGTCCTGTTAAGATACATTATACTAAAAAATGTCCCATCCGATTTTAGGTTTTCATATTTTGAGACAAAGGGAGTACCAAACATGACCTAAAAGTTTTACAACATGAATAACTTTATTTTAGTTTTTGAGGGCTTTAAAGTATTTGCTGGGAATCTCTTTTTTAATTTCTGTTACAACACATGGATATTTAGGTAGTTCTGCATAATAGTCTTTACCGAGGCCTTTTTAAGGGTAATTGGTTTTTATTAATAGACTTAACGAAGATCTATACCTGGAAAACTTATGATGGTGATAAATTAAAAGGGACAAAACGATAACATTTTGTAGAATTGAACTCACGTTCTGATGGCAATTTATAGAACCAATCCCTTGTCGATGGCAAAACATTGTTTTTTTTTCTCTCTTCACCCACCTCATACTGTAAAAAGGTACACTCGCAATTGCTATTGCTATGTTTTGAGCTGTGATAAGTCTTATATTATCTTTATTTTTTAATATAGGATACCGTTGACTTTTTAAGACATGTATGACCATTTGTTTTATTTAATTTTTTAATTATCATTTATTTTGTTATGGCTTGATTTATCACTAAAGGTTTTTTAGGTATTAGTTATTATTTTTTATGTTTACAAAAAATATTAAATAAAATGAATGGTCGATCGTATGTTTAAAAGTCAATGACATCATATATTAAAAACGGTGGGAGTATATATTGTACATGTAGTAATTTTAAACCCAACAAGGTGCATACCATTTCTAACCCAGCCTGATCCACATGGGACGACATGCCACATTGCCACACATGTATAGCACCTCTATATATCGAGATTTGTCCACACAGTTTTTTGAACTGATATTTTGTCCAAGCTTCACCCAAAACTGGAAAGGATAGTACATCACATAGCAGAAGTATCGAAGCTAATACGCAGTGCTGTACTTGTGCAGGCACAATCTACTACCATCAGTTGCTTGCACTGTTGGTATGCTAGATACCTAGTGCGGCATTTAGTTATCAATGAACAAATTATTTTAGCTAGATTGCTTGGTACTTGCATGAATCTTCTGTCGTCATCCAAACTGCTGTTCCCCTTGTTTTCTTACGATTATACGGTAGGTAGAGAGTAAACGACTCGATCGTACGTGCGTGCGTATCTACAGGGAATCCATGCTCGTGGTTCAGAGACTTTTTACGTACAGGTGTACTGTTGGATTTAACAACTAACCACGCGAACAACGATACATTTAACAACAGCATCACAAGACATACTTAAGATTCAGCCTTCTGAATTTGCACCCTTCAACGAGTTCGGAAGAGTAGGATATGCTTGTCTTAAAATGGAACCTGAACACGCATGGATTGGATCTGAATCCTCAACGCCCGTCCTGTATTTCTGAATTCTGAACTCGTCGCTGAATGAAAGCCACACATATAGACAAGAAGGAACAATAATAATAATTCATTGATTACTTGCTTTTGAGTGGACTCACGGTGCTCGCAGAAACGAGGAAACATCTACTCGAGTTACTAATAGACTTTCCTGAATTTATACCTCTCTGAAAATGTCATGTATATCGATCTCATAATTCAATAAGTGCTTGTCTACGTGTGGGGCACACTTGTGCATACCTCGTACGTATATGCCGTTTCATACGCTCAGTCGCAGAGCTGGCGTCGCCGGCGGTGCAGCATCCGTCTGACCAATCCATCCACGAACTAACACGCGTACGTGCGCACGTACTATACACCATTTTATTTGTCTCAAAATATAAAAGATTTTGATTGAATATAAATTTCAACAGACTTCTTGTCTAAATTCGTAGTATTAAAATACGTCACATCCAGTTAAAATTTTTTATATTTTAAAATGAAGGTCTCAAAATATAAAAGATTTTGGCTGAATATAAATTTGAACAGACTTCCTATCTAGATTCGTAGTATTAAAATACGTCACATCCAGCTAAAATTTTTTATATTTTGAAATGAAGGAAGTAAGATTATATACAGGAATTCATTCAGGTGCATGAACATCTGTAGTCTGAAGAAATCGACCGACAGACATGCAGACAAAAATGGCGGCAGGCATGGCATGACGAACCTGAAGAGACCGGAGACTCGCATTGCCATGCATACACACTGGCACACACACATACAGGTGGCAGTACGTAGTACGTGGAGGCACATCGATCTACAATTATCTCCTAAGTAGAGTATATAGTAGTACGTGAAACGTGTGATGCGACGACTGACGAGTGATGAGGATAAAGTTGATGATCAGGTCATCTGAATTGCAGCTAGCTAATTAAGCTAGCTGCTGCTGCTGATGTTCAGGGGAAGATTCCGCGATCTCTGCATCGATCGATCTGATCTATCTCTTGCTTCTGAACGTACAGTACGTACGTATGCAAGCCCTCTGTGCTGGATTCAGGCTAGCTGCTAGGAGTAGATCGACATATATAGCTGTCGATTTCAGTATAAAGCAGGTTGGAACGAAAGGACGTTTAGTGTACATGCACACACAGTTCGCTGCTAGCTAGCTGGGAGCTGGACGGTTGGGTCTACCACACTTGTGATCGAGACGTCTTGCTCGATCGATCGATGCACGCTGATCACAACGACCAATCGATCAAGTGAGATGTATCCCTGGATAAGAAAAACGAAAAATAGCTGAACTCTTGTTGACTCGCGCTCGATTGATCGGGACATCGTAGTTTTTTTTTTTCTGTGCCGGTGCATATTCAATCCCCTCTTATCCGTCTGCCGGTATTTGTTCGAGTTAATTATCATGTATGCGTCATGTTTTCCTAGTAGTAGACAGGGGGCCACGGTTCATTCCCACAGAAACTAATTAACTCAAATGAGTCCTGTCCAACAGAAATTAAGAAATTGGAAACACATGGTAGGAAATTTTCAGACATAACAGCTTAACATTTTGAACTGATGTGCTAATGGCATCTTCTCTACCAGTGAGAAAAGAATACAATCACGGTCTGGATAACAGCCGGCAATCCGTTGCAACACGTACATGGTTACCAAATTTTCATGCTAAACCGCGCGCACACAGAGCCAGCCAGCCAGCCTTAAACAGGCAGCCGATCTGAAAAGCTGAGAACATAACAGCTGAATTCCTGTGGCATGCATCACAGTATCCATAGCACAGCAGCAGAACGCAAGCTTCCGGGTGGATTCTTCCCGTCAAAAAGAGGAACACTTGGAAGGATTCTGTGGCAATAATTCCTCCTGCACTCTGCCCTCCATTTGTTTATGCTGGCCTGAACTTTATATAAACCAAAGCAATATATCTCCCCTCAGATCACGCACTGCTATATATACCAAGCTACCACCCTGCTCTCGGTAATTGCAAAACCATATCTTCCCTAGCTTCTCTTGCCTGCCTAGCCTAGCCTAGCTAAGCACCGCCATTGCCTCTTGCCCTAACAGGGTACGAGAAACCAGGTCTTGGAGAGAGGCCATGGAAACACTGGTCTGTGTAGCTGTGTGGGCCGTGGCCGTGGCCATGGTCGTGGCTTCCGTCATGTGGGCGTACAGATGGAGCCACCCGAGAGCAAACGGCCGGTTGCCTCCGGGCTCCCTCGGCCTCCCTCTTCTCGGGGAGACCTTGCAGTTCTTCGCACCCAACACTACCTGCGACATCTCCCCCTTTGTGAAGGAGAGGTTGGACAGGTAGTACTCACTTGTATCAGATAGCTCCTCTAACATTCTTTTTTCAGAAAAAAAAAAGAACACTGTTGTGTAACTGTGCAGCAGCTGATCGACTTCTGATTACTGAACCTGACGAGATATATTGGATTATGAGTTGTGCAGGTACGGCAGTATCTTCAAGACCAGCGTCGTCGGGCGGCCGGTGGTGGTGACGGCGGACCCTGAGCTGAACTACTACGTGTTCCAGCAGGAGGGGAAGCTGTTCGAGAGCTGGTACCCGGACACCTTCACCGAGATCTTCGGCCGCGACAACGTCGGCTCCCTCCACGGCTTCATGTACAAGTACCTCAAGAGCCTCGTGCTCCGGCTGTACGGCCACGAGAACCTCCGGGCCGTGCTCCTCGACGAGACCGACCGCGCCTGCCGCGCCAGCCTCGCCTCCTGGGCCTCGCAGCCCAGCGTCGAGCTCAAGGACAGAATCTCCGCCGTAAGAGATCACCATCAATCCATCCTCCTGCTAATATATGTTGGAACTAATGTTGTCAATTTCTGACATATCGATCTGGGAACTTGTGATACTAGATGATATTTGACCTTACGGCGAAGAAGCTGATCAGCTACGAGCCGTCAAAGTCGTCGGAGAATCTGAGGAAGAACTTCGTCGCCTTCATCCGCGGGCTCATCTCTTTCCCGGTGGATATCCCCGGCACTGCATATCATGAGTGCATGAAGGTATGTAGGGTTACTGCACATGCATGCACATAATACATCCTTGAGCAGCAACGTATAGTGAACTGATGAACAACGCCTGCACATGCGTTCCTAGTCAACAGTTGATCATGCATGAACACGCACCACCACATGCAGCCTGGCAGTCAATGTTTCTAGAGGAGTGACTCAGTACCAAGCTAGCTAGCTTCTTGCCTGAATTTAGCCACCAGTCCAGCTGATAGCCTGATACTACCTTGCTGGGTGCAGGGGAGAAGGAAAGCGATGAAGGTGCTGAAGAAGATGATGAGGGAGAGGATGGCGGACCCGGCGAGGCAATGCGAGGACTTCTTCGACGTGCTGATCGAGGAGCTGGGGCGGGAGAAGCCCGTGCTGACGGAGGCCATCGCGCTCGACCTCATGTTTGTCCTCCTCTTCGCCAGCTTCGAGACCACGTCGCTGGCGCTCACGCTCGGCGTCCGCCTCCTCGCCGAGAACCCCACGGTGCTCGACGCGCTAACGGTTAGCACCTACTTCCTTCGTTTTAAAATATAATAACTTTTAATACTCAGGATTTATCCTATAATATAACAACTTTTTCATCAAAATTCGTTTCCCAACCAATCACAACTCTCCACCATTCATTTTTTCCACCAATCTTTATTTCTCAACCAATCACAATCTCTTTCTATTTAATTCTACTTATTTTTTTAATAATTATGTTCACCTCTAAAATTTTTTATATTTTGGAAAAAAGGAGTAATTATTATCCGGTGAAACCAACACCCGCGCAGTTGTTTGCTAAGCAAGCTACCCGCAATCAACGAGACAATATATGACACAGCTCTTGTGTTGTGTGGCGCAGGAGGAGCATGAGGCGATTGTTAGGGGCAGGAGGGAGGGGTGTGATGCCGCAGGCCTCACGTGGGCAGAGTACAAGTCCATGACCTTCACGTCTCAGGTGAGCCTAACCTGGGGCTAGCTATAGCTATAGCAGTTAATTAGCCAAGTGCAATGTTGCACCGGTGTATAATATAAGGAATTGAGCCGGATTAACTAGTGGCCTGTTGGCTTAGTTGTGACAGTGGCAAAGTACAAGCAGAACACTGGCCAATGCGATTGTGCAACCGCTTACTTTGTGTTTCGTGCTTGTGTAAACCAAGTGCACGCACGCACTCTCCACGAGAGAGAAGATAGTGTAGTTATATACATATGTGCTCACAACTAGTAGTGCTCTCAATAAATTTGGCTTTAGTTTTTTGTAATAATGAATTAGATTAAACTCGGCCTCTATACCTTTGTGGAGTGTACATAGCCAAACAAGGTCACGAGTACGTAAAACTCTCCCGTTACATTGAAAAAATAGCTAACACAGTTTAACATAACTGAAAAGAAGACAAAAGACTTAGCTTCAATTCTTTTTCTAAAATTCCACCCAAAAATAGAGTAAAACTCTAAGACTCGTTTTTTCAGGGCACGACAACTAGCTTGTACTGTTTCAGCATCCTTTTCCTTAAGAAGCAAAGACCAAAGCCTTGCCCAATAGTTCTTTTGAATATTACCTGCAAGAAAGATACATGATTGGAACCGTTAAAAACCACGTCATTTCTACAAAGTTATAAGGCCCAACAAATTGAAGCAATGAACACCCAAATTTGTTTTTGAAGTCTAGGTTCAACACCGTTCAATCAATTTCCAAACATATGGGCTATATTACGAGGGTGACTAATTCCGAAGGTGAAAAAACGCATGCTCCAAACGTACCTAGCCACGATACAGTCAAAGAAAATGTGTTGTATGGATTCTTTTGAGTTATAAAAGCTACAACATAGGCTACCTTTTCAATTTCTCTTAGCTAGATTATCTCTTAGCTAGATTATCTTTTGTTAGTATTACCCCTTCTTTAAGATACCACAAGAAGACCTTAATTTTTAATGGAATTTTTAGTTTCCAAATTAAAGTCTTCCTAGGTATAACATCATTAAACCTAAGCAATCTATACATATAATTTACTGTGAACAACCCTTTTTTATTGGTTTTCCAATTTATCTTTTTTTCAGACAACCTCACATTCACCACTTTTGAAACTATGCCATACAAATCTTCCAAATTTCTCCCCATTATAGCTTTTCTAAAGGAAACATTCAACGGGGTTCTTCCTAAAACTTCTGAGGCTAGTGCATTCTTATTACATACTAAGTTGTAGAGATTAGGAAATTCCTTTTCAAAGGACTGACTTTCCATCTAACAATCCTCTCAAAATCTTACTTGTTTCTCATTATGCACTTTAAAATTACCAAGTACTTGAAAGGATTCTTTAACTTGGCTTCAGTTTAGTTGAGTGAATACTATTTTGACTACTTGAACTTTTTTGCATATGAAGGTCACGTTGGAGATAGTAAGGTTAGCAAACATCGTGCCGGGGATTTTTCGGAAGGCCTTGCAGGACATTGAATTCAAAGGTATAGTACTACAAGCTAGATATATATACATATGATGTGTATGAACAAACGTGCTCTTTAACTTGACGAAAAATATGAATTTAAGCCCATCTCTTTTCTACACCTCTGGGTGCAGGCTACACCATTCCAGCAGGATGGGGAGTCATGGTGTGCCCTCCAGCAGTGCACTTAAATCCCGAAATATATGAAGATCCGTTAGCGTTTAATCCATGGAGGTGGCAGGTTTGTGCCGTTTAATCTATGTGCTAACTAACTGAAATTCCCTCTAAAAACCGTTTCAAATGCAATTGAAAGGTAGAGTTTTGATGCTCTCTGGATTGAGTGTTGGACTCCTTCCCAAGATAGAGTGCAACAGAGGTAGCAGTCATATATAGTGGGTGTTGCTTGTTTTTATTTCTTCCAGGATTCCAAGTGATCAGTGTCAGCAAGCACAAGTTCTAGTCTGAAGTATAACCATTTTAATCAACAAAAAAGCACCCTACCTTTTTCCAATAAACTAATTACTACCACTACTTATTGAACCCAAAAAAAATTCAGTTGATTCAGTGTTGGCATCAATTCTGGAGTCCCCCCCAACTTGTACTTCAACTTGGAAGGATAGGCTAAGTATATATACAAGCATGGTGCAGTCCACAACTGTCAAAAAAAAAATTGAACCAAAACAACTGTAAAAAATAGCCAAACAAACTGAGCAATCACCATGGGAGAACTTACCAAATCCCTGTATATTTTATAACGTATTGTGTCTGTTTCCGGCCTGTAATGTACTAGCACAGTAGCATGTCTGGGTTTCAGGGTTCTAATAATCAGACAGTTCCTCGTTGCGGCAGGTGAAGCACGTGATATTTCACATATTCCCAATGAAAGCAGAGAAGAAATAGTGGACCGGGGACATAGATACAGGATGCGAGTAAATAAACCTATCTTGCCTTTTGATCTAGGGGATGAATCTTGCATTGTGCAATGTGATTGGTCTACGTATGGGGTTGGTCAAATCATGTTATAGAGCAGCATAAATATATTGTCAAATGTTACTTAACACTCACTGTTCTTCTGATAAGGAACACGTAGGAATAAAGAAAGGAGGCAGCCTTATTAGAGTCGTAGCTCATATATAATAGTAGAATCTAGTCTGCTTCTATAAGTAGCTAGCTAGCCTGCATATGCATGCATGCATTCGTGACCAGAAATTAAACATATGTCTTGTGTTTTGAGTTTTGACTAACCTCTGGGAGTCTGGGTTTTGCTTGCGCAGGACAAGGTTGAGATCACCGGTGGTACGAAGCATTTCATGGCTTTTGGAGGCGGCCTTCGTTTCTGCGTTGGAACTGATCTCAGCAAGGTGTTGATTGCAACTTTCATACACCACCTGGTGACAAAATACAGGTACATACAGTTCATCACTTGTCACACATATACATTTAGTTCTCTTCCTGAACATGGCATGCATATCTATGTTCTAACATATGCATATATCTTGTCATTCCAGATGGAAGACAGTAAAAGGAGGTAACATAGTCCGTACCCCCGGCCTCAGCTTCCCAGATGGCTTCCATGTTCAGCTCTTCCCTAAGAACTGACATGGAAGATCTCCTCTCCGCCTCCTTCCCTGAAAATATAGCGTGTTTGCAGTTGCAGCTAAATAAAGAAGAAATAATCAATGTAAAAATGACATATGCTTAATTAGGTGATAAAGTCAGTTGGAAACTAGCTTGAGGTCGTTTTTTCAGATAATGGATAAAAATTTTGCCTACATATCCATTAGCTGATTTGCATACACAACCAATCAGTTAAAAGAATTCTTAGATTCCAAGTCTCAACATCGAGGAATATAAAAAACAAGGAAGAAAGCTGATAAGCTAAGAAAGAAAGCTAGAAGACTAAGCTTCACTCAAGCTTGAGGTTGTTTTAGGACACCTCCATATTGGACTGTAATTTAGTAGTCGCGTGATCGACGTGATGTATTTGCACCTGTAGCTAAATTATACTTGAAGGCATTGTGAGCTTGTTGTTTGTTCGATTGTTTCCATGAGTGGTTAGTCATCTATTCTACCAACATGTTGTGTCTACATGCATATAATGGATTATAAATGTATTAGAGATTGCGATTGAATATATACTATGTTATTTTGGATTGATGCAATCACTACTATGGAACAGGTCATCCGTGATTGGTCGTAACCCTCATCATTGACCAGGCGCCTCAATGATGAGTGGTCATGATGTAGCCTTGTCCTAATGGGCTCACAAGCACCAATTAACGTAATCTACGATGTCATGAAGTTGGACCTCTAGTTGTGTTTCATTTACCATTGTTGGATCTAGGAATCTAACCTAGGCTCGTCCTGTGTGTCTCTTTTCAACACCACCTAAAAGGATGAAAAACTGTTTAAAAATTTTGTCTATAGGAATTTACTGTGGTGTTCGACACTTACAAAGAGTAGCACTTCAGCAAGTCCGTGTCCACTGCTCGTACTCTGAAAAGGCTCATATAAATCATCGAAGTCTACAATGAAATGAGCGACCTGCGACATGAATGGCTCTTACTTGCGATGACCCAAAATGGAATGTTCCCTATTGGTCCTCTTGGAGTTACTTTTTATGTAGATTTGGTGAAGTTGTCAGCAAGAAATACCCATGGAAGCTAACTCATGGTCTCCAACAAAGGGCATGCTTAGCACGAAAGTACTGAGTTCTGGGCCAACAATGCTTTATCTTTTCGCATTCCCTTCCCCTTGCCATGCTGGTTTCTGGTCGAGACCATCGATGGTGAACTATTGGCCTTAGGTACCTTCTATGGAGGGAGATCTGTGGGTATTTCATCGAATGTAGTGAGTCCCAAGTTCAGTTGGCTTGGTAAATGCTGGAGGAGGGGGAGCTTGAACGGGCAGAGGAGCTTGATGGTTTGGTCGAGTTGGCTGAGGGACCATCTTTACTACCATTTCCCTGGATCAAGTAGTCTGGTACACACGAACTCATAGTTGAAATACCAATTGCGCATACACAAGCGTTGAGTGCGAATTATTACAACAATAGGCCCAAAGGCAATAGTCTTAGAACAAGGGACCAAACGGTCCGAAATACATCCAAAAGCAAAAAATAGGTAAGGCAGCGGCAACGCCATTGCCACAGGCAACGACTGTAACTAAGACCTACTGAGCGCCATCGCCATCGGTCACCTCCTGGTAGTAGGTGTATGGATCCTCCGAAGCGTTATCTCCGACTTCTGGTTGAGTTGTAAATTACAAGGGTGAGTACCAACCGTACTCAGCAAGCCACCACAATAATAATGCATATGGTAGAGGGTATTCCAAGGAATGGCTTCAGGCTCTTTTTGCGTAAAGCAAGTTTTGTAAATCTTTTCGCAAGCCTAAGACCTAGCATAGACTGATCAAGTTTTAATACCATAGTTCATTAACCAATGACGGTTCTGTCCACCATCCATTGTGATCCCAAGGATGGCTTCCCGCCATTGGGTCCTCATGGTTTTCTGGGGTCTTCCCCTTCTTGATTCCCGAGAAGTGGATCCACCAGCATAAAAAAATCATCATGTAACATCCCATCCCGATCAATTTAAAATTTAGAGTCTAGCCAAGTGTAATACACGTCCCGGTGCTCAATAACTGCGAGCACGGCTATTCGAATAGATTTGATTTACTCACACTGCAGTGGATGTACACTTTACCCATACTCCGCGACTGCCCAACGCATGAGCCTCGTCCCAACACATGAGACACGTCATGGCAAAGCATTTCAATAACCTCATATTGGCAGTACCCGCTCCATGAACTTGTATCCTCATGCACTCTAGACGTTACGAGTTTCTAGCAGTGAGAGGAGTTCTGGCGCTCCTGGGGAGGGAAGACTTACACATGCATTAAGTTATAATTAAGTTTAGGTTTACACATGACGGTCCTATCGGTGGTGACCCCACTGTAGGCCCCCGCCTTTCATACACATCAAGAAGACCACTATGCATGGATACTGCCTTCGCTCGGCTATTTACTCCGCTAGGTCTATACCCATTCGAGAAGTACGGTTGTACGGGGGTCGTTTCATGCTTAGCTTCATGGCTCGGTCCTTAACTGACCAGGGTCGGCACTTGCCTTTACCGGAGACCACCCAAGTCCTCCAGCCGCCCTAGTCGAAAACAGTTGTATAGTTTTATTTTTCCTTTCGCAAACCATGTCATTAATGTCATGGCAATGTGGCACTCATGTCTCCACATGCCGCATCTCAACCACCTTCTCAAAGGTAGTTGCCCGAGCATGAAGCATTTTGATAAATATGAATATGCATGATTCTAAAGTAGCGTGGCTAAGCATTGTCAAGTATCGACTAAAAATATACGATATTGTGGATGACAAAGATTTGCATGGATAATCAATATCAAAGGCATGACATATAGCAAAGTAGGCATTCACATATATTCATATAGCATGCAAACTTTGTTTTAAATCCAAAATAAGTTCGCAACTGGTTTAACATGCTCAAGGTTTAGTGATGACTTGCCTTGCTCGAAGTCCTGCGGGCCTTGATCCTCGTTCGGAATCGCAACTCCCTCGGGGTCTAGAATTATGTGCGAAAGAAATTGATTTGAATTCAATTAGAATTCAAATAAAACCCAATAAAGTCCTATTAAAAAAAGATCGAGCGCGAGCGTCGAATTTCGTTATCGATTCTAACATTTGCGAAATAGTACTATTCTGATTTTAATCCATTTGTCCTAAAATATTTGCGTTAGTCGATCAAAGTATTAACCCATTTTAATTTATGTGATTCCTAATAAATCCGCACTATAATTAGATTCCGATAATAATTAACCCTAATTTCTACCATATTTCAATCATTCACCAAAATAAA
The DNA here is from genome assembly GCA_008326285.1 of Oryza officinalis. Lineage (NCBI taxonomy): Eukaryota > Viridiplantae > Streptophyta > Magnoliopsida > Poales > Poaceae > Oryza > Oryza officinalis. The sequence goes on along the minus strand of BDMV01000002.1, from coordinate 47,787,838 downwards.
TAAGTAGATAAATAAGTAAATAAATAACTAATTAATTAAATAACCACAATTTATTTTCTAGGAATTTTCAAAAATAACCTACGATTAATTCACCGACTATTCTATATATATATGTATAAAATGAATTTTTCCCCGATTTTCCTAAATTTTCTCTTTTCTTTTATTTTCTTTTCGCCTTTTCCTTTTTCTTTTCCTTTTCCTTTTCTTTCCTTTTTCTTTTCTCCTCTTTTCTTTTTCTCTCTTGGTTCCCTCTCTGCCTCTCCTTCTCTTTCTTTTCTCTCTTCTCTCTCTCGGCCTCTCTCTGCGCAGGCGACGGCGGCACGGTGGAAAGGAGGAGGAGAGGAGGGGGCTTACCGACGACGGCAAGGAAGCGATGGCGATGCAACGCGGCGGTGGTGCAATGCGGCGGAGGCGGCGCAAGGCGGTGGCCCGGAGCGGCGACTAGCGGTGGCTTGGGTGGGGAAAAATGGGAAGAGGGAGTGGGGCGATGCGGGGAGGAAGGGGAGGCCGGGGGGAGGGGTTTATATGGACGGGGGAGGGTGGCCGGCGCAGGGCACGAGGTGGCCAGGCGCGGCGCGCGGCAGAGGGATGACGGCGATGGGACGACTAGGGACCTAATCGAACACCTAGGGGGCAATGAACAATACTTTTTCTTATTTTTGCAAATTTGGTTTGATTTCCAATTTAAAACTTGTCCCAAAATTCAAATTTTCACACAAATGAATTTTGCTCAATATTTGTGTCATTCCAAATTGAAGATTCACCCAAGATTTTATATCACCCATATTTATCTGTATACATTTATATATATATATATATATATATATATATATATATATATATATATATATATATATATATATATATATATATATATATATATAGACATATATATAGACATATAATTTCCTATTTTAAGGTAGAAATTTATACTATCCAAAACAGAAAACTCGCTTATGATATTCATGTCGATTATTTTATTTGCTACCAATTTTGCTTAAAACTTATTAAATTTATTTTTCTTACTTATTTATTTAGCCGAATTCCTTTTTAGGGTTTATACCTAATTAATTCCGATTAATTAAACTCCGCAAATAAAGATCCAAATAAAAGGGCAATTAAATTCGGCATGATGCAAATTTGATTTAAAAGTTTTTTGAAATTTCGAGTTTTAGGGTTTCGTTTTCGTCGGTCGAATTTTTAGGGCGTTACAGTCACACACCAGCTCATCTAGCTGGCCCACCTCTCTCTCCGTGAGAGTGGGTCCCACCTATCAGCCCGCTCCTCTCTGTTCTTCCTCCGTTGTCTTCCTCCTCCTCCCTCCCATCGCTCTCTTTGTTCCTCTCAATTCTTCTCTCCCTCTCTCTCTCGACACAGAGCCGTACGCACGTCCTTGATGGGGTGTTGCGGCCGGCGCAAGCTCGCGCGCCCCCTTCGTCAATCTCGCGGGGCTCGGCTCGTCGCGAAACACGCTTCGTCACTCGTGGTGCCTGCTTCGGTCAAAAAGCCGACAAAGCTCAGGAAATATCTTTGCCGGCGCGGCGCGGAAGTACACAACTGTCGAATCTAGAATTCGGCAATAAGAAAAGGGGGTGGCGTACAAGATCTAAAGTGGATGGGTGAAGAGACAAAGGTTTAGACAGGTTCAGGCTTTCTCGATGAGAAGTAATTCCCTACTCCTGTTTCGGGGTTTGTATCCGTCGAGTGTTGTATTGATCTGATGATCGAGTTGTGAATATACCCTTGTAGGGCCTCCTGTCCGCCTTATATAGGTTGGGAGGACAAGATTACATAGATAGAAACATAATCGAATACGGTATCGGTTTCCTAAATCTATTTTACAATATTACTGAACCAAGACTTTGGGTCGTTACTTAATACACAAGGAAATGTAATACCCAAGTCATGGTTCGTTACATATTCCATATACATAATCTATCCCCTATATTCAGTCAGATAAACCAGTCTTGTGGGTATATGGTACCCATAATCTCCACGGTAGCCTTTGAGACCTTCACAATAAAAAAAGATAATCTTCTCTTGAACCAAATTAATCCAAAGCAGAGTGCTTCAATCATCTTCACCATAGTCTCCTGAGTGCTTTTACCAAATCAGAAGGCTTGAAGGGCTGAAAATTTTTTAAAAAATAACCAAGAATATATACCTAGGTGCGTCGACTATATACACCTAATTAAGTGTAGCCCCCCGACTATGTGATTAGTTGAACAAACTAATCATATAGTCAAGGAATAAATAATCTAACCAATCGTGTGGTTCTAATAATTATAGTCAATCGGGTGACTTAATATTAATATATAGCATATACGATGTAAATCTTCGAATAACACAATCCGAGCGATATACCGACTGATTTAAGATATAAATGCACATAGCCTAAAACCAATTTGCATCTTTAGGAATCGTATAGCTAAGGACTTTAACAAGCAAACCTTTTGCACAACGAGTAAAAGAATTTTCTATGGTATTGAGTTCAGATTGTGCGCATATTGCCGAGGCAAATATATTCAAATCCCTATAAGATACACAATTTCACTACACCTGAAAATATATGGCATATGTGATGTAAAATCTGTAGAGCACGCCGAGTTTATACCGTTCAGTGTCATTTGTGATCACCACATGATTTTGGATGAGTGGGATTCATACACGCATAAATAGCCATTCAAACCTCAATGTGTCCATGATCACAATATAACAAAATTCGATATAAACTCTAGAATGCCAAATAATGAGCAAAGGAGATATTGTTGGGACTCAGCGCACTAGTCAACTTCAGCCTGAAACATGCCCGTCAAACCATACAAAAGTGGCGACCAAATGTGTTATATATCTCAGGAGACTTGACTCAAATCGCTAAGCTCTACAACATTTCAATTGCTCAATATTCATACTCATGCTTAGCTAGCCCCAGGAAGTTGCTAGCTTTGCATTTTCATCTAAGCCAAGATATCAGAACAATGTACACAATGGATGACTTAGATATAAATAGAGACATTTAACTAGATTATATACATAGGGCCAACCGGCCAAACAAGTAATGTCCATTGGAAGCATGTCTACCCATTCCCGCAGGCAACCGACTAGGGGTAGGCCCCTAGGTGGGACCATCCTAAACAAACAAACGATCCCGGGCACTCAACTACCTGCAGCAAAATCTAAACAACAACATATATATAAGGCAAGAGTCAGTACATTAATCAAATTAATGTACTGGCAAACACACAATCAAACCTAAATACATGAAGGCTCTACTTCAAAGAGAGGCTATATGTGGACTTAATTTTTAGCACAAAGCTAATTTTAGTTCACAAACATTTACAACGTATTTAGGTAAACCTTTGCAAGCATATAGAATAAACAGCATGGCATGATATCATAATAGTAACATAATAGCGTTATAACATTATCATAATATCATTCTTGTGCCATCCATGGCAGCAAGCAATGCATCTTAATATCAGCCCACACCGGGCAAAATCATCATCATAATCATCAAAACTCAACACATTTCACCATTCCCATAGCCCATTTTCATAAACAAATTTATAAATCACAAGTCTATACCCATGACAATTCACTATGTCGCTTATGACCGTGAGTACGGATAATCGATTAGTTTTAGACTCTGCAGAGTTTGTACAACTTTACCCACATGATGCGAATCGCTCTAGTTCGTCTAGTACCCATCGGTACCGCCACACTCTACACATTGAATTTGGCCTAGAGGTCACAACGTAGCCTTTACATTACCTAATGTCTAACCTTGCATGAGCACGATAAGTGCGAATCCACCCTAGGCATATGTCCTAGAGCCGTTAGGTGGCGGGCCCACGCCTTAACCTAACGCCGTGGCAGCGAACACAACCGTTCCCCCACGAGGCACGTTATCATTGTATTGAATAGACTTAGACGCCCATGCTGTGAGGTGGAACATCCATGCCCTCATAGAACACACACACGTAGGGAATTATTCATCCTACAATCAAACACACACACATGGGTAGTTCCTATAGATAGCTCCACAAACCATGACCGCTACCTTTACTACAACGGCCTCCCGGATGCAAGGTTAGACATTAAAGAACTTAATTAGCTAAGGCCACTGTCACACCCTGGAGTTCTCCCAAATCGTAAAAATCAAGTTTAATAATTTATCTGAGAAATTGTTTAATTAATCTGGAGAACAATCCAATTAATTAATGCATTAAAGAAGTGGAAATGGCAGGGTGGAATTTTCTTGAGTTCCCCATGTCAAAATACATTAACAGGATTTTTAGTGGAATTTTTAGAGCCCTAGAAATAATTTTAAATCAATTAAAATCAAATTCAAAATTTAATTAATCCCAAGAAATTTCCTTTCATTTTCTTTTTCTTTTTCCTCTTCTTTTTCCTTTCGGGCCGTCGGCCCAGTCCGCCCAGCCGCCGCGCGCGCGCGCCTCCTCCTGCCGGTGGGCCGGCCCACGGGGCCGCCTCTCCCTCCTGAGCACGCGCCGCGTCCTCCTCTCTCGCGGGCCGGCCGTAGGCCGCGGCCCGCTCACGCCGCGCTCGCCCGCCGGTTCGGGCCACCGACAGGTGGGCCCCACCTATCGGGGTCGTCTCCCTCCTCGGCCGGCGGAATCAGAGGGGAGCAACCGCCGGCCGCCGTCTCCCCCCACCTCCCCGCGTCCCCGCAATCCACGCGCGCACGCGCCCACTCCACCGCTCTCCTCTCTCGCCCACTCCGCCGCAACCGCCGCGCGAGAGGGGCGGGATTCCCCTTTTCCCGACCCCTCTCTCTCTCTCTCCCACTCCGTCGCCGTTTCCGCGCCCCCCGGCCACGATCTCCCGATTCCACGGGCTTTAAATCGTTCCCCGTGTGCTCCTCTCGCTGTTTCCCGTCTTCCCGAGCCTCCCCGTGCATCCCCTCCGCACTAGCGTCGCCTTGCTCCCGCGCCGCCGCCGTCCGCCGACTTCGGCCAAGCCCTGCACGCATCCACCGCCGCGCTGGACTCCGCCTCCGCGTCCGCCGCACTCGCCGCATCCTCCCGCCTCTCGACCGAGCGCTCGTGCCGCCGGATCCGCGCCGGAGCACCGCCGCCCCTCCCTTCTTCTCCGTCTCCGGTGGAGCTCGGTGAGCCCCTCTTTTTCCTCTCCCTCTCCTTTCCCTCTCCCGATCCCGGCCACGCCGCTTCTCTCCGCGCATGCGCCCGAGCGCTGCGCCGCTGCCCGTCCCCACCCACGGCGTCGCCCGCCGCCTTCGGCCGCTGGCTCTGGCTGCCGCCGCCGCCGCGCGCCATGGGTGGCCGGCCGAGCTCGGGCCGTGCCGCCACAGCGCTCGCGCGTGTGGACCATTGGATCGGCCACTCGGGCCGATCCCGGTCGTTCCCCGCCCGTCCCGCGTGGCCGCCGTGTCGGCGCCACGCGTGCGCCATGTGGTGCGCCGCGGCGCCGTAGTCCCGTGGACTCAGTCCACGGTGGACCGGCTGCCACCGCCCCTTGATGACGCCAGCTCTGGGGTTAATTGCGCAATAAATCATTTAGGGTTTTTCTGTTTTAGTAAAAATACAGATAACTTCAAAAATTCATAACTAATTCATCCGAGCTCCGTTTAAGTCCATTCAAATTTCATTAAATTCATAAAAATGCAGAGAATTCATTAAAAGTGGTTTTGTGCTTTGTTTCAGTAGACTTATAGCATGTATTGTTGTTTGCTTTCTTTGTCGCGTAGATTCCGGCAATTCCGACGCTTCTGTTTATTTCGAAATTGTCGCAGAAGTTGCTTCAGCTCAAGAGCAAGGCAAGTCATGCTTCGCATTGATCATATTGGTCCTAAATTTACAAATACCTTATTTTTCTGTAAAAGCTGCATTATTTCATAATGTCATTTTTTGTGGGTTATTACCTATTGTACTCAGCCAATTTATTGATTATCTTGTACCGTAGATAGCTTGGGTAATTAATTCCTTATTTGCTGATTTTAGGAGTGCTTAGCCATGCTTAGTTAACTTAGCTCACTAAAGGGGATCACCTTAAATAATTAATTAATGTAGCCCCTATGGTGACACTTTGGTTTAGGAGCCACCATGGTAATAATAATTAATCAAAATATGCTAATGGTGGGATGTGGGTGCATGATTTTGTTGGAAGCACCCATGGCAATTAAGGACCGGTTCACGGGAAACCTTGGAAGAAATACCGTGCGTACCACAAGCCAGCGTGGGCAACGGCTGGACTTGTAGTGTAGCTTTCCTCTAGCTAACGTACACTGGCTAGGGTGAGCGTGATGGAGTGCGGATGGACCCTGCGACGGTCTATACGGCTGCCGGATTCACCAAGGCATGAGAGGGGGCTGCCCACTGCCTTTTGAGGAGTAGGGGCGAAACCTGAGGTGGTACGGTTAGTTAGAGGGGGTTATGCGAAGGGTCCTGTCACAGTCCCTTTCCGAGGTACCGTGGTGGTATACCGGCACGCGGAAACGTGTCGTGGGGCTATGTCTTGTGGGTACAGATGTACACCTCTGATCAGAGTAGAACTATTCGAATAGCCGTGCCCGCGGTTATGGGCGATCAACCAGATTCACCGTGATTAGTCCCATTTTCTTAATAATTGGATTTACTGGAACTGGTTTAGTTCAGGTGGATGGTTTGGGCTTGTCGCAATGTGGTGTAGCGTTGGGCAGTGATGGTTAATATTGATCAATTAATTCAACGTTTTACTACTGTTTTCAACTACTGTTTTGAAATGCTTACTTTATGCAAATAAACCCTTGCCTGCCTTTGGAATACCTTGCATCATACCTTTCTTCCCGGTATGACTTGTTGAGTACAGTGGGTAGTACTCAGCCTTGCTTAATTTTTCCCCACACTAGAAGAGGAGTATGCGTCCGATGGAGGCTTCTCAGAGGAGTAGGCTTCGTCCGCCGTCGAGGATGCTTGTGGAATGGTGCCAGCCCGCTGCAAGAGTCCTGCTCTTAGTTTAGTTTAGTTTGTGTTCGTCTTTCCGCTGCGTTTCTGTAAGACTTTTATTGTGTTTGTAAGACGTGGATCTGTATGTCAACATTGTCGTCTGTGTACCCTGGCTGGTCCTGGACAGGGAAATTAATACACATTCAGTTTCGGAAATTCTGTTAGTGAATTTCTGAGCGTGACAAGTTGGTATCAGAGCCGACCTTGACTGTAGGACAAGCCAACTGGAAACCCTAAGAGCCCTCTAAAACTTTTTCATGTGCATTTTCCCTTAATTTGAAATTGTTTTGGGAAAAATTTGGGATCTTTGGTCTTTGGGATTTTTGAAAAAAAAAATGTTCCTTGCATCAAAAATTTTTCTTTTGTTACCTGAGTTCTTTTAAAAAATGTTTTTAAAGTTGGTTTTGAGCATGCGTTGAGTCCCATCCCTTGTCTTCTATAGATGGCAGGTTTCCCCTACGCACCGATCACAGAAGCCGTTCCGGGCATTAGGCTCGTTACCCATAGTTTTTCCGTTTTTCTTAGTTTGATTTCTTGTTAGATTCTGTGTGCTAGGTTTGTTGCTTGGGGTTTGGCCGATGGTCGATACCATGTGCCTATGGTATGGCTATCTTATTAAGGACTTTTGCTTGCTGTTTTGGAGTGTTTTAAATTAGATCAGAACAATTACAGTTGAATTAATATATATTATAGCCTAGTTTTTGATCAGTCTGTTTTCTTTCTTCTCCATCTCTTTCTGCTGGTTCTTCCCCTCCAGATGGTCAACACAAGAACAAATGGTAACACCAACGGATAGGAGGATTCATCGGTGGGATCACAAGCCAATGGAGCAAACAACAATGTTCCCCCTCCACCACCACCGGAGAACCCTACCATCGCACAAGTGCTGGCAGCCCAGACACAAATGATGACTGCCATGATGCACCACATGCAACAGCAGCATCACCAGCAGAATGCTCCTCCTCCACCACCCCAGTCGAAGCTGCCAGAGTTTCTTCGCGTGCGACCGCCCACCTTCTCAAGCACCACCAACGCCATGGAGGCGAACGACTGGCTCCATGCCATCGAGAAGAAACTGGACCTCCTGCAGTGCAACGACCAGGAGAAAGTCGGTTTCGCCACACACCATCTGCATGGTCCCGCTTCCGCTTGGTGGGACAATTACTTGGTCACCCACCCAGCCGGAACGGAAGTTACATGGGCAGAATTCTGTCGCAGCTTCAGGAAAGCGCAGGTTCCCGACGGGATAGTTGCGCAGAAGAAAAGGGAATTCCGTGCGCTCCACCAAGGCAACAGGACCGTGATGGAATACCTGCATGAGTTCAACCGGCTCGCACGCTATGCCCCAGAAGACGTGCGCACAGATGCCGAGCGACAGGACAAGTTTCTGTCAGGCCTGGATGACGAGCTGACCAATCAACTGATATTGGGAGACTACGCTGACTTCGAGAAGCTGGTTGACAAGGCCATTCGTCAAGAAGACCAGCGAAACAAGATGGACCGCAAGAGGAAAGTGGCCCAATTCAAGGCACACCAAGGCAGCAGCCAGAGGCCCCGCTTCGTGCCCGGACAGCAGGGTGGACCTTCCACCTTGATTGTTCGCCAGCATCGCCCTTACCACCCTGATAACTTCCATGCTGGTTACAATGGAGACAACAACAACCAAGGTGGGCAGCACAACCGTTCAGCTCCACGCCCGCCAACTGCACCAACCCCATCAGCCTAGCCAGCTCAGCCCAAGAGGGATACTGGAGTGAAGCCAGGAGCTTGCTTCAACTGTGGTGAACCGGGTCACTTCGCCGACAAGTGCCCGAAGCTGAGACGTGCTGGGCCTAGGATCCTTCAGGCTCGCGTCAACCATGCATCGGCAGAAGAGGCGCTGGCAGCACCGGAAGTTGTACTGGTTATGTTTTCTGTCAACTCAGTCCCAGCTACAGTTTTATTTGATTTGGTGCAACGCATTCGTTTATTTCCAAGAATTTTGTGGGGAAGCATGGTCTAAGAAAACAGGAACTTAAAATACCAATGCGGGTCTACACCCCGGGAAATAGTTCCACCTCCGTCAGTTATAGCCCCTCTGTGGTGATAGAAATCAAAAGATCACAATTTTTAGCCAACCTTATCCTTCTCGAATCTAAAGACCTAGATGTCATTCTTGGGATTGGTTGACGAGGCACAAGGGAGTAATTGATTGCGCAAGACGCACCATCACTCTAACCATTGACAAGGGAGAGAGGGTTACTTTCCGATCTCCGGCACCACAGAAGTCCGTAACAAGTTTGAATCAGGTTGCTACCGAGGAGCAGACCAGAGAAGTGGTGAAAACCCCTAAGAAGTTGGAGGATATCCCAATTGTAAGAGAGTATCCTGAAGTCTTTCCGGATGATCTGACGACGATGCCGCCTAAAAGAGAAATTGAGTTTCGAATCGACCTAGTACCGGGAACCGCCCCGATACACAAGAGACCTTACAGGATGGAAGCCAACGAGTTGGCAGAAGTCAAGAAGCAAGTTGACGAGCAGTTACAGAAGGGATACATTCGCCCGAGCACGTCACCTTGGGGTGCTCCGGTAATTTTTGTGGAGAAGAAGGACAAGACCAAGAGGATGTGCGTCGATTACCGCGCACTCAATGATGTCACTATCAAGAACAAATACCCGTTGCCTAGGATTGATGATTTGTTCGATCAACTGAAAGGAGCAACACTGTTCTCCAAGATAGACCTGCGATCAGGCAACCATCAGTTGAGGATCTGAGAAGAGGACATTCCGAAGACCGCCTTTGTCACTCGGTATGGATTGTTCGAGTGCACAGTTATGTCCTTTGGACTCACTAACGCACCAATGAACCTGATGAACAAGGTGTTTATGGAATTCTTGGACAAGTTTGTTGTGGTCATTATCGATGACATACTCATCTACTCTAAGTCTAAGGAGGAACACGAGCAGCATCTTCGCTTAGCACTTGAGAAATTGAAGGAGCATCAGTTGTATGCCAAGTTTAGCAAGTGCGACTTTTGGCTCAAGGAGGTACAGTTCCTAGGCCACATCATCACTGCTCAAGGAGTGGCAGTGGACCCGTCAAATGTGGAGTCGGTTACCAAGTGGAAGCCTCCGCGCACGGTTTCGCAGATCAGGAGCTTTCTGGGACTCGCGGGATACTACCGTCGGTTCATTGAGAACTTCTCCAAAATTGCCAAGCCAATGACACTGTTGTTGAAAAAGGATGAGAAATTCAAGTGGTCAGCAAAATGCAACAGAAGTTTTGAGGAACTTAAGAAGAAGTTGTGTTAATGACGGATTTTGGTAATCGACTTGTTAAGAAAAGAGGAAACCGAAGCAGAGAGGAAGGATTGAGTTGGAGTCGGACCAGGCTTCGTATCGGACCCGGTAACCGTATCGGACTGGGGAGGTGTTGCCAAATAGAGATAAAGCTCGGTTTTAGGTAGTTGTATCTTGTAAATTAAGTAGTTTAGATCTAATCTGTGGCTTAAGTCTGCCGCAAGGGCTTGTTTGTTAGTTGTAGATAAGATCGTATCCTACAAGGGTTCTGTTGTAACCTCGGGTATAAATATCCCGATAGTTTGTACATAGAAACTCTCTCTCAATCAATCATACAATCAAACTAATCTACTTTCGGTGCATCGCCAACCCTCGCAAGAGGTTTACTTCTGACGAGTTCTTGCTTCCCAAGAGCAAGGTAAGAACTCGTACCCGACGATTTGCATCGTCGGGGCTAACGTGTCGCTTTAGGCACGTTAAGCCCTGATGATGTGATCGTCGTTTATCGTGTGTTAGCTAATCTTGACGCGGTCTTCTGATTCTGTCTTGTCAGCAGTTAACTCATTTTAGGGTTTGTTGCCGACGATGGTTGAATCAGTTTGCTCGTTTAGATTATCTAAGGCATTTACCATCCCCAAAAGCAATCGACGACTTGATTTTCTTTGTGTTAAGTCTCGATTCACACTTTGAGTTGCTATCGACCTTAGTCCTGTTTCGAGATCTAACACGAAATCTGTTTTCGATTGTAATTAAGGATAGCGCCGGGGTTTCAGCCGGTCTTATCTAATGCATGTGATTATTTATGTTTTTGCATGTGTTTGCCATTTATACATGTGGATCGACGAATATAAACATATCGGTCACAGAGTGTTTTTAAAGACTTCTTTGTGGTTGGTGTATTTATGTTAGCCGATTGACTTGTATAAGTTTACACTAGGGTAATATCTAGTGTAGTTATCCTCATGAAACCCTTATCGGCTAATTTCATTAATATGTCACACGCTTTTAGCATGGGCCGATGAGATTAGATTTCTTCAATTTGCTTATTGTATCAAGTAAGCCGATACAGCTTTGCCCTATCGGCTGGGCTATAACAATGTGACATCGGCCTATCGGCCGATCGACCATTGTTTTCTGATATAGTTTACTTGTTTCTTGTTGATTGCAGATCAAATCAACTGGCACGCTCTGCGCACGACTATGTTGGTAGTATGCCCTAGAGGTAATCATAGAGATGATGATGCTACGATTGTATCCATGATATATTTATGTGTTTATTGAATATCCATTAAAGACAACTTGTATTGATCAACAGTTATGTGAATTGTTTGTGAAACTCTTTTACATGTATGGCTATTCTAAACTTGTCCCTGATCGGAGTTCGTGTAGTAACACACATGAATATTAGATCAGCACATTATTAGTTGATGACTACGTTTCACAAGTCATGGACATAAAGATGTCAAACTAATAATGTGGGCGCATGTATGACGTGTGAGCTGGATTGACCCGACGTGAGAATTGACTCTATACACAACATATACGTTATGTCCTTAGACCTGAGATTGTTGTATGTGCTCAAGATGTGAAACGACTTACTTAGGGACTATCAAACGCTACTCCGTAACTGGGTAGTGATAAAGGTGGTCTTCGGGTTTGTCAGGAAACATGCTGTGAGACATAAACAATCAAGATGGAAATTGTCCCTCTCCACGTGAGAGAGATATCACTGGATCACTCTAATGATTGGATCAACAAATGCATGGCCGTGCTTAGGTTAATTGTTAACCTATGAGTGAACCATATATCGAGAGGCAAGGGAATAACATGTATATGGTATTGTGGTGGTTCGTCTGATTTGATCTTTGCGTACGCATAGGAGTTGACATGTCTTGCTAGAGGCCGCTGTCAACTATTGGTCGAGTAGGAGTATTCGGGCCATGTCTATATGTACGTGAACCCATAGGGTCGCACGCTTAAGGGTCTGGAAGCCTAATTCGGGTTGGACCCGAATTAGACTAGGTTTAGGGTCGCTGATGGGCCTCCAACTCGAGGCACACCAGGATGCCTATATAAGCAAGGGGTGGGCGCGAGGCTAGGGCAATTAACTTCCCTTGCCAGCAGCCGTCGCGCCACCTCACGCTCACGCCTAGCGCTCTTCGCGGACCTAGCAGTCCGGAGGCGCATCGCTTCCTCCCCGTACGTGTGAGATTCCTCGGAGGTGCTGCATCTGGAGCACAAGGACGAGCCGCACAAGGGACGATTCGCGAGCGAAGGACGGACGTGTGACGGATGACCACGCAACGGCACAGTCGTCTCCGCTGCATCTGCGCGTCTAGTGGTAATCCCGTAACCTGTAACTAGCAGTCGATCTTGGTTTATGAGGTAGAAAATTTTTGATTTGTCGGCTAGCGTAGCAACCTCATAACCTTACAGACTAGGCAAGCCAATTTGGACCTACACTGGAGTTAAGCAGATCTCCCAGGCCGCCGTGGTAACGCGGAACCCGTTTGGTTGCTGGACGGGTCGAAATTCTGCGCCAACACGCTTTTGGCACGCCCGGTGGGACAAAGAACGCAAACTCTGCAACAGCAACAAATCTCCTCAAGATGTCGAAGCAGGTCGAGATTTCCGAGGAGAACATCGTCCCTGTGACCGCCGACCAGCTCAATGCAGAGCAGAAGGCTGAGATGGAAAATCTGGTCGAGTAGTTCCAGAATATGTACCTGCAAACGTATTCTAGGACTCGGCAAGGCACCTTGATCCAAAAATCCAAGGTAGTTATGCTGAGTCCTGGAGATGGAGCTGGCACGTCGGCGGCGGCGCACGACCACACCGTCAAGACTGAAGATACTGCAGCGCTGACGTTGCAAGACAGGATTGACTCCGCAGTTCATTCTGCGCTAGTCAACCAATCGGGGATCCTGGTGAACACATTGACCAATACGGTCGATTCACCAGTACAAGCCTCAGGGCCGATTTTCTTACAAGAAAATAAGTTCCCTGCCTATCGGACCCTGAGGAACGACCTGAGCACGGCTCAGCCGACAGCGCCGATGCCACCCCCATCGGTGCAGCCAACAACAACACTGCCACTGGTCCTCACCAGTCAGACAGGGGGGAGCCCTCAGCACATCACGGAGGAGCAATATGCTCAATGGACCAAGGGGAAGCAACCAGTGATCGAGCCGATGCAGCAAGTTCCTGTTCACCAGCCATCGGCCGGACAGCCACAAGCCCCGGTGTTCAACAATCCTCCACCTCAAGCTGCATACAATGTGCCACAAGGCTACCAGCAGCACACCGCAGGGCAGTATGGCGCGCAGAATCTTGATCACCACTACCAGCCGTACTCCCCCAGGCAGTATCAAGTAGAGGGCTTGCAGCAATCATGTCAGCAAGACCTCCCACATCGGCCCGCAGGATACTGGGCCGATATGATAGCTGAAGTGATGCGAGATCAGTTCGGCTTGAAGCCCAAGGAAAACTCTACAATGTATCGGCACCCGTATCCCGAGGAATTTGACAGAGTGCCATTGCCAGGCCGATACAAGATCCCGGACTTCTCCAAGTTTTCGGGGCAGGACAACGTCTCGACGTACGAGCATGTCAGCCGATTCCTAGCACAGTGCGGGGAGGCATCGGCTATCGAGGCGTTGAGGGTGAGGTTTTTCCCTCTATCCTTATCAGGGTCTGCATTCACGTGGTTTTCATCTTTACCCTGCAATTCCATCAGAGGATGGATAGATCTGGAGAAACAGTTTCACAGGTATTTCTACAATGGCGTACAAGAGATGAAACTGTCCGATCTAACTGCCATCAGGCAACGAGTGGATGAATCGGTCCCAGAGTATATCCAGAGGTTTAGAGACATAAGGAATAGGTGTTACAGCCTCAGCTTGACCGATTCCCAGTTGGCCGATTTGGCATTTCAAGGATTACTAGGGCCGATACGCAAGAGGTTCTCCTCGCAGGAATTTGACAGCCTAGCTCAGCTAGCACAACGGGTATCGGCCCACGAACAACGATTCCAGGAGGCAAAGAAGTTTGTAAAGAAAATCAGCACAGTTTATCAGTATGCCTCTGATGACGACGACGAGGAAGATGTTGATGTCGACCTGGCCGAGTGGGCCCGGATGAGAAAGCCGACAACTTGCCGATGGGCCAAGAAGGGCGACAAGGAAGATAAATACGACTTCGATATCAACAAGGCCGATAAGATATTTGATCTACTGTTGCAAGAAAAGCAAATTCAGTTGCCAGTGGGTCACGTATTGCCATCGGCCGAAGAGATCAAGAAGAGAAGATATTGCAAATGGCACAACTCTTATTCACACCATACAAATGAATGCAAGATCTTCAGACAACAGATTCAATTGGCCATCGAGCAAGGCAGGATTAAAATCGATGATGCCAAGCGGCCGATGAAGATCGAAGGACATCCGTTCCCAGTCAACATGGTGCGGGCGGACAGGGCCGATGGCAGTGCCCATCGGACCGGCAAGCGACCTTATCAGACCTTTGAGGGCCTGATTAGAAAATACCAGCGGCGGCAGGAAGAACAAGCTCAAGACTACGCCGATCAAGACAACTTCTACGACCCACATTGGGAGTGTGAGTTTTTCCGATTCTGCTGGAATGAGGGAATGAGGTTGCCATCGATCCAGGAGTGCCCTGCATGCAATGGTGCAGAAGATTCTTATCAGGGCAGCTCAAGCAGGCAAGCGCATCGGCCGGCCAAGCAAAGAAAATCGGTTCATGAGAGGTTAGGGTCGATGCACCAAGAGCAACATATTGAAGACGAGGAGCAAGTCCAGAACCCCCAATGGTGCCCAAGTGATGTATTCACAAAGACACAAAAATGGCGGGTTCAGAGGCTAAGGAGGAAGGAGCAAATCCAGGAGCAACAGGCAGAGATAGCCCATCGGCCAGCCAAGACCAAAAAGGAGTGGAGGATAAAATCCACGATGGTCAAGGCCGATGAGGGCACCTCCAACACAGCTCGGGCTTCTTCGGCTTCAAAAAGTAAAAGAGTGGCATCGGCGCCTGTTAATATGGTTTTCATATTGCCAGCAGAGTATAGCGTGCAGGCGGCTGATGAAGCGATGGCCAACGACGAACAATCTTCGGCCAGACTACAGTTGTCACCAGATCAAGCCATCTTCGACAAGCCAGTTGAGCCAGCTACAGACACTTGCGGCCGTTATACATCAAGGGATTCATCAATGGGCGGCCGATGACGAAGATGCTGGTCGATGGCGGCGCGGCGGTCAATTTAATGCCATACACAACCTTCAGGAAGCTTGGGAAGGTACCTGAAGACCTTATCAAGACCAACATGGTATTAAAGGACTTCGGTGGCAACGCGTCCGAAGCGAAGGGGGTCCTAAACGTGGAACTCACCGTGGGCAGCAAAACAATACCCACCACCTTCTTCGTCTTCGACGGAAAGGGTTCCTACAACTTGTTGTTGGGACGGGATTGGATCCACGCAAATTGTTGCGTCCCTTCAACAATGCACCAATGCCTCATGCAATGGCAAGGGGACCAGGTTGAGATCGTGCAGGCCGATCAGTCAGTACACGTGGCCAATGTCGATCTCGCAGTATGGGAGATGGAGGGAATCGACTGCTTGTCCGGACGAGTTTGGGACGCCGATTTCCTCAAAGTAACTGACTGCGACATCGAGACGATTGAAGATCAAGACAAGCAGTTACTTTAGCAAAGATGTGCCGTCCGCCGTTGAAGACGAACAAGCTAGTCCCTACACAGATGATGTGGTGGACGAGCTAGATGGCAAGTTGGGACACGGTTTTACGTCGGCCGATGAACTTGAAGAGATTGATATAGGGATAGGTGATAGGCCTAGGCCGACGTACATAAGTGCTAACCTGCCAAAGGAATACAAGAGTAATCTTATAAATCTGTTGAAAGAATTCATGGATTGTTTTGCATGGGAATATCATGAGATGCCAGGATTAAGCCGATCAATTGTAGAACATCGGCTACCAATCAAACCAGGCTATCGGCCGTTTAAACAAGCTCCTAGGAGATTCAAGGCCGATATGCACGAAGCTATCAAGGCAGAGATCACACGACTTTATGATGCCAACTTCATCAGACCTTGCCGGTACGCAGAATGGGTCTCCAATATAGTTCCAGTAGTGAAGAAAAATGGCAAGCTTAGGGTATGTATTGATTTCAGAGACTTGAACAAAGCAACACCGAAAGACGAGTACCCTATGCCTCTGGCCGATTTGCTTGTCGATGCCGCGTCTGGACACAAGGTTATCAGCTTCATGGATGGGAACGCAGGCTACAACCAAATTTTCATGGCCGAAGAAGACGTTCACAAAACAGCCTTTCGATGCCCAGGGGCAATCGGCCTATATGAATGGGTTGTCATGACATTCGGTTTGAAGAATGCTGTAGCTACATATCAGAGGGCCATGAATTATATTTTTCATGATCTCATCGGCTCTTTGATTGAAGTTTACATTGATGATGTCATCGTGAAGTCAAGAGAATATGATATGCACTTGGCCGATTTACGCAAGGTACTTGAAAGAGCGAGGATGTATGGCTTAAAAATGAACCCTAACAAGTGTGCCTTTGGCGTATCGGCCGGTCAATTCCTGGGTTTCTTGGTCCACGAAAGAGGAATCGAGATTACACAGAAGAATATCGATGCTATAAAGAAAATCAAATCTCCGACGAACAAGACCAAGTTACAATCTCTGCTCGGCAAGATCAATTTTGTTCGGCGCTTTATATTGAACCTGTCAGGAAGAATAGAGCCGTTCACTCCGTTATTGAAGATAAAAGAGGATGAATAGTTCGTATGGGCTGATAAGCAGCAGAAGGCGCTGGACGATATCAAGGAGTATTTAACCTCTCCGCCAGTTCTAATCCCTCCACAGAAAGGGGTTCCGTTCAGACTGTACCTATCGGCCGATGAGAAATCCATCGGCTCAGTCTTGGTTCAAGATATTGATGGTAAGGAAAGAGCTATTTTTTATCTCAGTAGGAGGATGCTAGACGCTGAGACAAGATACACGCCGGTAGAAAAACTCTGTTTGTGCTTATATTTCTCTTGTACTAAGTTGAGGCATTATTTACTTTCCAATGAGTGCATCGTGGTAAGTAAGGCCGATGTGATGAAATACATGCTATTGGCCCCCGTATTAAAAGGAAGAATTGGGAAGTGGATTTTTGCCTTGACAGAGTTCGACCTATGGTATGAATCGGCTAAAGCGATCAAGGGACAAGCCCTAGCCGATTTTATTGTTCAGCACAGAGATGACTCAATTGCATATTCAGATATTATGCCATGGACATTGTATTTTGATGGATCCGTCTGCAGACATGGATGCGGTATCGGCCTAATTATCATATCCCCTCGGGGGGCAAGTTTTGAGTTTGCTTTTACTATCAAGCCTTATTATACTAACAATCAAGCAGAGTACGAAGTGGTGCTTAAAGGCTTGCATTTATTACAAGAAGTCGAGGCCGATTCCGTAGAAATCATTGGTGATTCGCAACTGGTAATCAATCAACTTTCTGGGGCGTATGAATGCAAGAACGATATTCTCAGAGTCTACAACGAGGAGTGCAAGGAGTTACTGCAAGGTTTTAAGATTGTGACGATGAGGCATATACCCAGGAAGCAGAACTTCGAGGCCAATGATTTAGCTCAGGGGGCATCAGGTTACAGGCCGATGGCTAAAGATGTTCAGATTCAGATCGCTCTCGTGCATGCCGATGATTGGAGGTTTGATATCATCGAGTTTTTGAGAAATCCTTCTCAATCGGCGTCACGAAGAATGAAGTATAAAGTTTTACATTATGTCCTGCTGGACGATGACTTGTATTATCAGACGATTGATGGTGTCTTACTCAAGTGCCTAGGCCCCGAGGAGGCCAAAACTGTTATGAGTGAAGTACATGAAGGAATTTGTGGAACCCATCAATTGGCCCATAAAATGAGATGGCTGTTGAAGCGCGTCGGATATTTTTGGCCAACCATGCTAGAGGATTGTTTCAAGTATTATAAAGGATGTCAGGATTGTCAGAAGTTTGGAGCAATTCAAAGAGCACCGGCATCGGCTATGCATCCAATCATAAAGCCGTGGCCGTTTCGTGGATGGGGAATAGATATGATCGGCCAGATTAACCCGCCATCGAGCAAGGGACACAAATATATCTTGGTGGCTACAGATTACTTCACAAAGTGGGTTGAGGCCGTTCCCCTTAAGAAGGTTGATTCCAAAGATGCAATTCAGTTTGTCAAGGAATATATTATATATCGGTTTGGGTTACCTCAGACGATAACCACCGATCAGGGATCAATCTTCGTGTCCGATGAGTTCGTCCAGTTCGCCGATAGCATGGGCATTAAATTATTAAATTCTTCTCCTTACTACGCGCAAGCTAATGGACAGACAGAGGCTTCTAATAAGACCTTAATCAAGTTAATCAAGAGGAAAATCGACGAACAGCCGAGGCAATGGCACACAACGCTGGCCGATTCCCTTTGGGCGTATCGGATGGCTTGCCATGGTGCAATTCAAGTGCCTCCGTATCAGTTGGTTTATGGACACGAAGCTGTGCTGCCGTGGGAAACCAACATCGGCTCAAGAAGGATTGCCTTGCAAGACGACTTGACAGCCGATGAGTACCATAATCTTATGGTAGATGAGTTAGACGATTTGGCACATGTCCGATTACGGGCCTTAGAGAAGATCAAACGTGATAAAGATAGAGCGGCTCGTCATTACAACAAAAAAGTTGTCGCCAAGTCATTTGAAGAAGGGGATCTTGTATGGAAATTAATAATGCCGATTGGTTCCAGAGATAATAAATTCGGCAAGTGGTCACCTA
Source organism: Oryza officinalis (assembly GCA_008326285.1). Classification (NCBI taxonomy): domain Eukaryota; kingdom Viridiplantae; phylum Streptophyta; class Magnoliopsida; order Poales; family Poaceae; genus Oryza; species Oryza officinalis. The sequence continues at coordinate 47,768,712 of BDMV01000002.1, read as the reverse complement.
ATTGGGAAGGTCCTTTTCAAATTCATCGCTGTGTTCCTCACAATGCTTATTTGCTCAAGGGGTTGGATGGCGAGATTTATGGACGAGCTCTTAATGGCAAGTACTTAAAGAAATATTATCCTAGCGTCTGGATCGACTCATGATCGGCCCTCCAGCCGATTTATGATTACAGCCGATGTGTTATGCATCGTCTTTAGATGGCCGATATACACTATCGCCCTTAGTTCAAATTTTACAACATGAGCCCTCATCTTCTAAAATTTGGGGGGCATATATATATACAAGCGCGGAATTTTTCAAGGAATTTTCTTCTTCAGAGTAAGATCGAATTCGGCTTTCTGGCCGATGAGGTTGATTACAGTAAAGGGATATTTGTTTACAAAAAGGATTTCAGAAGTAATATTCAGACTGGAATTTTTGGAGCAAATTCGGCTACATGGCCGATAAGGTTCATATTTACACAGTACGAGGACAAAATACGCTACATCACCCTATGAAATCTGCAATAGCGGCAATGGCTTTGCGGTGAATCTGCTCGATGTCTTCTATAGCCTGGGCATCATCGGCCGCCGACCCTGGGATCGGCTTTAGTGATTTGCTTAGGGTCGCAAGGCACTTGGCCGATGCCTTGAGCTTTGCCGTCTGGTCTTCTATGGCCTTAGGTGATGCAGCGATTCCGGCTTCGACTTTCTGGATTTCTCGACGTGTCGATTCCAGCTTCGATACCAGCTCTGCCTCGAGGCGACGGAGCTCTTCAAGTTTGTGCTTCAAGACAATCGGCTCCACCGCTAACTCGTCCAGCTTGGTTTTATCAGCGTTAACTTGGGCCTTGCTGGCGGACAAAGCCGATTCCAGTTGGTCACGCTCTCGTCGCTCTGCGAGTCTTTCTTTGGCCTTGTTGAGCTTGAATCGGTATTGCTCCAAGAAGATGGCTGGTGTTAGGACCTCCATCAGGTCTTCAGGCAGTTCGTCTTGAATTTCTTGTACCCTGACCCTGATGGGGGTGCAATCTTCCACCAAGTACTTCAGCGAGGACTCCAGCCGATTGGCGATATCGGTCAGCCGGTTCTTTAGATCATCAGAGATTGGTGCCTTGGCTGTGCTGGGTAGCTCCTTGTCCTCATCGTCAAGAAACTGGCCGATATCAAAGGAGAACATATCGGCTAGGTTCTACAAATATCAACATGGGTCAAGGTCAGCCCCGTTAAACAGGAACCGGCAGAAAGGGGATCAGAGTAATCCTAGTTACCTGTGTTGGAGCATCGGTGGTGCTCGCATCGGCCTCCCTTTGCTGTGTCAACGTAGTAGGCGAGGGGGTTGACCGATGTGGTGAAGGTGATGGAGCCCTAGGCTGAAAAAACAGGAAAATGGTAAATAGGGTTATGTGATTAGAAAGATAATGCAAAAAATCAACTCTTACCGAGACAGTCGGAGAGGGTGGTGGAGAAGGAGAAGGAGTCCTCAATCGTGCCTTGGCTCGTTCGCGCTGCTTTCTTGGTTCTTGGCAAAGGGGCCGATTGAGTTCTCTCCTTCAACACAGACGACGCCGCAGCCTGAAAAGGATATGAAGTTAAAGTATGACAGTACAAGGAGATTATGTAAACACGAAGAAGAGATTATACTAACCTTGCGAACTGCATGTCTGGTCCTTTTTGGTTGGGGGGCATCACCTTGGTCATCGGCCGGTGGAATCTCAGTAGCTTCGGCCGATGGCTCCTTGGTGGTTTCGGCCGATGGGTCTTCTTCTTCATTTGCATCGGCAGCCACTGCATCGACTTCCTCCTCCATCACTTGTTCTTCAAGGAATTCTTCCATGGAGGGGTCCAGCTCTTCAAGATCGGCTTGGTCGTCGATTTTAGCCTTCTTGCTGGATTTTTGGGATTTGCCCTTGGTTAGCGCTTTCCTCTTGGGTTTTTCTTTAATCATCGGCCCCTGAAGTAATGATGATATCTTTGGAGCAGTAAGGCCGATGATGGATTCCAGGATGGTTGATCCTGATGGGGCTACGGCTTGAGCATAAAAAATATTCTGCCGCTGTTGCTCACAGATGGAGTCGGCTCATCTGGGACTTGAGGGCTGATACCTTGGATGAGCTCCGTCACAAAATCTGGCCGATTGATGGAAAATGTGACCGGCCCACTCTTGCCACCATGTTTGGAAATTGATGTGGACGAAAGCGTTCAGATGCAGCCGGTCGCAGTCGCCGAGGTTTGGGAGCTCGATTTCCAGCGCTTTGCTCATGACCAGTGCTGATGGAATTGTGCCTCTGCTCTCTAGGAGTTTGTGAAGGTACAGACTAATGGGGAGTTGCCCGAGCCCGCATTGTCTAGCAGCTACCATTGGGTTGTAAAACTCATAGGATAGGCTGGTGCTCCTTCCCTGAAATATGCCTACTGGGAGCAGACTAGGAGTGAGGCCGATCATGAATAACTCCCGTGACTCCATGTCGTCATTTATCAAGCTCAGCTGAAGATCGTCGGGGAGTTCAAAATCTCGGTCCGATGTGTAGACAAACATGTCCATCCTAGCTGATGGAGGGCCGGTGAAGAAACGCATGAACCATGTAGCCATGTCATCGGCCGATTGGTCTGCACCTGGGTAAACGGAGGCTGCTTCCTCATAGGACATGCATCTTCTGTTGCTGGGATCTTCGTGATCGGCGTATTTTGATGGAAAGCGAGAGTCGATAGAGGTGGCCGATCAACCATGGTATTGGTGTAAATGGTTAGCCAGAGCTGAATGAACCACCATGGTCCTCCATGAGCTACAGTTTGTTTTAGCATCAGGTCCTGTGTGGAGACATGGAGCAGCCGATAGACAGCTCCCAGGAGGTATCGGCCCAAAGGGATTTGTTTCTTGTCGACCAAAGCCTGAGCCAAGTGTTGACAGTTTGTGGTGGGGGCACAGGTCGATCCACAAAAGACAAATCTCTCCAACCACAATGTCAGGAAAGCTACATGTTCTCGCTCTGAGACCGATCCCTGTTCCATGTGTTCAGAGATGTATCCGGACCAGCCTCCGATTTTCTTAGTTTTCAACTTGTGATTGCTGTTTATCAGGAGGCTGAAGGGATTGATCTCAGAGTCGATATCCAGTCCTGTCAGTATCTTGACATCTATAAGAGTGGGGGTCATCGGACCTTGTTTGAACACAAAGGCGTTCAAGGTACTGGACCAGAAGTAGCTGGCGGCCGACATGAGTGGCTCATTCTTCTTGGTATCGACGAGGGATAAAGTGATGCATTGGCCGATCCCAATCTCGTCCCAGTGGACTTGTTTGGCAGCAGCAATCCTCTTATGCCAGGTTCTGTATCCGTTGAGTTTGGATGGCCAGGACCTGAAAGTATGTTTCCATGAAGACACATTGGGCTTGGCTTGCCTAAAGGGGATTCTGTCCGTTTCAGCATTGATTAGCCAAGTTGGGTCGCAGTCGCCCATGGGGCCTAGCAGAAAGCGATGGGATTTGTCATCGGTGGGAATCAAGATTTGGTTTTTGAAGACCTAAATCGTGAGAATGACGATGAAAATATAAGACCCGGGGGGCAGAGAGTAAAAACCCTAACATGGAGAAATCGGCGGAAAAAGTGATAATGTGGATTTTGAAGGAATTGACTTACCGCAGGGATCTCGGAGGCATAGAACGGGGCGGAGGCCATCGTTGTCGTTGAAGGGGTCGCTGTGAAGGGGGTCGATGTTGACGGAACGCCGAGGGGTCGCCGGAGTTGAGAAACGCGAAGGGTTTGTTGAATCGGTGGCGGAAGGATTCGAATCTGGATCTGCACGGTTTTTAGACAAGACTTAGCAAAGAAGTCGATGGGTTCCTCGGAGCTAATTCTGCCACATTATATAATGAAGCGGAATTGGGGGGCATGTGTTAACGACGGATTTTGGTAATCGACTTGGAAAGAAAAGAGGAAACCGAAGCAGAGAGGAAGGATTGAGTTGGAGTCGGACCAGGCTTCGTATCGGACCCGGTAACCGTATCGGACTGGGGAGGTGTTGCCAGAAAGAGTGTATCGGCCGATACGGATTCGATATGATTGTTGGCCGATACGGGTTGTAAGTTGACAGAGTCAGCGTGGGCTTGGTCTGGGCTCGGAATAAGCTTCAAGGAAGTTGCCAAATAGAGATAAAGCTCTGTTTTAGGTAGTTGTATCTTGTAAATTAAGTAGTTTAGATCTAATCTGTGGCTTAAGTCTGCCGCAAGGGCTTGTTTGTTAGTTGTAGATAAGATCGTATCCTACAAGGGTTCTGTTGTAACCTCGGGTATAAATATCCCGATAGTTTGTACATAGAAACTCTCTCTCAATCAATCATACAATCAAACTAATCTACTTTCGGCGCATCGCCAACCCTCGCAAGAGGTTTACTTCTGACGAGTTCTTGCTTCCCAAGAGCAAGGTAAGAACTCGTACCCGACGATTTGCATCGTCGGGGCTAACGTGTCGTTTTAGGCTCGTTAAGCCCTGATGATGTGATCGTCGTTTATCGTGTGTTAGCTAATCTTGACGCGGTCTTCTGATTCTGTCTTGTCAGCAGTTAACTCGTTTTAGGGTTTGTTGCCGACGATGGTTGAATCAGTTTGCTCGTTTAGATTATCTAAGGCATTTACCATCCCCAAAAGCAATCGACGACTTGATTTTCTTTGTGTTAAGTCTCGATTCACACTTTGAGTTGCTATCGACCTTAGTCCTGTTTCAAGATCTAACACGAAGCCTGTTTTCGATTGTAATTAAGGATAGCGCCGGGGTTTCAGCCGGTCTTATCTAATGCATGTGATTATTTATGTTTTTGCATGTGTTTGCCATTTATACATGTGGATCGACGAATATAAACATATCGGTCACAGAGTGTTTTTAAAGACTTCTTTGTGGTTGGTGTATTTATGTTAGCCGATTGACTTGTATAAGTTTACACTAGGGTAATAGCTAGTGTAGTTATCCTCATGAAACCCTCATCGGCTAATTTCATTAATATGTCACATGCTTTTAGCATGGGCCGATGAGATTTGATTTCTTCAATTTGCTTATTGTATCAAGTAAGCCGATACAGCTTTGCCCTATCGGCTGGGCTATAACAATGTGACATCGGCCTATCGGCCGATCGACCATTGTTTTCTGATATGGTTTACTTGTTTCTTGTTGATTGCAGATCAAATCAACTGGCACGCTCTGCGCACGACTAGGCAAGCCAATTTGGACCTGCACTGGAGTTAAGCAGATCTCCCTGGCCACCGTGGTAACGCGGAACCCGTTTGGTTGCTGGACGGGTCGAAATTCTGCGCCAACAAGTTGGTAACGGCACCAGTCTTAATTCTGCCAGATCAGACGAAAGATTTTCAGGTTTATTGCGACGCGTCTCGCCAAGGGCTAGGATGTGTTCTGATGCAGGAAGGCAAAGTGGTCGCGTATGCTTCACGCCAGTTGCGTCCACATGAAAACAATTACCCCACTCACGACTTGGAATTAGCCGCAGTGGTACATGCCCTAAAGATCTGGAGGCATTACCTTATTGGGAACCATTGCGAGGTGTATATGGATCACAAGAGTTTGAAGTATATCTTCACCCAACCGGACTTAAATCTCCGTCAGCGAAGATGGCTGGAATTGATTAAAGACTATGATATGGGAATCCACTACCATCTCGGAAAAGCGAATGTAGTGGCAGATGCTTTAAGCCGGAAGAGCTACTGTAATTCCACCAGTATGGAAGAGTTGAGCAGCCAGTTGCAACAAGACTTTGAAGGGCTGAACCTCGGTATTGTTGAACATGGGTTCGCGTCCGCTCTAGAAGCACGACCAACGCTCGTGGAGCGAGTCCGAGCAGCTCAAGCTAAAGATCCGGAGATAGCAGAGCTCAAGAAGAACATGAGGGTCGGAAAGGCCCGAGATTTCTCCAAAGACGAACATGGCACGATATGGATGGGAAAAAGACTGTGCGTCCCGGGAGACAAGGAGTTGATACTCATGGAAGCCCATCAAACTCAGTATTCAATCCACCCTGGGAGTACCAAGATGTACCAGGATCTTAAAGAAAAATTTTGGTGGGTTAGCATGAGAAGAGAAATAGCTGAATTCGTCGCACTCTGTGACGTATGTCAGCGAGTCAAGGCAGAACATCAAAGGCCTGCAGGATTGTTACAGCCTGTCCAAATTCCGGAATGGAAATGGGAAGAAATTGGAATGAATTTCATCACAGGTTTGCCAAGAACGTCATCTGGACATGACTCCATTTGGGTCATTGTAGATCGACTCACGAAGGTGGCTCATTTCATTCCTGTGCACACTACCTACTCTGGAAAGAAGCTAGCAGAACTCTACCTCGCAAGAATCATGTGTTTGCACGGAGTGCCTAAGAAGATCGTATCGGATCGAGGAAGTCAGTTCACCTCAAAGTTCTGGCAGAAGTTACAAGAAGAATTGGGAACCCGTTTGAATTTTAGCACGGCTTACCATCCGCAGACCGATGGTCAGACCGAGCGAGTGAACCAGATACTCGAGGATATGCTGAGAGCCTGTGCGCTCGATTTTGGAGGAGCATGGGACAAGAGTTTGCCATATGCCGAGTTCTCCTATAACAACAGCTACCAAGCCAGCTTGCAGATGGCACCATTTGAGGCGTTGTATGGCAGGAAGTGCCGCACCTCGCTCTTTTGGGATCAGACTGGAGAACGACAATTGTTTGGGACTGAAGTCTTGAGCGACGTAGAAGAAAAGGTCAGAACCATCAGAGAAAGGTTGAGAATCGCGCAGCCACGTTAGAAAAGCTATGCTGACAATCGTCGAAGGGAGTTAGCTTTCGAAACAGCGGACTATATGTACCTTCGCGTCACACCGCTTCGGGGAGTACACCGCTTCCAAACTAAAGGCAAATTGGCACCACGCTTTGTGGGACCGTACAGGATCCATGAACGTCGAGGAAAGGTTGCTTACCAGCTGGAGCTTGCACCCAATATGGCTGGGATCCACGATGTGTTTAACGTCTCCCAATTGAAGAAATGTTTGAGAGTACCAGAAGAGCAGGCCAGTCCCGATCAAATTGAGATTCAAGAGGACTTGACTTATGTGGAGAAGCCGATTCGTGTTCTCGAAACCAGTGAGAGGAGAACCAGAAACAAGGTTACCAGGTTCTGCAGAGTTCAGTGGAGCCAACACTCCGACGAAGAAGCTACATGGGAAAGAGAAGATGAATTGAAGGCTGCCCATCCGCACCTCTTCGCCAGCACCTCCGAATCTCGGGGTCGAGATTCCGTTTAAGGGGGGTAGGTTTGTCACACCCTGGAGTTCTCCCAAATCATAAAAATCAAGTTTAATAATTTATCTAAGAAATTGTTTAATTAATCTGGAGAAAAATCCAATTAATTAATGCATTAAAGAAGTGGAAATGGCAGGGTGGAATTTTCTTGAGTTCCCCATGTCAAAATACATTAACAGGATTTTTAGTGGAATTTTCAGAGCCCTAGAAATAATTTTAAATCAATTAAAATCAAATTCAGAATTTAATTAATCCCAGGAAATTTCCTTTCTTTTCCTTTTTCTTTTTCCTCTTCTTTTTCCTTTCGGCCAAGCGCTCGCGCCGCCGGATCCGCGCCGGAGCACCGCCGCCCCTCCCTTCTTCTCCGCCTCCGGTGCAGCTTGGTGAGCCCCTCTTTTTCCTCTCCCTCTCCTTTCCCTCTCCCGATCCCGGCCACGCCGCTCCTCTCTACGCGTGCGCCCGAGCGCCGCGCCACCGCCCTTCCCCAACCGCAGCGTCGCCCGCCGCCTTCGGTCGCTGGCTCCGGCTGCCGCCGCCGCGCGCCATGGGTGGCCGGGCAAGCTCGGGCCGTGCCGCCCCAGCACCCGCACGTGTGGACAGTTGGGTCGGCCACTCGGGCCGATCCCGACCATTCCCCACCCGTCCCGCGTGGTCGCCGCGTGGCCGCCGCGTCGGCGCCACGCGTGCGCCACGTGGTGCACTGCGGCGCCGTGGTCCCTTGGACTCAGTCCATGGTGGACCGGCCGTCGCCGCCCCTTGATGACGCCAGCCCTGGGTTAATTGCGCAATAAATCATTTAGGGTTTTTCTGTTTTAGTAAAAATACAGATAACTTCAAAAATTCATAACTAATTCATCCGAGCTCCATTTAAGTCCATTCAAATTTCATTAAATTCATAAAAATTCAGAGAATTCATTAAGAATGGTTTTGTGCTTTGTTTCAGTAGACTTATAGCATGTATTGTTGTTTGCTTTCTTTGTCGCGTAGATTCCGGCAATTGCGACGCTTCTGTTTATTTCAAAATCATCGCAGAAGTTGCTTCAGCTCAAGAGCAAGGCAAGTCATGCTTCACATTGATCATATTGCTCCTAAATTTACAAATTCTTTATTTTTCTGTAAAAGCTGCATTATTTCATAATATCATTTTATGTGGGTTATTACCTATTGTACTCAGCCAATTTATTGATTTTCTTGTACCGTTGATAGCTTGGGTAATTAATTCGTTATTTGCTGAGTTTAGGAGTGCTTAGCCATGCTTAGTTAACTTAGCTCACTAAAGGGGATCACCTTAAATAATTAATTAATGTAGCCCCTATGGTGACACTTTGGTTCAGGAGCCACCATGGTAATAATAATTAATCAAAATATGCTAATGGTGGGCTGTGGGTGCATGGTTTTGTTGGAAGCACCCATGGCAATTAAGGACCGGTTCACGGGAAACCTTGGAAGAAATACCGTGCGTACCACAAGCCAGCGTGGGCAACGGCTGGACTTGTAGTGTAGCTTTCCTCTAGCTAACGTACACTGGCTAGGGTGAGCGTGATGGAGTGCGGATGGACCTTGCGACGGTCTATGCGGCTGCCGGATTCACCAAGGCACGAGAGGGGGCTGCCCACTGCCTTTTGAGGAGTGGGGACGAAACCTGAGGTGGTACGATTAGTTAGAGGGGGTTATGCGAAGGGTCCTGTCACAGTCCCTTTCCGGGGTACCGTGGTGGTATACCGGCACGCGGAAAGGTGTCGTGGGGCTGTGTCTTGTGGGTACAAATGTACACCTCTGATCAGAGTAGAACTATTCAAATAGCCGTGCCCGCGGTTATGGGCGATCAACCAGATTCACCGTGATTAGTCCCATTTTCTTAATAATTGGATTTACTGGAACTGGTTTAGTTCAGGTGGATGGTTTGGGCCTGTCGCAACGTGGTGTAGCGTTGGGCAGTGATGGTTAATATTGATCAATTAATTCAACGCTTTACTACTGTTTTCAACTACTATTTTGAAATGCTTACTTTATGCAAATAAACCCTTGCCTACCTTTGGAATACCTTGCATCATACCTTTCTTCCCGGTATGACTTGTTGAGTATAGTGGGTAGTACTCATCCTTGCTTAATTTTTCCCCACACCAGAAGAGGAGTATGCGTCCGATGGAGGCTTCTCAGAGGAGTAGGCTTCGTCCGCCGTCGAGAATGCTTGTGGAATGGTGCCAGCCCGCTGCAAGAGTCCTGCTCTTAGTTTAGTTTAGTTTGTGTTCGTCTTTCCGCTGCATTTCTGTAAGACTTTTACTGTGTTTGTAAGACGTGGATCTGTATGTCAACATTGTCGTCTGTGTACCTTGGCTGGTCCTGGACAGGGAAATTAATACACATTCAGTTTCGGAAATTCTGGTAGTGAATTTCCGGGCGTGACAGCCACCCCATAAATAGCACATGTGGATGTACGGTAAATAATAGTGAGTGACACAAAGTTCGGTCCTTAATCGACTCAAGCGAATACTCCCTCTATTGGTGCACAACTAACACCATATGTGCACCACTTGCCATCCATGTCTAAAAAACATGTTTAACTCCATTTTAGTTCACAAGTAGTCATTATTTTCCATCTCTGTCCAGCAATAGAATAATGCCAAAAGTTTCATTTATAAAGTGACCATAAGGATTGTTTACATAATTCTAAGCATGGCTAAACATACAATAGCATATTAAGCAATTATAAACCCAAAGGAGCACTAATGGAGTACTCTATCCATTCTTAAGGATTCAGAGGGGTGACAATATTTCAAGGTGGATCATGCAGCAAATAGGTTATAGCTACCATCTACCACATTTGAAATACGAATAGATATAAATAAGCATGCAATTTTGCAAAACAAACATTTTCATCTCCCAAATCATGGGTTTCAATGTGATCAAAGGAAGGGGGAGGAACTTGACTTATTCTTGAATAACCTGGACAGCACCTACACATTTTCCTCACCGTCGACGCACTCGCTACAAATACAAGAATAACGTACGGACAGTAAATTACAAATAATGCGAAAAATCCAAAATGCTCTAAAATGCAAGATTTAATTACAGTGGGTTGGTGCTGACTTAAAATGAATTTAAGTGAAATAATTTATATTTTATCAATTGTATTTTTGGAGTTATGAATTTTACGAGTTCTATACCCGATATACGTAGTTTATGCTTTATTCAAGTCTAAATGTTGTTTAGATTCGGCTTCTGTGAAATTCAAGTTTTCATCAGCAAAGTGGATACTTTCATATGTTCATCAAGGTTGACTTAACCATTGTTAGAGCTAGCATGAATTCATTATGAATTTTATAAGTTATATAAGGCTTTATGTTATTGTTCCCTTAGGTGAAGTTTTGGCATACTTTTAGGGGGTGAAGTTGTTAGCTTTAACCTTGTAGTGATGAATTGGTTAGGTTTATCAGACTAATATAATTGATTTCACAATTTATGAAGCTCATATGAATTTCTTAGGCATTTTATAAGCTGTAGTGCAATTTGAACTAATTGTTTGTTATACAAAATTTTAGGAGGATTTTGTTGTACTGTAAGTGTATATTTTTATTTTACAGCATTAAAGACCATAATTGTGTGAATCAACAGAAATTGGGTTCATCTAAAATGGATTTACTATAGATTTTACAAGTTAACATACTTTTCAGCTCAACAGAAAACTTTTTAATTATTCCTCCTTATTTAACATATTTCAAACTGGCTATTTTTCATGAAACACCCTAAATTTTATGGAAACCAACCCGCGGTCCTGTGACTGTTCTATGTGTGAGGGTTGTTTATAGATAGGACCCTAGTGTTCATTTAATTTCCAGAGGAAGTCCCTATGCTCTTCCTAGAGTAGGGCAGCATGGCCGACAGCCATGTTTAGCCTTGCCGGCGACGAACGGTGGTGAAAATCAAGAGGTGGCCAAAATAAAACCCTTGCGTAGTTGGGGGCTCAAGCTTCCAATTGTGAGGAAATCTTCAGTAATTTTATTTCTCTTTGCCTCTCAAATCTTCAAACAAAGAATGACACTCCAATTGGTTTTATGTATCAAATAGTCCTCCTTGCCTTCCCGACTTCATCGGACTTTCACCAATTCATCAGCCTTAATGGAACTCCTTGCATGGAGACACAGATAAAACTAAAGCTGATATCTTGCTAGCCTATATAGTCGAGATAAAGGAAAAAGGCTTGAAAGGTAAGCAAATCACTTGGCATTTCATCAAATGCTGACTGGCTCCAATAAAAGAACGATCCAAACCAGCCTTTGAGTACGAAGGCCGGTCAGATCCCAATCGTGAAGACCCTCAGTCTATCGACTTCAGAGTCATCTTTCAGAGGATGTACAAGGTCTTTTCATCCGGGATAACTGTAGATTACTCCCATAAGCTCCTAGTCACACCATCTAGTCTGCTTCATCGTCCTCCTCCGGTATGTGGACTTAGTTGCTCGATTGCAATTCAATATTTCCAATTGTTGCACATCTTAATCATTTTTCTTTTATGCGGGAAAACAAGCATCTTATCTTAAACCCCCCAACTCCAACTCTCCACTCTCCAAAGAAGGGACTGAGTGTTAGCAGTCGGGCGACCGGGGGTCGAACAATCAAGCCATAACAAGGAATCAAATGGCTAGCCACAGAACCAAAAACTAAGAATGCCGAGAAGAAGAAAAGAAGAATGGTCCTTGAGTCTTTTGATGAAGATGAAGGCCCTGCTCAGAATACCAGCAAGATCCCAACGCCACCTCCAATGAAAAAACCGGCTTCAAGCTCAGGACATCTTCCAGGTACACCATCAACCCCGACACGCTGTGTCTTCAATGCTCTGAGCAAGAAACCTTGAACTCATATATTTTGTCTTGTACCCATTCTTCTCAGGACACCTCAGGACATCGATCCAACCGACCGTGAAGAAACTCAGAAGAACACTGAATCTGTTAACCCAGTTGCCGTGAGGTTCCTAACTAGCCTCGACTAGTGACCAATCGGGAGAGGCTGAAGAAACAAACACAAACCAAGAGCCCTTGACTGGTGATCAGTCTAGTTTTCATGAAGAAAGTGCAGCCGACCAGGAGCAGCCGACCGAATACCAATCAATAGGCACCACTTCAGAATCACCTCAAATAGGTGAAAACGAAGAGGAAAATACCGAAGCAACTCCTAGCAAAGATCAAGCTGGCCAGGACAAAGGAACTCCTTTGACAAATGTCTTTAGATTTAATATCCTTCACATAACCTACTGTCTAATTATTGATTCAGATTTGACATCCAATGAGGAAGATGAGATCCTCCACATCATGTCTTCAGAAGACTCCTTACCGTCAGTAAAAATCCAATGGTGAGATGCAGACGGTTTAGCCCATGGCATCGTTCTGAATAAACAGAAGGAAGTCGAAGAATGCGATATGCTGGTGAAAGGCTTCAACGAATCCACCATGCTGTTGAATGTGAGTAAAAAATTCACCTTATAAAAGAAACACTTTGTTTTGCTCTAACTTGTTACCTTGCTCTACTCTTATAGAGAAATTGGTGCCTTATCTCAACACCTTGGAATTAGTTCAATAAGAGCTTAAAGAAGCCAAAGAAACTACCAAGGCTAAAGAAAAAGAATTAAGAGACGAAATAAGCCAGCTTTGGGAGATAAACTTGGAATACCGTGGATCTGTCAATGGTAAGCAAATATCTTCATAAAATGCTTTATCAAACTTATCTTCTTGATATTAACCCAGCTTTGTATTTCTCAGCCCATGTGTCTCAAATTAAAGCTTTGAAGGCTCAACTGAAGAAGGCAGAAGAAGCTAACACCAAGCTCCAGGAAGACAAAGATAAGGCTGTAGCAGAGTTGGAAGGTAAATCATTTTGCTTTTCCTCTTGAATCTCAAAGATATGTGAAAATATGTCGCCTGTCTTGACTTGTATTACTTCAGACCACAAAGCAAAAACTCAAGCTCAGTTTGAAGTCTTCACCGAGCGAATCAAGAGGGCAGAATCAATACATGATGACATCGCCAATGCCACTGCTCTTGTGCTCAATGCCATATTTTAGAATGGTCTTGGATCTAGCTCAGAAGATGCTTCTGAGATCTTCGACAAGCTAAGGAATGCCCTAGACAAGTATTACAAGAACATTACCAATGAAACAACCATTGGAGCTAGCCAAGCTTTGGCTATGACCAAGTCACTATATCCCTGAGTGAATATTAGTGTAGTCGGGGATGGATTCACAGTCGACAACATCGAAGAGCAATCATTGGAATTCATCAATGAAGTAGCAGAGCCTGCTCAAAAATTAGCCAAAGATGTACTAGAAGAATTTCAGAGTTAGGCTCCCAATTATAACATAACTTAGAATTGTAAATATTTGACTTATGTATGGTATTGATTTAACTATGATTTGTATATATGGCATGAAAATTTTTCTCTGACTATACTAAGCCTAATACTTAGTTAAATCTTTAAAAAATTTCCAATACTTGTCAACATCTCATAACTAAAATAAACCAATGATAATTCAAACCAATTACTGTCATTGAAGAGAAAATCATCATTACTATAAATAAGATAGCCCACAATTGGCTACTCAAGAAGATCAAAACACTTGGACGTAGATAGTCGAGAGATAGAAGTTACAAAAGATAATCTTATGTATAAAATCGACACAAATGTATGATGTTCCAGGAATTCTCAACTGACGGTCCATCTTCACGCTTCAACCAATAAGACCCTAGGCGAGTCACGTCTCATATAATAAGCGACCCTTTCCACAAGGGAAACAACTTATGTCTATCTTTGGTTGTTTGAATCTTGCGCATGACCAAATCCCCAACAATGAATGCCCTAGAACGAACATTACGATTATGATATCACCAAAGTCCTTGGAGATACTTAGCCGATTGAATAAGAGCAATCTCACGAGCTTCTTCCAGTCGATTTAATTCTTCTGTTCGATCTTGATCACTTTTGTCTTCGTTAAAATTACACACCTGAAGGGATTCAAATTCCATCTCACTCGACAACATAGCTTCAGCTCCTGTTAACACCAGAATTTGGTAAGCCCCGAAGTCCTCATCGGCCCAGGATTTATATCGTCTTGTTGGCGCAGAATTTCGACCCGTTCAGCAACCAAACGGGTTCCGCGTTACCACGGCGGCCTGGGAGATCTGCTTAACTCCAGTGCAGGTCCAAATGGCTTGCCTAGTTGTAAGTAGAGCGTGCCAGTTGATTTGATCTGCAATCAACAAGAAACAAGTAAACCAAATCAGAAAACAATGGCCGATCGGTCGACAGACCGATGACACATTGTCATAGCCCAGCCGATAGGGCAAAGCTATATCGGCTCACTTAGAAAATATGTAAGACATGAATCTAATCTTATCGGCCTTCATTGATATGTAGACTTCAACTAATAATACCGGCCGATAAGGATGACAAAGATAACTACACCAGCTAGTACTCTAGTGCAACCTTATACGAACCAATCGGCCAATATAAACACATCAACCATAAAGAAATCTTAAGATTACTTCACGATCGACATATTTATACTCATCGATCTGCACATATAAGTGGCAAACATATGCAAGAAATATAAAGCAATTGCATATGTTAGATAAGACCGGCTAAAACCCCGGTACTATCCTTAATTACAACCGAAAACAGGCTTTGTGTCAGATCTCAAAACAGGACTAAAGTCGATGGCAACTCAAAGTGTGGATTGAGACTTAACACAAAGAAAATCAAGTCGTCGATTGCTTTTGGGGATGACCGATGCATTGAATAATCTAGCCAAGCATAAAAATTAAACCATTGTCGGCAGTAAACCCTAAAGCGAGTAAACCGCTGGCAAGGCTTAATCGAGATACCTGTCAAAACTATCCAAGACATGGTAATCGACGATCACATCATCGAGGCTTAACGTGTCTAAAGCGACACGCTAGCCCCGACGATGCAGATCGTCGGGGACGAGTTCTTACCTCTGCTCCGAGGAAGCAAGAACTCGTCGAAGAAGACCTCTTGCGAGGGTTGGCGATGCGCCGAAAGTAGATTGATTCGATTGTGTGATTGATTGAGAGAGAGAGACTTTACATGTACAAACTATCGGGATATTTATACCCGAGGTTACAACAGACCCCTTGTCGGGTACGATCTTATCTACAACTAACAAATAAGTCTTTGCGGCAGACTCTAGCCACAGATTAGATCTAAACTACCTAATTTACAAGATACAATTGCCTAAAACCGAGCTTTATCTCTATTTGGCAACTTCCTTGAAGCTTACTTCGAGCCCACACCAAGCCCACGTTGACACTGTCAACTCACAATCCCGCATCGGCCCATGACCAAACCAAATCCGTATCGGCCGATACACTCTTTATAGCAACATCTCCCCAGTCCGATACGGTTACCGGGTCCGATACGAAGCCTGGTCCGACTCCAACTCAATCCTTCCTCTCTGCTTCGGTTTCCTCTTTCCTTTCCAAGTCGATTACCAAAATCCGTCGTTAACACATGCCCCCCAATTCCGCTTCATTATATAATGTGGCGGAATTAGCTCCAGGGAACTCATCAACTTTTTGCTAGATCTAACCTGAAAACCGCACAGATCCAGATTCGAACCCTTTCGCCGCCGATTCAACAAACTCCTCGTGTTCTTCAACTTCGACGACCCCTCGGCGTCTCGTCAACATCGACCCCCTTCACAGCGACCCCTCCAACGACAACGATGGCCTCCGCCCCGTTTTACGCCTCCGAGATCCCTGCGGTAAGTCAATTCCTTCAAAGTCCGCATTATTACCTTTTCCGCCGATGTCTCCAAGTTAGGTTTTTACTTTCTGCCCCCCTCAGGCCTTATATTCTCATCGTTGTTCTCACGATTTAGGTCTTCAAAAACCAAATCTTGATTCCCACCGACGACAAATCCCATCGCTTTCTCCTGGGCCCCATGGGCGACTGCGACCCAACCTGGCTAATCAACGCCGAAACAGACAGAATTCCTTTCAGGCAAGCCAAGCCCACTGTCTCGGCGTGGAAGCACACCTTCAGGTCATGGCCATCAAAGCTAAACGGATACAGGACCTGGCACAAAAGGATTTCTGCCGTCAAACAAGTCCACTGGGACGAGATTGGAATCGGCCAATGCATAACTCTTTCCCTGGCCGATACCAAGAAGAATGAGCCGCTAATGTCAGCTGCCAGCTACTTCTGGTCAAGTACCTTGAACGCCTTTATGTTCAAGCAAGGTCCGATGACCCCAACCCTCATAGATATCAAGGTACTCACAGGATTGGATATCAGCTCCGAGATCAACCCCTTCAGCCTCCTGGTAAACAGCAGCCACAAGTTGAAGACCAAGAAAATCGGAGGCTGGTCCGGATATATCTCTGAACACATGGAACAGGGATCGGTCTCAGAGCGAGAACACGTAGCTTTCCTGACATTGTGGTTGGAGAGATTTGTCTTCTGCGGATCGACCTGTGGCCCCACTACAAACTGTCAACACTTGGCTCAAGCTTTGGTCGACAAGAGACAAATCCCCTTGGGCCGATACCTTCTAGGAGCTGTATATCGGCTACTCCATGTTTCCACACAAGACTTGATGCTAAAACAGACTGTGGCTCATGGAGGACCATGGTGGTTCATTCAACTCTGGCTAACCATATACACCAACACCATGGTTGATCGGCCACCTCTATCAGATTCTCGCTTCCCATCAAAATATGCCGATCACGAAGACCCCAGGAACAGAAGATGCAAGTCCTATGGGGAAGCAGCCTCCGTCTACTCCGGCGCAGATCAATCGGCCGATGACATGGCTACATGGTTCATCCGCTTCTTCACCGGCCCTCCATCAGCCAAGATGGATATGTTTGTCTATACATCGGACCGAGACTTCGAGCTCCCAGATGATCTGCAACTGAGCTTAATAAATGATGACATGGAATCAAGGGAATTATTCATGATCAGCCTTACTCCATGCCTGCTCCCAGTAGGCGTCTTTCAGGGAAGGAGCACCAGCTTGTCCTATGAGTTTTACACCCCAATGACAGCTGCTAGACAATGCGGGCTCGGACAACTTCCCATTAGCTTGCATCTCCATAAGCTCCTAGAGAGCAGAGGCATAGTCCCATCGGCCCTGATCATGAACAAAGCAATGGAAATCGAGCTCCCCAATCTTGGTGACTACGATCGGCTGCATCTGAATGCCTTTGTGCACATTAACTTCCAAACTTGGTGGCAAGAGTGGGCTGCTCACATCTTTCATCAATCGTCCAGGTTCTATGTGACAGAACTTATCCAAGGCATTAGCCCTCAAGTCCCAGATGAGCCGATTCCATCTGTGAGCAACAGTGGACGGAAGATCTTCTACGCTCAAGCCATAGCTCCATCGGGGTCGACCGTCCTGGAATCCATCATCGGCCTCACTGCCCCAAAAGTGGCGTCACTTCTCCAAGGTCCGATGCCTAAAGAAAACCCCAAGAGAAAAGCACCGGCCAAAGGCAAATCACAGAAAGCCAGCAAGAAGGCTAAAACCGATGACCAGGCCGATGCCGAAGAGCTAGACCCCTCCTTGGAAGAATTCCTCGAAGAACAAGTGATGGAGGAGGAAGTCGATGCAGCAGCGGCCGATGCACACGAAGAAGAAAACCCGTCGGTCGAAACCACCCAAGAGCCATCGGCCGAAGCTACGGAGATCCCACCGGCCGATGACCAAGATGATGCCCCGCAACCAAAAAGGACCAGACATGCAGTTCGCAAGGTCAATATAATCCCTACTCTGTGTATACATAATCTCCTTGTGCTGTCACACTTTAACTTCATATCCTTTTCAGGCTGCGATGTCATCTATGTTAAAGGAGAGAACTCAATCGGCCCCTTTGCCAAGATCCAAGAAAACAACTTTGCAACGACGCGAACGAGCCAAGGCACGATTGAGAACCCCTTCTCCTTCTCCACCACCCTCTCCGACTGTCTCGGTAAGAGTTGATGATTTTTTTTTTCTCTTGCATTATTTTCGTAATCACATAACCCTATTCACCAATTTCCTGTTTTTTCAGCCTAGGGCTCCATCACCTTCACCACATCGGCCAACCCCCTCGCCCACTATGTCGACAAAGCAAAGGGAGGCCGATGCAAGCACCACCAATGCTCCAACACAGGTAACCACGGTTACCCTGATCCCCTTTCTGCCGACTCCTGATTAACAAGGCTGACCTCGACCCATGTTGATATTTGCAGAACCTAGCCGATATGTTCTCCTTTGATATCGGCCAGTTTCTTGATGATGAGGACAAGGAGCTGCCCAGCACAGCCAGGGCACCAATCTCTGATGATCTGAAGAACCGGCTGACCGATATTGGGAATCGGCTAGAAGCCTCGCTGGAGTGTTTGGTAGAAGACTGCTCCTCCATCAGAGTCAGGGTACAAGAAATCCAAGACGAACTGCCCGAAGACTTGATGGAAATCCTCACGCCGGCCATCTTCCTGGAACAATACCGATTCAAGCTTTTCAGAGCAAAAGAAAGACTTGCAGAGCGACGACAGCGCGAACAACTGGAATCGGCCCTGTCCGCTAGCAAAGCTCAAGTGAACGCCGATAAGACCAGGCTGGACGAGCTAACGGTGGAGCCGATTGTGCTGAAAAATAGGCTTGAAGAACTCCGTCGCCTCGAGGCAGAGCTAGAATCGAAGCTGGCCACTACACGCCAAGAAATCCAGGAAGTCGAAGCCGGGATAGCTGCATCACCCAAGGTCATAGAAGATCAGACGGCAAAGCTCAAGGCATCGGCCAAGTACCTCGCGACCCTAAGCAAATCACTGAAACCAATCCCAAGGACGATGGCCGATGATGCCCAGGCTATCGAAGACGTTGAGCAGATTCGTCGTAAAGCCATTGCTGCTATTGCAGACTTCATAGGGTGATGTAGCATATGTTATTTCTATAATGTATAACCGTACACCTTATCGGCCATGCAGCCGAATTTGTTTTGAAAATTCCGGCCTAATTTATTGCTTCTGAAATCCTCTCACACCTTATCGGCCGTGCAGCCGAATTTGTTTTGAAAATTCCAGACATATATATCTTTAACATGAACAATCCCATTATAAGCAATCTCATCAGCCAGAGAGCCGAAGTCAATCGCCAAACTGAAAAATCCTTGAAAACTCCTGTATAAACAATCTCATCGGCCAGAATGCCGAAGTCAATCGCTTGAAAATTCCTGTATATATATATGCCCCCCAAATTTTGGAAGATGAGGGCTCATATTCTGAAATTTGAACTAAGGGCGATAGTATTTATCGGCCATCTAAAGACGATGCTTGACTACATCGGCTGTAATCATAAATCGGCTAGAGGGCCGATCATGAGTCAATCCAGATACTGGGATAATACTGTTTCAAGTATTTGCCATTGAGAGCTCGTCCATAAATCTCACCATCTAATCCCTTGAGCAGATAGGCATTGTGAGGAACACATCGATGAATTAGAAAGGGGCCTTCCCAATTAGGTGACCATTTGCCGAATTTATTATCTCTGGAGCCAATCGGCATTATTAATTTCCACACAAGGTCTCCTTCCTGAAACGATTTGGCAACAACCTTTTTATTATAATGACGGGCCACTCTATCTTTATCACGCTTGATTTTCTCTAAGGCCCGTAATCGAACATGTGCCAAATCATCCAATTCATCAACCATAAGATTATGGTACTCATCGGCTGTCAAGTCGTCTTGCAAAGCAATCCTTCTTGAGCCGATGGCGGTTTCCCACGGTAGTACGGCTTCATGCCCGTAGACCAGCTGATAGGGAGGCACTTGGATTGCACCATGGCAAGCCATCCGATACGCCCAAAGAGCATCGGCCAGCGTTGTATGCCATTGCCTCGGCTGTTCGTCAATTTTCCTCTTGATTAATTTGATTAAAGACTTGTTGGAAGCCTCTGCCTGCCCATTAGCCTGCGCGTAGTAAGGAGAAGAATTGAGCAATCTGATGCCCATGCTGTCAGCAAATTGGACGAACTCGTCGGACACGAAGATTGATCCCTGATCTGTAGTTATTGTCTGAGGTAACCCAAACCGATATATGATATGCTCCTTGACGAACTGAATAGCGTCTTTGGAATCAACCTTCTTGAGAGGAACGGCCTCAACCCACTTTGTGAAGTAATCTGTAGCCACTAATATATACTTGTGTCCCTTACTTGATGGTGGGTTAATCTGGCCGATCATATCTATTCCCCATCCTCGAAACGGCCACGGCTTTATGATTGGATGCATAACCGATGCCGGTGCTCTCTGAATTGCTCCAAATTTCTGACAATCCTGACATCCTTTATAATACTTGAAGCAATCTTCTAGCATGGTTGGCCAAAAATATCCGACGCGCTTCATCAGCCATTTCATTTTATGGGCCGATTGATGGGTGCCACAAATCCCTTCATGTACTTCGCTCATAACGGTCTTAGCCTCCTCAGGACCTAGGCATTTGAGTAGGACACCATCAACCGTCCGATAATATAGGTTATCGTCCAATAAGACATAGTGTAAAACTTTATATTTCATTCTGCGTGACGCCGATTGGGAAGGGTTTCTCAAATACTCAATGATATCAAACCTCCAGTCATCGGCGTGCACGAGAGCAATCTGAATTGGAACGTCTTTAGCCATCGGCCTGTATCCCGATGCCCCCTGAGCTAAATCATTGGCTTCGAAATTCTGCTTCCTGGGTATGTGCCTCATCGTTACGATCCGGAAACCGTGTAACAACTCTGTGCACTCCTCATTATAGACTTTGAGAATATCATCTCTGCACTCATACTCCCCAGAAAGTTGATTAATTACTAGCTGTGAATCACCAATGATTTCCACGGCATCGGCCTCGACTTCTTGTAACAACTGCAAGCCTTTAAGCACCGCTTCATATTCTGCTTGATTGTTGGTATAATAAGGCTTGATAGTGAACGCGAACTCGAAACTTGCCCCCCGAGGGGATATGATGACTAGGCCGATACCGCAACCGTGTCTGCAGACGGATCCATCGAAATATAACGTCCACGGTACAATGTCTGCATATGCAACTGAGTCATCTCTATGTTGAACGATGAAATCGGCCAGGGCTTGTCCTTTGATCGCTTTGGCCGATTCATATCGAAGATCAAACTCTGTTAAAGCAAAGATCCACTTCCCGACTCGTCCTTTCAACACAGGGGCCGATAGCATGTATTTCATCACATCGGCCTTGCTCACCACGATGCACTCGTTGGAAAGCAGGTAATGCCTCAATTTAGTACATGAAAAATATAAACAAAGGCATAATTTCTCCACCGGCGTGTACCTTGTCTCAGCGTCTAACATTCTCCTGCTGAGATAAAAAATAGCTCTTTCCTTGCCGTTAACATCTTGAACCAAGACTGAGCCGATGGATTTCTCATCGGCTGACAAGTACAATTTGAATGGGACTCCTTTTTGTGGAGGAATTAAGACCGGCGGAGAAGTTAAATATTCTTTGATATCGTCTAGCGCTTTCTGTTGCTTGTCACCCCATATGAATTCTTCGTCGTCCTTTATTTTCAACAGTGGAGTGAATGGCTCTATACGGCCCGACAAATTTGATATAAAACGCCGGACGAAGTTGATCTTGCCAAGCAGAGACTGTAACTTGGTCTTGTTTTCTGGAGGCTTGATTTTCTTGATGGCATCGATGTTCTTCTGTGTGATTTCAATCCCCCTTTCATGGACCAAGAAACCCAAAAACTGACCGGCCGATACGCCAAAGGCACATTTGTTAGGGTTCAACTTCAAACCATATTTCCTTGCCCTTTCTAGTACCTTGCGTAAGTCGGCCAAGTGCATATCATGTTCTCTTGACTTTACGACGACATCGTCTATGTAAACTTCAATCAGAGAGCCAATAAGATCATGAAAAATGTAATTCATAGCCCTCTGATACGTAGCTCCAGCATTCTTCAAACCAAATGTCATGACGACCCATTCATATAGGCCGATTGCCCCTGGGCACCTGAAGGCTGTCTTGTGAATATCCTCTTTAGCCATAAAGATCTGATTGTAGCCCGCATTGCCGTCCATGAAACTGATGATCTTATGCCCAGAAGCGGCGTCAACGAGCAAATCGGCCAACGGCATAGGGTACTCATCTTTGGGCGTCGCCTTATTTAGATCTCTGAAATCGATGCATACCCTTAGCTTGCCGTTCTTTTTCAACACCGGAACTATGTTGGAGACCCACTCCGCGTATCGGCAGGGCCTGATAAAGTTGGCGTCGTAAAGTCTTGTGATCTCTGCTTTTATGGCTTCGTGCATATCGGCCTTAAACCTCCGAGGAGCTTGCTTAAAAGGCCGATAGCCTTGTTTGATTGGTAGCCGATGTTCTACAATCGATCGGCTTAATCCTGGCATCTCATGGTATTCCCATGCAAAACAATCTCTGAATTCTTTCAAAAGATTTATCAAATTATTCTTGTATTCCTTTGGCAAATTAGCGCTTACATACGTCGGCCTAGGCCTATCACCTATTCCTATATCAATTTCTTCCAATTCATCGGCCGACGTAAAACCTTGTCCCAACTTGCCGTCTAACTCATCCACCGCGTCATCTGTGTAGGGGTCATTGTCAACGGCGGATGGTGCATCTTCGCTAAAGTAACCGCTGGTCTTGGTCTTCAATTGTCTCGATGTCGCAGTCGGTTACCTTGAGGAAATCGGCGTCCCAGACTCGCCCGGACAAGCAGTCGATTCCCTCCATCTCCCAAACTGCGAGATCGGCATTGGCGACATGTACTGACCGATCGGCCTGCACGATCTCGACTTGGTCCCCTTGCCATTGCATGAGGCATTGGTGCATTGTTGAAGGGACACAGCAATTAGCATGGATCCAATCTCGTCCCAACAACAAGCTGTAGGAACCCTTTCCATCGAAGACGAAGAAGGTGGTGGGAATTGTTTTGCTGCCCACGGTGAGCTCCACGTTCAGGACCCCCTTCGCCTCGGATGCGTTGCCACCGAAGTCCTTTAATACCATATTTGTCTTGATAAGATCCTCAGGTACTTTTCCAAGCTTCCTGAAGGTTGTGTATGGCATTAAATTGACTGCTGCGCCACCATCGACCAGCATCTTCGTCATCGGCCGCCCGTTGATGAATCCTTTGATGTACAACGGCCGTAGATGTCTGTAGCTGGCGTCAACTGGCTTGTCGAAGGTGGCTTGGTCTGGTGACAACCGTAGCCTGGCTGAACTTTGTTCCTCATCAGCCATCGCTTCATCGGCCGCCTGCACACTGTATTCTGCTGGCAATATAAACACCATGTTAACAGGCGCCGATGCCGCTTTCTTACCTTTTGAAGCTGAGTAGCCCTGAGCTGTATTGGAGGTGCCCTCATCGGCCCTGGCCACCGTGGATTTTATTCTCCACTCTTTTCTGGTCTTGGTTGGCCGATGGGGTATTTCAGCTTGTTGCTCTTGGATTTGCTCTTTCCTCCTCAACCTCTGAACCCGCCGCTTCTGTGTCTTGGTGAATACATCGCTTGGGCACCATTGGGGGTTCTGGACTTGCTCCTCATCTTCATCGTGTTGATCTTGGTGCATCGGCCCCAGCCTTTCATGCACGGATTTCTGTTGCTTGGCCGGCCGATGCGTTTGTCTGCTTGAGCTGCCCTGATAAGAATCTTCTGCACCACTGCATGCAGGGCACTCCTGGATAGATGGCAACCTCATCCCTTCATTCCAGCAGAAGCGAAAAAACTCGCACTCCCAGTGTGGGTCGTAGGAGTTGTCTTGATCGGCTTGGTCTTGAGCTTGTTCTTCCCTCCTCCGCTGATATTTTCTGATCAGACCCTCAGAGGTCTGATGAGGTCGCTTGCCAGTCCGATGACCACCGCCATCGGCCCTGTCCGCCCGCACCATGTTGACTGGGAACGGGTGGCCTTCAATCTTCATCGGCCGCTTGGCATCATCGATCTTAATTCTGCCCTGCTCAATGGCCGATTGAATTTGTTGCCGGAAGATCTTGCATTCATTCGTATGGTGTGAATAGGAATTGTGCCACTTGCAATATCTCCTCTTCTTGATGTCTTCGGCCGATGGCAATACGTGACCTACTGGCAGCTGAATCTGCTTTTCTTGCAACAGCAGGTCAAATATCTTGTCAGCCTTGTTGATGTCGAAATCATATTTATCCTCTTTATCTCCTTTCTTGGCCCACTGGCAGGTTGTTGATTTCTTCATCCGGGCCCACTCGGCTAGGTCGACATCGGCGTCTTCATCGTCTTCATCGTCGGAGGCGTACTGATACACAGTGTTAACCCTTTTCGCGAACTTCTTCGCCTCCTGGAATCGCTGCTCGTGGGCCGATACGCGTTGTGCCAGCTGAGCGAGGCTGTCAAATTCCTGAGAGGAGAACCTCTCGCGTATCGGCCCTAGCAATCCCTGAAATGCCAGGTCGGCCAACTGGGAATCGGTCAGACTGAGGCTATAACATCTGTTGCGTATGTCTCTGAACCTTTGTATGTACTCAGGGACCGATTCATCCACTCGCTGCCTGATGGCAGTCAGATCTGACAGTTTCATCTCTTGTACACCATTGTAGAAATATCTATGAAACTGTTTCTCCAGATCTATCCATCCTCTGATGGAATTGCAGGGCAAGGAAGAGAACCATGTGAATGCAGACCCTGATAAGGACAGAGGGAAAAACCTCACCCTCAACGCCTCGATAGCCGATGCCTCCCCGCACTGTGCTAAGAATCGGCTGACATGCTCATATGTCGAGACGTTGTCCTGTCCCGAAAACTTGGAGAAATCCGGGATCTTGTATCGGCCCGGCAATGGTACCCTGTCAAATTCCTCGGGATACGGGTGCCGATACACTGTAGAGTTCTCTTTGGGCTTCAAGCCGAATTGATCTCGCATCACTTCGGCTATCATGTCAGCCCAGTATCCTGCGGGCCGATGCGGGAGGTCCTGCTGGTAGGATTGTTGGAGGCCCTCTGCTTGATAGTGCCTGGGGGAGTACGGTTGATAGTGGTGATCCAGGTTCTGCGCGCCGTACTGCCCTGCGGTGTACTGCTGATAGCCTTGCGGCACGTTGTATGCAGCTTGAAGTGGAGGACTATTGAACGCCGGGGCTTGCGGTTGTCCGGCCGATGGCTGGTGGACGGGAACTTGCTGCATCGGCTCAACCACCGGTTGCTTCCCCTTGGTCCATTGAGCGTACTGCTCCTCCGTGATGTGCTGAGGGCTTCCTCCCGCCTGCTTGGTGAGGACCAGCGGCAGGGTTGTTGTTGGTTGCGCCGATGGAGGTGGCATCGGCGCTGTCGGCTGAGCCGTGCTCAGGTCGTTCCTCAAGGTCCGATAGGCAGGGAACTTATTTTCTGGCAGGTAAATCGGGCCTTGAGGCTTGTACTGATGGATTGAACCATCCAGGATCGACTTGACCGTATTGGTCAACGTGTTCACCAGGATCCCCGACTGGTTGACTAGCGCAGAGTGAACTGCGGAGTCGATTCGGTCTTGCAACGTCGGCGCTGCAGTGTCTTCAGTTTTGACGGCGTGATCGTGCGCCGCCGCCGACGTTCCAGCTCCATCTCCAGAACTCGGCATGACCACCTTGGACTTTTGAATCAAGGTGCCCTGCCGAGTCCTAGAATATGTTTGCAGGTACATATTCTGGAACTGCGCGACCAGACTATCCATCTCAGCTTTTTGTTCTGCGCTGAGCTGGTCGGCGGTCACAGGAATGACGTTCTCCTCGACGATCTCGGCCTGCTTCGACATCTCGAGGTGTTCTTGTTGCTGGTGAGAAGCTTGTGTTCTTGAGGTCCCACTGGGCGTGCCAAAAGCGTGTTGGCGCAGAATTTCGACCCGTCCAGCAACCAAACGGGTTCCGCGTTACCACGGCGGCCTGGGAGATCTGCTTAGCTCCAGTGCAGGTCCAAATGGCTTGCCTAGTCGTAAGTAGAGCGTGCCAGTTGATTTGATCTGCAATCAACAAGATTAAACAAATAAAACATGTGAGAACCGATGGCCGATCGGCCGATAGGCCGATGTTGCATCGTGGAGGCCTAGCCGATAGGGCAAACCTATATCGGCTTACTCGGGGTAATAATAAGATAGAACTAATAAAGTAGATTTAATCTCATCGGCCCAGGTTATCATGTTTATAGCAAATTACTGGAATCGGCCGATGAGGGTAGCATGAAGATAAACGCACTAGCTAATACCCTAGTGCAAACCTATACAAGCCAATCAGCCAATATAAATATACCAACCACAGAGAGATCCTGAGAATATCTTGTAATCAATGTATTTATATTTACCAATCCGCATGCGTAAGTGGCAAACACATGCAAGAACATAAAATAATCACATGTATTAGATAAGACCGGCTAAAACCCCGGTACTATCCTTAATTACAACCGAAAACAGGCTTTGTGTTAGATCTCAAAACAGGACTAAGGTCGATGGCAACTCAAAGTGTGGATTGAGACTTAACACAAAGAAAATCAAGTCGTCGATTGCTTTTGGGGATGACAGATGCATTGAATAGTCTAGTCAAGCATAAAAATTAAACCATTGTCGGCAATAAACCCTAAAACGAGTAAACCGCTGGCAAGGCTTAATCGAGATACTTGTCAAAACTATCCAAGACATGATAATCGACGATCACATCATCGAGGCTTAACGTGTCTAAAGCGACACGCTAGCCCCGACGATGCAGATCGTCGGGGACGAGTTCTTACCTCTGCTCCGAGGAAGCAAGAACTCGTCGAAGAAGACCTCTTGCGAGGGTTGGCGATGCGCCGAAAGTAGATTGATTCGATTGTGTGATTGATTGAGAGAGAGAGACTTTACATGTACAAACTATCGGGATATTTATACCCGAGGTTACAACAGACCCCTTGTCGGGTACGATCTTATCTACAACTAACAAACAAGTCTTTGCGGCAGACTCTAGCCACAGATTAGATCTAAACTACCTAATTTACAAGATACAATTGCCTAAAACCGAGCTTTATCTCTATTTGGCAACTTCCTTGAAGCTTACTTCGAGCCCAGACCAAGCCCACGTTGACACTGTCAACTCACAATCCCGCATCGGCCCATGACCAAACCAAATCCGTATCGGCCGATACACTCTTTATAGCAACATCTCCCCAGTCCGATACGGTTACCGGGTCCGATACGAAGCCTGGTCCGACTCCAACTCAATCCTTCCTCTCTGCTTCGGTTTCCTCTTTCCTTTCCAAGTCGATTACCAAAATCCGTCGTTAACACGTCTCAAAGCTAGTATCGGCCTAGAGTTCTACATCGGCCGATGGGGGTTATCTCAAACCAACCACCAAAAGCAGTCGGATTCTTGTTAGATTCGGGAAGATCTTATCCAGAGAAGACCGAGTTTGAGGAGGATGCGGCTTGTATCTGTTAATTAGGATAAGTTTGTTAGTTTCCTTTTTATCTTTAGAAAAGTTTGAGTCGTAATCTGTTAGGATCTTTGTTAGTCTATGGGTATAAATATGTAAGCCCAAGGTTCATGTAAAATCATCTCACGATCAATACAACTTCGGCGCATCGCCACCTTTTTACTTTCGTCTTCTTCGACGAGTTCATGCCTTTCCCACAAGGGGTAAGTCTCGTTATGGCTGCCTGCGCTGTCGGGGCTAGGGCTTCAACGTTCTGATCTCGTCAACGTAAGCACCTACTATCATATATCTTAGTCAATCTGGTTCGGTTTCTTGATTTAGTCTTATCGGCTAAGATTCGCTTTAGGGTTTATGCCGGTATTGACTAAATTGCCTTGCTAGATTAGATTGGCTAAGATATCCACCACCCTGAAAATCAGTCAAGGGCTTGATTGTCTAGATCTTGTGTTTCTTTTCATACTTAGTGCTGCATCAGTTCGGTTTGACCTACTAAGTCGTGATTAGAACCGTAATCTCTAGCCTGCTTGTTGACTGCCAATAAGGGTTTCATCGGGGTTTCAGCCGGTGAGTTATCTGGACGTTGCATCGGCCCAAGAGTTTTACATATAGATTGGATCTGGCCGATGACAACAGAGTATTTATTGTTTATCTGCTTATTAAGAGTTTATGCCATCGGACCTTTGGCCGATGTGTGCTTTAATCTTCAGATCGATGTTTATCTTATATTTATTTGGATTATGCTATATCACATTGCTATATCATCATGTTATCATCAGCCGATCGCCTCTATATAGATGCTTGCTTAGTACACAGCCGATGGTTCGAAACCCTAACTACATCGGCTGGTACCGGCATCGGCTGAGACTATGCTATCGGCCCATCGGCTGATCGATTGCTTTGGCTATCGGTCTATCGGCCGATACGTTTTTGCCCTATCGGCCTATCGGCCGATAGACCTTTCGTTCTGCTATTTTGCATATCTTGTCAGTGGCAGGATCAAACTGACTGGCACGCCCGCGCTTCATCAATTTTAGGACCTGCACTGGAGCTAAGCAGATCTCCCAGGCCTTCGTGTATCCGCACGCCGGATCCTCATTGGCGGTACGGATTTGGCGTCAACACATTTTTGGCACGCCCAGTGGGACCGTGTTTTTGACAACAGATTTTTACACAGCTTGTGGAACCCACAATCGCAACAATATGTCTGATCAGGAAGTCAAGGCCAAGGAAGAAGAAGAGCCGATGGATGATGAGACGCTTCAAAATATAGTTGATGAAATCGTTCGTCGCACTGTGTTTGATCAATCTGGAGTTTTGGTGAGTACATTACATGGTTTGATCGAGAAGATAGTTCCCAGAGTAATTGCCTTAAGAAATCAGCTTGGGGGGCAAGTCGGCGAACAATTTCAGCATCATCGGCAACAGCGACATTGGCTCGGGGGGCAAATAGATTAGCATCAGCCTAGAGAGCCACATCAACAATATCGGCCAGAAGAAACTCAAAGAGATCAGTCTAAAGAAGATTGGGCCGATATGATTGCAAAAGTAATAGAGGAACAGTTTGGAATTAGACCTAAGGGACATATTTCTGTGTATCGGCTGCCATATCCTGAATGGTTTGATAGAGTTCCACTTCCAGGCCGATACAAGATTCCAGACTTTTTCCAATTTTCAGGGCAAGGTGATATATCTACGAGGGAACATATCAGCCGATTTTTAGCTCAATGTGGGGAGGCATCGGCTGAAGAAGCTCTGAAAGTTAGATTGTTTCCATTGTCTTTGACTGGATCGGCCTTCACATGGTTTTCATCATTGCCACCAAATTCTATCAGAGGTTGGGCCGATCTTGAGAAGCAATTTCACCAGTACTTCTTTGCTGGAATTGATGAGTTGAAGCTTTCAGACTTGATTTTAGTTAAACGGCAAGAAGGAGAATCGGTTGAGGAATATATTCAAAGGTTTCGTAATGTCCGTGGCCGATGTTATGGTTTGAATTTAAATGATGAGCAGTTAGTAGGACTTGCATTCCAGGGGTTGTCAGAAACTATCAAAGACAGATTTTTCTTCTATGAGTTTGACAGCATAGCTCATCTGGTGTAGACAGTATCGGCTTATGAGAGCCGATGTCACGAAGAAGAGAAGAATCAGTTTTGGGGCAATCAAGACAAGAATAATTTTGAAGCATGACTTCTCATACTCCAAAATTGGGGGGCATGTGTTAACACCAGAATTTGGTAAGCCCCGAAGTCCTCATCGGCCCAGGATTTATATTGGCTCAAAGCTAGTATCGGCCTAGAGTTCTACATCGGCCGATGAGGGTTATCTCAAATCAACCACCAAAAGCAGTCGGATTCTTGTTAGATTCGGAAAGATCTTATCCAGAGAAGACCGAGTTTGAGGAGGATGCGGCTTGTATCTGTTAATTAGGATAAGTTTGTTAGTTTCCTTTTTATCTTTAGAAAAGTTTGAGTCGTAATCTGTTAGGATCTTTGTTAGTCTATGGGTATAAATATGTAAGCCCAAGGTTCATGTAAAATCATCTCACGATCAATACAACTTCGGCGCATCGCCACCTTTTTACTTTCGTCTTCTTCGACGAGTTCATGCCCTTCCCACAAGGGGTAAGTCTCGTTATGGCTGCCTGCGCTGTCGGGGCTAGGGCTTCAACGTTCTGATCTCGTCAACGTAAGCACCTACTATCATATATCTTAGTCAATCTGGTTCGGTTTCTTGATTTAGTCTTATCGGCTGAGATTCGCTTTAGGGTTTATGTCGGTATTGACTAAATCGCCTTGCTAGATTAGATTGGCTAAGATATCCACCACCCTGAAAATCAGTCAAGGGATTCATTGTCTAGATCTTGTGTTTCTTTTCATACTTAGTGCTGCATCAGTTCAGTTTGACCTACTAAGTCGTGATTAGAACCGTAATCTCTAGCCTGCTTGTTGACTGCCAATAAGGGTTTCATCGGGGTTTCAGCCGGTGAGTTATCTGGACGTTGCATCGGCCCAAGAGTTTTACATATAGATTGGATCTGGCCGATGACAACAGAGTATTTATTGTTTATCTGCTTATTGAGAGTTTATGCCATCGGACCTTTGGCCGATGTGTGCTTTAATCTTCAGATCGATGTTTATCTTATATTTATTTAGATTATGCTATATCACATTGCTATATCATCATGTTATCATCAGCCGATCGCCTCTATATAGATGCTTGCTTTGTACACAACCGATGGTTCGAAACCCCAACTACATCGACTGGTACCGGCATCGGTTGAGACTGTGCTATCGGCCCATCGGCTGATCGATTGCTTTGGCTATCGGTCTATCGGCCGATACGTTTTTGCCCTATCGGCCTATCGGTCGATAGACCTTTCGTTCTGCTATTTTGCATATCTTGTCAGTGGCAGGATCAAACTGACTGGCACGCCCGTGCTTCATCAATTTTAGGACCTGCACTGGAGCTAAGCAGATCTCCCAGGCCTTCGTGTGTCCGCACGCCGGATCCTCATTGGCGGTACGGATTTGGCGTCAACAGCTCCATAAACCAAGAAAAAAGGAGATTGACTTGTTGCCCGATTGGGTGTAGTCCGTAAAGACCAACAGACCGAAGGCAACTCTTCTACCCATCGATTGACATAAGGTTGTAGCCTATCAAAGACTCGAGCTTTAATGCCTTGGAGAATCATCCCATTGGCGCGCTCAACCTAACCGTTGCTCTTCGAGTATGCAATTGAAGCATAGCATATCTTGATACCAAAATTCTTCACAAAAATCCTTAAAACCCCACCAATGAATTGAGTACCATTGTCAGTAATTATCTTGTTAGGAACTCCAAACCGATGCACAATGTTAAGAAAGAAATCCCGCGCTTTTATCAGTTGTGTTTGTTGCAACCGGCCTGGCTTCAATCCACTTGGAAAACTTGTCTATGGCAACGAATAAATGCGTAAAACCTCTAGGAGCCCTTTTAAAAGGACTCACCATGCCAAGCCCCCAAACAACGAAAGACCATGAGAGCGGAATCGTTTGTAACTCTTGAGCCGGAACATGAATTTGTCGAGCAAAAAACTGACATCCTTCGTAGGTCCAAACGATTTTGTCCGAATCAGTAATAGTTGTAAGCTAGAAGAAACCTTGCCTGTATGCCTTGCCCTCCAAAGCTCATGCCGCAGCATGACTGCCGTATATACCTGAGTGGATATCCATCAATAACTATCATCCCTCCTCAGGTGAAACACTTTGTAGCAAAACACCAGATGGGCTGCGTTTATACAGCTTGCCTTTCAAGATTACATAACACTGACTGCGATGGCGAATCCACTCAGCCTCATCCCGGTCCTGAGGCAACTCTTGTTTAGTCAAAAATTTGATGAAAGACGTCCTCCAGTTGGTATCCAGCATCGAGACTTGTCTTGGTATATCTTCTTCTTGAACTTCCTTCTTTGCAACAGTAGGCTCATAAAGGTGTTCAACAAAAACATCTGTTGGAGCAGCTTCTTGCTTGGACCCAAGATTCACCAATTGATCAGCAGCCTCATTGTTGTGACACAAAACATGAGATAGCTCCAAACCATCGAACTTGTCTTCCAGCTTACGAACCTCCTGGCGATAAGCAGCCATGTTGTCATCGAGACAAGACAAATCTTTCATCACTTGGTTGATGACCAGCTGTGAATCTTCATGCACTATCATCTAGCGTATCCCTAGGGATACAACAAGACGTAACCCATGAAGCAAAGCCTCATATTCAGCCAAGTTATGCGACGTCGGGAAATAACGCAGTCGCTCTCCAGTCGGGGAAATCAAAACAACCTTAGCTCCAATGCCAGTAACTCTTTTGGAACCATCGAAATACATGGTCCAATACTCCAGCTTCTCCTCAGGTATTCCTTCCTATAACTTGGTCCACTCAGCAACAAAATCCATCAAAACTTGAGACTTGATTCATGTCCGCACTTTGAAAGAGATGTCTAACGCCATTAACTCCAAAGCCCACTTTGCGATATGCCCTATAGCTTCTTGGTTGTGAAGGATGTCCGAGTGGGACAGATGTAACCACAATAACCGAGTCTCTTTGAAAATAATGAGCCAACCTCCTGATCATGATTAGAACTCCATATAATAACTTTTGTACTTGCGGATAACGCGTCTTGGAGTCAGCCAACACCTCGCTAACGATGTAAATTGGCCTCTGAACCTTTTGAATATGTCCTTCTTTCTCTCACTCAACAACCAACACCGTGCTGACTACTTGGGAAGTTGCCGACACGTAAAGCAGCAAAGGCTCTTGTGTACTCAGTGAAGCCAGTATGGGAGGCGACGTGAGGAAACTTTTGAAGTCTTCAAAGGCTTTCTAGGCTTCAGGTGTCCATTGAAAATCATCTGTCTTTTTGAGCAACCTGAAGAAAGGCTTGCCTCGCTCCCCAAGCTTAGATACAAAACGACTGAGTGCCGCCATGCACCCGGTGAGTTTTTGAACGTCTTTCTGGGTACTCGGCGGCTTCATGTTGCATACAACATTGATCTTCTCTGGGTTGGCTTCGATGCCACGTTGGGACACCATGAAAACAAGCAGTTTCCCTGACAGTACTCCAAAGGTGCACTTCTCCGGGTTCAACTTCATCCTGAAGGCCTAGATATTCTTGAAAGTTTGCTCTAGATCAGCGATCAAATCGTCCTTTGCATGGTCTTGATAGCAACATCATCAACGTAGGCCTCCACATTGCATCCAAGTTGCGATTACAGACATCTTTGTATCATATGCTGATAGATAGCTCCAGCGTTCTTCAACCCAAAAGGTATCATGATGTAGCAATACGCACCGAACGGGGTGATAAACGAGGTCTTCAAGCAGTCAGACCCCTTCAAACTAATCTAGTGATATCCCGAATAGCAGTCGAGAAAACTGAGAAGCTCATAGCCAGCTATTGAATCAACGACCTGGTCAATGCGAGGTATACCAAAAGGATCTTTGAGGAAAGACTTGTTGAGATCTGTATAATCCACACACATTCACCATTGTCCCATCTTCTTTCGAACTAAAACTGTATTAGCCAGCCAGTCGGGATGGTAAACTTCCTTGATGAATTTTGCTGCCAAGAGCTTGGTTAGTTCCTCCTTGATTGCGTCCCTTCGATCTTGAGCGAATCGGTGGAGTCGTTGCTTAATAGGTTTTGTCTTCCCTGACATTTAAAGAGTGCTCAATCACCTCTCTAGGAATACTAGACATATCAGATGGTTTTTAGGCAAATATATCTTTATTAGGTTGAAGAAAAGTGATGAGCGCACTTTCCTATTTACAATCTAACTCAGCTCCGATCACAGCGGTCTTGGAAGGATCCACTGGATCGAGAGGAATCTTCTTAGTCTTGGTGTCACCTTCTCCTGTCTTGGATAGCTTCTTGGCGGGGATTTCTTCTTCTGGTGATGTTGATGCAGCTAGTCGGATCTCCTATCGGTCGAGTGATCTCTCATGAGATTGGGTCATCTCACAACTTTCCTTGTCGCACGTAAAAGCCTGCTTGACGTCATTGCACAGAGAAATTACTCCTTGTGGTCCTGGCATCTTCATCATCATGTAGGTGTATTGGGGAACATCCATGAATTTGGTGAGAGCTGGCCTTTCGAGTATGGAATGGTAAGCAGCCTTGAAGTTAGCAACTTCAAAGCAAATATTTTTTGTCCAAAAATTATCCCGGGAGCCGAAGGTGACTGGAAGAGTGACCTGCCCGAGTGGTGTTGAAGATAACCCAGAGATAACCCCGTGAAAAGGAGCTGAGCTTGATTTCAACTCGGATCTTGGAATCTGCATCTCATCCATTGTCTTGGCGAAGAGAATGTTAAGGGTGTACCACCAGCGATGAGGACGTGCTTCAATTTGACATTGCGAACCACTGGGTCTAACACCAGGGGATACCTCCCTGGGTGAGCCACTCGGTCCGGATGATTCGAGCTATCGAACATGATTGCTACCTCGGACCATCATAGATATTGCGGTACTTCAGGTTGAACGACATTGATTTCCCTGTCGGTTAACTTCTGTTTCCTCTTGGACTCATAGGTGAGCGGACCTTCGAAGATGTGATTTAAGTCGGCTCTGGGGTCTCGAAAGTCTCCTGAACCGTCATCACCGTCGTCCTTTTTGTTACCCGAAGTGCCTTCTCCGGTGGCCGACTTAAGTTGGGCCGCATATTCTTCAGCAAACTTTTTGTATATGAAGCAATCCTTGACCGCGTGTTTATAATTTGGATGATGTGTATAAGGACCGTTCATAATCTTGTCATAAGTATTGATGCGTGGGCGCTGTTGCTGGTGGTTTGAGGTTGTAGCCACTAGATCCTCGGGCTTACACTTGCGATCTTTTTGGCTATTGTTGTTGCCATTGTCTTTCTTGGGACGTCAGGTGCTCTCAGACTGCTTCTCTTGATGTGATGCCTTGATTGCGTCATCTGACTTGGCATAAGAATTGGATGTCTCAAAGAGCTTCTTGACTGTCCTTGGGGCTTACGCTCAAATTTTCCAATGAGCAGTTCATCGCGAATTCCCTTCTGAAAGGCTGCTATCATAACGTCATCGGTAATATCAGGGATCTTGTTACATGTTTCAGAAAAATGTTGAATGTAGTCTTTTAAGGACTCATCAGGTCTCTGAATCACGTGATACAAGTCGAAATGTGTCCCCGGTCTCTCGAAAGTCCCTTGAAAGTTGGTGATGAAGTGGTCATGAAGCTGGCCCCAAGAGTCGATTGAGCCCCTTGGTAAATCAGCCAGCCACTCCTAGCGGAGTCGGCAAGCTCTACGGGTAGGTAATTTGCCATAGCTTTACTATCTCCTCCTGCTGCGCGGATGACCAAGGTGTAGATGGTGAGCCATGACTTGGGGTTAGTCTTGCCATCATATTTTTTGATCCCTGTTGGTTTGAAACCCGTCAGCCAATCCACTCGACGCAGTTCGTGGGTAAAAGCTGGAACTCCATCATCATTGTTGTCGGGAGAATACCTTCGATCATCTTGATAAGTACGATGCTCCCTTTCACGATAACACTGGTTAGGTTCGTGCCTCAAGTCGTTGGGTGTACGCTGCCGGTAGCCGTCATGGTAGTTGGGGTCGCCGCGAGGATTTCTGTTATGAGGACATGGTCCGTGGAGTCGCAAGTCAGCCGACTGGTCTGGACCTCATCGCTCATTATTGATACGACGATGTAGATTAGATCTAGTACGTCCTTTGCTGCGCTCAAGGACCCAATAATCTCTAGAAAATAAAGGTGGAAGACTGCTGCCAGCGTATGTCTCTACAGTAGATTCCTCAGCTCGATGGCTGCTTCCAGCTTTTGGGGGCACGGTAGCGGCGATCATGGTCTTGACTTTATTCAAGATCGATGTTACATTAGGTGGAGCCGTGTCAATGATGGCATCGAGCAGGGTAACTACTACGATCGCGTTTTGTTGAGGCTTGACGAAGATGTTGGTATTGTCGACACGGGTCTAAAGAATTGCATGGCGGGCAGTATGCCAGGCTTGGGCAATATCTCGTTTCCTCCGGCCTTCCTCCTTCTTGCACTTGGCTTCCTATTCGAGTCTTGCATGCTCCTCTTCTGCTTCTCTGGCAAGCCGTGTGTTGGTATTTCTTAACATTCACAGATAAAATCCACAAGCGCACGGAGATACCGCTGTAGCACTTCACCTGGAGTATTCCAAGGTATCGAATTTCCACAGGGAACGTGTGTGTTTAGCTCTTCTTCAGGTTCATCCAAGGACACAAGACAAAGTTAGACCAAGGGTAGAGAGGATCTTCTAATGTGGTACAGGGTCATTTAGAAAGCTTAACTTTAATCCTATAGCTTACTTCAGGCACTGGCTTGCTCGCTGCTACCAGAACGCGCTCTACTTCGTACCCGGATAGGGAGGACTACGGTGATCTCGAGGGCTATCACCACCTCTATACCAACCTCTAACGTACTGTGGGATATGCAACAAACACTGGAAATTAACATTGACGCCGATTGAGAAGGATTTCTCAAATATTCGATAATCTCATACCTCCAATCATCGGCATCGACATATGCAACTTCAATTTCTACATATTTTGACATCGGCTTATAACCGATGCACCATGGGCAAAATTATTGGCTTCAACATTTTGTTCTCTGGAAATATATTTCATAGTAATAATCCTAAAATTCTTCATCAACTATTGGCATTTTTCATTATAACCTCTCAAGATTTCATTTTTGCATTCATACTCGCCTGACAACTAACTAATAACTAATAATGAATCGCCAATAATTTCAACTGCATCGGCTTCAACTCCTTCAAAAGTTGCAATCCTTTAAGCACTGCCTCATACTTTGCCTGATTGTTTGTATAATAAGGTTTAGTTGTAAAGGCAAACTCAAAACTTGCCCCCTGAGGCGATATAATTACCAAGCCGATGCCACAACCATGTGTACAAGCAGATCCATCAAAAAACAATGTCCAAGGCATCATCTCAACATATCCAACTAAATTATCTCGATGCTGAACGATAAAATCGACTATCGCCTGCCCTTTTACCGCATCATACCGAAGATCAAATTCTGTCAAAGCAAAAATCCACTTTCCAATTACAGCTTTCAAGACTGGAGCCGATAGCATATATTTTACTACATCGGCTTTGCAAAATACTATGCATTCATTTGAAAGTAGATAATGCCTCAACTTTGTACATGAAAAGTATACCTTGTTTTTGTATCGAAAAGTTTCCTACTAAGATAGAATATTACTCTTTCTTTTCCTTCAACCTCTTCAACTAGAACTTAGCCGATAGACTTCTCATCGACTGACAGGTACAGCTTGAACGGAATCCCCTTTTGAGGTGGCATCAACACTGGAGGTGAACTCAAATATTTCTTGATATTATCCAAAGCTTTATGCTGCTTCTCCCCCATAAAAACTCTTGATTGGCTTTCAACCTCAACAA
Organism: Oryza officinalis; assembly: GCA_008326285.1. Classification (NCBI taxonomy): domain Eukaryota; kingdom Viridiplantae; phylum Streptophyta; class Magnoliopsida; order Poales; family Poaceae; genus Oryza; species Oryza officinalis. The sequence goes on along the minus strand of BDMV01000002.1, from coordinate 47,731,054 downwards.
TAGACTAAGAGGTTCAATTCTACCCGACAAATTGAAAATAAATCTCCTCACAAAATTAATCTTGTCGATCAAAGATTATAACTTGGTTTTATTTTGTGGAGGCTTAATATCCAGCCGAAACACCAAAAGCACATTTGTTAGGATTCATCTTTAAACCAGACTTGTTCTTTCCAACACTTTTTGTAAATCGGCTATATATCCATCAACCTCTTTGGATTTCACAACCACATCGTCAATATAAATTTCAACCAACAAGCCGATGAGATCGTGAAATATATAATTCATTGCTTTCTGATATGTAGCACTAGCACTCTTTAACCCAAAAGTCACAACAATCCATTCATACAAATCGATTACACCAGGACACCTAAATGCAGTCTTATGAATGTCTTCTTCAGCCATAAAAATTTGATTATATCCTGCATTGCCATCCATAAAGCTTATAATTTTATGTCTAGATGCTGCATCAAGTAACAAATCAGCAATCAGCATTGGGTATTCATCCTTGGGTGTAGCTTTGTTCAAATCCCTGAAGTCGATACAAACCCTAAGGTTTCCATTTTTCTTGACCATTGGTACTATATTTGAAACCCACTCAGTGTATCGGCAAGGCCTTATAAAATTGGCACCATAAAGCTTTGTAATCTCAGCCTTAATAGCATCATACATCTCTGACTTGAATTGTCTTGGAAGCTGCTTATATGGTTGATACCCTGGTTTGATAGGGAACCGATATTCTACAATAGATCGGCTAAGTCCTGGCATCTCATGATACCCTGGGTTTCTCAAAAACAGCTTGTTCTAGTGACAATATTAACTTTGCCAATGATTTTTCAATTTCCTCACCGGCTGAATGTGTACTATATTTTGCTGGTAACATAAACATCATATTGATTGAAGATGAAGCTACAGCTTTACCCTTGGCAGATGTTGAATTTCTGGTTTATCAGCCTTAACCTCATCGGTTGACACAATTTTGGATTTGATACATTACTCATTCTTTGTACATTTCAGCCGATGATCGATTTCTTCAACCTTCTTTATATGCTCTCTGTTTCTCAACCGTTTCACTCTTCTTTTCTGATTTTTTTGTGAAAATTCCAGTTGGGCACCATTGAGGATTCTGAACTTGTTCTTCTTGTTCTCCCTCAGCTTCATTTTTGAAATAATCTTCATGAATCGGCCCTAGACGTTGATGTACTGACAGCCTCTTATGCATCGGCTGATTCTCACATATTGAACTGCTTGATTGATGAGAACTACCATTGTACCTTGCATCTGCATCATTGCATCCTGGGCAATCTTCAACTGATGGCAGTCTCATCCCTTCATTCCAGTAAAACTTAAAGAACTCACATTTCCAATGAGGATCAAAACAAACTTTATCATCTTGACAATACTTCTAAACTTGTTTGTCTTGTTTCTTCTGGTACTTGCTGATCAATTTGGTAAAATTGAATATATTTTGCTGATAAGTCCAATAATTCTTCTTATCGGTTTCTACTGCTGGTGTATAGACCATATTTACAGGAAAAGGGTGGCCATCAGTCTTTATCGACTTCTACCTTGCTCTATAGTCGATTAAATCTGTTGCCTGAACACCTTGCACTCATTGGTATAATGAGATCTTGTATTATGCCACTTGCAATATTTCCTTTTGCTTAATTCTTTAGCCGATGAAAGTTGAATCTGTTTATCCTGTAACAGCAAATCAAATATCCTATCAGCTTTGTTAATATATGAAAATCATACTTTTGTTCTTTTCCAGTATCCTTAACCCATTGACATATGATAGTCTTTTTGTTTCTTGACCATTCTGCCAAACCAGTCTCTGGGTCTTCGTCTTCTGAATCAGAATCATAATTGTAGACATTGCTAACATTATTAGCTTTTCTGACTAACCTTTTTGTCTCCTAGAATCTTTGTTCATGTGTCGATACCTTCTAAACCAAATTAGCTAGACTTTCAAAGTCCTGTGCAGAAAATCTCTCTCTTATCAGCCCAAGTAATCCCTTACAGGCTGTGAATCGGTTAGATTAAGACTGTAGCATCTATTTCTCATATTTTTGAACCTCTGAATATAATATGGAACCGATTCATCAGATTTCTGTCTTATAGATGTCAAGTCCGATAGCTTCATCTCCTGAATCCCATTGAAAAAATATCTATGAAATTGTTTTTCTAGATTGGCCCATCCTCTGACAGAATTGTAAGGCATAGAGAAAAAACTAGGTAAACGTCGATCCAGATAAGGACAATGGAAAAAGTCTAACCCTCAAAGCTTCAACAGCCAATGCCTCCCCACATTGTGCTAAGAACCGACTGATATGGTCATATGTTGAAACATTATCTTGTCTTGAAAATTTTGAGAAATCTGGATTCTTTTATTGGTTTGGTAAAGGAACCTTGTCAAAATATTCTGGGTATGGATACTAATGCATGATCTTACTATCCTTGGGTTTAAGTCCAAATGGTTCTCTCACTACTTCTGCAATCATATCGGCTCATTGTTGCTGTTGTCCATTACCTCCATACTGTACTGCTTGTTCATAGTTATTGTATTGAGGCTGGTATTGAAACTGTGGAACAGGTTCTGGCCGATATTGATGTGGCAAGATTGGTTGATACTAAGAATTCATATTTTGACCCAAGTATGCCTGATATGGTTGATGTTGGAAATTATGTGGTACCTCATGCATGTATTGTGGTCCAATTGGTGGTTGTGACAAAATCGACTGCTGGACGGGCTGTTGAGTTGTTTGTTCCCCTATTGGCTGCAAATTTTAAAATACTCCAGCCGATGGTGGTTGTGTGCCCCTTGTTAATCGTGAAGCCTGATTCTGTGTCATTTGCTGAGATACTTGCCCCCCTTGCACTGGCTGTTGTTGCATCCCCAATGAAGAAGTTGGAATCTCAGTCTTGATAGTTCTATAAGGTGGGAATACATTATTTGGCAAGTATATCGGTCCTTTGGCTTTTTCCTCAGCTATAGTCCCATCTGCCACCTTTTTGATCACATTAGTTAATGTATTAACTAACACATTTGAGTGATTAATCAAAGCATGATGTACGACATAGTCAATTCTATCTTGTAAGGACATCTTGTCGTGAATTGTTTGATCTTTTGCTTTTGCTTTGATTTCTCCTTGTGCACTGGTCTCTGCTTCACGCTTTGGAAAGATCACTTTTTCTTTTTTTTATCACTTTCCCTTGTCGAGTAACACTGAAGGATTCCAAGTACATATTTTGAAAAGCTTGTGTTACTTGTTTCATCTCTGCCTTCTGCTCCTCAGACAATTGTTCAACAATGACTGGAATAATATTTTCTTTTGTAAGTTCAGCAGGCATGATGAAAGTCTTGAAATTGGTCCCACTGTGTCGAAACTGGAATTCGGCAATAATAAAAGAGAGTAGCGCACAAGACCAAAAAGTGGATGGATGCGAAAGACAAGGATTTAGACAAGTTCAGGCCCTCTCAATGAGATGTAATACCCTACTCCTGTTTGGGGATTGTATCCGCTGAGTGTATATTGATCTGACGATCGAGTTGTGAATATCTGACGGTCATGCCCCTAAAGGGCTCCCTGCCCACCTTATATAGGTTGGGGGGCAAGGTTATAAAGAGGAAAACCTAGCCAAACGCAACATCGGTTTCCTAATCTATTACATGGTAGTACTCAATCGAGACTCTAGGTCATGCCATAGAACACAAGGCAATATTATGACCGAGTCCTACTCTTTTACATAATAAATGGATCTAGCCCACCTCCTATCTCTAGTCGAATATGGAGGCTGTGTGGGTACCTGTTGATGCAAAACACGGAGGTCTTGGAGATTTGCTTCACTCCAGTGTAGGTCGAACAAGATATTCAAAAGGTTCAGATTGTGCCAGTTGGTTTGATCCTGCAATCAACAAGATATTCAAATAAAACCAGTTAGATATACGATACCCGATCAGCCAATAAGCCGATGACGTACCGTATGGGCCTAGCCGACGTGATCTAATTGAATCAGCTGTAAGGTATAAGGAGAGTAATATTAAGCAAACCCTAAATATACTCCATCGGCTGTAAATATGACCAAAATGTAATCTATGAGCAAAGATAGATCATAGCCGATGAAATCATAATTAGGTTAAAAATAGATATTGTATCGGCTAATATTCCGATACAGCCTTATGCAAGAATATCAAGCTAGGCAAAAATATCGAGACAAGCTTGATATATTTATCTAGTGTGATATCCTTGTATAAGAGGCAGATATAACATGAAAAGCATGAATAAAAAAATTTAAGCAAGGCCAAACAGTTATATCAGATAAGATCGGCTGAAATTCCGATGCTACCTTTATTACAATCAAGAGACATACTAGAGATCAAGGTTCTAATCATGGCTAGGGCTGATGCAGCACAAAGTGTAAAAAGAAACACAATATCTAGACAATCAAGCCTTTGAATGTTTTTCAGGGTGGTGGATACCTTAGCTAATCTAAGCCAATAAACTGATTTAGCCGATATCGACAAAACCTTAGATAAGGCTTGACCGATGCAAGTAAATCGAGTCATCGATTTAGATTAGCTAAGTTATGTGGTAATTAACAAGTTATACCTTCAGATAAAGGTCGAAATCGATGCCCAACTCGACGCAAGAACTCGTCGAAAAGCAAGAAGAAAATTGTGACGATGCGCCAAAAGTGTTTATTGAACTGTTGTTATTTTTTACAATACCTCGGGCTCATATTTATACCGATATACACAAACCTTGCCCATACTGGACACTATTTACAACTTACCTAAACAAACAAGTCCTAGGTGGACTCTTACCAGAAAATTATAGAAAGGAAACTAACTCTTATTCCTAATTAATAGATACAATTTCCTCTTTTGGACTCAATTCCTAGTCGGTAATATCTTCAAGCGCCTCTCTAAAACCAACACGAACCAAAGTTACTCATATCGGCTTAACCGAGTCCGATTCAGGTTACTCGTATCGGCTGCCCGAGTCCGATTTCATAACAGCCGATATGGCTCCAGTCGATGCACTGTCTGTTCTTGGAAACCAACTTATCCCTTAAAATTCGCTTCGGATCCAATCTTGATTGTTGGCATATCTTTACTAAATTTTGCTGTTAACACATGCCCCTCAATTCCGGAGTATAAATTGATATGCTGCGGAATTATCTCTTAGATTCACAAAAAGCTAGGGTTTTCGTATCTTTACCGTTACCAACCCTGCGCCATAAATACCAACGGTTTCGATCCCCGACTTCACGTCGTTACTTGTCTTCAACGCCAACTGTCACCCAAACCGCGCAAGCTTCCTTGTCTTCTCCGACAACCTTATCAACAACGCAAGCTTCCCGGTGGCGACCTCCATCAATCCCTCAGTGTTCCTCTTCTTTCAAGCTCAATGGCCACTAGAACCGACGTCCCTCTGGTAAGCCTCTCAAAATTTTAAGCTTCATAGTCTTCTTTTCCTCATCGTATTGTTCTAGGTTGAATTTTTCTTTTAGATCCTCTTTCTTAGCAAATGTTTTATTTTTTTTCCTTTTTTTCTTCAATTGTAGCGCCTAAGAGACCAAATAGCCATCCCAGCCCTGAAAGAACCAACTCACTATTTTCTCGGGCCAATGGGCGATACAGACCCATGTTATCTCATCAATGCTGAAACTGACAGAATCCCTTACAAACGAACCAAGCACAATTTGGCCGATTGGCAAATAGTCTTTAGATCCTGGCCATTGTTGACGGTCATTACAAACCAATTTTGACCGTCAATATTCCTAAAAATGATAAAGAACTAGCAATGCTTGCATGCATATTTATTTAAAAATAACCTAGTTCTACATGTACTTGGCAAAGTATTTGACTATAGGAGATTACCATATCAATGGAGGAGAAATAGTGGAAAATACACGTTCAACCAATCAGAGGTTGACACGTGGTTTACACATGGATGGAAGGGCCCACAAACCCAATGAAACATCTGCAAATGGGCCCAACCACCATGCTACTAGACCAAGGACCGACCAAAGCAAGCCCTCGAGAGAGGACTGGGCCAGAGGGGCCAGCCAGGGGTCGGCCGACCCCTAGGGCCGGCCCAGGCCCAGCCCAAATGGCCCTTAACTGTTACTACCGACTATCTATGATGGTTGTGACTGTTTCTATCGGTGGAAACCGTCATTACGAGGGACACATGGCAGCTCAAGAGTGAAGATGCTCTTTTGATGCTTGGAATCTCCACCTCCTCCATGGCTATATAAAGAGCTCTCATCCTCTCCTCCAACACACACCAAGAAGAATAAGAAGAAGAAGCTCTCCATAGTTTACTTTGTTCTAGTGCTAGTAGAGTTAGGAATAGAATAATGCTCTAGTTCTTCAAGTCTTCCAGGAGAATCTTGGTATGGTTCTAGTAGCTAATATCTCTCTTGTAAGACTTTATCTATAATAACGAAATACTCTTCTTTATATATTCATGGTATTTTACTCTATTTGCATAATTATTTGAGTACCAAATTTAGTCTAAACTTGCCTTGTATTAACTATATGGCTAGCTTACTAGAGATATGCAATGGTATTGGCTTAATGTTCATGTATATGATTGCTCTATATCAACTACAGAGGTGTAGAGTAATATTTAGTAATGTAAGTATGGTGCTTAGGTTATTAAATATCATTAAGTGGTGCCATATGCCACATAACTGTAGAGGTAGGTCGCTGATGGTGACAGCTTAGTACGGGTATTCCTCCACGCCCGTATATAAGGCTAAGAGAGGTTCCTAGTGTGGGTACTCCTCCGTATCTATAACCGGTAGGATGGCCATGACAGATTGTCGTAAGGAACTCGACAATTCCAGGGTGGTTTCTCGATATACTAGGAGGGCATAGTTAGGGGGCTCAGCCATGTAAATGTATAATATCAAATGTATACTAAACTGAGTATATAATAGAAGTACAGAAATGAGGCTTTCTTTATTCTTCTCTACTTAGCCTAGATTTATTACTTAAAGGGAGTTATATCTTGTTTCTCTTTTGTGTATCAACCTACCCTATGTTTTATTGTTATAACCCCTGCATAGACTTTGATCTACATAAGTATGATATGAATTAGTAACAAGGCATTCTCTTAACCATATCTTCCCTTGGGATTAAACAAATACGATACCATGGAATACTTCCGGGTGAAATGCTACAGCGGTATATCCGTGCGCTTGCGGATTTATATCTGTAACCGTAAGAATACCGACTAATGTTTTGGGCGCCGTTGCTGGGAATTATATTCCTAGTAATGTTGTTATTAAATATCAATAGCCCTCTAGCTTGGATGGATGAAGAACTTGGTATAAGGGAATATCGGCCTCCAAGCAATTTATGTGGGAAGAAGCAGAAATAGCCCAATGCTTAGCTCTATCCCTAGCCGATATGAAGAAAGATGAACCTATGTTGTTATCGGCTTCCTAATTTTGATCCAAGACCCTCATTGCCTTCTTGTTTGGCCACGGGCCGATAACACCTACTCTGCTTGATGTTAAGATGCTTACTGGCTTGGATATAGCTTCATCGGCTAACCCCTTCTCCTTGAAGATCAAATGTGAGCATAAGCTATCAACCAAGAACGTAGGCGGCTGGTCAGGCTATATATCCAAGCATATCGGCACAGGCCCTGTTACAGATAGAGAACACACGGAGAGTTATATCTTGTTGTTTCTTCTGTGTGTCAACCTACCCTATGCTTTATTGTTATAACCCCTACATAGACTTTGATATACATAAGTATGATATGAATTAGTAACATGGCATTCTCTTAACCATATCTTCCCTTGGGATTAAACAAATACGATACCCTGGAATACTTCCAGGTGAAATGCTACAGTGGTATATCCGTGCGCTTGCAGATTTATATCTGTAACCGTAAGAACACCGACTAATGTTTTAGGCGCCATTGCTGGGAATTATATTCCTAGTAATGTCGTTAAGAAATATCAACAAGCATTTCTGACACCGTTACCGGGGAAGATATTTGGTTTAAGAGTTCACCACATGTTATTAATTGATATCTACCTATGTATGATCACTGTCCTTTGCAGGCTAACCTTGCTTATTTTCTCTTTTAAGTGAAAACAGGGTAGTGCATGACCGGTTTCGATTTGTCGACAAATTTCAAAGAAAATCCTGAAGCACTTTTCAGGAGAGTTAGACCCTGTGTCATCCCTCCTTAAGTGACTCTGTCAGCAACTAAACCTGTCATTTCCGCGCCATCAACATTCACGACAATGGCTGAGAAGACCCTCCGCGAGTTCGCCGCTCCCTCCGCTGACAATGTGCCTGTCGGGCCCAGAGTCAACGTCGGAGATGTGGACTTTGATCTCAAGTCCAGCCTAATTACCATGGCGCAGGCTAGCCCATTCTGCAGCAAGCCAAATGAGGATGCAAGTGCTCATCTGCAACAGTTCCTGGAGATCTGTAGCACATATACCATTAAGGGAGTCAGCCAAGACGTCATCCGACTCCGCCTGTTTCCGTTTTCTCTCCTTGGGAGAGCAAAACAGTGGTTCTATTCGAACCATGCTACGATCGACACCTGGAACAAATGTTCAACTACGTTTCTGTCAAAGTTCTTCCCGATGGGCAAAACCAATGTCATTCGTGGAAGAATATCCAGTTTCCAGCAGACTAGAGATGAGTCGATCCTAGAAGCTTGGGAAAGGTTGTAGGAATATGTTGCCGCCTGGCCTCATCATGGGATGGACGAGTGGCTAATCCTGCAGAACTTCTACAATGGGTTGACTCCCAAATCACGTGATCACTTAGATGATGCTGCTGGAGGGGCTTTCTTCTCAAAGACCGTTAAAGATGCAATCGACTTGATTGAGAAGATGGTTCCCAACATGGGGTGGAGTGAAGAGCGACTCCAACCCCGTCAAAGGGGCACGCACACCGTCAAGGAAACAGACATGCTTGCCGCCAAGCTAGACCTCCTAATAAAACGCTTGGACGACCAAGAGAAAGATACAAAGTAGGATACCGTTAAGGCCCTAGACTCTCACATGACATGTGAGGTTTGTGGCAATACTGGTCACTCTGGTACAAATTGCCCAGAGACCCATGAAGACGTGATGTTCATGAACAACAACAACAACAATGGGTACTGTCTACAAGGAGGTCAGGGGTGGAACCAACCTCGCCCTTTTCATCTAGGAGGTAACAACAGTAATTTCAACAATAACCAACCTTCCTTGAAAGATCTTGTCTTTGGCCAAGCTAAAATAATCGATGCTTTATCTAAGAAATTAGCTACTAATGATAAGGCATTAGAGATCATAAATGTTAAGCTAGATGGCTTCGCCTCTGCCTTTCAAAACCAGCTAAGCTTTAACAAAATGCTAGAACCCAATTAGCTCAGCTAGCTGCACTTGTTCCTGCTGCCAAGTCTGGGAAGATTTTGGGGCAACTTGAATCTTCTCTAGAAAATGTCAAAGCGGTGACCATGAGGGGAGGAAAATCCACTCATGACCTGGCATATCCTAACACTTCAGGAAATAACAAGGAGGGCAAGGATGCTACGCCATCTAGCATCAATGAAGAAAAAGAAATTGTGCACAAAGGGAAGACAGCACTGCACGAATTCTGTGAAACCAACATGCGGCCGTTCCCCCAATGCAATAGGAAGCCATCTGTGGATGAGCAATTCGCTCGCTTTGTTGAAGTTATACAGAAAATCCACATCAATGTCCCCCTGCTCGATGCGATGCAAGTTTCAACCTATGCAAACTATCTCAAGGATATCATGAACAACAAGCGACCGATGCCCACCACGGAAGTGGTAAAACTGACGAAAGAGTGTAGTGCTGCTATACTCAATCGGCTTCCTAAAAAGAAGAAAGATCTGGGTTGTCCCACGATTGCTTGTTTGATCGGGACAAAGCACTTTGACCATGCCTTGTGCGACCTTGGGGCAAGCGTAAGCGTCATGCCCAAAGAGGTCTTCGACAGGCTGAACTTCACGGTGTTGTCACCAACACCGATGCGGATCCAATTGGCAGACTCCTCAGTCCGCTACCCGACGGGTATCGCTGAGGATATTCTAGTGAAAATCCGAGATTTCTTCATTCCTGTTGACTTCGTGGTGTTGGACATGCACACCGACAAGGAGACGCCGCTCATCCTTGGGCGTCCGTTCCTGAGTACTGTGGAGGCAAACATTGACGTGGGAGCTGAAGAAATCCGGCTCCACATCAATGGGAAGGAGGAGAAATTCGAGTTCAGACCAAGGGTGGAGTGATGCTCTATGGTCAAGATCAAGTACGGGCCGAAGCCACAAAATATCAAAGAACTCAAAGTGAAGCCCCCAAAGACAGATAGCCTCATCACCTTCATGATGAACTTCCTGGAAAAAGAAGGGATGACAAGGCACCATAAGGATCTGAAGCTGGCATCAGCGAAGCCAAGATTATGGGCTAGAAAGCCTGTAACCCCAGAACCCAAGAAGCTGCCGACCACACCAAAGGTAAAGAAGGTGTGGCGCGGAAAAGAAAGTCACCCGTACCCACACCTCCGGGGCAGGGTGCTTCATCATCAATCTAGAAGCAACGGAGCTAAGGTCTTGCTTGTCGGACTTAAAATGACACCGCCCTTGCCAACAGGTAAATTGGTATGTATCCCATATTTGATTTCTCTCAATTTGAAATTCTTGCATTCAAACATGTTTATCTTTCCATAATTCTACATGATTGGATTTTGTTTCAGTGCATAAAATTGTCATCAAACCAGATAAAGCGGGAGAAATTTTCTTTTTGACAACAATTTGATAAAATGAGTTTTTGAGCAAGGATAAAATTAATTTTCACTTGGTCCCACTCCAGCTAGCCGTTGGAGAATAATGTGAAATTGTGGGGCCTGTGGGGCCAACCATGGGGTCAACCGACCCAAGGAGGAGGCCCCCGGCCTTGTCTTTTCACAAGGCAACGGCTAGTGGGACCCCTTTTTCAAATGTGGCCGTTGGGAATTCTCTTTAAATAGAGGGTGGCTATAAGAGGAGAGATTCCCCCATTCACAACATTTTTCACTCCCTCTCTCAAGCTCTCTTGCTCTCAAATTTCATTTCAAGCTTTGTGATGTTTGTCTCAAGCTGTTCCCTGCAATTTTTGCTTTGATTGCATTTGCAAGTTGCTTTGGTTTGATGCAAGACCAACTGGTGGGTAGAATCAGTTTTGTTCCACTAACGTAACCCCCGCTCGAGTTGGTTTGATGCAAGACCAACTGGTGGGTAGAACTCGGACATGATACTAGCCCCAATTGTGGGGTTATGAAGGGCTTCTCCAACAGTTCCCCCTATAGAACAAGTTATGGTCGTAGAAGGTGAAACAATCCAAATTACTTCAGAAGAGCGTCTCACTTCCTCCGACCACTCCACCTTCGTGGCCTCCATGAGAATTGCTTTGTTGGGAGGATCGGGAGGATAAGGAGGTACCGTAGGTCTGAGGGAAGGTTCTGTCAAATGATTTCTGAATTGAGAGACATGGACAGAAGGAGGTTCCTTCCCTAGTCGGGCATCGACGGATTTCAAGGTGTTTCGATGGTTGCTAGATGGATCATTCTCAAATTGGAAAAGGAACTTCGGAGGTTGAATTTATCACCCTTCGATGTTCCTGGTTCGGGTGAGGGCTCTAGAGTTGAATCTACGGATGTGGATGTTTGTGGTTTAGATTCAACTATAGAAGGCTCCTCGGGTTTCAACATAGGTTCCTCCTGGGTGGTTCGGAAGAATTCTCCATGAAGGAAGTATTCTCCTGGATGAAATCCAGGATTTCCTTCGCTTGGGATGAAGTTTTGTGTGTGAACGAACCCTCGGCGGTAATGTCGAGGTAAAGGGCAGACTCCTTATCTAGACCCGCATGAAAATGTTGCAACAATACATGCTTGGGTATCGACAAGTTAGGGCCAGATTGTACTAGAAAGATAAATCTGGCCCAGGCTGCTCCTAACGACTCCTTCTCACGCTACTGAAAGCTAAGAATTTCTACTCACAAGGATGTGACACAAGATAGAGGAAAAAGGGTAGGACAGAATCTGTCTCGCAATTCACTCCAATCACCGTGTATGCTCCCGACGGTATGGGTGTACCATTGCTTCGCTCTCTCTAACAGAGAAAAGGGAAACAATTTCCACCGGATGATCTCCTGTGTCATGCCTTGGATCATGAGACATGAACATAGTTGCTTGAACTCTCACAGCTAGTGGTATGGGTTTTCTTTATCAAGTCCCGAGAAGGATCATTCCCGAACCATGGCTATAAAGCTAGGGCAGAATTCATAGCTGGTGGATAAGATGGGCTCCAATGACGGAGGCGGCTCATAGAATTCGCCCGTGGGAGCAGACAATCTAAAGATAGGTTGTTGCTCCATGGTAAAGAAGCTATTTGCGGGAAGGCTTCTACTGGGTAGCGGAGGTAAAGGTAGGAAGAAAGAAAAAAAAGATACGAGGATGAACAAGGTTCGGAGATAAACAGCAATTGTTCCCCGGCAACGGCGCCACAATTGCTTGTTGGTATTTCTTAACGTTCACATATAAAATGCGCAAGCGCATGGAGATACCGCTGTAGCACTTCACCAAGGAGTATTCCAAGGTATCGAATTTTCACAGGGAACATATGTTTTTAGCTCCTATTCAGGTTCATCCAAGGACACAAGATAATGTAGGACAAAGGGTAGAGAGGATTTTCTAGTGTGGCACAAGATCGTTTAAAAAGCTTAACTTTAATCCTATTGCAATACTTCAGGCACTAGTTTGCTCGTTGCTACCAAATTGTGCTCTACTCCATACCCGAGCAGGGAGGACTACGGTGATCTCGAGAGCTGTCATCACCTCTACACCAACCTCTAACGTACTATGGGATACGCAGCAAATACAAGTATTCAACAATATAGACATCACATCTACACTATTAAATACTACTCTAATGTTGATCAAACACTAAAGTAACACTATTTTTAGTGACAGTATTCCAGTATGCTAAATAGGAACTAACTAAGAAATATACCACACAAGATAAATCTCAATTACTCAATTAGAGCAAAGTAATTGTTCTAATGGCCTATATGGCCCTGGGTTTTCTCCTATGCCCTAGCAGGTGATTTCTTACAGTGTTCCTTCGGGAGTTGGCCCATTTGGATGTGATTTCCTTGGGTTTGTGAGCTCAAGACTCTATGGGCTTGGATAGGAATGTAATCTTTCCCCTCTTTCATCTGTATTTCTTCCCACCTTTGGTAGTTTGTCACCTGCATCCAAATATACACCAACACTTGTAGAATTTTGTTAGAAATAAACCCTACCACTATGTTGGATGTTGTCTTTGTATAGCTTTCTGTAGGTATTGACGACCTAAAAATGGTCTTTAGTGGCCGTCAACAGTAAAGTTGAAATTCAGAGCCACCAACAACACAAGGGTTTTCTTTGGTGGGGTGAGCTTTGAGGTAAAACATGCGGTGGAAAAGATTAAAGTGTGGGTGGATTCCAAGGAATGCTTCGCAGACATGGATAAAAATGGCAATATGAAGAATGGAGTTCGGATTCAGATGATAAATCCTGATTCCATAATAGTCAAGAAGGTCGTGGAAGAAATCGAAAGTCGGAAGAGAAAAATCGGAATAGAAGAAATAGGTAAAAACCACAATCTCTCCAGTATTCTGAGTGGGGAATTCCTCACCACATGCCAATCGCCACCCGATGATCTCCTTCGCTAGGAGTACGCCATACTTCACCATTTCCTTCATAGTTGATTCCTTCACATCAGAGGCCGTCCATTGGTCCAAGGGGATTTCTCTCTCTTCCGCCATGAGCAGAGTTCGAGATGGAATGGATAAGGTCTTTTGGATTGGGGATTTTTGGAGGAGATGGTATGAAGGATGTGCGCAGCAACTTTTGGTGGAGTTTGAGACGATCTGGTGGGCGAATTTGTTGGATTCTAAAAACCTAGCTTTGGCAGCGGTGGTTGTGAACAGGAACGCAAAAAGGGGATTTTCAGAATGTGAAATGGCGCAGAAGAAGGAGCGGTTCATTGGAGTTTTTTGAGGGTATCAGTGAAGCCTCTGTTTTGGGCCGAGGTCCATAGAGAGATTCACACCCCATGTTTCGGTGTGGCTTGGCACGTGTCTTTAGGGAGTTAAGCATATTTGTCTTGGCAATATGCGCGTGCTCGATTGCCTAATACCTTAAAATCATTTTATACAGCTGTTACACAACTTTTTAGGAGTTAGTACAATGCAATTTAAAAGGTGGCAAATAGTGAAGCTTTATATACGGTTGCTCTGTTAACTTTTTATAAGTTAAAGACACTTTGGGTTTTTACAAAGCAATTGATTTTATATTATATCATTGCCTTTCGGCCACATATGTGTGCATTTTCTGATCAAGACCAATATTATGGCTTAGACTGATTTAATTTTGGTCATTTTAAAGGCAGTTGGTAAATCTATTCATGGGTTAACTCGAATTTTATGCCACAAATGCCATTTATTCTTAAGGATGGTGAAATTGTGTCTCTTATAGGGACTTAGGCATATTTGCTTTGGCAATATGTGCACGATATGAAGCCAATTATATTTGTTATGCAATAGGCTTTGTTAGTAAAGTTATTTGCTATGCGATTTTTTTAGAGTGCATTTAGCTTAGGCTAAGAGAATTGTATATTTAAAAACCACTCAGATGGTTACATTATTTATTCCTTGACTATTTGCTTAGTTTGTTTAACTAAACACATAGTCGGGGGCTACACCTAATTAGGTGCATCTAATCGATGTACCTAGATATATTTTTTATTGCTATCAAAAAAGTATATGTTGATTTTGGACGGCTGAGATCGAATCAAAAGGACACAGATGGATGCCACATGGCAGCGAGCTGACAGCCACAGAGGATGGACATGCCGACATGGCGCTGACGTGGCAATGACGTGATGACCACACGGAATCGATGACCAACGGCATGGGAACGGTGGTTGCCGGCGAATGTAACATACCCAAAATTTGAATTTCAAATTTTGCATCTAAAAATGTCGAAAATGTTTTTGTTAAATAGAAATACTAAAAGTTTTTAACTAAAGACCTAGGTAGGTCTAATATAGCTAGTGTATATATGAAAATTTGTGAATAATTTAAAATCTTTTCCTTACCAACCTATAGATGAAGCTAAAACTTAGTAAGTACTTGTAATTGCATAGTGTATTGATGTGACTTAGTCCTTTTGCGTGTATTTGGATCTTACTAGCATTTCATAATAGGATTCATGAGCATTAATTAAAAATGTGAAGCAAATACTTAATATATATTACAAGAATGTATATACCTGTAATATATGAAGGAAGTAAGGTAATTAAAAGTTTAAATCATGATCATCATGTCAGGTCAAGAATAATCTAAATATAATTTTATAAACACTTAAATGCATTTTCATAATAGCAACCCATATACATTATTAAGCTTGGCAAATTTTATAAAAATTATTGGTGCAAGATAAAACCATGGAAAAATTCATGTAAATAGCACTAAATATTTTAAACTCACTATAATTTTGGTATAATTTTATACTTACATTTGATACCTCAACTAAATGAGTCAAACCAGTCCAAACTTTAGATTATTTAAAACCATAATCGGCAAAACTTATACCTCATCAAACATGCATTAAATTATATTAAAATGTATATGTAACATAATTTATTAAAATACCCAAAGCTTCATATCTGAAGCAAGTTTTCAAGAAACTGCCCGAGTTTTAGCAAAAGCTGCCTTATGAGGTCGTATTGATTGGTTGAAAGGCCTGAAAGAAAACGTAGTTCTGGGGGGGATTATACCTATTGGTACCGGATTCCAAAAATTTGTGCACCGTTACCCACAAGACAAGAACCTTTATTTCGAAATTCAAAAAAAAAACTATTTGCGTCGGAAATGAGAGATATTTTGTTTCTCCATACAGAATTAGTTTCTTCTGATTCTAGCGTAACAAACAATTTCTATGAGACATCAGAATCACCATTTACCCCATTTATATGATTTAAGGATACATAAAGCAGATTTTTTACTTTAAACTAGATTTTTGACCTTAGAACGCTAAGAGGTCAGATTTTCTATTTTTATTTTAATTTAAAAAGAAGTTAGTTAATTCATTAAGGTTATGCTTATACCATGTAGAAGGTTCCATCGGAACAATTATTATTTATTTCAAGCTATTTCGGCTCTTTCTTAATCTTCGAAAAGAAAGAAATTTCGTAATGGAATGGTAGGATGAAAAAAAAGAAAAAATCAAAAGGAAGTGTGGAAAAAATGACAAGAAGATATTGCAACATCAATTTGAAAGAGATGATAGAAGCGGGAGTTCATTTTGGTCATGGTATTAAGAAATGGAATCCTAAAATGGCCCCTTACATATCGGCAAAGCGTAAAGGTACTCATATTACAAATCTTGCTAGAACACCCGTTTTTTATCAGAAGCTTGTGATTTAGTTTTTGATGCAGCAAGTCAGGGAAAAAGCTTCTTAATTGTTGGTACCAAAAAAAGAGCAGCGGATTTAGTAGCATCAGCTGCAATAAGGGCTCGTTGTCATTATGTTAATAAAAAGTGGTTCAGTGGTATGTTAACGAATTGGTCGATTACTAAAACTAGACTTTCTCAATTTAGAGACTTAAGAGCAGAAGAAAAGATGGAAAAATTCCACCATCTCCCAAAAAGAGATGTGGCAATCTTGAAGAGAAAATTATCTACCTTGCAAAGATATCTCGGTGGGATCAAATATATGACGAGGTTGCCTGACATTGTGATCGTCCTCGATCAGAAAAAAGAGTATATAGCTCTTCGGGAATGTGCCATTTTGGGGATTCCTACTATTTCTTTAGCCGATACAAATTGTGACCCAGATCTCGCGAATATATCGATTCCAGCCAACGATGACACTATGACTTCAATTCGATTGATTCTTAACAAATTAGTATTTGCAATTTGTGAGGGTCGTTCTCTCTATATAAGAAACCATTGATTAAGAAGAATAGTTAATTCTTGGGCAACTGCGTAGATTTATGGGATCAATTACTATTCTTTTTTGTTTTGCATAGATAAAAGACGGGGAATATTGATATATATTAGAGGGTATTGGTATATATTATCATCTGATGTGATTTCTTGATATCCTAAATATAAGATTTATAATTCACGTTGCTGAGTTGAGAAAAAGATGGTTGAATCAAAAGAATTCTTTTTTTGAAGTTCATTTTTTATCAGGGGACAATATGAATATTATACCGTGTTCCATTAAAACACTCAAGGGGTTATACGATATATCGGCCGTAGAAGTAGGCCAACACTTCTATTGGCAAATAGGAGGTTTCCAAATTCATGCCCAAGTACTCATCACTTCTTGGGTCGTAATTACTATCTTGCTAGGTTCAGTTATCATAGTTGTTCGCAATCCACAAACCATCCCAACCGATGGTCAGAATTTCTTCGAATATGTCCTTGAGTTCATTCGAGACTTGAGCAAAACTCAGATTGGAGAAGAATATGGTCCCTGGGTTCCCTTTATTGGAACTATGTTCCTTTTTATTTTTGTTTCGAACTGGTCGGGTGCTCTTTTACCTTGAAAAATTATACAGTTACCCCATGGAGAATTAGCAGTGCCCACGAATGATATAAATACTACTGTTGCTTTAGCTTTACTCACGTCAGCGGCATATTTTTATGCGGGTCTTAGCAAAAAAGGATTGAGTTATTTCAAGAAATATATTAAACCAACTCCAATCCTTTTACCAATTAACATATTAGAAGATTTCACAAAACCATTATCGCTTAGTTTTTGACTTTTCGGGAATATATTGGCGGATGAATTAGTCGTTGTTGTTCTTGTTTCTTTAGTCCCCTTAGTAGTTCCTATACCGGTCATGTTTCTTGGATTATTTACAAGCGGTATTCAAGCTCTTATTTTTGCAACGTTAGCCGCAGCCTATATAGGTGAATCCATGGAGGGTCATCATTGAATTGACTAGTTTCAAAATAGTCTTTTTTTTAGCTTAACTCAATTCATGCATGGTTGCGAAAAATTCGCTTGGTTGGAAAACAAAATAGTTAGAATTGCGTATGAATATACAATCTAGATATGAATATACAATCTAGAGTTGTAGAAGAGAGAATAGGCTATATTACGGAATTGCCAAAGTATATAGGCATTAGGGAGGGGCGGAGTCAGGCTAGATCTATATCCTTTATGTCTATAAGTTCAGTCATCTTTTGTATGGGTTTCCACTTTAAGGAATTTTTTTTGAATCCGATTCAATAGAAAATGAGAAAATACACAAACAAAATAGAAGAAACAAATTGATATGGGATATTATATATTCCCAAGTTAGATTCATTATCTAATCCGATATATGGAATTCCCCTCTATATGGAATCCGATTCCATATCCAATTCGATGCAGCATATTGTTATCAATTGGATATCTTGATTTAATTCCTATTGGATCTGGATTAGGTCGATAGGATATCGAAGAGGAAAGAAAGAAGGATGGAATGAAAGATCATTTGGTTGGAAAGAAAGAGAAATAGAATAATGAGTACACAAACCTCTAATGATTAGAAACTAAAAAGGAGATCTCGAAGCAGTTCGGAGAATGCAGATTATCGTTTCAATTTGTACTTTTTAGTTACTTCTGTCCAATAGAGCTTAGAAATAAGAATTTCTTGGTTGATTGTATCCTTAACCATTTCTTTTTTTTGACACGAGGAACTCATCATGAATCCACTAATTGCTGCTGCTTCCGTTATTGCTGCTGGATTGGCCGTAGGTCTTGCTTCTATTGGGCCTGGAGTTGATCAAGGTACTGCTGCAGGACAAGCTGTAGAAGGTATTGCGAGACAGCCAGAAGCAGAAGGTAAAATACGCGGTACTTTATTGCTTAGTCTAGCTTTTATGGAAGCTTTAACAATTTATGGACTAGTTGTGGCACTAGCGCTTTTATTTGCGAACCCTTTTGTTTAATCCTAAAAAAGAAAACGAGTCCTTTAGATTAGATACTTTCTTCTTTTTTTAGTAAATTGGTATTTGCTTCTGCAATTCCAATTATATCAATACTTTACTCCTAATTTATTACTCCTAGAATTTTCTATTTATGGGGACAGACAATACCCCACCCCAGGAATAGCTGATTTGAGGATGATCAATTTAGAGGATATGTTCACCGTCTTGCTTCCCGTCCTTTGTTTAGGGCAGTGGAAAGTATTTTTCCTTTTATTTTAGGAATTTTGGGAACATTTCAACAAAGGAGGTCTTTCACAGGTCAAACGAGATCTAAGACTTAATCTAAAAGAAATTACTAAATTGAATCTATTTCTATTAAAAAAAATTGCATTAAAAAAACCGATCAAAAAGGGCGAGCGAAGTAAGTGATCGAAAAACTTTGTTCTTCGTTCGTCCTATCTATAAGAGGAGAGCATATGAAAAATGTAACCCATTCTTTCATTTTTTTTTTTTAGCTCACTGGCCATCCGCTGGGAGTTTCGGGCTTAATACCGATATTTTAGCAACAAATCTAATAAATCTAACTGTAGTGGTTGGTGTATTGATTTATTTTGGAAAGGGAGTGTGTGCGAGTTGTCTATTTCAAGAATAGATTGGATCTATCCAGCTGCACTTTCGAATATTTTTTAGTATTTTTCGAATAAATAAGAAAAGGGTGCACGATCTCGACGAATTACTTCTGAATAAATGCAGAAATCATATGGAAGAACCATAGCATTTCGCGACCTATTGGTAAATCAACTTTGATTCTCTATAGACTAATAATATGAGACCATTAACACGGTTAAAGCTAAACTGCTTGAAGTCTAGGCAAAAGGGGTACTCTTTCTACAACTATATTAGTACCAAATGCTTTAAACAGGAAATAGCTAATGTAGAATTTATCTGATATAGAACACTCATGTCGATAAAATGGTTTGAACTATTTACTAGAAGGGGCACCCTGCCCTTTTTTATCCAATGCCGAATCGACGACCTATGTATAAAAAAAGGAGAAAGTTTTTGGATTTGAAGAAAAAAGTAGGAATTCTATCCATTTTCATTTTCCATTTTTCTATTTAGTTTTTCTTAATGAAATTGCAAATTTTAACTAAAGGGCAAATACAAATAAAAAAACAACTTTGCTGCCCATGATAGATTTTTATCTAGGCGGAAGAGTCCTCTTAATATTTATCTAGTCTTATATGGGTTTCGGTATATTGAAATATAAACAGAAAAGAGAGGGTAGAGGATAGGCTCATTACATTAAAAAAAAATATGGAAGTAGCCATAGCAAAAAAAGAAAAAAGGGAGCGTGAGAGCCAAATGAATCGAAAGATTCATGTTTGGTTCGGGAAGAGATCATAAAAGCTGTAAACTTAATAGCATGAATTAATATAATTTTTTCAGAATTTATTTTATATGTTAGACCTCCTAAAAATTCAAATCAATTTCGGTCGATCCTATTTTCTTTATTTTGCTGAGAGTAAAATATAAGGAATTTTTTAGTGCAACCAAAGAAAATGGAAACTAGGTATTTTTATATATATCCACAAAAATCTAATCTATTTTATCTAGCCCACAGAATAAATTGTTGAATTACAAAGTAGGGAGGAAGAAAAATAAATGGATAAAATCTTGAAAATCGCTAAAACAGTACGTTCACCAGATTTCTTACCCACCTCTCTCACCTCTGTCTTGTGTACAATGAAGAGGGCCCACTTGACAGCCTCTCGAGCTCACACCACCTCTGTTTCTTTTCCTCCTCATCTACTCTATCCAAGGCACACATGAGAGAGACCGAGATCGGTGGACTAGCCGACCGCTGACGCGTGCACGCGGAAGTGTCTGATGCCAAGACTCCCCTTATATATCGTCATTCGGTTTCCCTCTCCTTCCCAAAACCGAACCCACAGAGGAGAGGAGCTTCTGCTGCTCTCTTCTATCTCTCTTTCGTCGCCGGCCATGGAAGAGAAGCCGCCGCCGATCATCGTCAAGCCGCCGCCATCTTTGCTTCATCCTCATTCCATACTATACTCTCAACGCCGGTTCCAGCCCTACTAACCTCACCCCTTGTTGTGCAGCCAATCGACGGGAACACCGCCATGCCATCGTCGGTCTGGATTGCGCTCCAAAGCGCCGTCGCCACGACATCGTCGCTGTTGCCGTTGATTTGGAGGAAGCCAGGGCGAGCCACCGCGCCATCAGCCTCTCCTCAAGGTCCTCTTCAAGACCCCCCCCAAGAATCCCAGCAGAAGGCATTGTGGATAGGGAGATCGACGTCATTGTCTTCGGCTCCGGCCGCCGGTCACCATCACCGATTTCCGCCATTCCAGTGAGTACCAATCAAATTCCTCGCACACATAGCTTCCCTAAGACCTTACTAAAATCGTGATCACACATGTGTGGCCTCTCTTCAAGTAGATCAAGCCACTTGTGGCCTCTCTTCAAGTAGATCAAGCCGTCGTCGTCTTCCCGGTGTGAAGCGTCGCCGCCGAGATGTTTCCTTCATCACTGCCGCCATTTGGACCTCTCCAACTCCAACCAAGATTTTGGTGAGTGTCGTAGTACCTTGTAGAGACACATGCATGCATCGGTCTACGCTGTGTAGAGCATGGGGACTTGGTTACAAGAATTTAAACAACTATAGGGTTCGATTTGTAACTTTCCTACTCAATGACATGTGAGCCTAAGATCTAGATGTAATAACTTGAAAACCCAAGGACTTTTAATGGAAATGTTTTAAGACATGTGCCTCTAGACCGTGGGTTGATTATCTCTTTAGCCAGGGGGTTATCTGCAAAAATAGCCATTCACTACCAGTGGGCCTTCCATATTAAAAATCTAGAAAATATAAGGAAATTAGCTAAATCAATTTCTATTGAGTTGAAAATTGTACAAACTTGTAAAATTTGTATAACACTCATTTTAGCCCCATTTGAGATTAATAATATTCCTGTAGATTCACTAGAGTATTATCTACAGTTGTATCGACTAAAACATACACCTTTTATACAGGAAAATAACTCTACAACTTTAATAAGATATAAATATAATAATATGTATTCCAATTTGTAAAATTCCTAGAAAATACATCTTAGGTTCAAATGTTGTGAACTAAAATTTGTGAGGATCAAAAAATGATACTTTATTTTTGTAAACTAGAATTTGGAAGAATTAGTACATAATATACCTCCAAAATTATGTAATAAGTAAATGTCCTTCATTAGTATAAGAACATCCAAAAATACATATAGGATTAGTTATAACTTCAAATTAAATGGTTTCAGTTTTCTTAGACCAATAATTTTATGATCTTAATTACCATGAATTAAAATGTAAACCATACGGCACTAGAACACTTCTAAAATTTATGTATAGTAAATCATTAGCATAATATATATTATGATTTTGTAAAATATGTTGGAAATTCATTCAGGCACCAAAAATTATGAACTCAAATTTATTAGACTTAGGAAGTTATTCACTTATCTACTAGAAACCAAAGATTAACACATTATGTATATAAAACACTTTTAAAAGTCTATATAACTTATAGTTGACTTTATGTACCCTATAGGTTATAAAATTTATAACATATGCATAGTAGCTCTAAAAATAGTGAAATCAACTTTATTAGACTTATAAAATCACCCAATTTACTGCTGTAACCAGAAACCTACAACAACTTGAATAAATATTTCATCTAAGTTTAAATAGGGTTTATATAACCTAACTACTAGTATGTAAATTGGAAAAATTCATAACTCACAAATTCAAAGTGATAAAATAAAAATTTTTCACCATAAATCATGTTTAGTCAGTACCTATCTACTATAATGAATTCATGCAAATTAGAAGCATTTTGGATTTTTGTATGATTTGGTGTTTATACGCTACCGTTATTTCGTACAGTGAACGACATCGCTTTCGATGAGAAGTTTGGGTTTTATTTGCTGACCAAGATGGAAATTCTAACTAAGGAAAGTGCCCTCCTCCTTTGAACACTTTGATCCTATGTTTTTAATGGGCAAATGTTTTCTATTGCAAAGTTGCACACGTTAGATAGTTATGTTTGGAAAATTATTTGAAAGTGATGAAATGGTAGTTATGACCTATTTGTTGCATAATCCACCTTGAGATTTGTTATCCTTGATGTTTGTAACCTTAGAATGGTTTAGAGTACTCTTCATGTGCTCAAATGGGATTATAATTGCTAAATATAATGCCATATGCTTAGCCATGCCTAGTGAGATGGTTTTAAATATTGTGATCACCTTATACATTTGAAAATGGGCAATTTACAACTTCCGGACAGAGGTGAAGCCTTTGGTTAATTATGAAATAAAATAGAGAAAAATCTTGATTCTAGACTTGGGCGACGAGTGGTGTACATATGGTAGTAGTTGTGCACCGATAGGGGAGCGTTCGCCTGAGTCAATTAAGGACCGAACTCTATGTTACCAACTAAGTATACCGTACCGCCACATGTGTTAGTATGGGATGACCTTAGCTTATTAAGTTGTTTAGTGTTTAGCCTTGCATATTGATAGGCCGGAGTAGAATGAATTAGTCTGAACGATGATTCATAGGAACTACCTATTTACCCCGTTTATTATTGGGGGTAGTTTAGGCATCTAAGTATGTCCAATTCAATGGTATAGTGCCTCGTGGGGACGGATGTGTTCATTGCCACGGCGTTAGGTTTAAGGCGTGGGCCCGTCACCTAACGGCTCTGAGTCATTCCTAGGGTGGATTTACACTTGTCATCGCTGATACAAGGCTAGACACTAGGCAATGTAACGGCTACATTGTGACCTCTAGTCCGCACTCAACATGTAGAGTGTGGGGTGCTAGAACGGCACCAAACCAACTAGAGTATAGCCTTCGAGCTTCTATCACATCATGTGGATTTATACGAACTCTGCAGAGTTAAAACTAACCGATTAAGCCATGCTCACGGTCAAGAGCGACTTAGGGAAATAGCATGAGTGTAATTTTATTCTTTCTAAAACACTTTATAAAAATGGTTGAGGATAGTAACTTGATTTTGATTATAATGATGACTTGCTACCAGGGAAGATGCAAGTGTGATGTTTATGATTTATGATGATGTTAATAAGGAGGAATAATGATTATGTTGCTATAATTATTTATATGGATCACCATGCTTTATTACATATTTGTTTTACAAATGCTTTACAAATCTATCGTTTGCGAAGTATTGTGAAACAACTTAGCTTTATGCAAATGAACCTACAAATAGTCGTTATTTGATAATTAGAGCTTGCATGTATGTAGAGTTGTATTGCCTTGCCAGTATATTAACTATGTACATTAACATGATTAATGTACTGACACTTGGATCTTTTGTGGGTTGTTTGTCTAAATTGTTTTGCAGGTTTATTTGAGAGTTTTGGGTTTCGTTGATCTTTCAGGACGGTTCATTAGGGGTCTATCCCTAGTCGGATTGCTTATGAGTCTTGGATAAATAAGCTTCCGTACGAACCACTATTTATAAGGCCGTTCGGCCATATGTATCCTAGACTTAGATTCTAAATTATTTGTATGTTACTATTCCTTATTTATGAATATCATTTGTTTTGATGAAAGTGTCTTGGTATGTTCTAGCTTATAGAACTATCCAGACATGAGTATGGATGTTGAACAAACGAGAGGTTGTAGAGCTTAGCAAATTGTCAAGTCTCCTGGGATGTGTAACACATCTGGTCGCTGCCTTCGTGTGGTTTGACGGGCACGTCTCAAGCTGAAGTTGACTGGCATGCTAAGTCCCAGCAATGTCTCTTTTGTTCAATATTCGGCACTACATAAATTGTATTGAATAGTGTTTAAATGTGATCATGAGGCACATTGAGGCTTAAGTGGCTATTATACGTGTATGGATCCCACTCATCCAAAACCATGTGATGGTCACAATAAACACTGGATGTTATAATTTTCGGGTGCCCGACAGCGGACCATGGCACAGTGGCGCAAACGGTGGGCATCGTGAGATAGAGGGAAACACGGCGAAGCTTACCAACACGACGACGATGACAAACAGCGACAGAAGATGGCTGGCGGTGAGCTCCAAGCGGCGACGGCGTCGGGTTGGCGGTGGCGGCGGCTTTCCGGTGGACTCCGGCGGAAACGAAGGGGTGGCCGGGTTTCCTCTCCTTGCGAACCCAATGGTGGTGACAGTGACCAAAGGCGACGACTAATGGCTCTGAGAGGCGCGGCTGGAGACACGGCGGAGTTGGCAGCGCACTGGTGGTGGTGGTGGCGCTACGGGCGACGACAGACACAGGTGAGGGTGGCAAACAAAAGAGGGCGTCGAGGGGGTCCTATTTATAGGCTCGGGAGGACGAGATCGAGCCCACACCGACGGGAATAGCTTCGGGAAAGCTTAGGTGTTTTAGGAAAGAGAGGGATCCGAATCGAGCTCAAATCCGGGCAATTTCCAAACAATTTGCTCGAAATTCCAAAAGGAAAAGGGAAGAGGAGATAGAGAATATTATTTACCGTCAAGTAATTTGGCCGGAGATGGAAGGAATCGACCGGATTTGGAAAGGGGATCGACGGCGGCATCAAGCAGCAGCCAGTTGGAGCTTGAAGACGACACTGTAGCCATGAGGAGGAAAAAAGACTTCTGCTCCTTTCTTGGCCCGATTGAATGAGGGACTACAAGAAGACTTCGGGAAGGAAAAGGGTCGACCCGAGAGAAAAAGGAAGGATCACCGAGGAGAATAAGTAGAATTTTCCTGTTTCGGCCCGAAAAGGAAAAGGGGAATTTTAATTACATTTTTAATTAAATTAATCAGCAAAATGATCTTTTAATTTTCAAAAATACTTCCAGCGCTCAAATAATTTCAAGAAAAATCCTGAAAATACTTGGACACTCAAAGTATTTAGTAAAATAATAACCAGATCATTTAATGATTAATTTCTTATTTAAATATTTACTAAAATGTTCTTTGTATTATTAAAATTAGTATTTTGAGCTCTGAAAGATCCAAGAAAATTCCAAAGAGTAAACTTAATCATGGAGAATTTAATAAAAATTAAATCCAGCCACGTTTTATTTAGGAAATTTCATTTCCCACATTTAACTTAACTTGTAAATTAATGAACATTTAATATAAATTCTAGAAATAATTTATAAATCCTTGAAACGAAAATCAGGGTGTGACAAACTATGTCATTTTCCATGGTATAAGGGGGTAATTTATAATCTAGTTAAACCACCCAAAACTATCACAAATACCCAAACTTTCCATATCGATAACTTCAACATTCATAAACTTCAATATTCATAACCTTCAACTCAAAAATGCCCATTTTAATCGAATTCCTAAACTTGTAAAGATATTTGGAAAGTAAATCACATAAAATGGCGTTCGATGTATCTTTAAAAGATCTCATGTGATAGTGCTTAAAAGCAATAAATATTATTCTAGATCACTATAATCTTATTCTTAAGTATAAAATCTACACGAAATGCTAAAAGAGCAAGCCAGGTGGTAAATAAATTATTAGAAAAGCATAATATAATTAACTCATGCGTAGAGTAAACATGGAAGTTTATTATGTTATGTGGTCAATATTTTAGTTGTGTCTTGCCTTGTGCCTCGAAATTTTCAGTGGCTTCGACGTAGTCCGCTGGGTCCACATCAGCTCCTGTGATTTCAACCGGATATTCTGTATTGTCTAACGTACGTGTATGAAAAAGATAACAAATAAAGCCTATAAGGAAAAATACTACAAATAAATGGTAATAAAGGAATAAATAAAATTGGAGAAAAAAGAGGGGAAAAGAAAATAGGTCAAGGGAAATTTGAATTTCGAATGAGAAAGGTATTGATTTCTAACTTTTGAAATTTGGATAAAGTTTAGAAAAGAAATGGGATTATGTGGGGTTCACCGGTAAGATTTATTTCTAGTCGATTGGGTAGCATAATGGCTTGACATTGGCTCTTCTAGTTGATGCCTACAATCGAGTAGCACAACGACTAGGGAGCGAGAAGGTTCGTGTACGTTTGCGGGGCGAAAAGGTATTACTCTACGCTCGTGAGTGGCAGTAGAGCGGCTAGAATCGTACAGAGCCCAAAAGCTAGTGTGTGACATGCTATGGAGGCTGAGGGGAAATGCAAAGCTTTGACCATTGTACGGCTGTACGCGTCAAGGCGTGAGGTGCGAGAAGCAACACTTTGGCCTTAGGAGGGTTATGTCGGGCTCTACCGTCCTCGGTTCGACGTCGAGACGTTAACCGCGAATGTTCCCATGAAAGACCTAGAGTTTCCACAGTGGCTGTATAGTGGCTAAGGGTAGAGGAAGATATGGATAAATTTAAACTGAAAATTAAATTTAAAAGGTATTGAAATAATTTAAATAAATATCAAAAATTCAAATAAAAGATTAAATAGTAAAATTGGTATCAAAATTAAGAGTTTGAATTTAGAAGATTTTAGAAACAAAAATTACTTAAATCAGATTTAAAATAAAGGAGATATTGGGTTTTAAAGATTGGAATTTGAATTAAATCAAATAAAAGAAAAAAAATTACTGTGTAGATGGGGCCCACTTGTCAGGGTTCTCTGCCTCCTTCTTCCTCCTCCTTGCGCCAACAGACAGAGAGGAGAGGGACAAGCAGGGAAGGAGGGGCGCAGCTCCGGCGGCTGGGCGCTCCCGGCGGCGGTGGCTGGGGGCGGCGCCGGAAATGGAACGGCGGCCGGCGGTGGATGGCTCCGGGGTGAGGGCGACGGCCGGTGGCAGTGAGAGGATTTGAGGAGCGAGAGAGAATTTGGGATTTGATGGAGAGAGGAGGGGGAGCTCGCCGGCTTTTATAGGCCGGGGAGGTCGGTGGAGGCGAGGAAGTCGACGACGGCACGGCGCGGTGTCGGATAGGGATGCAGAGAGACGGCGCCGGGTGTCGGTCTTCGATTGGGCGGCGATGGCGGTTCAAAGGCGGCGGCAACATGCGGGCGACACGCGGCCGGGGAGTTGGCGCGGCGTCGTATGGCGGAGGCGAGAGCGGTGGGCGGTGGTGAAATTGCTGCGGCGGCAGCAGGAATGACGACGGCGGCAGCGTTCTTGGGGCGCCACGATGCGCCCTCGGGTTGCGGCGGTAGCGGCGTGGCAGCGGCGCAGCGGTGACGTGGTAGCAGCGGGTGGCGAGGGCGGCAGCGCTTCGGATTGGGCGAGGCGGCGGCGCCCACAGGAGGGGGAGGACGAGATGGCAGGCAGCCGCGCGGGCCTGGCTGGGCCGCGCGCTCGGTTGGGCTTCGGCTCGGCTGGCCCGCGTACCGAACTGGGCCGGGGCGACCTCGTAGAGAGATGTTGCATATTATGTTAAACTTATGCCTGCAAAATTTGTTTTATTCAGTTAGGATAGTTTCCTTTCATGCACGTTAGGTGTTTGTTGGTCTTTTCCTGTTTTCATGGGCTCGTTCTAGTCAGAGTTGAGTGCGTCATTAGGCCTGAGGCGTGCGAGTTCACGTCGAGGCGGTAGTGTACGAGTCTCTCGCTCCACGATCTGACGAGTGAGATGGCGCTCGTAATCCGGATGGTGGAGCGGGTAATCCGGCCAATTTGTTAGGCCATGGTGTGTATTTTTCCTTCAATAAAAGGAAGAAGAAAACGTGAAAACGGTGCGGCAAGATTTAAGCACCACAAAACTTTCAGAGCTTACTGTTCATCTTCAAGCTTTTGTCAAGTGAGAGAGAGAGAGAGAGATCGATCCTGTGTGTTCCCACCAACAAGAGAGGGGTGGAGGAGAGAGGAAAAGAATGGGCCAAAAGGAGGGGTTTTCGGCCCAAATGAATAGGAACTCTTGAGAATTTTTGTGTGGATAAATTAGAATAGGATTCAAAGGAGATGAAATCTAAAGGAAATTGTTTGTGTGTAACATACCCAAAATCTTGAATTTCAAATTTTGCATCTAAAATGTTGAGAATGATTTTCGTGAATCAAAAACACTAAAAATTTTTAACTAAAGAGCTAAGTGAGTCTAATATAGCTAGTGCCTATTTGAAAATTTGTGAATAATTTAAAACCCTTTCCTTTATAGCTCAAAGGTAGAAAATAAAACTTAGTGAGTGCTTGCATTTGCTTGGGTGTTTAGTGTGATTTGAGACTTTTTATGTGTTTTTGGATCTTGCTTGCATTTCATAATAGGTCACATGATCATTTATTAAAATATGAAGTAAATAATTAAAAGTACCTAATGACAAGTACTAGAAATATTTCCTTTAATCTTATCCAAGCATACACACATTTAAACCTAAAATTATTTTTGAGAATCAAGCATGGTGAGAAGGAAATTAAACTTAATAACATAATCTCAGATCAAACACAGCTTAAATATGATTTTACAGTCATTTAATCATATTATTATAATAGAAAACCTATAAGTAAAGATAAGCTTAATGAATTTCCAAAAATAACTGGTGTAAGATAAAATCATGGAAAAATTCATGTAGATGCCAATCAATATACTAGACTTATTAGAATTTTGGCATGATTTTACCTTTACATCTAAACCCTAAATTAAATTGGTCAAAGAAGCCAAAATCCGGTTTAATCCTAAACCTAATTGGCAAAACTCATATCTCATCAAAACATATATTAAATTATATGAAAATGTATATATATAAAATAATTTATTTAAATACTAGCTTATTTATCATGAATTAATATATTTTTTTTCAGAATTTATTTTATTAGTTTTGACCTCCTTAAAATTCAATTCAATTTCAGCCATGCCTATTTTCTTTATTTTTCTGAGAATAAAATATAAGGAATTTTTGAGTGCAACCAAGGAAAATGGAAACTAGATCAATTTATCTATCTTCAAAAAAATCTAATCTAATTTATCTGGCCCACATAATAAATTATTGAAATGCAAAGAAGGGAGGAAGAAAAATAAATAGATAAAATCCTGAAAATCGTCAAACAGTATGTTCATCCAATTTCTTCGCCAAATAGTCTGTGATCATGTCCAATGCCAAGAGACCACCTATATAGCGTCGCACATCTCTCCTCTCCTCCCCAGTACCGATCAAACCGTGGAGGAGGAACCCTAGCCTCTCCGTCGCCCTCAAACTCGCTGCCGGCCGTGAGGAAGACGAAGGCTGCCATCGCCATGGAGTCACGGTCGTCTCCTCTCTTCTTGCATTCCATTGTCCCCTCAAGACGCTATTTCCATCCCAGCTAATCTCTCCTTCTACCGTGCAGCCAATCGCCGGGAACGCCGTCGCGCCCACAGGAGTCCCGGAGCGTGCACCGAGCGCCGCCGCCATGATGTCGTCGCTGTTTCGGCCGCCATGGACCATCCCGAGCCGAGCCGTCGCGCCACCAACTTCCCCTCATGGTCCTCCGCAAAAGCCCCCAATAACCCCAACCAAAGTCACAGTGAGCACAGAGATCGCCGTCATCTTCTTCAACTCCGGTGAACTGCCACCATTGATGATTTCATCCTCTCCGGTGAGCTTCAAGTCGATTCCATGGACCCACACCATCTTCTAGTGGTTCTTAACCTCATGCATGCTTTGATTTTATAGTTTCATGGCCGGATTTAGCTATCACCATCGTCTCGGAGCTTTTTGTCGCCGCCTCCGAGTTCCTCCATCGCCAGGACCCCGTCAAACCTCTCCAGACTTTACACAAGGCTCGGTGAGCACCCTGGATGCCTAAGAAGCAGTATTCATGCATTACCTTCCCAAGAACACGACTGTGGAGGCACATGCACGCACAAACGAGACCTTCCGTCGCCCGGATTCATCGCTGGCATTGCTCCGACCATCACTTCCAGCCATACGACCACCATTGGGTTCGCATGAAGATGCTCTACATTTTCTATTTGGCCACAATCCAATCCGAGCCTCCGTTCGCCGCCGGCAAGGCCAAACATGGCCGTCGGCCACACTGCCCTACCCTGGGAAGAACACAGGGAGTTTCTCGGGAAAATTTGATGAACTCTAGGGAACTATCTGTAAAACGCCCTCACACATCGAACAGCCATAGGACTGTGGGTTGGTTTCCATAGCTAGGGTGTTTCCTGCATAATAGCCAGTTTGAAATCTGTTAAATAAAAGGAATAATTAAAAAGTTTTCTATTGAGCTGAAAAGTATGTTAGTTTATAAAATCCATAGAAAATCCATCCTAGCTCCATTTTAGATGAACAAAGTTCCAGTAGACTCACAACATTATGCTCTTTAGTGTCGTAAATTAAAATTATATACTTACAATACAAGAAATATCCCTAACATTTCATATTAACACATAACATGCTTCCACTTATAAAATTTATATAAAATTCATTTTAGCTCCAAACGAGTTGAACCAAAGTTTGTTAGAATCACACAATCCTGAACTTTATTTATACTAACTAAGATACGTAATAGTTTGCATACAAAATATAGTTCACTTTTAAGTAAGTACAAATGGTCACAACTAATATGAGAACTTCAAAAATCCATAGAAAATAATTCTAACTCCAAATGAAGTGATTCTAGATTTAGATGGTTCATAATCTGATGTTCTTAGTTATTGTACATTAACATATGACATGTACTGTAATGAAAACACTTTTAAAATTTTGTATAACAAGTAGATACCACAAAGGACTATTAAACTTGTGAAATTCATAATAAATTCATGCTAGCTCTAAAAATTGTAAACTAAAGTTTGTTGAACTTAGGAAAAAGTGCTATTTACTGCAGTAGCCTATAACATCACAGAACTTGAGCTTAAAACACATCTAAAACTTATTAAGACATAATTAGCCCATGTCTAGTATTGAATTTACGAAATTCATAATTCTCAAATAAATTGAGATAAAATAAAAATTCTTTCACCTTAAGTCATGTTTAATCAATACCTAATCACAGTAGAGAATTCATGCATATTAGAGTCATTTTGGATTTTTGCTTGATTTGGTGTTTATACTGTTACCGTTATTTCGTATAGTGAACGAATCCGCTATCGGTGAGGAATTTGGTTTTATTGCTGATCATGATGGGAATTATAACTAAAGCAAGTGCCCCTTTCCTTTGAACATATTGAATCCTATGTTTTATAGGCAAATGTTTTATTTATAACTTTGCATGCGCTATTTGGTAGAAAATTATATTTTGTTGAGAAGATGGTAGTTATAACCCACTTGTTGCATGAACCTCCTTGATATTTAGAGCTTGCAAGTATTTAGAATTGAATTGTCTTGTCAGTACATTAACATAGTTAATGTACCGACACTTGTATCTTTTGTGGTTTTTCTTTTAATTGTATTACAGGTAGTTGAGTGCTACGGGTTTCGCCTGATTCTTTTAGGACTTGATTCATCAAGGGTCTACCTCTAGTCAGATTGCTTGTGGTTGGGTAGCCAAGATTCCGCGAATCTAATTACATCTGGTCGGTCGGCCTATGTAAGTTTAAAGTAGTTGTAATCTAAAATTCTAATTCGTGTATGCCTTAGTTTCTGTTTACCACTGCTTTAGATGAAAGTGTGAGATTAGTTCTTATCCTGGGAACTAGTCTAACATAAGTATGAATTTTGAGCAATTAAGATGTTGTAGAGCTTAGCGATATTAGTCAAGTCTCCTGGGATGTGTAACACATTTAGTCGCCGCCTTCATGTGGTTTGACGGGCACATCTCAGGCTGAAGTTGACTGGCATGTTTAAGTCGCAACAATATCTTCTTTGCTCATTATTCGGCATTGCGGAATTTATATTGAATGGTGTTAATTTGTGATCATGGACACATTGAAGTTTGAGTGGCTATTTTATGCGTGTATGGATCCCAACTCATCCGAATTTATGTGGTGGGCACAAATAACACTGGACGGTATAAATTCGGCGTGCTCGACAGTGTGGATTCTTTGGATTTTGAAAATAAATTTAAATAGGGTTTCTAGGTCACAAATAAGATTAGAAAATATTGAAATAAAAACTCAAGGGATTTATCTTGAGGTATAAATTTGAAAAGGATAGAAATAAAAATGCTCCAATTTAGTAAAATTCAATAAGAACTAAAAGTAAAAGTTGTCGCGAAATTTTTTCTCTAAAATTTTGAAATTTTTAAGTATGTTACATATGCCTTATCTTTGACACTCACACATCTATACATCTATATGCATCTATATATATACATCTATACATCTATACATATACATATACATATACATATATATATATATATATATATATATATATATATATATATATATTAGAAAAAATGCCCGTGCATTGCAACGGGGAGAAAAGACGAGAAATTTGAGAAAAATTTACATTATGTAATTAATTAAAATACAAATTTGTCGAAATACTTGGTATTTCTAAATAGGTAGGTGTATAATTAAATTAATTTACAAGTGAAGTAAAGTAAGTGTGAGAAATAAAATTACATGGCTGGATTTAATTTTTGTTAAATTATTCATGATTAATTACACTCTCTGAAATTTTCTCGGAATTTTCAGAGGTCAATTGCTAATTTTAATAATACAAACACCATTTCAATATTTATTTAAATAAAAATCTAAATAAAAGCCCTCCTTTCTCTTTGGGCCAGGTTCGACCCAACAAGCAGCCGAAAGTCTAATTGACGTCCCCTGCCGGCCCACTTTCCTCCTCTAAATAAAAACTCTCCTTTCTTTTTGGGCCAGATTCGGCCCAGCAAGCAACCAAAAGTCTAATTTGCCTCCCTGATGGACGAAAAAAAAGTGATGAACGAAAAGTTACGAATATTTATAATAGGTATATATATATATTAATCGAGCACTTTTAAGAGCTCTCACCACTACTATAAAAACCCTCATGGTGACCGGTCTTATAGGTGCCGGTTCATTTAAAACCGACACCTATAAGTCTTTTCTCACTTTCGCACGATAAAAAATAAAGAACCGACACCTTTAAAGAAATATAGGTACCGGTTCATTAGCTAAAACCGACACTTTTGCTATAGGTACTAGTTTTTTAAAAGAACCAGCAATTATAATATATTATAGATACCGGTTAATTAAAAAACCGACACCTATAATATATTGTAGGTACCGATTATTTTAAAAAACCGGCACCTATGCCAAACCGAGCCGATCTCTTATGAGCCGCGATCGAATGCCGGCTCATATAATATCGAGCATCATCGATCGTCTCTCTCTCTCTCGCCTCTCGATCTCTCTCGTCCCTTCTCGCCTCTCTATGTCTCTCTCGCCTCTCTCTGTCTCTCCCGTCCTCTCTCGCCTCTCTTTGTCCCGACGATGGCCGAGCCCTCCCCTCTGCCAGATCCAGCGGGAGGGGAGGCCGCGGGATGGGAGGCCGTGGCGCCCTCCCGTGATGGTGGCGACGGCAGCGGCGACGGCCGCGCCCTCCCCTCCGCCAGATCTGGTGGGAGGGGACGAGGGGATGGGAGGCCGCAGCGGCCTTTGGTGATGGTGGCGACGGCGTGCGCACCTTCCCCTCCGCCAGATCCAGCAGGAGGAAAGGTGGCGCACCTCGGCGGCGGCGGTGGCGGTGGCCGCGCCCTCCACATGCGGCGACGGTGGCAAGGGTGATGAAGGGGAGTAGACCCATTGATTGATCGATTCGATTCGTCTCCCTCTCAATCGATCTGGTGCAGGATCGAAGCGGGTGCCTAGCCGCCGGCGCGGTGGTGTCGCTGGTGGACAAGGTGGGCTCCTTTGCCTCCATCGCTGACGGTAAGTACTATGGCTGCCATCCTTGATTGTGAGTACTATGGTCCTGCTAAGTCTGTGTTGATCACAAATGTCTGTGTTGATGTTTTGGGATGTTGATGTGGATGAATTTGTTGATGGCTCGATCGATGCATGTCTATGTCGATGATTTGGGATGTTGATGTGGATGAGTTTGTTGATGGCTCGATCGATGCATGTTTGTGTCGATGATTTGGGATGTTGATGTGGATGAGTTTGTTGATGGCTCGATCGATGCATGTCTCTGTTGATGTTTTGGGATATTGATGTGGATGATGGTTTGTTGATGGCTCGATCGAGCCGATGCATCGATCGAGCCGTCGAGTCTTTTTTTTGTTTCACATATGCCTCATAGGTGCCAGTTGTTAGTGATAAACCGGCACCTATAATCGTCATTGGTATCGGTTCTAAAATCGACATCTATAATCTCAGGAATAGGTGCCGACAAATTGGTGCTGATTGGAAAACCGGTACTTATGACCAGTTTTCAACCGACACCAATGACTGTTTGTGTTCTAGTGCACGTTAATCGTAATAATATGTTAAATCTAACTTTACTTAAAAAATTGCTAATTTTCTAATCGTCGCATGTAAATTTTTTGTACGCCGTCCGAATTTTACGCGTCGCCTGCATCCGATAGAGCGCGTCGTTCATACAGAAAGTATGAATTTGTATTCTCTTATCCACGCGCTTCGTCCGTCTCAACTTTTTGGTCCGTCCATGTCGTCCGCACGCTTCCTGCGCGGCGTGGAAGCACAACCATGACCGATTTGCCTTGTACGAGTCCGCATCAAATACAAGCAAAAGAAACACGAGATCCAGTTGAACGAATAAGAATCAGGAGTTGAGGAAAAGCACAAATCACAGATTATACATATCTAATTAATTATTGATCAATCAATCACACGGATCGAAAATCCCAGAAGAAGAAAGGAGAAAAGAATAGCCGTGGAGCCATGCCAGAGGGATAGTCGGATTGAGGGGCTCGGCGAGCATCACCATCACCGAGAAGCGAGAGGTAGGGCATTGAAGGACGTGATGCTTGGAGTTAGAGGTCGGCGTGGATAATATGTCCAGAGATGAGGTCGGCCGTCGGCACTCGGCAGCGTTGAGCAACATCGTCGCCTCGGCGACGCCGGCGGCATATATTAATTCATCTGGCTCAGGCAAGGCCCATCGACAGATATGACTGACAGATCGAGGTGAGCCCGAGAGCATGACACACGGCGTCGGTCGAGCCGAAGAGTTCGACCACGGCTATCGTGGGCATGCAGTTCGCCATCTGTTGGTGTGCCTTCCTGCGAGAATGAATGGCACTGATGGTGGTGCGCGTCCGAGACGTCAGACGCGGAGAAGACGATGATCAGTTGCCTGGTGTTCGCGGTGCTCGCCGCGTGCTACAAGGATCGATCGGCTCCTGATGACACTGGACGCGTGCTCCGGACGGTGGCCTTGCAACGCATGAACATTTCGCTAGTATTATTTAAAAATTAAATCATACAATAAAAAATCTAACCGTTGATTTAATAAATATTTTCTTTACTTTTATCTTTATTTTTACTATTATATATTATAAAAAGTAAAGATGTTTTTGTCTCGATCTTTGCTATATCGTCGTCCAATTCCGATTCCCGTTTGTCCCTAGTTTGCCTCATCTACCGTCGTCGTTCTGGTCTCACGTGGCTTCGCAGACGGACGCACCTTTCCGGCCCATCGATCTGCCACATGTGAAACGATCGTATATAGGAAAGATTTTTTCTGATCTTGTTTGTACGGGAGAGGAGACTCACAATCCGGCGCGGTTTTGCCTATTCCACTTAATTCTGTGCTCTCATCTATGAACTGCTAAACACCAGGGCGGACCCCGTGCCCTTGTGTCATTTCTCGTCCTCGAACAGAGCTGCTCATCGCTCCCATGGTCAGCGACCATGGACACCGCACGCACACGCAACAATGCAATACATCAAGCAGCTGAGCGATGAGCCGTAATTACTGGTCCGTCCGGGACCTCCAATCTTCGATCAATCAACTAATCTAAGGCTTCCTTCTTTGTCAATATTGACTGAAAATATATAAGTTATCCTTTTGCCTGCTTTCAATAAAAAAAAAAGAACTAATCAAGGGATCAAGGCAATGTGCATATATGGGTGTGATTTGCAAACGCTAGCTAAACACAGCCAAGTTCAATCCCGAGTTAGCGAGCTGTTCAGCAGAGGCGCTTGGTGGTGGACGGCCGGCGGTGACGCGCTTGCCGCTTGCCGGCTATCCAATTGAGCCGTGGGTTGCTGGCAGGCGTGCGAGCTTTGCAGGGGGCTAGCTGCCGCGGTAGTCTGCAGCAGCCGACGACAGAGCTATTGGAGGCAGCTGCCGGTGGCCGACGGACATATATATTGGTGCGCCGTGTACTCCCAGCGACTGGCATTTGTTTTGTTTTCACTTAGGTTGTTCAAGCACAAAATAATTAGATGGCCATTATCAAGTTATTGAGTTCTGCTACCATATGGGCAGCTTTAGTGAAATATAGTAATATCTCATGGTCATATATTCCGTCTCATTGTATTATTTAGAATAGTTCCTAGACAAATGCTTACTCCATGATTGAAAAGAGCAGTTGGATCGTAGTATACTTGTAGTGATTCGACGTCTTTTTAACAAAAAATAACACTTCTGATTTAGTTCTGTTATAAATTCTTGACCCATGTAGCATCATGAATCTAATTAGAGAAGAAACACATGACACTGAAATTTATAGGACTTGTTCACTTTGGTGTCAAAATCAACCTTACTAAAATTTGTTAATGACAAATTTTGACATATTTTGCTTTACCAAATTTTGATGGTGTTGGCTGAGTTTGGTTTGAAAGCTTATCAAAATTTGGGAGAGTGTTTGTGAGAGGAAACTTCTGGGATTATCAATATTTGATACGATAATATAGTAAAGATATGTTTAGTTTGTTACCTAGCTACCAATAGTAAAAGTATGTTTAGTTTGTTACCCTAGCTACCAAGATTTGGTAATACCAAAACTTTTGGTAAGGTTGAAAATGGCATTAAAGTGAAAATGCCCATAATTCAAATTGTTCACCTAAATATATAGATAAAATAATTCAAGAAATGTCGTTGACAAACGCTCATTTTCAAAAAATACCATCGACAAGTGCGAGTTCTATAATATGTCATCGTATAGGCAACTTTGTCCTAAAAATATCATCACTGTTAGGGTTCCGTTAGCAGCCCTCCGTTAAATACTATAGATAGAATGAATGGTGCATTTAACGATACAGGATGGACAAAACCCTAACGGCGATGATATTTTTGAGACAAAATTATTTGTATAATGACATTTTCTGAAACTTGCACTCGTTGATGGTATTTTTTGAAATTAAACGCTTGTCAATAACATTTTTTGAATTTTCTCAAATATATATTATATCAAAAGCGTATACACAGGGTGAGTTTTGACTGCGTAAATGCAAGAGCCATGAAAGATAATTAGAGGATTACATTAGGGATTGCGGAGAAGAGAGTACCATCAGATGAACACATCCAAAGAGAGAGTACATGTTTAGCACCATTATCAAATCATTTTCTTGCAGCATTGCCACAAACGAACCTAATTCTAACGCCAAAACTAACTGGTCGGGGGCAGTCATTATCATTGCATGACTTTGTCATTTAATGGTGCCAATTTTGAAGGAGAAACTTACTAAAACACAGATCAGGAGTCAACCATACAGTCGGAAATCTGTAATAAGATTTTCTCGTCGAATGTAGCTTATAAGATTTATAAAAAATATCTTTAACATTCTTTTTCGTTGCAACGCCCTAGCATGTTGCTAGTCATATATAATATCACGACTGTAGGTCATATAATAATATGTTGATCGTAAAATCCTACACGGTTTACACGTGGGAAATCATCTCCTATAAATGCACAGCCTTGACGTCTGATCCGGCAAATTAGGTCCATGGCAGACCAATAAACCGATGAAAGTTACTCCTATCTCCTAACGAATTATCATGCACGAATACGTATTCATGTACAACCCCTATGTACTATCCAACAAAATAGTAGATTCATAGTCATAACAATTAAATTAATTTCAGTAATCTCTATCTTTGTAGGGAGAACAAACTATTTCCTAATTAACCTCCCTCCAAACTAAATAAAACATACCAATGAAAATAATGCGTGTCTTTTATTATATTTAGTAACTCCAAATTTCGAGATTAAATGAATATGTTGTTTATTAATTTTATTACAAAATTTTGAATTTTATTTAGAAAATAATTTTGAAACTGTTAGTAACCTAAATAATTGGGGTGGACTCCTTTTCTAATCTCAATCCCTATAATTTAGCCTATATATGATTAGATTTTCTGTATTTGAAGTTAAACGAAGTTTACATACAGCTTACTTAGAATAAACTAATAATTATTTTTCATATACAGAAAATTTAATAAACTAATAATGAAGGCCCATGGTGCTGAGTTATATACTCGTTAAAATGTTCAGAGCTCCTCTTTTCACCAAGCACTGTGTGAGTGTGACCTCCACACGAAAAACGGAGCGACTCATTAGCACATAATTAATTAAATATTTACTATTTTTTAAAAAATGGATTAATATGATTTTTTAAAGCAACTTTCGTATAGAAACTTTTTGCAAAAAATACGCCGTTTAGCAGTTTGAAAAGCGTGCGCGCGAAAAAAAAGAGGTGTGAGATAAGAAAGTTGTGTGAAGAACTCACCTATGGTAAATTAACCCCCTCCCCCTTTAAACCCAGGGATCATGTGTTTGAATCCCACCCACACCCCCGTCGCTGTTTATTTTTTGGGAATTGCTACCCATCTGCCTGCTGTTTTCTTCAAATTTGTCAGCCGAATTTTGTTCAATTTTGTTACCATTGGATTTGTCTTCAAGATTCGTGCTGAGCCCTGGCTAAAATATTTCTCTCCCGGTGTTTGCATGTCCCCACCATTTTCTCCTCCACGAACTCATAGCTATACACGGCTAAATGGGCCGGCCCGGGCACGGCGCTACTGTAGCCGGCTCAGGCACGGCACGGCCCATTAGCCGTCGTGCCGGGCCGGCACGGCCCGAGGTGCCCGGCCGTGCCTGGGCCGACGCCGCTGCCCGGCATGCCGGCACGGCCCGGC
The DNA here is from genome assembly GCA_008326285.1 of Oryza officinalis. Taxonomy (NCBI): domain Eukaryota; kingdom Viridiplantae; phylum Streptophyta; class Magnoliopsida; order Poales; family Poaceae; genus Oryza; species Oryza officinalis. The sequence goes on along the minus strand of BDMV01000002.1, from coordinate 47,691,148 downwards.
ACGACTACTGTGTAATCATCTGTTTTATATTTTTCCTATTTTTTATAATCATCTTTTTTCTATTTATTTATCTTTTTCCTATTTTTTATAATCATCTTTTTTATATTTATTTCCCTAATTTTCTATTTTTTTTATAAATTATAATCATATTTTTTATTTTCCCTTTTTTTCTTTCTTTTAATTTTTCCCCTATTTTTCCTTTTTTTAATTTTTTCCCTATTTTCCTCCCTGTTTTTTCATTTTTTTTATTTTTTTCCTATTTTTCCCTCTTTTCCTCTTTTTTTTTCCTTTTTTTTCTCTATTTTCCGGATTCCCGGGCTGCAGCCGGCCCACGTGCCCCCGCCGGCCCGCGTGCTGATTCGTGCCCGTGCCGGCCCGGCACGGCACGGCAGCGTGGTGGGCCGTGACTGGGCCGCGCACGCGGCACGCGGGCCGGCACGGCACGGCCCGCTACAGGACACGGGCCGTGCCGTAACGGGCCGTGCCGAGTCGTGCCGTGGGCCGTGCCAGCCCGGCCGGCCCACCTGGCTGTCTATACTCATAGCCACCCACGCGCCAGTACTGGTTCAGAAAACGTTATCCCCAGTTCCCCACCATGTTCTCCTCCAAGAACTCAAGAGATGATAGAGAATCGGCTTCGTTGGCGGCGACACGCAGGGCGGCTGTGAAGTCATCTCTCCCGGCGGACGCGCAGTGCGAAGCCTCCCTCCGCGGCGCTGTCCTTCGCCGCCGGAGGAGTGTTCTTCGTCGCGCTGTTCTCGCCGGCGCAAGAGATACGGCTTTTGTTGGTAAGCGGTAAGCCTTCGTTCGCCGCTTCTTGCCACCTTTCCTCTCCCCGATCTTTTTGTTTGCAATTTCTTGAGTGATCCCCTCCGATTGTTGCTTGCATGCGTGGTTGGGTTAGTAAGGGACGAATTCTCTCTCTCGGCTCGTAGCTCACAAGGTGCCCTTGGCATGTCCAGAGAGAGGGAGGAAGGGAGGAATCATCACTCTATTTCTAGGGCTCTGGAGTGGAGTTGATCTGGCATGATTAGGTTCGATTAGTTCATGTTCCAGGCAACATTGCACTTTGCAGTTTAGTTCATATTCAGATATGCCTGAATTTGTACTGAATTTCTCCTGCAAGTGAAGAAACGAATTTTTGTACAAGAGTTTCTACTGTTCGCTATGTAAGTTTACTAGGGGAACAAAATAGTTACGGACTAAGCATGCTTTGATTATTCCAACTTCTGATACTGTCAATGGACGCTTAATCTTCTTAATTAGTTTGTGGTGGTTTGCTGACTAGGTAGCTCTGTTGTAGTTTAGTTGATGTTCACATATGCGTGCATTTGTATAAAATTTTTCCTACAGGTAAAGAAATATTTTTTTTGCTCTGTAATTTTACTTGTGAAATCTACTGCAATTCAACTCCTTTGTACTGAGGCTGCGTGCGGCTGCAACCCATCCTTATTGGGTTGGATATCTTCATACACCGGTTTTGTTTCTAGCCCATATCATATGCCCTGTTTTGTAAGAAAAAAAGGCCCATAACTCGACAAAACGCCTTGGGCCAGTATTTGGACCCCAGCTGGCACTTGCACACATTGCAGAAAATAAATTGGCCTAAAATGGCGGTTTTGCAATCTCGTGCGCACGCGGCAGCACGCATGTATGCACTGAAATTTTTGACAATTTGACCCTTTTAAAAATTTTATTTAAAGAATAGGCCACGTGCAAAAACATATTAAAAAATAGATCAAAACCTCAACGCCATCGTGTTTGGCGTTGAGCTACAACATCTCAACGCCACCATCTATCCTGGTCATTGGATAATTGGCGTTGAGCTGTCACGGGTTCAAGCTCTCTTGCCTACATATGCCTCTCGCCTTCTAATAACATGACGACATGTTTATGTTTATAATATTTTTATTTTGAATTCAAAATAATAATAAGAAGTACATTGTATTTCGTATTAAATTATGTAATATTTAGCTTAATAATATCTATAAATTAGTAATAAATTGATGCTTTTGATGAAATTTGAAAAGTGCAAGTACTATAATTATTTTTTTGAAAAGAACATTAAATTGTAAAATATATTAACTTCATATATATATATATATATATATACACACACACACACACACACACACACACACTATCTTTGAGAAAAATTTTAAAAAGATTATATTATCTAGTTCTTTTAATATGAAAACAACAAAAAAATGAAAATAATCATTTTAAAAAATAAAATAGAACAAATTTAAAATAAAACATATTATTTTTTTGAAATAAATTAGGAGGCTAAGGTTTCAAGTAAAAAAAATACTAAAAAGATTGCACTACTGGGAGTTAAACCCAAGACATCATGGATATGAGCAAGAAGCTCTACCGCAGCCCCACCAAACCAGCATAGAATTATTACTTGAAAAAGCATGTCCAACCTTTTACCTAGCACGAAGCTCAGCGTCAATATCCTACCTAGCACGGAGCTCAGCGTCAGATATATATTTAACGGTAATATTTAGGGCGTTTGAGACATTATAGCACAACGTCAAGCTCGATGAGGTTTTGGTCTATTTTTTAATAAATTTTTGGTGTGTTTTATTCTTCAAATAAGTTTTTTAAAAGAGTCAAATTGTCAAAATTTCGGCATGTATACACCTCGCCTCGGTCTTTCCACACGCACGTGTCCATGCATCGCTCTTTCGTTTTTCTTTTTTTTCCTTTTTTATGTTTTCATCTTAATTGATTTAGGATATATTAAAAGTTATGAAAATTTCTATTAGAGGATATTTTCAATAAAATTTGACTTTTTCGTATAATTCAAATTTAAAATTTTCAACTTAATTTTCAAAAACTTTCAAGTCAACATTTAAAAGTTCAAACTCAAATTTTGATTTAAATTTTGAACTCGAATTTGAATTTTTCAACTCAAAATTTTGAAACTTTTAGCCCAAATTTTAGAACTTTCTACACAAATTTTCAAAACTTTCAACCCGAAATTCAAAACTTCCATCTCGAATTTTAAAACTTTCAAATCCAATTTCAAAACTTTTCAAATCCAAATTTTGAAACTTTCAATTCGAGATTGAAACTTTTGACTCCAAAATTCAAAAGTTTCAATCCCAAATTTTAAAACTTTCAACTTCAAAATTCAAAACTTTCAATTCTAAATTTTAAAACTTTCAACTTCAAAATTTAAAACTTTCAATTTTAAATCTTAAGACTTTCAACTATTTTTTATTTTTTTAAACTAAATTATTTATGTATTTTTTTTAAAAAATAATGCTAATTACAGTAATAATTTCCAAGATGGGGGCATAAATACCTCGGACTCAGACTTGGAATGCTCCATGAAAGGGCTAACATTGATTTTGCAGTACCAGTCCAAAAGGTAAGAGAAATGTCCAAACGAACCATTACCGCACCTTCACCAACTATGCAACTATGCTCCCCCAGAGCAACATTACAAGGTTTTTTCTAAAAGGTTGACATAATTAGAGTACAAAACTTTAACGACAGTACTGCTTCATGTTTGCCGCTAAGAATGGATTTCTTGCAGTTGCATGATTCAGGACCAATGACTATGTTAACAGGACTAGAGTAGAGAATAAGCTCAAGGCGCTGCCAGATTTGATGCTTGGTCAGGCCTCATCCTCAGGGCCTTCCTTCAGCGCTTTGATGAATGCGTCCAGAGACTACTACCAAGAACAATAATATGTTGTTCAGCGTGTTAATGAACTATTCACCTAATAATGAAGCAATTATATGTTGTTCTTGATGAAAAAATCTCACCTTGATGAAAAGATGCAAAGCTAACAGCGCTGAATTCATCAATGTTCATCTCATCAATGATAGGCATTTCATCAAGTGTTGACAAAATGACAGTTAAACCATCTTCCTTGTGAGAAGAATACCCATCTTGGAACACCGTTGGATCAAAGATAACTCTCAGCTCCTCTGTGTCCTTAGCATTACGAAACTCTGGTCGGAGGCCGGTGACATATATGATCTTATAAGAACCCATTTCTTTCACCTTGCACGAAAGTGCACTTGATAGACTCTCCATTTTAGACAACACCTTACTGAGAGTTGCTGTAACCTCTCTGATCAGAACATGCACAGTACAAGGCCTGAGAGCCTTTGTGAAGTGCCATAAGGTACTTGCCTTTTCTTCCTCTGCTACTTGCAAGTAGCACCTCTCCTGCCTTTTGAAGGGTACACTTGAAGGGCGCTTGGCGGCTGCAATAATATTTGAAAACTAATTTAGATTGACCATCAATGTATCTAATGAAAATTATTTGATACTAGAGGAAGTAAGACAAACAATACCAGATTGTCGTGTTCCCCTTTTTGAAGCCATAGAAGGGCACTCCATTCAAGTGGTCTAACCATTTCTTCTAGACAGAAGACTTGATGACCATTTGTGTACATATCTTGGAAGAGGTATTACTCTTTTCCAAATAATTCTCTCTCAGAATGGCATCAACAAAGGTCAAGCCTTCCCAAGGAACCCAGCAGCAATTAAGCAGCTTGTAACAGCTTTTTATATATCTGATGAGTCTAAACAGAGACCTTACTTCATCTGTATCATTGAATTCATGCACAATCTCCTGTTCTCCTCTAACCACCCGGTCGATCATAGAACAGTCTGTGCACACCTCTAGCTCATCTAAACCAAGTTCGATCCCCCTTTTTAAGAGCAGGTACATGGCAATCGCCTTAGTGTGGATAGAATCAATGCAATCGATATCTTTGTGGACTTCGCTCCACATAACATTGCCATCCCTCCATATAATAATTGCAACTTTCGCCTTCTTTGTTTTGGCATCGAAGGATGAGTCACATCCCCCTTTAGGGATTCTGTAATCATTTGGTGCATATCTCAAACCATGCTCGCAACTCGTCATCGTCACAGAAGTACCAATAGAGTTACTCAAACCCTTAGGAACAATGACATGCTCTTCACTCAAGAAATCCAGAAAATGGTATACGTATGGTTCCGGCATACTTTTCACAGCAACCACAAGATCCAAAGCACTGAAGTAAAGAACAGGTCTGTTGTTGACTATGTTTGAATACTGAAAGTGCAAGTCTCGGCTTTCCATATCTTGAAGTTCGTATGGAGATAACAGAGCTCTCATGGCCAATGCAGGTTTGAGTTTCTTGAAGGCTTCTTGAAGTGAATCCAAACTCAAAAACTCCTCAAGAGCTTTCATATCCTTCTCTAGGACATCAGAAATATTTCCTGGCCTTCCCGTGAAAACTTCAAATGAATGGGCATCGTAAGCGCGGGATACCTCAAAAGGTGTTATCAGATCAGTGGATGAATGCTCTGGTGTTGTTAGCTCTGAAATTTTGAAGTAGTTTGTGGATAATGATCTACTCACTAGCGTCCTCTGCAGAAAAGAGACTATGTTAGTGTTCATGCACAATTATCAAAGATTGAAGTAACAATACCAGCAAGTAGGACAGCAATTACAACAAATAAATCAACATAAAAAAGACTTTGTATGGTGCTTGGGAGATAAATTGGTGGGCAGAAGATGGTATAGCACAGCGTCTGCTCATAATGTTCAAAGAAGTTCACTTTTATGAAATTTGTTTGTGCATTTTGGAAAAGATGGCACATTGCATCAGATCGATGGTTGTTCATAAAGAAATCTAGAGATTCTCATTAACTAAGTCCCATAATAGGCAAGCGGAGAACCAATCCGTATTTCAGTTGACAAGCAAAGATTTTTTTTTAGATAATGAAAATGGTTTACATCTTCAACTTCTGCCCTGAGGCACACAGCTATAAGTTTGTTCAACAAATAAAAAAGAGACGATAGGTGATGGGACAAACCCTCAACTCTCCCTTATTATTAACTAGCGTTAAACCACATAGATTCAGCCAGCAATTCTTTGCTTGACAAGCAAAGATTTACTAAGTAATTATGCATGGGACTAAGTAAGCAAACATATACTTATGTGATATGCGCAATCACATCCAAAGAAGTTTGAATCTCTAGCGAAGATTTACTGGCTGCATACCTGAGGCGTAGTTCGCCCGAGCTGGAGTAGTGGTGGGCCTGGTGGTGTCACTCGCCTTGGCGTGCACCAGGAACGCAGATGGGTGGGGATAGTGTTAACACCAGAATTTGGTAAGCCCCGAAGTTCTCATCGGCCCAGGATCTATATCGGCTCAAAGCTAGTATCGGCCTAGAGTTCTACATCGGCCGATGGGGGTTATCTCAAACCAACCACCAATAGCAGTCGGATTCTTGTTAGATTCGGGAAGATCTTATCCAGAGAAGACCGAGTTTGAGGAGGATGCGGCTTGTATCTCTTAATTAGGAAGAGTTTGTTAGTTTTCTGTTTTATCTTTAGGAAAGTGTGTTAGTGTCCGGCAAGGACTTTATCTTTTTCCTTTTATCTTTAGGAAAATTTGAGTTGTATTCTGTTAGGATTTTTGTTAGCCTATGGGTATAAATATGTAAGCCCGTAGTTCATGTAATTTTAATCTCACAATCAATCAACTTCGGCGCATCGCCAACCTTTTTACTTTCGTCTTCTTCGGCGAGTTCATGCCCTTCACACGAAGGGTAAGTCTCGTTATGGCTGCCTACGCTGTCGGGGCTAGGGCTTCAACGTTCTGATCTCGTCAACGTAAGCACCTACTATCATATATCTTAGTCAATCTGGTTCGGCTTCTTGATTTAGTCTTATCGGTTGAGATTCGCTTTAGGGTTTATGCTGGTATTGACTAAATCACCTTGCTAGATTAGATTGGCAAAGGTATCCACCACCCTGAAAATCAGTCAAGGGCTTGATTGTCTAGGTCTTGCGTTTCTTTTCATACTTAGTGCTGCATCAGTTCGGTTTGACCTACTAAGTCGTGATTAGAACCGTAATCTCTAGCCTGCTTGTTGGCTGTCAATAAGGGTTTCATCGGGGTTTCAGCCGGTGAGTTATCTGGACGTTGCATCGGCCCAAGAGTTTTACGTATAGATTGGATCTGGCCGATGACAACAGAGAATTTATTGTTTATCTGCTTATTGAAAGTTTATGCCATCGGACTTCCGGCCGATGTGTGTTCTAATCCTCAGATCAATGTTTATTATATATTTGGATTATGCTATATCACATTGCTACATCATCATGTTATCGTCAGCCGATCGTCTCTATATAGATGTTTTCTCAGTACATCGGCTGGAATTGTGCCATCGGCTCATCGGCCGATCGGTTGTTTTGGCTATCGGCCTATCGGCCGATACGTTTTTGCCCTATCGGCCTATCGGCCGATAGACTTTCTGTTATGTTGTTTTGCATATCTTGTCAGTGGCAGGATCAAACTGACTGGCACGCCCGCGCTTCGTCAATTTTAGGACCTGCACTGGAGCTAAGCAGATCTCCCAGGCCTTCGTGTGTCCGCGCGCTGGATCCTCATCGGCGGTACGGATTTGGCGTCAACAGATAGGGGCAGCGATGGAGAGTATCCTCTGCAGAAAAGAGACTACGTTAGTGTTCATGCACAATTGTCAAAGATTGGAGTAACAAAATCAGCAAGGAAGACAGCAATCACAACAAATAAATCAACAAAACAAAGACTTTATATAGTGCTTGGGAGATAAATTGACTGCCTAATCACTTGATCAGAGGACAAAGCGACACAAGCAAGGACCGAGGGGGTGTGAGGGCTATACTAAACCTGAACGGCTAGGTGGGCAGAAGGTGGTATAGCATGGAGCCTGCTCATAATGTTCAGAGAAGTTCTCTTTTATGAAAATTATTTATTCATTATGGAAAAGATGGCATATTGCATCAGATCAATGGTTATTTAGAAAGAAATCCAGAGATTCTCATTAACTATGTCTCAGAATAGGCAAGCGAAGAACCAACCCGCAATTCAGTTGACAAGCAAAGATTTACTAAGTAATTATGCATGGGACTAAGTTAGCAAACATATAATTATGTGACTATGCGCGATCAAGCACAGAACCATACATTAAGAAGTATTTGGTAAGTATAATATGTGCACAACCTATAGTTATAATTACGCAAAACAATTCTCAATTTATAGCTGAAATGTTTAAAATGGATCATGTAGAAAATGTATCTGACGATGAAGACATGTGATTGATGAACAACAACGGGGCATCTTTCCAGTAATCTACACCGAGATTAATGCTATATAACTCACAATAGCACATATGAGGATCATGTGCTAAAACCAAGCAATTGACTTCCAAACTGCTTACTTTCAATACTAAGGATGTTGAAAAGACGATAGATAGGCCTCTGTCTTAACGTGTATGGATTACAATGCACTCTACGTCCTGAACCTGAACGGCTCCTTGGGCAGAGGTGGTATAGCATGGCATTTTCTCATAATGTTGAGAGTTATATTTTATAAAATTTGTTTGTGTATTCAGGAAACAATGACACATTGCATCTGATCGATGGTTGTTCCAGAGATATTTTTTATAAAATTTGTTTGTGCATTCAGGAAACAATAACACATTGCATCTGATCAATGGTTGTTCCAGAGATACTCATTAATTATATATGTCTCAGAATAGGCAAGCGGAAAACCAACCCGCATTATGAAGTACTTGGTAAGTACAGTATATGCACAGCCTGTAGTTATAATTACGCAAAACAATTCTGAATTTATAGCTGAAATGTTAAAAAAATGGATCATGTAGAACATTTATCTGACAATAAAGACATGTGATTGATCAACAAGAAAGCATCATTTCAGTAATCTACACCAAGATTAATGCTATGTAATTAACAATAACACATACTAGGATCATGCACTACATGTCTACAACTAAGTAATTGACTCCCAAAGCATTACTAAGGATTCTGAAAGAGAATCGATATTCCTGCCTTAACGTGTATGGATTAATGATGCAGTCTCTTCAGTAGTCCAATCCAGTGATTGCAATTTCGAAACAAAATTTCCAAAATTTCGCCCCCCCCCCCCACCAGCAAGCACATATCTCGTCTGAATTTTTTGGTTTTTTCAACTTTTTGTGAATTTGGTCAAATTTTATTCAAAAGTCGTCAAATTTTCAAATAATTTCGGCCAAAAAAATACCGAAATTTTGGAAATTTCGGTTCTTTCGGCCCCTCCCCCCGGGGCAAAAATCCCAATTTTGAGATTGCAAACGTTGGTCCAATCTTAGATGAGCATGAGTAGACTCAGTAGAGGGAAGAAGAGGCAAGTCCTTAGTCAAGTCGTCCGCCAAGCACCACTCAGTCAATACTTGTTTCTGCTGTAGTTTCTCGACTTGTCACTGGTGCAAAGCACTCTCTCGGTTAATGGTGCACCAGTGGCAGACCCAAGAGGTGGCCAGGTGGGCAGTCGAGGCCTCGAGGGCACGGGGCGGCTGCATCCTCCATTATTTTTTACTATGTCACTCTTCTACTCATATACTCGCTCCATTTTTCTCTATTTCTTAATATGACAGTTTGATCGACGTAAAAAAAGAGAGTATGATTTAAACTGCAACAGTTTTGTCCCCACATTAAATGATAGATTTTTTAGGGAAATATTAAGTGCTAATGTTGATGTTAGTATTGTTTTGCTTGCTAAGTCTTTTTTTAGATTACATGATAGACACAGACACACACATCACTACACATGCAACACCACACTTACACACTCGTGAATGCGTCCTCTGACACATGCTCTAAGAGACAAAATTCAACGACACATCCCTAATCTCATTAAAATTCTGTTGAAAACCCACATACACGTAATATTTATGCGCATTAGAATTTGAACCCTGGTAGGTGAAGTCATGCACCTACGACTCTACCATCATACAACTAATGTTTCCCCTGCTTTGTCTAAATTTTAGTCATGTGATCGTCACCATGTTGCAATAACTATTTTGATTTTATTTGGACTAAAAAGCCATGTATGTTGATTTTATTGGGACCAAAAGGCTAGGTATTGCTCTTTTCATGTCATTTGAATGTACACGATCTTAATTAATTTTGTAATGCTCCATGATTAGTTCAATTCTACAGTTCCCATAATTGACGAGCAAATACTTCTAGTAATTATGAGGCAAATTAAGTTTTGAAGTAGTCTCGAATAGTAAACTTTGACCACACACACCCTAAGCCCTAAACTCTTCGCTTGTTGTGCTACTACGATAACACATTGTTGATTTTCTCTCGATAATGTGTGATGATCAACCTTTTCATTTGAGTCCTTAACCTTTTTCATTTTTGATCTAAAAAAATTCTTTTTATGCGAGAAAAAAATGCATTATATATAGCATTTCGAAAAATGGATATGAATATTGTCAACAAATTAAGTTTAACAACCCGTCGCATTGTTTTGTTTATAGTGGAGATTAAGTTGTCAACTTGCCATTAACGAGTAAACAGAAGGGAGCAACTGGAGTCACGTGCCACCTTTTCCCTTGCTGCTGCGGGCCCGCTTTTTAGATCCCAAAGAGGAATGTTTCAGACAACCCTTCTTGTTGCTTCTATCTAGACAACCCAGCCGCACTCGTAGAGCTGCAATGCTGAGTTGCAAGGGGCTCTGTCCGGCTGGCTGCATGCACCGAAAGAAAGCTAGCCTTCCCTTCCCTGCCTTCCCAGTTCAGAAATCAGAACTACTGTAGCTTTGGCTGTGGGCCTGCGGCCTGTTGAATTGCCAGACTGCAGCACAGCACAAAACGTCAAAACCCCTTCTGCTTGTCACTTCTTTTTACGATGTGTTTGATTTCTAGTCATACTCTATCTTCATTTATCAACAAATATTATTATAATTATTTAAGTTGAGATGATCAAAGTCTTGACAACACCTTAGTAAGCCTAAGAAAATCTTGTCACACTTTTTCGAGTCAATGACATGTGAGACCCAATTTATAGAAAGAAAATATTATCACAACTATAATTGTAATTAAACAGTTATCAATGTAATCAAATATGTCTAACCTTAAATGTGACAAACTATAACAAAGTATAACTGACAATCAAATACCCCATAAACTTAACGATGATATACAAGTACCAAGAGGTAAATAAAATGGATCGATATTTCCACACGATAGGATTAGCTAGTTACAAGTACCAGCTTTTATTAGATATATTAACTTTAATAAGAAAATACAAAGCATATGATTAGTACGCATGCATATGGTCAGTATCACTAACATACCGGGCCCTTTAAATGGGAGAATTGAAAAAAGTATTAAAAATTACTGTAAGTTTTTTGAGTAAAAAACTTTCAGATATAACTATAATATAATTAAAATGTAACTATATTGTAACTACATTTTAACTGCACTGTAACTGTATTGTAACTACACTGTAACTACGATATAACTCATATAAAACTTGTATTTAACTATGGTTTAGTTGGTTAGCATTGGGATCTTACGCGTGACATGTGTAAAAAAATTTTCAAGCAATTTCTTTTCTTTATACATAAATCTCGAGACAATTCGATGGCTACAAATCTTGAAGTTTAGGGACAAAAAAAACTTGCGAAAGTTTTTTAGCAATTCCGAAAAAAAATCAATTTTCTTAGAATTTTTTCACTATATAACCTTTTGATTCATAGAAAGAAGATATGAATTTTTTTATAGAATTACATTTGTATGCTCAATTCAATAGCAAAATAAGCAAGAGGTTAGACCTTTTGAAAACTTTTCTTAGCTTCATTTTTCCATGTGATATAATTAATGTAAATTTGATCGTGCCATTGTAATTACATCATATTAAAAAAATATCATTACTATTTATGAAACTTACTATATTTATGAAACTTACTATATGCCACTGAAATTTTCTAAAATTCAAACCATGTCACAGCCACTGCCTTTAAGTTTTTTGTCATCTTCTCTCCTAAACCCCATTCCATCCAAACAGGCCCGTTCTTGGGCACATGAGGGCTGTGCGATCACATAAGGACTAAAAATTAGGGGTGCCAAAAGTTATGTGTTTTAATTTAAGCCAATACATTTCGATATATTTACAATCTCTAGATTTCTTTTTTTTAGATTTCACTCTTTCTGCTCCACTGAGCTGACTAGAACGAGCAACTTTTTTTCTCAACTCTATCAATTATTCGATGGTAATCATGCATAAAAAAAACTATATTTCATGACAACAATGTTGTCAGGGTTACGGATAAGGCATATCTCCTATCCTTAGGATCATGAAGTATACGAATACGAAATAGCTTTAGTATACGGGAAGGTTACCTAAAAATTATGAAATTTGGCTAATAAACAGGAAAATTGTATTCCGAATAGAAGGTGTTAGAGTCCTATTCGGGGAAGATACAATCTCTACGATCTCGTAAGCCAAAAATACTCTCTGAGTTCTACTTGGAGGCCAAGACAGTCTATGGTATAAATATAAGGCTCCTAAGGGGGTACGGGATCATCGAATCATAGCGCAAGCCACTACCATAGCAAAAACAATTCGGAGGACTCTGAAGACAACTCGTCGGTTGGATCTCGTCGAGTCGTTCTCGATAGGGATCTCGTCGGTACTTGATACTTTCTGTTGTTCTCTATTGTAATCTTTGTGGTTCTTGTCGTAATTTCATATAAACTTGGAGTAGGGCTATTACCTTATGAGGGGCCTGAACCAATATAATCTTTCTCTTTTGTGTGCTTGATGTCGTTTCGTGTAGATCTTTTTTCCAACGTATCACAATACCCTCAGAATACGGTCTATGGATATAACCTGTCCACAGTGGCGTGCCAGGTAAGGGAACTTGGTGCTTAAGGTTTCACCAAGATGGTTTCAAGCTCAAGGCCTTCCGACAACAATGTCCACATTCGTCCTAGCCTAGGAGATCCTACCCAGCCGGTGTTCGTTTGGACTCAAGTCGGATCCATCATCTTTTCCGTCTTTGCCGCAACTCCAATCTCGTCTTCCCCAATACAAGTCGGAATCGAGAACGGAACCACGAGCACGACAGAAAATAACCCTTCGTCAGCTATTCCTCCTGTCCAGTCAAAAAAGAGGAAGCCAACAACTTCAGCTTCCCGAAGAACTCCTAAAGCAGCCAAGGCCCAAACACCCGTTGGAGGCCAGGGGATGACAAGGAAATCCCCTCCGAACCATGATACCTGGTGCTCGATCCATAAGACATATCAATATTCTCTGATCGAATGTCGAGTAATATTTCAAATGAAGGCTGAACTCGATGCTTGTAAAGATCGAGATATACAACGCACATCTATGTATAAGGTGTCGTGTCCGATCCACAAATCGAAAAGTCACCCCCTTACCAGTTGCAAGATTTTCTTGAAGATCACCGGATCTTTGATCCGTGTTCCCTGTTGTCCAATCCATCAACACCGAGATCAACCTCGAGATGTATTAGTGAACAATAGTGAGGTGGAAACCGCGGACCGTCTGGTCGGATTCATCAGCATCGATCCTCGTGAACCCTTCGTTCTTCATAGTTTGGAATCTTTAGGATCTAATTCCCCGCGTGAAGTGAACGTGATCGAAGGGATCATCGAGGACGTACTTGAAGAGGGTGAAGTTCGCTCAGGAGAAGAACCGCTTGCTCCTGTTACATCACGACAACCTATGGAGCTGGTTCAAACTCCTATCGAGCACTTCACCGTGGTCAACTCGTTACTGAAGCAGACTCTGTTTGATCCAGTAACCTTCCCAAAAGCAGACGACTGGTTCAGACGGATACAGTCAATGATAGCCATAACTCTACCTTCTTGGCCGCAGCCGGATCAAACCCCCAAGGTCCTTCTTGAGAACCCCGTCTACGAGGTGGAAACAAAGCACAGGAGAACGATGCTGCCGAGGATGCTCTTAGTCCGCACCCAGCCGGGAGCCAGGTCGTAATCCTCGAAACGCATCGTCAAGAAGATAAGACAATCAACCCCCTCCTCATCAAGACAACCACAATCTCCGTAATCACTTGAATGGGCGTAGGCGGAAGTGACGAGATCGGAATGATGTTGACCACCGCCAACCTTGCGCACCTCGTAGAGGAAACAGAGGGCGGGACGACAACGACAACCGAGCAGATCGAAATAATGATCGAGTTCGTCGAGATCGCCAAAGTCAACAGGGCAATAACGATCAAGGTCGACAACAACATGATGACAACCAACGATGGCAAAACTCGCGATCCTCGAATTCCAGGAGGGACCGAGGACAAGGCCATAGGTCAAGGGGCCGCACCCCCGACTACGGTGATCCTTTGTCGTCATCATCATCAACTGGAGGCAGTTCTCGCAGACCGCGAGGACGTCGTCCACCCTTCATACTGGGAAGTGGATGTCAGGCTTTCACACCTGCTCTGCGAGAGGTACAATGGCCAAACAAATTCCGTCTTGCGGTGGTGTTGATGAGAAAACATGGCGACCTAGGAGCTCTGCTTATCTCCAATGCAGATCCAAATCTTGCGTTTGGGTTTAGGGTGTGCCAGTTGGTTTGATCCTGCAACCAACAAGATATACAATAAACAAGTTAAACTATGATAGTCGATGGACCGATGAGCCGATGATGTATCGTATAAACATAGCCTATGTGATCTGACCGAATTGGCTATGAGGTGTAAGATAGACAAAATTAAGCAAGCCTAAAATATGTTCCACTGCCTATAAATATAATCAAACATGTAATCTATGAACAAAGATTATATCTGTTTATATCATAGCCGATAATACCACACTTAGGTTTAAAATAGATACCATATCGGCTAATACTCCGATACAACCTTATACAAGAATATAAATCTAAATAAATATATCGAGAATGCATCATCCTTCCCACCGACCGTGACACAAGTAAGATTCTTTGCAGACATTTTTTTAGATAATGGATTTTCATTAATCTGGCCTGTATATCCACAAAAGATATACACAGCCAAAGCATATACGAGTTCTTAGACTCTAAACCCCGCACAGAGGAAAACATAAAACACACACACAAAAAAAGAAAAGCTACTAGAAGACATAGCTTCAAACTTCAAATACGACATACTCTTTTTGTCACAACACAAGTAGAAAGGGAAAATCGGAACTAGACCCCACTGCCCGTCGCCACATCATCTCCGCCTTTGCATACCACAACCAACATCTGCTGCCAAATTGTTGTGCTTGCTATCCACCATCATCGTCCAAAAACCCGTACGTTGCCGCTGCATTCCGAACACCCCTATTGCGCCATGAAGCCACTATACCGCATCACCATTCTCTTCCGCAACCCATTGAACTCCTAGAGCGCTGCAGAGCTGTCCAGCACGACATGCACCTATCTTTACTGCCATGAGCTCGCCGAAGATGCTCCACTACCTTCCACTCTTATCCGTAGTTAGATCTTGACGCTGAAACTTGCTTGGCAGCCGCCACCACTATGGTGCCGTTGTTGAAAGCCTCCGTTGTCACCGTCTTCATCTATACCAGGCGAGCCGACGACCATCACACCATCAACCATCCATGTAACCGACGACCACCTTCACAGACATTCTTTTCCCTTGTCTTTATTAGACGTATTGCAGTCCTTTCCTGGACCAATGCTGAGAAGGCAAGGAATAAGCTTCTTGATGACTTGATCGCCAAAGAATATGGGATGATAAACAAATACTTTCTTTGTTCTGAAAATATAGCTATTTCTAACAATAGTATCATGTCATAAAATAAAGTTATTATTCCACCTAACCCTTCTCTCAACCAACCACAAACATTCTCCGTTTTATTTTTTTCACCTGCTTCTCCTTTTCTTACCAATCACAGCATTTTCTCCATTATTTTCATATATTTTCATAATACTCGTGTCCAACTAAAAAATATTTATATTTTAGAATGGATGCAATATCAGACTAGTGGACGGATTTCCATGCATTACTGTGAGGAATAAGTTCACTTGCCGTTCCTCAACTTTAAGTTATTTTTTATTGATATCCCTAAATTACAATACTAAAAATCTTTACCCCTCGTCTCTACAAAATCGCGGATTCCCTGTTCCACGCATACGCGCCAGCAAGCGAAATCGCGCGCTCGCGGCACATGGTTTCCAGGAGGCAGGCGCACGCGGTAGCGTTACTAATCGTATTAGTTTTAGATAATGACGGTAATTAAGGTAAGATTTTTCTTTTTTGGTTGTTTTTTTCTAACTGATTAAAAAAATCTATACGTGAAATTGAAACTTTGAAAAAAAATATAACTTTCTAATGAAAAATTAAAAGCCATACCAAAAATTTAAAACTTTCAACTCAAAATTTGAAACTCTAATCTCAAAATTTAAACTTTTGAGTTAAAATTTGAAAACTTTCGACTCAATATTTAAACTTTAAAGTCAAATTTTGAAAACTTTCAACTCAAACTTTAAAATTTTCAACTCAAAATTTAAATTTGTAAGTCAAATTTTGAAAACTTTCACATGTTCATATCAAATTTGAAGCTTTCAACTCAGATTTAAAAACTTTCAACTCAAATTTAAAAATTTTTAACTCGAAACTTAAAAACTTTCAATTCAGATTTGAAAACCTTCAAGTCAAGATTTGAAAACTTTCAACTTAAAGATTTGAAAACTTTCAACTTAAAGATTTGAAAACATATGTGTTGAAGATTAAAAAAAATCGAAAAAAACACGAAACAAAGGAAAACGCGCTGAGGGGAGGAGGCGTCAAAATCGAAAAAAATCGCGAAAAAAAAGGCGCGCGGGGGAGGGGGTGCTAGCTGGCACGCACGCAAGCTCCGTTGCTGACGCGTCTGCGCGAGATAGCCACCCCCACGAAATCGTGCACATCGAGTCCCATAGCAGTGTAGTCTTCTGCTTTCGCTTACGTGGCAGGTTGCCCGGGCCCCACCTCATGAAGTAGTCCCGGCGGTCGGGACGGCATGCATCGGCGAGGCGGCGCCGGTGCTGGCGCGGGCTGGCAGAACGCGCGTCCTGGCACGGTGGGTGCAGGCTGGCGGAACGCGCGCCCCGGTGCTGCGGAGGGCGTCGCCTCAACCACCTCATCGTCGGGCTCGACGTCGAGTGGCGCCCTGCCAACGCCTTTTACGCGCCGGGCCCCGTCGTCGTGCTCCAGATCTGCGTCAGCCGCCGTTGCCTCATATTTCAGATCATCCATGCCGACTACGTCCCGGACCAGCTAAGCGAGTTCCTCGCCGACGATCGCTTCATCTTCGTCGGCGTCGGGATCCACGACGACGTGGCCAAGCTGAGGGAGCATTAATACGAGCTGGAGGTCGAGAACGCGTACGATGACTACAAGTAACACCGCCGCGGCCCGCCGGATCCATGCATGCCATCTGCCAAACAACTCTGCTAGTAGGTCGTGTCGTTTACTTTTGACTCTTCAAGAAATCCTCTCACGTTTCGCATGCTTTGATCTCTGTTAGCCTTAGTGTATGGACTATGGTTGTACAAACATGCATTACGGCGCGGTCACCTGACCGCCGTAGATAAGGTGGTCGAGGCCGGGGCCAGCGCCTGCGCTGTAGTAGGCCGTCGACTCCTCTCTCTCCCTTTCCTCGTCGTCGTCCCCGCATGCCGGTCGGGCTGAGGGAGCACTCCAAGGGGAAGCCCTTCCAAGCTGCGGTGACGACGACGTCCGCGGGACGCCGGCGGCACACCACCACCAGCACACCAAGCTGCGGCGGAGGCGGGCTCGAACGTGGCGGCGGCGCGGCCGGCCGAGGACCGCGCGTGGTTGGAGCAGCCGCTGCCGAAGCCGTGCAAGGACCAGGCGCCACCACCGCCGGGAGCTGGAGCAGCGAGAGGCAGGGCGCGGGAGGCGTGGACAGGCGCGGCGGGCGGCACCTGTGCCTCGCCAGGATGAGCCTGCCGCGGCCCGGCCCGCATCGACAATCACCACGACAAGCAGAGGCACACGGTCATGTCGATGGGCCTCGCCGCCACGTCCACCGCTCCTCCACGGCGGTCGCTGGCCGGAACATACGCATCGTCCACGCCCGTGAGCTGCAACGCTGACACGTTCTCGACCCCGATGTACCTCGGGCAGGGCAAGTTCCGGTACGCGCCGGCCAACGCACGGCGCACGGCAAACCCGTGCTTCCTTCGCGCCACGTAGACGGGGGAGGACGACTGGAGCGGCGGCACGCTGGGGCTCGACTTCGCCTCAACAACTCCTGCCCCGTCTGCCGGCACCAGCTGCCATCCTCCGTCGCCGCCGGGTCCAACGCCAACCGCCCGGCTCGCCGCGGGAACGCCAGCAACGGCGGCGATGGCCGGGAAAGGGAGCAGATCGACAATCGTAAGTTTGGCCAGTTCTCGTGGTTGTGGCCGCCGCAGGGGCTCAAAGAGCCCGACGACCGGTGCAAACATCGGCAATAGTGACTCAGCAGGCTGACTCAGTGAAGTGGGCCCGGGCAACTTGTCACGTAAGCAAAAACAGGAGACTATATTACAATGGGACTTGATGTGCACGGTTTTGTAAAGACAAGGGTGATGATTTCTGGTACAGTGGTTTAGCGACATCAATCAAACTCGACGTGAAGTTAAGGGACCACAAGTGGACTTATTTCTGACTGTGATGGGCTATTTTTCAATTGGTCCTATGCATCCAAGGCCCCTGTTGGGCTGTGATATATTGGCCTACTGTGATGGACTTGTGCTCGGCACGTTGGGCTCGCAAGTCAGCCCGCGAGCTAAATTGCTATCTTAACTTATTAAAAAAAGGAATAAGTCCACTATACGTCCCTATCTTTTCATCGAGTTTAAATTACATCCTCAATCTGCAATACCAGAAATCTTCCCTATCCGGATTAAATTAGGTTCTCCGGTAGTATAGAAAGCTGTTTTCACTGACATGACAAATGAGTCAACATGAGCCCCCACATGTAAATCACACGAAAAATATAAAAGAAAAACTTGTCTCCCACCTCTCCCCCAGCGCATGGCGGCAACCGCGCAGCTTCCGCAGCGGGGCGTAGGGAGGCGAAGGCCGAGGACGGCACCGGCCGTTCGCCGGCGAGTTCTTGCACAGCCGCCACAGCGTCGACACGGCGAACTCCGTCGCCATGTCAGACACGTGCATCGTCTTCTTGGCGAGCACCGGCACGGCGAGCGCGTGCGCGTACGCCCTGTTGCGGGCGCCTTTGGCCGTGACGAAGACGGTATCGAGCACCGCGAGCGCCTTCTCCCTCGTGCCCTTGTCGGCGTCGGCCAGCAGCTCGACGAGGAGCTCCACCATGCCGAGGTCGACAAGGCGTGAGGCGGCGTGTTCGACGTTTTTGACGAGGTAGTAGGCGGTGACCAGTGCGGTCTTGGTGGCTTGCGGTGAGACCGGCTTCGCGACGAGGTTGACGAGCGCCGCGAACATGCCTAACCATGGACATTGCTTCTAGGCATTGGCTATCGGATGAGGAGGCTGTTGCACATTATCTATAAACTTGTGCCTGCAAATTTAGTAAAATCAGTTAGGATAGTTTCCTTTCCATGCATGTTTAGGTGTTAATTTGTTTTTATCTCCTGTTTTCGTGGGCTCGCTCCGGTCAGAGTTGAGCGCTTCTGTAGGCCTGAGGCGTGCGAGTTCACGTCGAGGCAGTAGTGTGCGAGTCGTTCGAGTCATGATCTGACGAGTGGGATGGCGCTCGTTGCGACAGGTGGTGGAGCGAGCAATCTGGCCGATTCGTTAGACCTCAGTATGTATTTTCCCGAAGCACGACGATGGCGCTGACCCGCGGGACCTGCTCGCCGTGAGAGAGGATCGAGAGGGCGGCGTCCAGCGACGCTGGAGAGGCAATGCAGCGCCTGAATTCCTCGTTCAGCCAGTTAGAGACGCGTGCCCTCGAGGAGAGCTTGGTCGCGTTGGTCGTCTCGAGGAGCTTTAGCACCAGGGCGCCGAGCTCGTGCACGAGGCGCTCGTCGAGAAGAGCCGGGAGTTCGCGACCAGGACGGCGGAGAGCCCCACCCGAAGCATCTTCTCCATCGGCAAGTTCACCGTCAACTCGGCGGTGTACAGCCCCAAATGGAGGTCGCTGCGGCGGAACATGGTGTCCGGGAGTTTAGGCCGGCTAGGCTGCGCGCCATGGAGCGGTTCGTGGCGCGTGTGCGCGCCGAGGCCGCAGCGTCGCGCGACGGCGCGTCCGTGTGGGTGCTCTGCAACATGCGGTTCGCCATGTTCTACGTCCTGCTCGACCTCGACGAGGAGCTCGAGGCGATTGCGCTCTGCCGCGAGCAAATCGACACGGTGCTCCCGCTCATCAATCGATTGCCGCACCATCGTCCGCGACATGCAAGACGGGTCGCCGCTCGACCCCGCCGTCGCCGCGCCGTACTCGTACCTCGACTCCCTCTGCTCGACCTCCGCGTCGAGGGCCGCACGCCGTGCCCACCGACTGGAGCTGGTCACGCTCTGTACGTAGATAATCAACGGCGGGACCTCGCCGGCCGCGCCATCCTCGGCCTTCGCCTCCAGCGCGCTGCTGCCAAAGCTCGGGATGGAGAGGGAGGTGCGCGGTTGGCGCCGCGCGCTGGGGGAGAGGTGGGAGAGAAGTTTTTCTTTTATATTTTTCATGTGACTTACATATGGAGCCCATGCTGACTCATTTGCCACGTCAACGAAATCAGCCGTCTATATTACCGGAGGACCTAATTTAATGGTTTTGTAAGTTAGAAGGTGAATATTTATGATATTGTGGTGTGAGAATGTAATTTAAACTCGATGAAAAGATGAGGGATGTAAAATGGACTTATTCCTTAGAAAAAAACAAGCCGAGACGGATCTAACAGAGCGAGCTAATGATAGATTTTGTCCAGCCGATCAAGCTTGTCAGCCGGAGGCGACTCGCAACGTAGAGACGAGCTGGCCTTCGCCAGCCTTTCCCTCGCCATGTGTGAACACACCCACAGTTTTAGATCTTGTGGTTAGCGCGAGCTCCTCATTGGACTATAGCCTATATGGTGACAACACAATTGACTATAGCCTATTTACCATGGGCTCACTAAATTTGGGTTTGGGTACCTTGCCCAGGAACACTAAAGCCCATCGAAAAAATGGCTTGCTGGATAGGTTGGAATCAGACCAGAATTTCATTTGACTCCCTCAAAATATTGATCAAACTTGATCTGTACTTTCAACATAAAACCGGTTATAACAACTCTTTCAACTATTAAAAACATGTAATACTATTTTAACAGTGTCTGTGACTAATATAATATCCACATGACAGCCTAGTCATCAAGAAAATTAAAAATGGACAGAGGCCCGCATTTAAGTGAATACTCTCATTTTCTTCCTCAACCCTCTCTTCTCTCTCCTCCCTCCCCTCTCTCTCTCTCCTGCACCACTCACAGGAAGCGTTGCCCTCTGAGCTCCAAGCCGAGTACCCAAGTGTGAGCTCGTGCATGTGCTTCGCCGGCAGCGCACCGCTAGAGCCGAAGGAGACAAAGATGAGGATGCCCGTTGGTATGAGTACGTCTGGCCCCGGGAAGGGCAGGTAGTCGGGGAGCTTGACCGGCTCGGCGAGGTCACGGAACTCGCCGTGGATGGAGACATCGAGCTTGGGAAGGTCTGAAAGGTTGATGTGCATGCCGGTGGCAGGCGGGGGCTCGCTGGCGCACCGCAGGCGGAGGTCGAGGCTATGCAGGGTGGGGAGGAAGTTGCGGACGGAAAGGAGGATGGTGATCGATCGATGTGCAGGTCCTTGAAGGCGACACCGTCGGACGCGGAAAAGGTCGGATTCGACGCTGCCTTGGCCTCGTGACCTCGTCCGGGGGGTACTCGCCGCCTGTCCGGGGATCACAAGGGAAAGGAGATTGAAGGTGCGGAGCAGACAACCTCGATGGCAACCTCAACATTGTCATACTCGCGGCCCGTCCGGGGGTCGCCAGGAGAGGGAAATCGGTGGAGCGGAGCAGATGCCGTCATCGCGCAATTGCGGATCCTGACGATGTCGCCACCATTGCCATCAGAGGTGGCACGAGGACGGCATGGGAGATTTGCGTCGCGGTGGAGACGGTGACGATGGAGGGACATAGAGGGAGTAGAGGACAGAGAGTGGAAGGGAGCAAGAAAAGATGGAACAGGGTCCCACACGGGCCCACCGTATTTTTTTTCATTATTTTCTAATGTAAATCCTACTGACAGTGAGTCCCGTAGATGTTTTGATTTTTGAATTTTTTTTTCAGCGCCATGCAAATACCACGTCAGTTGAAGAGTAAGTCAAGCGTGCTATATAAACGTCATGTCAACCGAAAACACCCAAAAAATCATTTTGAACTGTTTTTAATATACGGATTTGCTAGATTTCTGTGGACAGAAAATAGGGAGAAAAACTTTTCATTTTTCGGTCGTCGGATTTGCCTCGAGATCCATGCTGGCATGTCTGTGGACAGAAAATAGAGGGAAAAAATTCGCAAGAGAATTCACTTGAGCGCTTGCAAGGATTTGAACTCGATACCTTGTTTCCACACGTCATGTGTGCTAGCCACATCATCTGCTGCAAGTTTGTGAAAGATTTAGACAAGTTACATATTAGTTATATTCCAGTAACACCCAAGTTACAATATAATTATACTATAGTTACATTGTAATTATATTTAAAAAATTTTAAAGAAATTTTCTTTCGATAGTTTTATGGATAGTCCCTTTAATATAGCAAGGAGGAAATCTATCCACTTTGTGATTGACGGGTACATATCCGATCTATATTTGAGGGAGTCAAATTGAACTTTTTATAATCGGATTTATCCAGAAGAGCCCAGCTTGGCAAGCCCGGCCCATATTTGATGCAACTTATGTTGCGAGGTTTGCGTGGTAGCCAGGCTGAAAGCCGAATTTTTAGCATTTTTAATTTTTATTTTTTAAAGATTCGCAAAAATAATTTTAGGTTTGAAAAATTTGCAAAACTAATCTTTAATCGTCTTCCCAGAGGGCGACAAGGGGCCTAACTGCAAAATTTCAAACCCTTTGCATCGGTTTAATTGCTTAAAAACTAATAATACTTATTCGACACTCAAAACGATCTTAAATGAAAAAATTGTTAACTATAAAGTTCTCACAGAGATCTACACTTTATAGTTAACAACATTTTTATTAAAATCTTTTAGATATCCAAATATTCGTTACAAAATCTAAAACCTATTTAAAAGAATCTCATATCTACATTTTAAACGATATCGGATGGAGATAAACTTTATATGAAAGTTATAGATCTCACAAAGATCTACAACTTTGTTATTAACAACTTTTTTATTTAAGATCATTTAAAGTGTCGAATAAGCATTATTAGTTTTTAATTAATTAAAACCGATGCAAAGGGTTTGAAAATTTGCAGTTAGGCCCCTTGTCACCCTCTAGGAGGACGATTGGGGATTAGTTTTGCAAATTTTTCAAACCTAAAATTATTTTTGTAAATTTTTTAAAAAATAAAAATTAAAAATGCTAAAAATTCGCTGAAAGCCTGAAAGGAAACATGCCATCAGGGAGTTGTCAGCTCCTTTCTGCACCTTCACAGGCACCTAAGTGTCTGTTTAGATGTCACATCGAATGTTTGTACACTAATTAGAAGTATTAAACGTCATCGAATGTTTGTACACTAATTAGAAGTATTAAATATAGACTACGGACAAAACTCATTTCATAACCCTGAATTAATTCATGAAACGGATCTATTGATTCTAATTAATCCATGATTAACCTATATGATGCTACAGTAAACATGTGCTAATTATGGATTAGTTAGGCTTAAAAAATTTATCTCGTGAATTAGCTCTTATTTATGTAATTAGTTTTATTATTGGTCTATGTTTAATACTCTTAATTAGCATTCAAACATCCGATGTGACAGGGACTAAAATTTAGTCCCTAATCCAAACACCACTTAAGTATAAAGAGTCAACCAAACAGTGGGGAAACAGAAAATAGCCAGTCAACCAAACAGTTGTCTTGACTGAAAACATCAACCAAACAGTGTTTTTGACTGAACACACACCAATTAATCATGTGTGCATTTCAGGTTCAGTCCACTGATCTGCCAAATTACAACAGAGCTTAAAAACGTTTTAGCCTTTTAGGCCCAACCGTCGTTTCTCAAGCTGACAAAGATACATTCCAACTGTATGAGAGGACGTAGATGTTAACACTCCACACAGTCTTTACAGCCATACATGCTGTTAGCTAGCCTACGACAACATTCTTTCTTCCTTCCGAGCATTTTCACGGGCGCTTCGCTTCGCTTCACTGGGACTTCCAAACATCGCTATTAGCAGACGTCGTATTCTGAATTCCTGATATTCTCGCGTAGCAAAACGGTGCAATAAATACGAAGAACAGCAGCCCTCTGCAAAAGTGACGCGAGGAATTAAAAAGCCGTTACATATATTCACGTCATTAATTATCCATCTGTGCCCCCTTACTCACTACATCTCCTCAAGTAGGATCTGAGCGTTCCCTTTCCGTTGATTCACCGAGTTCGGCAATGGTTTGGAAGATTGCTACTGGTCCATGTCAAAACCCATACCAGATCAAAACATGCGTCCCTTTCGTCTTTGAGCGTGTTTTTCTTTCTCGCCATTAGACTTGGTTTCGGAGAGGCTATACCTGTACACATTGATTGATGGTGAAACATGCCACTTGCTTTCCAGGTATAAATAATCAGCAATCTGTTTTATTTAAACAATTCCAAATTCCAATCAACTGGAGTATATCTAGGATCGTGACAGCTCAGGTTCAGAAAATTTGTGTATATAGTAATATTTTCCAATGGAGCTATTGTTTAGGCTTGTATATCCACTGGATTCACTGGTCAGATTTAGGGCCACTAGTAACAAATCCATATATTGCACATGCTAAATATTATTATTGGTATTACACTTATAATTATTGATTATATACTAGTAAATATATCGGCAAAATATTAAATTACTGGCTTAAACTAAAAGAAGAGCCAACATCAGCTACAACTTGTTAATTATTAATTATAAAATTAGAATCAAATTAACAAAATAATGTATTTAGAGTCCAAGACTTAATTTGGGGAATTGAAGATTCTGATAAAGATATGGGTATACCAATTGGTAAGAATCTAAAGAAGCCAAGTTACCTAACTTTTGGCTACTAACCCATTGTGTGTATTTTTTAGCTTATAACTATTGAATTTTAGGACATGTTTAGAAAAGCTGAAGATTTTGAGAAAAAGCCACTGCGTAACGAGTTTTGAAAATTTGAAAAAAAAAACTATGTTTCTCAACTTCTAGCCACTAGTTCGGGTTTGTTTGGTTTAGTGCCTACCAATTCTATGGTCAAAATCTAGGTAAATTTTGACAACCTTCAATTCAAGTTACAGAACCATGAATTTGAAACAGAAGTTAGCGTGCTTCATGTACAACGTTATGATCTTATTTTAGGCATTGACTGGTTGTCAAGTTTTGCTCAAATCACAGTTGAATGGAATAAAGGAATGCTGAAACTCAAGCATAAAGGCAAGCAAGTGATCTTACAAGTGCAAGATGTCACAGCTGAACTGTGCGGTGTGCCAGGGAACAGTTGACTTGCACAAGGAAAAGAAGAAAGGGCTTTGGCAAAAAGAGAAGGAGCTCTTCTTGCCCGTATGGGAGTGGAAGCTTCAGTGTAAGCGGAAGCTAGACTAGAAGAGAGATTCATCCTAGGCTTTGCTTGGCCAGTCTATTAGTATGGCATCCCTTCTCAGACATAGGAAAGCTCAATGTCTTAAAGACATAGCATTGAAAGAGTGAGTAATTAGCATGAAATCCAGTCTCCTTGTAAATTCGATTAGACGACCGCTTCGCCATGTACAGAAGAGGAAGTCCAAGAACTTCTTCAACAATTTCAGAATACGGCTACTAATTCTTTGGTAGGGTAGAATTCATATTTTATATATGTTTGGTTTCCTACCAACATATTTGATATGGTGAAGAAAGTTTTAGCGTGTAAATTGGTAGGACACAATTTGACATCAATCTAAAATAACCCTTTGTTTTCTTTTGATTATGTAGTTACTTATCGAAGGAGATAGATTCTAGGAGTTCATCAGCTGCTATTGCCAAAAAGCTCCCCCGAACGGGGCCAAGAGAACTTCACATTTATTAATTCAGCATTATAGAACAACTGAAACTAAAAAGTGCTTAGTATTTTTCAATTGCATATTTCGTTTAAATCCAACTCTCGATACGATCTAAAACACGATTGGTCTAACCAATTGCAAGATTTTAAGGTTAATGTAAGAGTTCCCTCGAAATGCCAATCTTTGCGAAGGGAGTGTAGTTCAACTGGTTAGGTTCCTTGTGATGAAACCAGTCCACCCGGGTTCAAATCCTAGAGTTGATACGGGTGCTCGTTTTTACGGTTAATTATTCCTTCAGTGGTAGGCGACGTACCCGTCAACAGTGAAGCGTCCATCTTCCGGAGGTGCTCATCAGGGGTGAGTGTGCTTGAAGCGTCCATCTTCCGGAGGTGCTCATCAGGGGTGAGTGTGCCTGCGTTGTGAGTGCCTGCGTTTGTACTATATTTCTAAAAAAAAAGCTCAGTCTTTATGCATGTTAATTAGAGGCTCTCCTAGATTTGTCACATTAAGAGCAAAGATAATAACAGTAGGCTATAAGTCAACTATAATCTTATTATATGAGAGAGAGAGAGAAAATAAATAGTATTGGCTCTCATGCAAAAGCCAGCTTTACATATGCTTCAAAATATTTACATTAAATTCATAGTGAGAAAAAGAGAGAAAAAAATAGAACCAACATTTATAATTGACCTATTATATATGTTAGCTCTTATATGGACTAATAGTCAATAATTAACTCTACTATTAAATTTGCTCTAACTAATTAAAAAAGTGAAAAAGCTAATAAATTCCCACACTAATAAAAAAAACCTATAAATTCTCATGATAATTTGAAGAAGATAAAATCATATTTTTGAAGTCACCACGGACATCTCGTTATCAACAGATACGTCGTCTACCACTTAAATACTTACTCTGACCCAAAATATAGCAACCTTTAAGTGAATGAGCCCGTTGTAGGATCGAGATGTCGACTAGAGGGGGGGTGAATAGGCGATTTAAAACTAAATGGCACTTAAACAAAATTAACCTAAGTTGCTAGGCAAGGTGAGGTGCAAGGTTAACTAAGCAACTAAGTTAAGTTTTACAAACCTAGGGTGATATGGGCTCAAATATGTCTGTATGAATATAAATTGCACAAATGTAAATGCAACAAATAAATGAGATAAGAGACAAGTAATTTTTCACTGAGGTTCGAAAACTCGCCGGTTTCCTAATCCCCGTTGAGACGAGCCCAACTCCACTGCTCAACCACGAAACCACCGCACGCCCCCTTCGTCAAGGGGTGGGCAAGGTGAGAGCCGGCCCACAGAGAGAAATACCCAAGCCTCGATCACTAAAGTAGTTCTTCCTTCACTCCGAAGGTGATGAACTCCAAACCACTCACAATCACCACCGGGCCTCCTCCACAATCTCCTTAGAGAGGTCACCGGGCAACTCCTCCGCAAGCCGTCTAGGAGGTGGCAACCTCCAAGAGTAATAAGCAATGACGCGGCTCGGAGATGATCAAGTGCCACACTAGCTCTACAATGAAGCAATGAACTTGACTCTTGGCTCAACAATCCCTCAAACACACTAAATGGATGGACACAAGCTCAAGTGAATGTGGGAGAGATGTAAGGGGTGTATGCAAATGAAGCAAGTGCCTAGAAGATCCCCTTGCTGCTGGTGGGGGGTATTTATACCTCAACCCACAAAAGCTAGCCATTGGAGGTCAAAACCCCCAACTCGATGCACTGCTGGTCAGACCGCCGTTGTGTGGCCGGTCAGACCGGACTACTTTGTAATGGCTAGAAAACTAGCCGTTACAAGGCAATCATGGAGCAAAGACGAACTGGTCGGTCAGATCGCAGTAGGACGGCCGGTCAGACCGGCCTCGGCTCGGTCAGACCACCACCAGCTCAGTCTGACCGGTTACAGCTCTGGCGGCTCAGGTTTTTCACCCAGAGCACCACCATCAACACACAACCGGCCTCCAGGGGGCCGATCAGACCGGCCACATGGCACCGGTCAGACCGGCCATGGAACTTCGGTCAGACTGGCTCAAGGTCCTCGGTCAGACCAGCCCTGGCAACAAACTCAGCAAGAAATGAAATAAGAAATGAGTCTAATATGCAAATGACCTAATGTGGCATTTTGATCATTTCTTTGTCTAGGTCATTACCCCTCTTGATAGTACGGCAAAGCTATAATTAAACTCGCAAATATTTGATCGCCAAACTCCTCGATCAATTTAAAATTAAAACAGTAGTTTACCATTTTCTTTTCCTTTTGCTTTGCGCCATCAATTTTAATCCTTTGGGAAACATTCATGCATATATATCATGTGGTCCTAACTCAACAAATATAACTCAAAGACATAGTTAGTCCACAATTAGCGCTTGTCATTAATTACCAAAACAAACAACGGGGGCCTAGATGCTTCAATCTTCTCCTTTTTGGTAATTGATGACAAACACCTCAAACAAATATAATCACAATGAAATACATGGATACAATTTGCAATGAAAGAAAAAAGCTCCCCCTAAACATGTGCATATCAATGACAATGAACACATAAGGAACACATGCACTATCCAAGGTAAACTTCACATATAGTTCAATCAATTGTATAAGATGGTCACAAATATATCAATGTGACATCCACCATCCATCATAGCACAAGTTCACCACAAGTCTCACATAAACATCCCTAAGGGCTCACAAAAGTAACTTAGGCTATTACAAGACCACGACGGGTCCAAATGACACACAAGTTCAATAAAACGATAAAAAACATACAAGATAGAGTAATAGCCCATACCTATACATAATATATAGTCCAACCATCTTAGCCTACTAGATAGGAGGTAACTAACCTCAGTACTACTAATCCCATCCCAAAGATAAAAAACATCCTAGAAGACATTCTTCTCCCCCTTTTGGCATCAAGCACCAAAAAGACCTTCATTCTTGTGGAGAAGAAGGAGGACGAGCCGAAGAGGATGGGTGATGAGAGTCACGGCGACGGTGGTAGACAAAAGCATGGGTGCTCTCCAAAATTTGAACTCATTGATCCAAAGCACCAACTTGAGTGTTCAACCTTCCAACCATCGCATTCAATCCCTCAATATCCGTTCTCAAGCCTCGCACATCCTCATACATGGCTTCTTGCCCGGTGCTTAACCTTAAAATGTTATCACTTAGGGTATTTATAGCCCTAAGCACCGGGTTGAAGTACTCATGAGGTTGCATCTCAAAGTAGGCATATTGAGGATTGAAGAAAGCATTTGGATCAAACATATAAGGAGGAGGAGGTGGTGCCGCACTAGAGCTTGCGCCTTGATCAAATATGGGTTGACGCACTTTGGGGGCTCTAGGAGTTGAAAGTTGGAGCCGTGACTTGTATTGCTTGTGCTCCTTCAAGTTGTTTTCAACATTTCCAAGTTTATTTTGGATCAATCTCATGATGTATGGTGCATAGTATATCCCTTGTCCAAAAGTCCCCTTAGAGATGGCTATCTTTTGCATCATGAGATTTATGACATCAAAGCGACGTCCCTCCAAAATGGCATCAATCACATGCCATGCAACTCCTCGGATGTCATCGTTGTTCCCACACCTAGGGAGGATAGTGACTTTCACAATGCGGTTGACCACGTTTGGGATGGTCCTCAAACCCGCCACCTTTCCATAGGTGTGCCTTCCCCCTCCTCATAGAACTGTGCAAGGTCATCAATGGTGAGTGGGTTGCAGTTGAGCTCATCATGGAGATCATCACCATTATTGAACCGGATGTTCAATAGATTCTTGAACTCACGCCGAGTGATAGAGCACTGCATAGTCCCTGACATCCACTTCATAGCATCATAAGACCCTGAGACCCAAACTGTGGCATAAAACTCATGATGTATGGCATAAAACTGCCAGATCAACTCCTCATCATAATCTTGCCTTAATGTCATGATCCGGTCAATTCCCACTGCCTTGAACATCTTCTGTAAGTCCTCAAACTCAGGAGTCTCATTAATGTTCCTCCAACTGATCCACCTGTGCTCAGCAAAAGCCTTTCTTGCATAGACCTGCTCAAAAACAGACTTCTGAAACTGCGTGTGGAACCTCTGATCATGAGTGTCTTTGGGCGAAGGATTTGATACTGAGTGGCATTCCTCATGTTGAGCACAAACTAAATGGAAGGGTCAAGAGGTCCCTCATCATCTTCCTCATCATCCTCCCCATCATTACTGCCACCACCATCATCATCATCATCATCATTTTCTTCATCTACTTCAGCTCCTTCAACCTCTTCTTCTTCCTCTTCCTCACTTTGAGCATAACGCTCGGCACTGGACTCCTCTTGCTCACTCTCTGATTCTTGCACGGCCGCTTGACGACCACGGCGAGTGCGAGGAGCCATCACTGTCAAGAAGAAGCAAGGAGTGGAGTATTAGCAAAAATCTAGAGCACATTTGAATTTTGGAGGAGAGATGGGCAATGTCTTTGTCAGGGGTGGTTAGACCGTGGCCTGTAGGCCGGTCAGACCGGCGGCACAAGGCCGGGCAGACTTGCCGCCGGTCAGACCGCCAGCATACGGCCGGTCTGACCGGCGACATAGCCATGGTCAGACCGCCGCATGTCCCGGTCAGACCACCGCTGAGAGAGCACAAATTGCAACACATGTTCACCACTACTCAAATGATTCTAAAAACTTGCTAGACCAATATTGCACAAGGTGAGAAACATGACCAACAAGGGGTGGGTCTATTTCATCAAGATTTGAATGAACTACCCTTAGCCCTAAGATGAAATAGATCGAGTCGAAGTTAATCACAAGAGGGAGAGGGATTTACCAGTTGAAAGGGGTTGAATCACACCAAGAAAGTACCCTCTATTGGTGCAAATCGAAGACACATCTTCTTTCACCTAGGGTTCCATGTCATGGATCACAAAATCAACAAAAACGCGAAATAATCCATGGAATAGAGAAAGGAAGCGGAGAAGAATCACTTACGGTGTAACCGGAGTGATTTTGACGGTTGAACCGGAGGGATTTGGTGGAGAGAGGTGGCTAGGGTTTTGGAGAGGAGAGAGAGAGAGTTTTCGGATTAGGATGGGGAAGAAGACTGAATGGGGAGAGTTAGGTGCGGGTAGGAGAAGAAAGGAAGCAAGACTCAGGCCCACCTGCTCGGCCGATCAGACCGAACCTAAGTGTCCGGTCAGACCGCGGCTTTTAGGCCGGTTAGATCGGGCCTATATGGCTGGTTAGACCGCCTGCCCCAGCCGACTATGCACAGCCCTTGCACAATCGACTACCCCACACAAAAAAAAACAAATTTTTTGTTTTTGGAGCATTTTGAAATGTATGAGTTGAAATATTGTCAATCATTCACAATATTTGAAAAATTGTGAATTTTTGCAACTTAACTCACTTAAGTGTTAGGAGGTGACCTATTATGGTCTATAGGGGTATTTGGGCCAATTTGATTTGCAAACAACTTTTGAATGCTTTGGTTTTTGAAATAGATTTGAATATCAAAAACATTTGAAATTGTCTTCTATACCAACTTTGTTTTAACCATTTTCTCAAAATCTTTCTCAAACTCATTTTGGAGATAAATCACATTTTGGCCTAAACTAAGAATCTAGTTTCTCCAAAAGAGGGCCAAAAGAGCATTTTCATTCAAACTCTAATTTTCTTGCAATGTGAAGCTTGGAAAACATATAGGGAACCTTTTGAAGCATTTTCCAAGAGATAGTTTTCAAACTACTTTGATTTTTCAAAAGTTTTGACTTATGTTGACTTGGGCATTTTGAAAATACTTCTAGCCCTTCTAGTTGATTTGCTCACACATAAAGAGAAGTAGAGCACATGAAAGAGTACAAAACTCCCCCTTAATGTGACATGCTCCATTTTCACAAAGAAGAGCCAAATGACAATAAATCCAAAGCATAAGAGCAATGAAGGCAAATATACAATATGCACAAGAAGCAACCATGGTGCACCATCTCAAGCAATATTAGAGAAATCTATGACATTTAACTCATTCCTCAATTTGCAAAAGCGGATTTCATCAAGAGGTTTGATAAAGATGTCGGTTAGTTGGTCTTCGGTTCTTATGTGGCTAATAACTATGTCACTCTTGGCAACATGGTCTCTTAGGAAGTGGTAGCGAATGTCAATATGTTTGGTTCTAGAATGTTGGACCGAGTTGTTGGCTATCTTTATAGCACTATCATTGTCACATTGGAGTGGGGTTTTGGTGAAGGTTATGCTATAGTCCAACATGGTTTGTTTCATCCAAAGCAATTGGGCACAACAACTACGCGCCGAAACATATTCCGCCTCGGTGGTAGAGAGGGCTACGGAGTTTTGTTTCTTGGATGACCATGACACAAGGGATCTACCAAGTATTTGGCAACTATTGGATGTGCTCTTTCTATCCACTTTGCAACCGGCATAATCCGAATCGGAATAGCCAATTAGCTTAAACTTAGCACCTTGGGGGTACCACAAGACAATAGTTGAGGAATGCTTTAAATATCTTAGAATCCTTTTCACGGTCACTAGGTGACACTCCTTAGAAACGGCTTGAAACCATGCACACATGCAAACACTAAACATGTTATCAGGCCTAGATGCGGTAAGGTAAAGCAAACTACCTATCATAAAACGATAAAGCTTTAAATCTACCGGTTTACCTCCCTCATCAAAGTCGAGATGCCCGTTGATTGCCATAGGTGTCTTGATGGGCTTCGCATCCTCCAAGCCAAACCTCTTGAGTAGATCCTTGATGTACTTGGTTTGGCTCACGAACATCCCATCCTTGAGTTGCTTGATTTGAAGTCCAAGGAAGAAGCTCAACTCTCCAATCATAGACATCTCAAATTCCCTAGACATCATATCACCAAACTCCTTGCAAAATTCCTCATTAGTAGAACCGAATATGATATCATCAACATAAATTTGACACAAAGAAATCATCACCAATGATTTTTGTGAAAAGGGTAGTGTCAACTTTTTCAATTTTGAAACCCTTTGACAAAAGAAAATTTCTCAATCTTTCATACCAAGCTCTAGGAGCTTGTTTTAAACCATAAAGAGCTTTTGAGAGTTTATAAACATAGTTAGGATTTTTAGGATCTTCAAAACCGGGAGGTTGCTCAACAAAGACAAATTCGGCAATTTCACCATTTAGAAAAACACTTTTCACATTCATTTGAAAGAGTTTTATATTAAAGCATGATGCAAATGCAAGTAGGATGCGAGTGACTTCTAGCCTTGCCACGGAGACAAAGGTTTCACCAAAATTCAAACCTTCAACTTGTGTGAAACCTTGAGCCACCAATCTTGCCTTGTTTCTCACCACCAACCCGTTCTCATCTTGCTTGTTCCTAAAAACTCACTTTGTCCCTATGACATTGTGGTCTCTAGGGCTTTCAACCAAAGTTCACACCTTGTTTCTTACAAAGTTGTTGAGCTCTTCATGCATAGCATTTATCCAATCCGGATCACCAAGAGCTTCATCTACATGTTTTGGCTCAAGACAAGAAACAAACGAGTAATGTTCACAAATAGAAGCGACACGAGATCGAGTTTGAACACCCTCACTAATGTCACCCAACACTTGGTCAATTGGGTGATCCTTGGAAAAAGCGGTGTATATCCTCGGTGGCATAGGTGCATCTTGTGCCATGTCCTTCTCCACATCAACTTGAACTTGACTTGGCGTAGCGAAAGTAGATGGCTCATCTTGAGTGGAGGTGGATGGCTTGTCTTCCACTTCAATAGGCTTGACATCTCCAATAGACATATTCTTCATAGCCCTCATCAAGCCTTCATCACCTACATCATTCAAATTCTCGTGCCCCTCTTAGGAGCCATTGGTTTCATCAAATTGAACATCGGCGGTTTCTTCCACAATACCTTTGTTCTTGTTGTAGACCCGGTATGCCTTGCTATTTGAGACATAACCTAGAAGAAACCCTTTATCACACCGACTTTCAAAGTTGGTTAGTCTAACACCCTTTCGATAAATATAACACTTGCAACCAAAAACTCAAAAATAGGCAACATTTGGCTTCCTCCCAACAATTAGCTCACAGGAAGTCTTTTACAAGAGACGATGCAAATAAAGCCTATTAGTTGCATGGCAAGCGGTGTTTATGGTTTCCGCAAAAAAGGAATCAGAAACACCATATTCATCAAGCATAGTCCTTGCCATCTCAATCAATGTACGATTCTTCCTATCCACTACTCTATTTTGTTGTGGTGAGTAGGTAGCGGAAAGTTCGTGCTTAATACCAAGATCATCAAAATAGTCATCAATATTGGTATTTTTAAATTCGGAACCATTGTCACTTCTTATTTTCACAAGAGTGCAACTAAATTCATTTTGGGCCCATTTTGCAAACTTTTGAAAAGCTCGACAATAATAGACTTATCATGCAAAAAGAACACTCAAGTATAACGAGAATAATCATCAACAATCACAAGACAATGACTATTTTCACCAATGCTCTTATAGGTTGTTGGGCCAAACAAATCCATATGCAAGAGTTCCAATGGTCTAGATGTGGACATGATACTCTTAGAAGGATGAGAGCATGCAACTAGCTTGTCGGCTTGACAAGCACTACAAATTTGTCCTTCTCAAACTTCACATTTTTCAAGCCCACAACTAGATCACGTTTTGAAAGTTTGCTCAATTGATTCATATCAACATGGGCTAGCCTCCTATGCCAAAGCCAACCCAATGAAGTTTTTGCAACTAAACAAATTTTCAAATTTGCTTCACTAGAATTGAAATCGACCAAATAAAGATTTCCATATCTAAAACTTTTGAAAACACAAGACTTGTCAAGAAAACTAAAAACAATAACTTCTTGCGGGAAGAAGGCACATGACAATCCAAGATCACAAATTTGTGCAACCGAAAGCAAATTGAAATTTAGAGATTCAATAAGAGAGACATTTTGGATTGATAGATCATTGGTGATAGCAACTTTACCAAACCCAATTATCTTTCCTTTGCTATTATCACCAAATGTCATTTTCTCTTGTTCTTTCCCTCCTACTTCAAATGTGGTAAACATCGCCCTATCACCGGTCATGTGTTGAGTGCACCCACTATCAAGCACCTAATGGCTCCCACAGGTGCGGTAGTTCACCTACAAAAGAAAATCAAGCTCTTTTAGGTACCTAAACTTGTTTGGGTCCTTGGAGGTTAGAGACCAAAGCCTTGAGTACTTAAATGACATTCTTTTTATCACCAAGTATATGGGAACCAACATATCTAGCAACAATGTTACCATTATGAGCTTTCCTAAGCATATAATGAGAATCAAACATGCAAGTCTTAGAAGGCTTACCACCGGGGCAATCATTCACCAAATGCCTAACCTCACGACACTTGGAGCAATACTTACCATTGCTCTTGACAAAACGAGTGACACGGTGAGTAGGTTTCTTACCCTTCTTTCAAGTCCCTCCTTGTTAAGGATGCATCATTGTTCACTCAAAATTTTGTCAAGAGTATTCTTACCCTTGAAGCATCTCTCCAAACTCTTGTTGAGCTTGGCCACTTGTTCCTTAAGCTCATTGTTCTCAACAATAAGTGAGGCATCACAAATAGAATCACAAGAGCTAGTGCTAGGCATATCCATAAGATCATCACAAGAAGTAGAGATGCTAGATGATGCAACATGAGTAATATGATAAGTAGCACTATCATCAAGCAAGTCACAAGATATGCCAACATCAATATGAGCTCCATGTTGGGTAGTGAAAAGGAGGGTGTCATGAGCTTACTTAAGCTTCTCATGAGAAATGGTGAGTCTTTCATGTGAAGTTTTTAGCTCCTCATACAAGGCCTCCAAAGAAGTATGATCCTTTTTTAGAGCCTTGAATTTGATAATCTTCTTCTCACTATATGCATGGAGCTCCTCAAACATGCTCACAAGCTCATCATAAAAAACATCATCATCACTTTCACTATCACTAAGAGATGTTACCTTACAAGAAATCTTTGCCATGAGACAAGGTGAAGCGAAGAGTGATGGAGCCTTCTTGATTGCAACTACGATCATCTTCTTCTTCTTCTTGGAGCTTGCATCATCATCACTATCTTTGGCTTCGGACCCGGATGAAACGGAGCTCTCTTCATTTGAGTCTCATTGCCCAATGAAGACCTCAATCTTGTTTTCCTCCTTCTTGAGCTTCTTCATGAGCTTGTAGCCTCCACTCTTTTTCTTGGATGACTTGTCTCCATCATCATTCTTTGAAGGACACTTGGAAGCAAAGTGCCCCTTCTCACCACACTCAAAGCATCTTAAGTTGGAGAGAGTCTTGTTGGATCTCGTATTTCTTCTTCTATTTGAGTTAGAGCCCTTTCCTCTCTCCTTTCTTCTTTCCAAGAGATCATTGTACCTTTTAGCAAGAAGGGCAATCTCTTCCTCCAAGTCATCATTGGCATCATTCACCTTGCTCTTGCCCTTGTCTTCCACTTTGGCTTGGAGAGCAATGCACTTCTTGGATGGAGAGGCTTCATCCATCTCCTTCTTCTTTGACTTGTACATGTCATTGGTGTTTATCTTTCTCAAGAGGCTTACGGGTGTCATCCTTGACATGTCGGAGTTGATGAGGAAGGTGACTAAGTGTTCATACTTATCCGGTAGAGCCATTAGCATCTTTTGAGCTACCTCAAGGTCGAAATAGATTGCCCCAAGCCCCTTGAGATCATTGACTATCACATTCAATCTCCCATACATGTCATTGACACTCTCATGAGGCAACATGGCAAACGTCTCATATTGGATCTTGAGGAAATGAAGCTTTGCATCCTTGTACTCACTAGTGCCCTCATGAATCTCACTCAACTTATTCCATATCTCATATGCACTCTCAAGGTTGCTCACTCTATCAAACTCCTATTGGCTCAAAGAGTTGAACAATGCATTCATGGCTTGAGCGTTGAGTTGGAGGTTGCAGTGATCAACTTCCGTCAAGGGCTACCGGTGATGGCAAAACCTACATCCACAATACTACAAATATGGAAGCTCATAGCCTTAAAGTGAGTAGATATTTTAATTTTTCAAGTAAAGTAATTTGTTCCATTGAACAAGGGAGTCTTCCCTACATGGTTCATCTCGTTCGATATCTTCTCTCTAGGCGGTGAAGCCCAATCAAGAGAGACCAAGCTCTGATACCACTTGTAGGATCGAGATGTCGACTAGAGGGAGGGTGAATAGGCGATTTAAAATTAAATGGCACTTAAACAAAATTAACCTAAGTTGTTAGGCAAGGTGAGAGGCAAGGTTAACTAAGCAACTAAGTTAAGTTTTGCAAATTTAGGGTGATATGGGCTCAAATATGTCTCTATGAATGTAAATTGCTCAAATGTAAATGCAACAAATAAATGAGATAAGAGACAAGTAATTTTTCACCGAGGTTCAGAAACTCGCCGGTTTCCTAATCCCCGTTGAGGCGAGCCCAACTCCACCGCTCAACCACGAAACCACCGCACGCCCCCTTCGTCAAGGGGTGGGCAAGGTGAGAGCCGGCCCACGGAGAGGACTACCCAAGCCTCGATCACTAGGGTAGTTCTTCCTTCATTCCGAAGGTGGTGAACTCCAAACCACTCACAATCACCATCGGGCCTCCTCCACAATCTCCTTGGAGAGGTCACCGGGCAACTCCTCCACAAGCCGTCTAGGAGGCGGCAACCTCCAAGAGTAATAAGCAATGACGCGGCTCGGAGATGATCAAGTGCCACACTAGCTCTACAATGAAACAATGCACTTGACTCTTGGCATTTTGATCATTTCTTTGTCTAGGTCATTATCCTTCTTGATAGTACAGCAAAGCTATAATTAAACTCGCAAATATTTGATCGCCCAACTCCTCGATCAATTTAAAATTAAAACACTAGTTTATCGTTTTCTTTTCTTTTTGCTTTGTGCCATCAATTTTAATCCTTTGGAAAACATTCATGCATATATATCACGTGGTTCTAACTCAACAAATATAACTTAAAGACATAGTTAGTCCACAATCAGTGTTTGTCATTAATTACCAAAACAAACAACGGGGGTCTAGATGTTTCAATACCGTCCCAAAATATAGCAATTTAAGTGGAGAAGACAAATCCAAGTACTATGAATCTGAACAAGATGAAATTAGTAATAAATAGTCGTAAATACGAGTATCCGTATCAAATCTAGACTTAAACTTGAATAGGCTGGTTTCACCACAAGAAACCTAACTAATTGAGTTACGCTCACTTTACTCCACACAAAGTATGTGGTTTTATCAATTTCAAAATTAATAAATACCCAGATGTATTTAGTTTTTTACTCTTGATAATATTTTTACGACTTAATAATTCCAAAATTTGAAAATAATATATATACAAATGAATTTGGATTGAAGTCTAAGTAATAGTTTTTTTTGACAATTTTACAAATCCAAATTTAGTAATTTATAATACCAAGTTTTTTAAAATATGTTGCGTGCTCATAGTAAGATACGATGTTGTATTATGGAGCTGTGTAAGAACATACTTTCTCCGTTGCAAAATAAGTTAATTTATAGAGTTTAAAATTTATTTCAAATAAATTGATTTCTACTATCTTACTTAACCTCAGCCCACAAAATTCGAGAAATTTTATCTCTCCAATACCTTTTATCTACCCACGCACTAATTTTTTTCTATCAATAATGAGTATTTTGGTTTTTTCCACTTGTTGTTAGAGTTCTTTGGACTCGAGGAAAATCAAAGGAAAGAAAAAGATTGAAGATCCTGAGGATTCAGGTACTATAAAGGATTCAGGTACTATAGCACTGTTTGGTTTACATGAATCTGTCACTAAAAGCAAAGGAAAGTTTCCTGCACGAGCGATTTCAAAGGGAAAAAAACATGAAAAAAAAGCAGGCACTCCGAGTTGTTTTTTTTTCTTTTTCTTCCCGTGGGAACGACAAAGCAACTGATTATTCGAAGTGCAATCACGGGATGGCTATAGACTTACAGTGTTGATTTATCATAACTTTACTTTGGTATATTCATTAACACGTGAAGTTTTTTACATTTCTTACCCGTCTTTATGTGTTGGCAAAATTTGCTACAGGACATTCAGAACTTACGTAATTTATTGATAGACATCACAAAAATGTGTCATGGCTGAAAGATAATCTAAAAAACTGATAATTTGCTATATGACACTTTCGACTTAATTAGAAAGATAAATTTTTAAAAAAGACGAGAATGCCCATAGGACCACATGCTTCAAACATAGCGTTAGGGTGAAAATTTAAAAATTGTGCAACTCTAAATTTGTCGTCACCCTAAGTACATCATTAGCATACATCGTATTTCATCTTCACTCTAGCCTCAACTCAAAAGCTTTCGACCCTAGGGCATTCTTGTCGTTTTGAAGAATTTCTCTCTTCAATTGTGCTCAAAGTGTCATCCAGCAAATTACTAGTTTTTTAGGTATCTTTTAGCCGTGACACCTTTTTACTATGTCAACCAGCAAATTACATAATTTTTTTAGTGTCATGTAGCAAATTTTGCCTTATATATTTTATAATCATCTGTTTTACACGAGCAATCATACCCAATTTCTATGTCCTTTTCTAATCACCGTTCTAAAAGAGCCCTTCAAGTTTCCTTTGTGTTGTAGTAGGAGGCAAACACCAACCCTATTCAACCAAAACACTTTCTCACTCGCTGACCAAAGAGGCTTTTACTTATGATAAATACTTTTTGACTTGTACTTGCTAACCAAAAATGTTTTTACTTGCGGCTAATACTTTTCGACTCAATGAGACAGGTAAATACCAAATGACTGACACTTGGAAAGAAGTGCTCGAGCCTATTGCAATAGGAAAGTGCTATTCGACTAGGGCAAATGGAGCATGAAGATTATGCTGTCGAGAGAGGAATATTCCCTAGGAAGATACCACGGGGACCGTTCGAATTACTCTTACAAGCTGGCACCAGAAACTTTGAGAACCATACAAATGTACAAGCATACCCTTAGGGTTTTTAGCTTTACAGGGTACAGGATACAGTACTAACTTCCTATGAGTCCTCCGAGATAAGATTGTAACTTCATGTGTATCTTCAGGGACTATATATAAGCTGATCCTAATCCTATAGCAAGACATGACATAATTAATAATAAAATACCACACTACATATTAAACTTTGAATTTTGAGCTTATCTAAATAGTACCTTCTCGCCTATCCTTTATTTGTCGGTGATCCAAGTTCACCACACTTCGAATATAATAGATCTATTTATTTTGGATGAAGGGACTAGATAAACACTAACCAAATACAGGTAACATAGGTTAAAGTGTTTGGATGACGCTAATGCATAGGAACCCGAATTCATGCGTCACATGAAGCGACAGATAAGATTTGGTACCTACCAACCAGGCGCTGTCCATCCAAACTTCACTTCCTACAAGACTGGAAAGCCGGACTGTGATCAAAATGGTCATACCATGCCTGATGATTGGCCACATCCAGCCCTGTTTATGAGGCGATTACTGACCCATGAACAACCAATGCAGATTCTATATCAGGTCTAGGATATCTTGACAGCAACAGAAACACCAAACGATCGCAGCATGGCAAAAATTAAACACTCTCCAAAGATGGGGATGGTACGAAAGGGGAGGCCATTGAATAGGCCGAGCTGGTCGTGAGGCTGACGCCGCCTCCTCCCCCAAAGCTCCTCCCCGGTCCAGCCCCGCCAGTCAGGACGGTTCCCTTCCACCTACTGTAACACCATTGAAGCACCTCAATATTCGTGTGGAGCATGCCGCTGACGCCGCCCCCACCGTCGGATCCGCGGTCGGGCCCGCCGTCCGCCGTTCACTGGGCCGCCGGACCCACCGCCCACGCCGCGGCCAGTGGCTACGCGCCGCATTAACGTCCGCCTCCATGCCTCCCCATCCTCATCCCGGATCTACGCGTGCGTGGGGCGACAGGCACTGACCGTGGGCCCTTCGGCTACTGCGGGGGCCAGCGTCATGGACTGGCTAGGCTAGGGAGCTCTGTAAGGCATCCTGTGTTTTCTCTGGGGCGCATTCAATTCTGCACCAAACTGCCACCCGTCGGATACAGATCACACGGCCCCCACACCCGCCCACTGACCATGGGCCCACGGACGCCAGCCCAACCCCGGCCGGTCCAACGTGGCCTCGCCATCTCCCGACCGCTTGATCCCCCGTGTCCCGTCCGTCCCCGTAGACCACCGGAGAGAAATCACAACGGGCACGCCCGCACGGCGCGTACGGCGCAGCGGTGGAGGAGAGGAAGCGGCCACCGGCGCTTCTGACCCAAAAGACCTGACTGACCCTCTCTGCTGTGCACTTCACCCGCGCCGAGGCAAAAAAACGGGCGACGCGGAACGCAACAAAATAGTAAGCGCGCACGCATCCATCCGGCCGTTTGACCGCGCAACCGGCCGCGGTGCCGCCTGCTGCTTGCCTCAGCGTCGTCAGCGTCTCGCCATCCCCGCCCCCACCTCACCCCCACGCTCCGCTGGTTCTATTTTTCTCTCGCGTCCACACGACGGGGGGCCTCCTCTCTCTCTCCCTCCCTCCTCTCGTCGTCTCCACACTAGACTTGCCATTTTGACCCTCCGCTTGCTCGCCCTCCCATTCCTATCTCCCCGCCGCCGTACATAAGTGCTTTCTTTAATCGGATGCGTCCCCTCCCTCGCCAGTTCGTTCGCTCGCTCGCTCGCTCGCCTTGTTAATCTATCCCTCCCTCCCCGCCCCTCCGTCCGCCGTGGAGGGTTAGGGTTTTGAGGGTTCGCTCGCCTAGGCGAGGCGAGGCGAGGCTTTATCTCTACTAGTAGTCTCTTCCTTTTCTTCGTTGAGCCGTGGTTAGGAATCGGGTTGTGAGGCGTGTGGGAAGGGCGGGGTAGATCCAGGCAGAGGACTTTCTCGAGTTAACGCGGTGGTGTTTTGCTTCGGCGAGGAGGCGGCGGCATGAGCTTTGGGGGCCTCTTTGACGGCGGCGGCGGGGGAGGCATGCAGTTCCCTTTCGCCAGTGGCTTCGCGTCCTCGCCGGCGCTCTCCCTCGCGCTGGTATGTGTTCGGCGCCTGTCGCGGCCGGGGTTGCGTCACACGAGAGTTTTCTCGATCGAGATGTTATTGATTGCTTCTCTATTTTGTCGGCAGGACAACGCCGGCGGTGGCATCGGCGGGCGGATACTCGCCGGTGGCGCTGGCGCTGGCTCTAGCGCGGGCGGCGCGATGACGAGGGACACTGAGGCAGAGAACGACAGCCGGTCGGGAAGCGACCATCTCGACGCCATCTCGGCCGCCGGCGAGGAGGACGTCGAGGACGCCGAGCCCAGCAACTCCCGCAAGAGGAAGAAACGATACCACCGCCACACGCCGCAGCAGATTCAAGAGCTCGAAGCGTAAAGCAAATTCCCCTCTCAACGCTCGCTCGTACTTTGCATCCTTCTCTGTGCCAACCTTTTTCTCTTTGTCCTCTCATGCATGGATCGATGCGTCCGTCTTGTGTAGGCTGTTCAAGGAGTGCCCCCATCCGGACGAGAAGCAGCGCGCCGAGCTCAGCAGGAGGCTCTCCCTCGATGCGCGGCAGGTCAAGTTCTGGTTCCAGAATCGCCGCACGCAGATGAAGGTAAATCATCCGCGAGAAATCGCATCGTGTGTCTTAGTCTTCTTCTCTCGTCGGCGTTCGAGCCGGTTCGTTTCGTGCAATTTCCTGACACGGTTTCATGATCCGCGCGCGCGCGCCGCGATATTCGTTTGCCAAGACGCAACTGGAGCGGCACGAGAACGCGCTTCTCAAGCAGGAGAACGACAAGCTGCGCGCGGAGAACATGACGATCCGGGAGGCGATGCGCAGCCCAATGTGCGGCAGCTGCGGGAGCCCCGCCATGCTCGGGGAGGTGTCCCTAGAGGAGCAGCACCTGCGCATCGAGAATGCGCGCCTCAAGGACGAGCTCAACCGCGTGTGCGCCCTCGCCACCAAGTTCCTAGGCAAGCCCATCTCCCTACTGTCGCCGCCGCCCTTGCTGCAGCCTCACCTCTCGCTGCCCATGCCTAACTCGTCGCTGGAGCTAGCGATCGGAGGCATCGGTGGCTTAGGGTCTCTCGGTACACTACCCGGCTGTATGAATGAGTTCGCCGGTGGCGTGTCGAGCCCGATGGGCACGGTGATCACGCCTGCACGCGCGGCCGGGTCTGCTCTACCATCGCTGGTGGGTAACATCGACAGGTCCGTGTTCTTGGAGCTTGCAATCAGCGCGATGGACGAGCTTGTCAAGATGGCACAGATGGACGATCCATTGTGGGTTCCGGCACTGCCTGGTTCTCCCAGCAAGGAGGTGCTCAACTTTGAGGAGTATCTTCACTCCTTCCTGCCGTGCATTGGCATGAAGCCTGCCGGCTACGTCTCTGAGGCCTCGAGGGAATCCGGCCTAGTCATCATCGACAACAGCCTTGCCCTTGTAGAGACCCTCATGGATGAGGTTTGGGCTAATGTCCTCTCACTTTTCGCACCATCTACTTATATGTTCCGTTCTAATCCTATAATGTACTAATGTTGGTGTTGCTTCCATTCATTTCACAGAGACGGTGGTCTGACATGTTCTCGTGCATGATTGCTAAGGCAACAGTGCTTGAGGAGGTGTCCACCGGCATTGCAGGAAGCAGAAATGGCGCGTTGCTGCTGGTGAGTGCTGATCAACAGTGCTAATGTTCATTTATCTTACATTGTGTAAGGCGTAGCTAACATCTCTTCTTTCTGAATTGTTATTTTTTCTTGTGTTTGCTTGCAACAGATGAAGGCCGAGCTACAAGTGCTCTCACCTCTAGTACCAATTAGGGAGGTTACATTTCTCCGGTTTTGCAAGCAGCTGGCTGAAGGTGCATGGGCAGTAGTTGATGTGTCCATTGATGGATTAGTGAGAGATCATAATTCTGGAACGGCACCCACAGCTGGAAATGTGAAGTGTAGGAGGCTACCGTCCGGCTGTGTGATGCAAGACACTCCCAATGGGTATTGCAAGGTAACAAGAAGCCATTTAGTTCTCTGTTCTCTCACAATAATGGTTCACTATGATTAAATGTGGCAGTAAATCAGTTAACAGTATTTTCACTTTGTAGTTCTGAACAGGATTGCTGGAATTTTTTTTTTGAAAGGACTGGTGGATTTTTTACATCGAAGTAACTGGTCAAAGTTTACCCAGGCGTTTTAGAACTATGTTAATTCCACTACTTCTCCACTACCACTATCACTATGGACTGCTCAGAACTTGGGGATGACGTTTGTTTAAGAGAGTGTGATTAGTTTAATGGTGTGATTTGCTGATGCCCATGCAGCATAGTGTTCACAAGTCAAGGCCTAATAGGTTAATTAGGGTTATGAGCCCACTACCCAAAATAAACAATTCTTTTGGTCAACGAGGAGATGGAGTACACAATTTATTTAGGATAATGAAGTGTTTTTGTGGATCCAACACTATTCCCCAAACATGTTTTCTTTTGCTTGTTTATTCTTAGCTCCAACTTTCCTAGGGGATTAGATGCTTCTACCCCTTGGATGGTGCACCTTGGGTAACTTCTTGTCCGCAATTTAATCAATATGTCCCTTACATGTTGA
This sequence comes from Oryza officinalis, assembly GCA_008326285.1. Taxonomy (NCBI): domain Eukaryota; kingdom Viridiplantae; phylum Streptophyta; class Magnoliopsida; order Poales; family Poaceae; genus Oryza; species Oryza officinalis. Next base: position 47,646,531 of record BDMV01000002.1, on the reverse strand, counting down.
AATCTGGACCACTTGCTCCTATTTGGTTGAAAAATTGGTCTCTATGTCCTTGGGTTTTTCACAATTCTTAATGTGATCTCAATCTGTGCCACTGATAAAGGAAACTTTTTGTTTAAAATTTCTAAGGTGAATAAACCGGCAACATATCCAGCATCTAATCTGTTTTTAATAGATTTGAAGTAAAGAGCAGTTGGATGGGTTTATGGATTTCAGTAGAAATACCACCTGATCTAGGGGCTTTTAGGAAACATATTTGGTTCTACTATTCCTTTGTCAACTTAATCACATGCTGGTTTATGATATGCACATCATGATGGTGAGTACATTCACTTTCTTGAAGAGGTCAGATGGGAAATGCCTCTTAAACTAGTTGGCATACATGCCCTAAAAAAAAAAACTAGTTGCATGCATCATTCAGAAGTTTGGGTATATCGCAGCGCAATGAATTAACAATGTTGCATTCTTGATCAAAATGATTAAAATTTGTTGGCTAATCCATGTGCACGGACATCTGCTGTTGTTTCTTTATGTGTTATTTTTTCATGAAAATCGTTCTTCAGTAGTTCTCTTATGTGGTTTTTCCCCTACTGTGCACTCCTTGCTTTCTTGATACATTATTTCGGATGAATCCAGTTCCTTGCTTTCTCTCAGTAGTCTGGTTGCGTATGAATAACAAGTGATCAAAATGCCTCAACTCTTAGGGCATATATAAATTTGTAATTAAACCAATTATACACTAGTGCCAAGTTACTTGTTGGTGGTCAACAGTATAGGTTCACATCACGAGGCTGGTTAACAGGCAAACCTTGCACCTTTTTTACGTTTCTGCCCCTACTTGACCAACAGCTAAGAGAAAGAAAACTTAGGGTAAAAACAAAAATGTGCTCTGCACTGTGATGCCACAGTAGTGTTGCATTGCACTGCAGAGCTCATCTGATGTATTGCACCTAAAGACACATGCATGTGGGCGTGCATTTATGGGCTAACGGATGCATTTACCCTGTAGGTCACATGGGTTGAGCATACGGAATACGATGAGGCATCAGTGCACCAGCTCTACCGTCCACTCCTTCGGTCTGGTCTCGCCTTTGGCGCCAGGCGTTGGCTTGCGACGCTGCAGCGCCAGTGCGAATGCCTGGCCATCCTCATGTCCTCTACTACAGTGGCAGCAAATGACTCGACTGGTACAGAAAATTCTGAACCTCTACTTTCCATTTTCCATGTAAAACTAGCTCAATTTGCATAATAAACCGTGCACAAATTTGCTACTAGCACCTTGTGTTATGCATGGTGAATTCATTCCTGGTGACGTCATGCAAACAGGACAAACTGAAAGAATATCTCCATTGTGTCGAGTAGAATGGCCGGCCTGTGCAGTTGTAGGACAAATATCTTGGCTTGGAATACTGATAATTACGTGTTGCGTTTGATGCAGCTATATCGCAAGAGGGCAAGCGAAGCATGCTGAAGCTGGCACGCCGGATGACGGAGAACTTCTGTGCTGGGGTGAGCGCATCGTCTGCACGTGAATGGAGCAAGCTGGATGGTGCGACCGGTAGCATCGGGGAGGACGTGCGCGTGATGGCACGGAAGAGCGTGAGCGAGCCTGGAGAGCCACCGGGCGTGGTGCTGAGCGCGGCCACCTCAGTGTGGGTGCCCGTGGCTCCGGAGAAGCTCTTCAACTTCCTGCGCGATGAGCAGCTGCGTGCGGAGTGGGACATCCTCAGCAATGGAGGCCCCATGCAGGAGATGACCCAGATCGCCAAGGGGCAGCGGGATGGGAACTCGGTATCACTCCTCAGGGCCAGTGTGAGTATTTGCTACCCCAAATCTGCTCTAACATTTCTTCTTTTGTGCGGTGCCTAACTGGATAGTACTAGTATATATAGTACGTACTACTACTATCAATTTCAGCAAAACAGCACAGTAGATAAGACTAACAATTTTCGGTGGTCTCTTCCGACACTAGCCTGCCCACAAGCTGGTACGCTGTATATATTGCATTAAACACAAGTATGGGCCAATGTATTGTAGGTGTGCGCTCCATTTCTAGGTGATGGGTGGGCTATTAATTCTAAAGTTATTCCACCTTTTCGTTTGTTAACTCGGCTATAGTAGACGATTAGAAGTTATTGGTCTGCATTTATTAGTAGCCCTTTTCTTATCTTCAACTCAAACTCTGTTAGTACTGCACTTAATCACTTATACTGATCAGTGCATTGACAAGAAGATTGCTGAAAGCTAGGTAGAGACATATTGTGCCTAATAAAGAAAAGTTTATAAGTTCCCATAGCCTAAACGAGAGGGGTTAGCAAGTAGAATAATGCTTTCCCTTGCCAGAAAAAAGGCTACTCCTTTCTAAACTATCAACACCGTACCCAATAACCAATATTGTAAACTGATGATAACATAGAGAAGATCACAAACAAAAAGTCTGGCAATTTTCCATCAGATATTGTTCGGTTAGAGAAAAAAAAGGTCGTAATCATGGCCAAAGTTAAAGCCCGACTAGAACGACTAGCACCGAACTTTACACGAGGTCTGCAGAAGAGGACAAACTAGGACCGAACAGGGTAGGAAACGCGCAGATCTGCTTGAAAAAGGTGTCAGGTTGACAACTTGCCTTACCGTGTTGTGTGTGTACCATGCGTATTAGCACGCATCCGGATCCTGTACGCAGATCATGATTCCAGGGACTGCATGACAAGAAAATCATAGGAAAAACAAATCCTCCAAACACTACCATCTCCGGATAATGTGGCTAATGTCTGAACTGTTTATGACTGGTCAGATGTTAACTAGTCTCGCCGGTGCAGTGTCATTATTAAATTTCGTTCTTTACCCCCCTGAATTCTTTTTTTTATTCTGTTGCTTCTATAGTTCATAATATTCTGTAGAAAATAAAACAAGATTTTTTTTTATCTTTTTCCAATGCAGGCTGTGAGTGCCAACCAGAGCAGCATGCTAATACTTCAGGAGACGTGCACCGACGCTTCTGGCTCCATTGTTGTGTACGCTCCAGTAGACATCCCGGCAATGCAGCTTGTCATGAATGGTGGCGACTCCACCTATGTTGCTCTGCTTCCATCCGGATTCGCCATCCTGCCCGATGGGCCTCGCATCGGCGCCACCGGATACGAGACGGGCGGCTCTCTGCTCACCGTGGCGTTCCAGATTCTTGTCAACAACCAGCCCACCGCCAAGCTCACCGTGGAATCGGTCGAGACCGTGAACAATCTCATCTCCTGCACCATCAAGAAGATAAAGACGGCGCTGCAGTGCGACGCCTGAGTGTTTACAGTGGATTATGTCCGCGGGGATTCGCCGGCGGCGATGAGCCTGAGTCAAGAACGAACCGCGCATTGAAAAAAGAAAATACCTTTGCTAGGTGATAAGGATCTTGCTTGGCCGGTCCTTAGCACAGAGCAATGGTGGTGGTTCGGGTATTGACTCTGGCCTCTACCGTACGCCTATCTCTCCCCGGCAGCCGGTGATCATTGGATGATACAGTACCATGCATTTTGGACATTTCTTCGAGGGTTAAACTTATGCTTTAGTTTCGTCGTCTTAGGGAGTCAAACCTGTATACTTTTGGCAGTTGGCTCATCGTTGCTCTAGTGTTGCCTGTTTTTTGTTGTGCTATGGCTGTATGAGGTAGCCTGTACTAGTAGTTTCTCGGAAATGCGGGGTTCATACTGTACTAGTGTCGTCCATACTTCATATAGATTATGGTACGTACAAGTGTAGGATCAAATTGAAGGTTTCAGTGTATCAGCCAATAATGTCTGTTTGACAGTGGCATTGCTATGAATCAGCTGAAAATTGTTTTTTGCAATACACAGAGGATCAAAGCTATGGTTTGGTGTTTGAATGTACTACTGATGTACTACAGTTTAGTTGTGCGTGCTGGCCTGCAAATACTCGAGCAGCATGACGCCTGGTGCAAGGAAATACTACCAGTACCAGTACTCTACACTGCTACGACCGCATAAGATCCTGTCTACCCCGGAACAGTGAGTACTGAGCATTTCATGTTCACCAGCGCAGCTCTGTGTACGTGCCTGCAGGACTGCGATGGCGATGGGTCATGGACTCATGGGAGTCTACCCAGTTCTGTACGGAGTACAGTCGAAAAGTTGAAAGGCCTTCGTTTGTCACCTCATTGATCTACCCCCAAAGAAAACACGCTGTTTTTACCCTTTTCACGCCGCATCTATAGATGACAAACGATTGGGTTATCACGCCCCCCTGCAGGCGGGCATAGATTGGCCCTGGTGGCTGGGCACGCTGCGCACACTGGAAGCCTCTTGTCAACGACCGCGTCCTTGGCGTCAGCTCGTTAAGCCGTGACCCGTGAAATGATGCTGTGAGGATACTGTAGCCAGCGTTTACGAGTACTCTGGATCACTGGATGCATTCCACTCAATAATTCCATGAAACATGGGTCAAAATGCACTCTTGTTGCATGACCAAGGCTATGTTCGTTTGTTGGTGTTCCCAGCGCGCATGGTGTGCACGAAAAACAGAACGGTCCATTAGCACGTGATTAATTAAGTATTAGCTAATTTTTTTTTCAAAAATGAATTAATTTGATTTTTTAAAGCAACTTTTGTATAGAAACTTTTTGCAAAAAAATACATCATTTAGTAGTTTGAAAAGCGTGCGCGTGAAAAAAATCACCGCGCGCGCTGGGAATCAGCAAACGAACTCAGCCCAAGCCTCTTTTACAACGAGATGGTTAGTTCAATTCTAATGAAATTCCTCGGTTTAAAGGCCCAAAACTTCCATGGAGAAAGAGGCATTGCATATATGCAGTAGAAGGTGGAAAAAAATATTGCTTACCATTTGCCTTTTCCGTCAACAAACGTCAAGCTGTCAGATGGTGGCGAGGCTGAAGAGATGGCCCCATTCCCACAATGTCACACACGTTCACATGAGCAGATCCTGCTTCCATGAACGAGGAAACAACCAATAGTATTAGGAGCCACAAAAGGATATCTTCAGTTCAAAGAAAATAACCAGTTATGTAACACAATCACAGATAAACATCTTTAATTACGGGTTGTGACACGTATGGTTAGTTTTTTTCCAACAAACCCTTTTCTCATCTCTTTGTGTTCTTTTGGAAGGCATGGAGGCGTATTTGTGGAGGTGTGACGATTGACGAAGATTAGTTTCTAAACAAAGCTTGATCACAACAGATGTAGTTCTGAAGGTGATGGCCCATCAAGACGGGGAAGAAGACGGTGAAGAGCATTGGAGATAATCGATGTGGTAGAGAGGATGCTAAGTGAAGGGAGATGCGTGGTGGTGGCAGGGGCAGGAGGACTCAGGCTAGGGTTCAGATCAGGCTCAATTATATATATGTGTCCGTGACATATCACTCGTCAGATCTTAATCCAGTGACTATGAATAAATTGCTTATAGAAGACATAAATTGACAAATATACCCATGTAGGTGTTTCCATGTACAAGAGAAAAAAAATACAAATATCAACTAGTAAAAAGCGTAAAAGCATATTTACACATCTAGAGGTGACAACTATACTACAAATGGGTCTTAAACTCAAAACTGGCCCAACTATACAAGGCGATTGAAATAATAATGGTCTAAACTACACGTAAGTCTATGATTCTTTTTGCCGAGCTGGCCTAATTTCATCAAAAGAGGCACATAACCAAAACAATTAATAGAGTTGTGTTATCACGAACCAAGTCCAACTCTCCACAAACATTTAGAACAAAGGAAATAGAAAAAAAAACTTGGAGAGAGTGACCAGAATAAGACCTATCTAGTCCACAAATTCTAGGCTACCTCACCACTTAGCTATGCTACTTCTATCTAGTTGAAGGACATGCACACCTAGCTACCGCTCATGTAGGGGAAAGGCACTCTATCAAATATCTGGGTATTGTTCATTATTTCCAGACCATCAAAGGGATTAGAATTACCGTTGCGTCAAATACCTCACTGTTAACGATGGATTTTGGTAATCGACTTGGAAGTGAAAGAGGAAACCGAAGCAGAGAAGAAGGATTGAGTTGGAGTCGGATCAGGCTTCGTATCAGACTCGGTAACCGTATCAGACTGGGGAGGTGCTGCCAGAAAAGACGTATCGGCCGATACGGATTCGATGTGATTGTTGGCCGATACGGGTTGTAAGTTGACAGAGTCAGCGTGGGCTTGGTCTGGGCTCAAGATAAGCTTTAAGGAAGTTGCCAAATAGAGATAAAGCTCGGTTTTAGGCAATTGTATCTTGTAAATCAAGTATGTTTAGATCTAATCTGTGGCAAGAGTCTGCCGTAAAGACTTGTTGTTTGTTAGAGATAAGATCGTGTCCTACAAGGACCCTGTTGTAATCTCGGGTATAAATATCCCGGTAGTTTGTACATAGAAACTCTCTCACAATCCAATACAACAAACCAGTTCAATCTACTTCGGCGCATCGCCAACCCTCGCAAGAGGTTGACCTTGACGAGTTCTTGCCTTCCCAGAGCAAAGATAAGAACTCGTTCCCGACGATCGGCATTGTAGGGGCTAGCGTGTCGCTTTAGGCACGTTAAGCTTCGATGATGTGATCGTCGTCTATCGTGTTTTGAGTAATCTTGACAGACGTCTTAATTATGCTTCGCCGGCGATCTATTCGTTTTAGGGTTTATTGCCGACGACGGTTTAATTATTATGCCTGGTTAGATTGTTCAATGCATCTACCATCCCCAAAAGCAATCGACGGCTTGATTTTCTTTGTGTTAAGTTTCGATTCACACTTTGAGTTGCTATCGACCTTAGTCCTATTTTGAGATCTAACACAAAGCCTGCTTTCGGTTGTAATTAAGGATATAACTGGTGTTTCAGCCAGTTTTATCTGATACACGTGTTTATTATAATGTTTTCATGTGTATCTGTCATCTACATTAAATGGATTGATTAATAGGAGTGCATCTGTTATGGATAATTCTCTAGGGTTTATCTGTGATTGATATGTTTTTATTGGTTGATTGGTTCATGTAGATTTGCACTAGAGTATTAGCTAGTGTAGTTATCTTTATTGTTCTTATAGGCTGATGCCATTAATCGACAGCAAAATGTTGTTGAAGGCCGATAAGATCTATGCTTTAATCTTATTTTATCATGAGTAAGCCGATATAGCTTTGCCCTATCGGCTGGGCTATGACAGTGTGTCATCGGCCTATCGGCCGATTGGCCGTTGTTTTCTGACATGGTTTACTTGTTTCTTGTTGATTGCAGATCAAATCAACTGGCACGCTCTGCACACGATTAGGCAAGCCATTTGGACCTGCACTGGAGTTAAGCAGATCTCCCAGGCCGCCGTGGTAACGCGGAACCCGTTTGGTTGCAAGGCGGGTCGAAATTCTGCGCCAACACGCTTTTGGCACACCCAGTGGGACCTGAAGAACGCAAGCTTTGCAACAGCAACAAGAACATTCAAAATGTCGAAGCAGGCCGAGATCTCCGAGGATAACGTCGTCTCCGTAACCGTCGACTAGCTCAACGCAGAACAAAAAGCCAAGATGGACAAGCTGGTTGAGCAGTTCCAGAATATGTACCTGCAGACATATTCTAGGACTCGGCAAGGCACCTTGATTCAAAAGTCCAAGGTGATAATGACGAGTCCTGGAGATGAAGCTGTCACATCGGCGGCGGCACACGATCACACCGTCAAGACCGAGGATACCGCGGCGCCGACATTGCAAGACAGGATTGACTCCGCGGTTCACTCTGCACTAGTCAACCAATCAGGGATCCTGGTGAACACATTGACCAATACGGTCAAATCAATCCTAGATGGGTCGATCCACCAGTACAAGCCTCAAGACCCAATTTATCTCCCGGAGAATAAGTTTCCTGCCTATCGGACCTTGAGGAATGACCTGAGCACGACTCAGCAGACGGCGCCGATGCCACCCCCATCGGCGCAGCCAACAACAACACTGCCACTGGTCCTCACCAGGCAGATAGGAGGGAGCCCTCAGCATGTCACGGAAGAACAATATGCACAATGGACCAAGGGGAAGCAACCAGTGATCGAGCCGATGCAGCAAGTTCCTGTTAACCAGCCATCGGCTGGACAGCCACAAGCCCCTATGTTCAACAACCCTCCACCACAAGCTGCATACAACGCGCCACAAGGCTACCAGCAGTATACCCCAGGGCAACACGGCGTGCAGAACCTTGATCACCATTACCAGCCGTACTCTCCCAGGCAGTATCAGGCAGAGGGCTTGCAACAATCATATCAGCAAGACCTCCCGCATCGGCCCGCAGGATACTGGGTTGATATGATAGCCAAAGTGATGCGAGATCAGTTCGACTTGAAGCCCAAGGAGAATTCTATGGTGTATCGGCATCCGTACCCCGAGGAATTTGACAGAGTGCCATTGCCAAGCCGATACAAGATCCCGGACTTCTCCAAGTTCTCCGGGCAAGACAATGTCTCGACGTATGAGCATGTGAGCCGATTCCTAGCACAGTGCGGAGAAGCATCGGCTATCGAGGCGTTGAGGGTGAGGTTTTTCCCTCTGTCCTTATCAGGGTCTGCATTTACATGGTTTTCATCCTTACCCTGCAATTCCATCAGAGGATGGATAGATCTTGAGAAACAGTTTCACAGATATTTCTACAACGGTGTACAAGAAATGAAACTGTCCGATCTCACCGCCATTAGGCAACGAGTTGACGAATCGGTCCCAGAGTATATCCAAAGGTTTAGGGACATAAGGAACAAATGTTACGGCCTCAGCTTGACCGATTCTCAATTGGCCGATCTGGCGTTTCAAGGATTACTCGGGCCGATACGAGAGAGGTTCTCGTCACAGGAATTTGACAGTCTAGCTCAGCTAGCACAGAGGGTATCGGCCCACGAGCAACGATTCCAGGAGGCAAAGAAGTTTGCAAAGAAGATCAATACGATCTATCAGTATGCCTCCGGCGATGACGATTCAGAAGATGTCGATGTCGACCTGGCCGAGTGGGCCCGGATGAGGAAGCCAACAACACGCCAGTGGGCAAAAAAGGGTGACAAAGAAGACAAGTTTGACTTCGATATCAACAAGGCCGATAAGATATTTGATCTACTGTTGCAAGAAAAGCAAATTCAACTGCCAGTGGGTCACGTATTGCCATCGGTCGAAGAAATCAAGAAGAGAAGATATTGCAAGTGGCATAACTCTTATTCACACCATACCAATGAATGCAAGATCTTCAGACAACAGATCCAATCGGCTATCGAACAAGGCAGAATTAAGATCGATGACGCCAAGAAGCCGATGAAGATAGAAGGACACCCGTTCCCAATCAACATGGTGCGGGCAGACAGGGCCAACGGCGGTGGCCATCGGACCGGCAAGCGACCTTATCAGACGTCTGAGGGCCTAATCAGAAAGTACCAGCGGAGGCAGGAAGAACAAGCTCAAAACTAAGCTGATCAAGACAACTCTTACGACCCACATTGGGAGTGCGAGTTTTTTCGGTTCTGCTGGAATGAGGGGATGAGGTTACCATCCATCCAGGAGTGCCCTGCATGCAATGAGGCAAAAGATTCCTATCAGGGCAACTCAAGCAGGCAAGCGCATCGGCCGGTCAAGCAAAGAAAATCTGTGCATGAAAGGCTGGGGCCGATGCACCAAGAGCAACAGATCGAAGCCGAGGAGCAGATCTAGAACCCCCAATGGTGCCTAAGAGATGTGTTCAGCAAGACACAAAAATGGCGGGTTCAGAGACTAAGGAGGAAGGAGCAAATCCAAGAGCAACAGGCGACAATAGCCCATCGGCCGGCCAAGACCAAGAAAGAGTGGAGGATAAAATCCACGGTGGTCACGGCCGATGAGGGCACCTCCGATACAGCTCGGGCTTCTGCGGCTTCAAAAGGTAAAGGAATGGCATCGGCGTCTGTTAACATGGTTTTTATACTGCCAGCAGAATACAACGTGCAGGCGGCCGATGAAGCATTAGCCGACGACGAGCAATCTTCGGCTAGGCTACAGTTGTCACCCGATCAAGCCATGTTCGACAAGCCAGTCGACGCCAGCTACAGGCACCTACGGCCGTTATACATCAAAGGATTCATTAACGGGCGGCCGATGACGAAGATGTTGGTTGATGGCGGCGCGGCGGTCAACCTAATGCCATACACAACATTCCGGAAGCTTGGAAAGGTGCCAGAGGACCTTATCAAGACCAACATGGTGTTAAAAGACTTTGGTGGCAACGCCTCTGAGGCGAAGGGGGTGCTCAACGTGGAACTCACCGTGGGCATTAAGACGATACCCACAACCTTCTTCGTCTTCGATGGAAAGGGTTCCTACAGCCTGTTGTTGGGACGAGACTGGATCCACGCAAACTGTTGCGTCCCTTAAATAATGCATCAATGTTTGATACAATGGCAAGGGGACCAGGTCGAGATTGTGCAGGCCGATCGGTCAGTACACGTGGCCAATGCCGATCTCGTAGTTTGGGAGATGCAGGGAATCGATTGCTTGTCCGGGCGAGTCTGGGACGCTGATTTCCTCAAAGTAACTGATTGTGATATCGAGACGATTGAAGATCAAGACAAGCAGTTGCTTTAACAAAGATGTACCATCCACCGTCCAAGACGAACAAACTAGTCCCTACACAGACGATGCGGTGGATGAGTTAGATGGAAAATTGGGACAAGGCTTTATGTCGGCCGATTAGCTCGAGGAAGTTGATATAGGAATAGGTGATAAGCCTAGGCCGACGTATGTAAGTGCAAACCTACCAAAGGAATATAAGAATAATTTGATAAATCTTTTGAAAGAGTTCGTAGATTGTTTTGCATGGGAATACCATGAGATGCCAGGATTAAGCCGATCGATCGTAGAACATCGGCTACCTATCAAACCAGGCTATTGGCCATTTAAACAATCTCCTAGGAGATTTAAGGCCGATATGTATGAAGCTATCAAAGCAGAGATCACACGGCTTTACGACGCCAACTTTATCAGACCCTGCCGATACGCGGAGTGGGTCTCCAACATAATTCCAGTATTGAAGAAGAACGGCAAGCTAAGGGTATGTATCGATTTCAGAGATCTAAACAAGGCAACACCAAAGGACGAGTACCCTATGCCATTGTCCGATTTGCTAGTCAACGCTGCATCTGGGCATAAGATTATCAGTTTTATGGATGGAAACGCAGGCTACAATCAGATCTTTATGGCTAAGGAAGACATTCATAAGACAGCTTTCAGATGCCCAGGGGCAATCGGCCTGTACGAGTGGGTTGTCATGACCTTTGGCTTGAAAAATGCTGGAACTATTTATCAGAGGGCCATGAATTATATTTTTCATGATCTTATCTGTTCTTTGATTGAGGTTTATATAGATGATGTCGTCATAAAGTCAAAAGAGTATGATATGCACTTGGCCGATTTATGCAAGGTACTAGAAAGGGCAAGAAAATATGGTTTAAAGATGAACCCTAACAAGTGTGCCTTTGGCGTATCGGCCGGTCAGTTTTTGGGTTTCTTGGTCCATGAGAGGGGAATTGAAATTACACAGAAGAGTATTGATGCCATTCAGAAAATTAAGCCTCCAGAAAACAAGACCAAGTTACAATCTCTGCTCGGGAAGATCAATTTTGTCTGGCGTTTTATATCAAATCTTTCAGGCAGAATAGAGCCATTCACTCCACTGTTGAAGATAAAGAACGATCAGGAGTTCGTATGGGGTGATAGGCAACAGAAAGCACTGGACGATATCAAAGAATATTTAAGTTCTCCCCTAGTCTTAATCCCTCCACGGAAAGGGATTCCATTCAGGCTGTACCTATCGGCCGATGAGAAATCCATCGGCTCAGTCTTGGTTCAAGACATTGATGGCAAGGAACGAGCTATTTTTTATCTCAGCAAGAGGTTATTAGATGCCGAGACAAGGTACACGCCGGTGGAGAAATTATGTTTGTACTTGTATTTTTCATGTATTAAGTTAAGGCATTATTTACTTTCCAATGAATGCATCGTGGTCAGTAAGGCCGATGTGATGAAATACATGCTATCAGCTCCCGTTTTAAAAGGAAGAATTGGGAAGTGGATTTTTGCTCTAACAGAGTTTGACCTCAGATATGAATTGGCCAAAGCAATCAAAGGACAAGCCCTGGCCAATTTCATTGTTCAACACAGGGATGATTCAGTCGCATATGGAGACATCGTGCCAAGGACGCTGTATTTTGATGGATCTGTCTGTCGACATGGATGCGGTATCGGCCTGGTCATTATATCCCCTCGGGGGGCAAGTTTTGAGTTTGCTTTTACTATCAAGCCTTATTATACTAACAATCAAGCAGAGTACGAAGCGGTGCTTAAAGGCTTGCAGTTATTACAAGAAGTCGAGGCCGATTCGTAGAGATCATTGGTGATTCACAACTGGTAATTAATCAACTTTCTGGAGAGTATGAATGCAAAGATGATATCCTCAAAGTATACAATGAAGAGTGCAAGGTGTTGCTTCAAGCATTCAAGATCGTGACAATGAGGCATATACCCAGGAAGCAAAACTTCGAGGCCAATGATCTGGCTCAGGGGGCATCGGGATACAGGCCGATGGCCAAGGATGTACGGGTTTGAGTCGCCGCCGTGGACGCCGACGATTGGAGATTTGCTATCATTGATTATTTAAAGAATCCTTCCCAATCGGCGTCACGAAAGATGAAATACAAAGTATTGCAGTATGTTCTGTTAGATAATGACTTGTACCATCGGACGGTTGATGGTGTCTTGCTCAAGTGTCTAGGTCCTGAGGAGGCCAAAATTGTTATGAGCGAGGTCCACGAAGGGATTAGTGGAACACATCAATCGGCCCATAAAATAAGATGGCTGTTGAAACGCATTGGATATTTTTGGCCGACAATGCTAAAGGATTGTTTCAAATATTATAAAGGATGTCAAGATTGTCAGAAATTTGGAGCAATTCAGCGAGCATCGGCATCGGCTATACATCCAATCATAAAGCCGTGGCCGTTTCGTGGATGGGGAATAGATATGATCGGCCAAATTAACCCGCCATCAAGTAAGGGGCACAAATATATCTTGGTGGCTACAGATTACTTCACAAAGTGGGTTGAGGCCGTTCCCCTTAAGAAGGTTGATTCCAAAGATGCGATTCAGTTTGTCAAGGAATATATCATATATCGGTTTGGGTTACCTCAGACAATAACCACCGATCAGGGATCAATCTTCGTGTCCGACGAGTTCGTCCAGTTCGCCGACAGCGTGGGCATTAAATTATTAAATTCTTCTCCTTACTACGCGCAAGCTAATGGGCAGGCAGAGGCTTCTAATAAGACTTTAATCAAGCTAATCAAGAGGAAAATCGACGAACAGCCGAGGCAATGGCATCATTATAACAAAAAGGTTGTTGCCAAGTCATTTGAGGAAGGGGATCTTGTATGGAAGCTAATAATGCCGATAGGTTCCAGAGATAATAAATTCGGCAAGTGGTCACCTAATTGGGAAGGTCCTTTTCAGATTCATCGATGTGTCCCTCACAATGTTTATTTGCTTAAGGGGCTAGATGGTGAGATTTATGGACGAGCTCTTAATGGCAAGTACTAAAAGAAATATTATCCTAGCGTCTGAATTGATTCATGATCGGCCCCTCAGCCGATTTATGATAACAGCCGATGTGTTATGCATCGTCTCTAGATGGTCGATATATACTATCATCGTTAGTTCAAATTTTACAACATGAGCCCTCATCTTCTAAAATTTGGGGGGCATATATATATATGACTTTTTGCAGAATTTTTGCAGAATTTTTCGGAATTTCAAGGAATTTTTCAGACTTGGCCTTTTTCAGATTGAGATCAACTTCGGCTGCTTGGCCAATGAGATTGATTGTAATAAGGGGATATCCGTTTGTACGATGGACTTCACAAAAATTTTTTAAGCTAGAATGTCTTCAGATCCATTTAGACCAAATTCAGCTGCTTAACCGATGGGATTTGTGTTTATACAATATAAAGACAAAATATGTTACGTCACCCGATGAAATCTGCAATGGCTGTGATGACTCTACGGCGAATCTGCTCGATATCGTTTATAACTTGGGCGTCATCGGCCGTCGATCCTGGAATTGGCTTCAACGATTTGCTCAGGGTCGCGAGGTACTTGGCCGATGCCTTTAACTTTGCTGTTTGGTCTTCTATAGCCTTCGGTGATGCAGCTATCCCGGCCTGGACTTCTTGGATTTCCTTGCGAGTTGCTTCTAGCTTGGAGATGAGGTCTGCTTCGAGGTGTTGGAGTTCTTCAAGTCTGTTCTTCAAGACAATCGGCTCCACAACTAGCTCATCCAACCTGGTCTTGTCAGAATTGACTTGAGCCTTGCTAGCGGATAGGGCCGATTCCAGGCTTTCGCGTTCCCGCCTCTCCGCAATCCTTTCTTTAGCTTTATGAAGCTTGAAGCGATATTGTTCCAAGAAGATGGCCGGTGTCAGGATTTCCATCAGACCTTCAGGCAGTTGATCTTGAATTGCTTGTACTCTAACCCTGATGGGAGTGCAATCCTCCACCAAGAACTCTAGAGAGGATTCCAGCCGATTGGCAATGTCGGCTAGCTGGTTCTTTAGCTCGTCGGAGATCGATGTCTTGGTTGTGGCAGGAGGTTTCTTGTCTTCATCATCAAGAAACTGGCCGATATCAAAGGAGAACATATCGGCTAGGTTCTACAAATATCAATATGGGTCAAGGTTAGCCTTGTCTAGCAGGGATCGGCGAAAAAGGGATCAGAATAATCCACGTTACCTGTGTTGGAGCGTCAGTGGTGCTTGCATCGGCTTCCTTTTGCTGTGATGAAACAATAGGCGAGGGGATTGGCCGATGTGGTGCAGGTGATGGGGCTCTTGGCTAGAGAAAAGCAAGAAATTGATGAACAGATCTATGTTACTAGAGGCACAATGTAAAATTAACTCTTACCGAAGCGATCGGCGAGGGTGGCGGAGAAGGAGAAGGGGTCCTCAATTGGGCTTTAGCTCGTTCACGCCTCTGTAAGGTTGCCTTCTTGGTTCTTGAAGGGGCCGATTGGGTTCTCTCTTGAGTATAGACGACGCAGCAGCCTGAAAAGATGTCAAATTATAGCATGCCAATAAGAAGGGGATTGCATGAAGTCCAGTAAAAGAAATATTTTAACCTTGCGGACTGCATGTCTAGTCTTCCTTGGTGGGGCAGCACCAGCTTGGTCATCGGTCGATGGGATTGTGGTGGTCTTGGCCGATGGTTTCTTGACGGTCTCAGCCGACGAATCTTCTTCTTCAGACACATCGGCGGCTGCTGCATTGATCTCCTCCTCCATCACTTGTTCATCAAGGAATTCTTCCATGGGGGGGTCCAGCTCTTCGAGATCGGCTTGGTCGTCAGTTTTGGCCTTCTTGCTGGATTTTTGGGATTTGCCCTTGGCTGGTGCTTTCCTCTTGGGATTTTCTTTAATCATCGGCCCTTAAAGTAGCGTTGAAACCTTTGGGGCAGTAAGGCCGATGATGGATTCCAGGATAGTTGATCCTGATGGAGCTATGGCTTGAGCATAAAAGATTTTCCGTCCACTGTTGCTCACGGATGGTATCGGCCCGTCTGGGACTTGAGAGCTGATACCCTGGATAAGTTCTGTCACATAAAATCTGGCCGATTGGTGAAAAATATGAGCGGCTCATTCTTGCCACCATGACTGGAAGTTGATATGAACAAAGGCGCTCAAATGCAATCGGTTGCAGTCGCCAAGATTTGGGAGTTTGACTTCTAGTGCTTTGCTCATAACCAACGCCGATAGGACTGTGCCTCTGCTCTCTAGGAGTCTATGAAGATACAAATTGATGGGGAGTTGTCCAAGCCCGCACTGTCTAGCAGCTACCATTGGATTGTAAAACTCGTAAGACAGGATGGTGCTTCTTCCTTGAAATATGCCTACTGGGAGCAGGCATGGGGTGAGGCTGATCATAAATAGTTCCCTTGACTCCATGTCATCATTTACCAAGCTCAATTGAAGATCGTCAGGGAGTTCAAAATCTCGGTCCGAGGTGTAGATGAACATGTCCATCCTAACTGATGGAGGGCCGGTGTAGAATCGGATGAACCATGTAGACATGTCTTCGGCCGATTGGTCTGCTCCTGGATAAACGGAGGTTGCTTCCCCATAGGACATGCATCTTTTGGTCCTGGGATCTTCATGATCGGCATATTTTGATGGGAAGCAAGAGTCCGATAGTGGTGGCCGATCAACTATGGTGTTGGTGTGGATGGTGAGCCAAAGCTGAATAAACCATCATGGTCCTCCATGAGCCACAGTTTGCTTCAACATTAAGTCTTGAGTGGAGGTATGGAGTAGTCGATAGACAGCTCCCAAGAGGTATCGGCCAAGAGGGATTTGCTTCTTGTCGGCCAAAGCTTGAGCCAAGTGTTGACAATTTGTAGTAGGGCCACAGGTTGATCCGCAGAAGACGAATCTTTCCAACTACAGTGTCAGGAAAGCCACATGTTCTCTTTCCGAGACTGATCCTTGTTCCATGTGTTCAGAGATATATCCGGACCAGCCTCCAATCTTCTTGGTTTTCAATTTGTGACTGTTGTTCGCCAGGAGGCTGAAGGGATTGATTTCGGAGTCAATGTCCAATCCTGTTAGTATCTTGACATCAATCAGAGTTGGGGTCATCGGACCTTATTTGAACAGGAAGGCGTTTAAGGTACTAGACCAGAAGTAACTGGCGGCCGACATGAGTGGCTCGTTTTTCTTGGTATCAGCCAGGGATAAAGTAATGCATTGGCCGATTCCTATTTCGTCCCAGTGGATTTGTTTGGCTGCAGCGATTCTCTTATGCCAGGTTCTATATCCGTTAAGCTTCGACGGCCAGGATCTAAAGGTATGTTTCCATGAAGAAACATTGGGCTTGGCTTGCCTAAAGGGGATTCTGTCTGTTTCAGCATTAATCAGCCAAGTTGGGTCACAGTCACCCATGGGGCCTAGTAAGAAGCGATGTGATTTGTCATCGGTGGGGATCAGGATTTGGTTTTTGAAGACCTAGGTCATAAGAACGACGATGAAAATATAAGACCCGGGAGGCAAAATTTTGAATCCCTAGTTTGAAGAAATCGGCGAAAAAGTGAGAATGTGGATTTAGAAGGGATTGACTTACCACAGGGACCTCGGAGGCGTAGAACGGAGAGGAGGCCATTGTTGTCGTCGAAAGGGGTCGCTGTTGAGGGGGTCGATGTCGACTGGACGCCGAGGGGTCGCCGGAGTTGAGGAACACGAAGGGATTGTCGAATCGGCGGCGGAGGGATGTGAATCTGGATTTGCGCGGTTTTCAGCCAAGCTCTAGTAAGGAAGTCAATGGGTTCCTCGGAGCTAATTCTGCCACATTATATAATGAAGCGGAATTGGGGGGCATGTGTTAATGACGGATTTTGGTAATCGACTTGGAAGTGAAAGAGGAAACCGAAGTAGAGAAGAAGGATTGAGTTGGAGTCGGACCAGGCTTCGTATCAGACTCGGTAACCGTAACGGAATGGGGAGGTGCTGTCAGAAAAGACATATCGGCCGATATGGATTCGATGTGATTGTTGGCCGATACGGGTTGTAAGTTGACAGAGTCAGCGTGGGCTTGGTCTGGGCTCAAGATAAGCTTTAAGGAAGTTGCCAAATAGAGATAAAGCTCGGTTTTAGGCAATTGTATCTTGTAAATCAAGTATGTTTAGATCTAATCTGTGGCAAGAGTCTGCCGTAAAGACTTGTTGTTTGTTAGAGATAAGATCGTGTCCTACAAGGACCCTGTTGTAATCTCGGGTATAAATATCCCGGTAGTTTGTACATAGAAACTCTCTCACAATCCAATACAACAAACCAGTTCAATCTACTTCGGTGCATCGCCAACCCTCGCAAGAGGTTGACCTTAACGAGTTCTTGCCTTCCCAGAGCAAATGTAAGAACTCGTTCCCGACGATCGGCATCGTCGGGGCTAGCGTGTCGTTTTAGGCACGTTAAGCTTCGATGATGTGATCGTCATCTATCGTGTTTTGAGTAATCTTGACAAACGTCTTAATTCTGCTTCGCCGGCGATCTATTCGTTTTAGGGTTTATTGCCGACGACGGTTTAATTATTATGCCTGGTTAGATTGTTCAATGCATCTACCATCCCCAAAAGCAATCGACGGCTTGATTTTCTTTGTGTTAAGTTTCGATTCACACTTTGAGTTGCTATCGACCTTAGTCCTATTTTGAGATCTAACACAAAGCCTGCTTTCGGTTGTAATTAAGGATATAACTGGTGTTTCAGCCAGTTTTATCTGATACACGTGTTTATGATAATGTTTTCATGTATATCTGTCATCTACATTAAATGGATTGATTAATAGGAATGCATCTGTTATGGATAATTCTCTAGGGTTTATCTGTGATTGATATGTTTTTATTGGTTGATTGGTTCATGTAGATTTGCACTAGAGTATTAGCTAGTGTAGTTATCTTTATTGTTCTTATAGGCTGATGCCATTAATCGACAGCAAAATGTTGTTGAAGGCCGATAAGATCTATGCTTTAATCTTATTTTATCATGAGTAAGCCGATATAGCTTTGCCCTATCGGCTGGGCTATGACAGTGTGTCATCGGCCTATCGGCCGATTGGCCGTTGTTTTCTGACATGGTTTACTTGTTTCTTGTTGATTGCAGATCAAATCAACTGGCACGCTCTGCACACGATTAGGCAAGCCATTTGGACCTGCACTGGAGTTAAGCAGATCTCCCAGACCGCCGTGGTAACGCGGAACCCGTTTGGTTGCAAGGCGGGTCGAAATTCTGCGCCAACACTCACAACTTAGATTTTTTTCCAAACCTTTGTGTATTGAAAACGCTAGAATGGTATATCCTCTAACACGTTAGGGCAATGGGTTCTCTTGCATCGAGTCCAAACTTGCAAGTTCTGGGCTTAGCAAAATAGAGCGAATATAGCGAATGAATAAGCTACCCCTTTTCCTCCAATGTGTGTTGTCAAGCAACTCCCTTGCAAGGGCAGAAACATGAGAAACTTGTGGCGACAAGGAACCTTAGATTTCCAAGATACATTGGTACATAGTAAGTCTACGAAAATTATCCCTTATTTACGTATGAAATATTTAGAAGTGCACATGTCGCCACGTGTGTACACACAAAAGTGTAATAAAAAAATCCTTATGTTCGTACTTTCTACATTGAGTACCGAACAATACAATCATAATATCATATTCTAATACAATGTTTATACAAACTTTAACCCTACCTCTTACCATCACTCTCTCGTGTCTCATCCTCTATTCAACAATCTTGTTCATCTGCTTTATTAACACTAGCAAGATCCACTGACTAGCTCTCACCCACTATGTGTCTCCTCTTATAACAACACCATCATAATAACACATTATCTATTATATCCAGTAACATCTTTGATGTCCTCCAGCTTCTCAACTCTGACGGCTTATGCTATTGGATTCGGTGCTGCCCATGTGCTCGCTGTCCTCATCCCACACCCGAGGCAATCATCCCCCCTCCGCCAACTCCAAAGCCTCTTTCCTTCCATCAACAAGCCTTCACTGCCTTGCTCTTACCTTTCGAGAAAAGATGTCATTGCCGCTAATGCGTAAAGCTCAAGATTGAAGAAGGTGCACAAGACAAATTATCTCAATCCACTAGTTCAATCGAAAAAAACCTTAACACTTAGAGCATGACCAACAGCCACCCAAAATTCAATCCCTAAATCATTTTTTAAGATCTCTAACAAAGATTTAAGGTATGAATATAGCTTTGTCTCCAAGATATACCCAAATTTTAACTCTCAAAACAAAAAAAGTGGGTCACATAGACAACTACCAACAGAATCGTCATTTCTCTCCTCCCCTCACGCATGTTGCATCCTGCCCCGTGACATGCAACTCCCTCCTTCCGGCTCCCTTCAGAACAATCAATGATCAATCTCCTTGACATCATACCTAGGGGGAGCGCCGACGAAGGTCCACCCGGCTAGGGTGGAGATGGGGCCGACGCCGCCATTGGGAAAAATGCCGACGCCGAGGAAGCTTGGGAGAGTGATGGTTGATTTCCAGACAGCTGCGGGGAAGATAGGGTGATTCACAGGTGGATGAGGGCATGCAAAGAAGATCCTGGTGGGAACATTTTCACCTAGCACGTGAGAAGTGCATGCGATCGAAGGATTGGGCGCCACGTCTCTTCCCTACAAGTCGAGAGCGATATATGTGGGATTTTTTTTTGAATGAACCGGTGAGCCGCCAATTTTATTGAATAGAGAAGGGGTAAACTGTACAGAAAGAAAAAGTAAAACTCAGGACCTTTGGTCCAAGCTATCTATAAAGTAAGCCAATTTCCTAGATTCCTCGCGCCCACCAAGGCCCATGTTTTGGCCTCCTCCTTGATTTTGGCTAGAAGGCTGCTCGCCGATAGCTCCTTTTGTTGGAAGGTTCTACGGTTTCTTTCATTCTATATCTCCCAGACAACCAGTAACATTAGAGTGCGTAGGGCCTTCTTGGGTGCCTCTTTTGTGTTTGTGGTCATCTCTCATCATTCTAGCACCGTCAATGTCTACTGCCACTAGTTGGAGTGATTTAGGTATACTGTTGGAGCAAATTTTTTCAACAAAACTCTCAAAATTGGTATTGGGAAGAGTATTGAGGTATTGTTGGCCATGCTCTTGGAGCATCACCAAGAGCTTCCTTATTCTATTTCCTATCCTATGATTTAGGAAATTTTGATCAAAAATCGCATTCAACAAATTCCCTAACCAATCTCCCAATATATCTCTAGTTCCCAACTCCGGATATACCGTTCCTCACTTCTAGGGAAGTGATTTCGTTTCCAATTTCTGCTTGGCGCTCTCTTGGGAACGCAATCGCCAACCCAATTTTTTGGGTTTCGTTCCCAAGAAATTGGGAAATCATCAATTTCTTGGGAAGGAAACGGTACACGCGTTTATATGATCATGTACCGTGTTAAAAAAATAAATTTAACAGGCGATGTTAAATTTAAGAAAACTTCTATATGCATGAAATTAGCTCAAAAATCCACCAAAAAGTGCTCCCGAGATTTGTCGAGAAAGGGCGTATGGGAGGAGAAAAACTAATTTTTTTTTGATAGTTTAGAGGAAGGGCCCACTTTTAATTATAGGAAATCAATTTTAGGATTTCTCTTGGAGAGATAGGTTTTTTCCCTCCTATATTCAGTTTAGAAGTTTCAAAAAATATGATTTGGGAATTGATTATTGGGATACTCTTTGTGATGCTCTTAGCTTCGTCACAAAGAAAACCCCCCAAAAAATCGAATAACAGTAGCAGCCTGGGAAGTAAATCTCCAACCATTTCCATCGAGCAACAGCTTGTGCTTGTTTTTCTTGTTAGTAAAGGAAAATAATGCTCGTATTTGATATGCTAAAAGGTAGGCAAAACCAATCAAACTTCAGTCTCCCATTACAACATTTGCAACCAATACGTCACCGTGCAATTTTCATCCAAAAAAATCACTGTTGATTCATAATCAAAATTGTAAAGCTCCACGAGAAGACATCAAGTAAAGAACAGTCCTCCCGGGAAAGAAAATTTCCTATCGTTTCCAGAGGAGGAGGAAAGGTAGTACCAAGCCCCAGCCCACACGTTCCTCCCAATTCCGCGGCTAGGGTTCCGGCGATGGCGACGCCACGATCCCCAAGCCCCCGTGGCGACGCGCGCCTGGACTCGGCGCCGCTCCTCGGTGGCGGCGGCCGTCGTCACGGCGGCGCGCTGCGGCGGCCGTCGTTCCGGGGAGCGGCGCGGTTCCTGCGCCGGAGCGGTCGCCGGGCGATGCGCGAGCCGTCCCTGCTGGTGCGGGAGGCGGCCGCGGAGCAGCTGGAGGAGCGGCAGGCCGACTGGGCCTACTCCCGCCCCGTGGTGGCGCTCGACCTCCTGTGGAACCTCGCCTTCATCCTCGTTGCCGCCGCCATGCTCGTGCTGAGCCGCGAAGAGAGCCCCTCCATGCCGCTCCGCCTCTGGATCGTTGGGTACGCCGTTCAGTGCGTCCTGCACATGGCCTGCGTCGCCATCGAGTACCGTATGCGCCGCGGCCAGAGCGGTGGACCCCCCATGGCTGCCGACGAGGAGACAGGTACCGATGGATCGTCGTCGTCAAGTGACGAGGACGCCGGCGAGCATGCTCCCCGTGGCCGCAATGGCGACTATGTTCGGTAATGTAAAGGACTGATTAGAGGGATTGTTGCTATTACCGATCCTTTAATTCTTCGTAAACTTTAGCTTTGTTCTAGTTGAAGTAACTTTCACTGTATTATAATCCTGCATAAGTTCAAGGTTATCGTTCCTTTCATGGTAAACTAAAAATTGTGGTCACACTACAGGTATCCTAGTAATTTTGCACCAAATTTCAAGATTAATCCTTTAACTATGTTCATAATGCATGCTAGAAATGTTGGTCGTGTCCTTGTGGGTTTTAATTTTTGCCTGAGTGGTGGAGAACCATATGAGAGTTTTCAACCAAGGTAGAATTAACTCTTGGCTTGATATGTGAACAAAGATAGTTGAATACATGAAATGGACCTATAGTTGAAGTTCTAAGTGGATGTTTTTAGCTTGATTTCCATAATTCGAAAGCCTGTAACAAAATATATGCTCATATATTTACTGGACAGGCATAACTTTCTCACTTGTGTTTCTTATGTTGCATGTAAGTTCGATAGAAGTGATGTATACTTGTTTGTTTACTTGCTATATCTTGACAACCTGATTATTTGTGCATGATTGCTCACTTTTCAAAGGCTCGGTAGCTTTAGTTCTATAGAATAAACAAGAATGACTACCAAATTTGATTTTAATTATATGAATATTAAAAACTAATTGTATATTCCTTGGGTTTTCAGTTAAAAGTCTTGGTGATCTTGAACAAGTACCTTGTCTGTCAATCCGCTAAGATGATTTTGTTGCATTTGTTTCTTTTTTGCCAGAAGTTATTGTTGTCCAGTTTATCTTAGTTCGTCATCCACCTAGTTGCTTCTAGTAATGTGCTGGTTTTTCTATGTTTGGTGAATCAAATAAATATTCAATATTTAAAATGTGCTTCGAATTATTGATGTTAGTGCCAATATGAGTTTTCTGCAGAATGTCAATGCTTAAAATGGACTTCAAGCATGTTGTGGCTTTAACAGACATAGTATAGCATGCATCTATGCTATGCTGGATGCTGGAGGTTTTGATTGTCAGTTAGAGAGGAGGCACACTAATGTGGTCACTCTGTTGTGCATCTCTGAATATAGCATAACTTTCTCATATTTCATTGCTGAAATGCGACTGTGTTTTCTACCTTCTACAAGCCTTTATCTCATTTTTATTCACCACACCTTCCTAGTTTTATTTTAGAAATTTTTATTTCTATGGGAAATCAGAGCTATTATAATTAGTTTAGTGTATTTAATGGAAATAGTTTCCACTTAATTTATTTTTCATAGTTTGCTTTTAGTTGGCTACCATATCTTCTGTCCTGATAATTTTTCTGTTCATAAATCTGCTCTTGTAGTATTGCAAAACATCTGGAGTCTGCTAATACAATGTTCTCCTTTATATGGTGGATAATCGGATTTTACTGGGTGTCTGCTGGTGGGCAAGTTCTTACCCATGATGCACCTCAACTCTACTGGTAATATAATTTCTAAGATATGCCTGAAGTTTTTGACATGCCTCATCATTTTATTTGTTTTTCATTATATCTGTTTACACTTCATCTGCAGGCTTTGCATCGTCTTTCTGGCATTTGATGTTTTCTTTGTCGTCTTTTGTGTTGCTTTGGCTTGCATCATTGGAATTGCTGTTTGTTGCTGCCTCCCATGTATCATAGCAATTTTATATGCTGTATCTGATCAGGTATGGTTTATTGAATGCCTTATGCCTACAGTAGAGAATGTCATAAATGTTACAGCTAGTAACTTCTTTTCGTAATTATGCTAAGTCCACCCTTCTTGTGCTGTCGACTCTCTTCTTGCTTCAAATTGGTCACCATATAGGGCTGTAACTATTCTCAAAATCAACTGGTTAGGCCTTGGCCATATTAGAAGGAACATATGTCCATGGAATGCAATTATTTAAAGGCCTCGCTCAGGAGTCCCCTGATCTAGGTCCATCCCCTGATGAGATTGAAAGACCACACAGTTTTGCCAAATAAATGGGGCGATATTGGCTATTTACTGTTAAAACTGTTTCAGTTGACATCAAGCTGTTAAAACTCGGATATCGCTTGGAAACTGAGAAAGTTCAGTATTGGGATATTTCTCTTGTGTTCTCTAATCATTCTTGCAAAATTTTAAATTGAAATTCATCAGTATTGGGATATTTCTCTTGTGTTCTCTAATCATTCTTGCAAAATTTTAAATTGAAATTCATCAATTTCTTTTGCTGTTCAAACTTCAAACTGTCTCCGCTGACCCTAGTTGTACTTATGGACACATCCCCGATACTTATCGTTCTGGGTTTATATTAATGTTCTTTAATTGTATGCTGCTAGTAAGACTTCCCAGCTTCCTTTCCTTAGAATAATTTATGCGTGCAGTATATTTGAATAATCTGCTTGAACATCGCATATCTCATGGATTACATCGTTTTTTAGATGAGTATACACATGATAATGTTTTTACCATCTGATTGATACCAGGAGGGAGCATCGGAAGATGATATTCGCCAAATTCCAAGATACAAATTTCGGAGGATGGATGAACCTGAAAAGCAATCTGTCAATGTGACTGGATCTTCCGGTGGAATAATGATAGAATGTGGCACCAACCAACCTATTGAGAAAGTACTTGCAGCTGAAGATGCGGTAAATTGTTCAGTTTTCTTTTTCTTATATCAACAATTTCTGAGCATACTTTATTTGACTGTTTAATCAAGTCTGATTCATCCTGATTTGATCAATTTCTACAAAATTAGGCATCTAACTGTGTTTGACTGTTTGGCACATCACAGTTTGTCATAATAGTTGCAGCATGCTTAGCTGCGCACCATCAAAGTTCACCACTACTGGTTAAACTGGGGAAGAACTATGTGCTTGAACTCATTTAACACAAATTTGAACTGAGAAGGGAAAAAGTGGCTCATAATTTCCCGGTAAAAAAAAGTGGCTCGTATCCAGTCCCATTACTGGGGTAAAAGCAATATTTGAAATTTCCGTACTAGAATTTGAGGAATTGCCAGTATCCAGGAGGTAATGCAAACCCTATGCTGTAGAGTCATGAGCCACTTTTTTAAATTGTAAACTCACTTAGTTGTTTCTTATTAAGGGAAATTTAGAGCTTAAATTGGATAGAATAAACTCATGAATTTGTGCTTACAATTGCTCAACTCTGTACATTTGGACCTTCAGACCAAATACATCTGTAGCCGTTGTATTGGTTATTTAGCAAATAAAAGAGGTGGTATAACTACCTCCTTTTTTTGGCCTCAAAGTTTCTTCATACTGATATTGTTTCTCTTAAGTGATTTCTTGGATTGTTGCATCATGGAACATTTTTCTTGTGCACCCGTTATAGATATAATCAAGTCTCTTAGTCCTGTTGCACCCAGCCATCCATTATATTTTATGATAAATGGCTTCACCATCCAATTGATCGGTGCAGGAGTGCTGCATTTGCCTTTCAGCTTATGATGATGGTGCAGAGCTGCGTGAGCTCCCTTGTGGGCACCATTTCCACTGTGTCTGCATTGATAAATGGCTGCACATCAATGCGACTTGTCCTCTATGCAAGTTCAATGTTCGAAAAAACAGTAGCAGCAGTGGTAGTGAAGTATAAATCTCCACGAGAGAATCCAAGCATAATCGGTATTTAGCTTCTCGTCCCACGTGACTTCTGTCACAACTGTGGTACTTCTCATGTCAAATCCCCTAGAGTGTGCATTCGTATGTGTTTGCTAATATAACAAAAGAAAAACAAATCATTCATGTAAATTCTTGTATTCAATATATATGCTCATAGTGGTCACCATGCCTCATGTTTCTTTGTTTCACATGCCTTTGCGCTGCTGTCTTGTGGGTTGTGTGAATCGTGGAAGTGAGCATTGTGTGTGATTCACCAGCTTGCTTGTGTATATACGTGGAACTGAGCATTGTGTGTCGTTCACCTGCTTGCTTGTGTATATACGGAGTTCTAGTTTGAGTCTTTTGCCTCTTTGAACTCAAAGAAGCAGCACGACATTTTTTTTGGATCCAGTCGTTTCCGTTGAGTGTCAGTAAATCTTCATATTATGCTGTGGCTTAGTATAAATATTGGCCATGATGACAAGTTTGATGTATGTGCATAATCGCACGGTTTGTTTGTTATATAGGTTATCAATAGTCCTTGACAGTTTGTATTTGAAATATATGTCCATCCACCTTAATCATTCCTTCCATCACAAAGTATAAATTGTTCTCTACTTTAGTAAATTTCTCAAATCTGCAAACATGTTTAAATGAGCTGTAGATTGGAGAACGATGTACTAGTATTAATTTAGAGAACCACTTTGCTCTGCAACAGAATAGGGCTCCTGTGGAACAAAGGAAAAGTGAAGGATTTGGATTGAATCCTCAAAATTCCTTTGAAAATCCAATAGAATGGACCATTTCATAGGGATTTTGAATGAAAATTAACATGAGATCTCACCTTATGGATTTTTCGTGTCTTCAATTCCTATTTTTGTTCTGTGTGCCATCCAAACAACTAATTTTTGAAGAATTTTGTGTTCTATTTCTTGTAGGAATTTATAAGGCATGATAATCTAATCCTGTATTATTTTTCCTATTCCAGTGTTTTTAAAATATGTGTTCCAAAGGAGCTCTTAACCTACTAAATTCGTGGGGAGTGGTGACCCGACTTCTCTCAACTGCCATAATGCTTTCCTTGGATTGCATGAAAAATGGATAGAAAACATGTAGTCTTAACAAAAATTCTTATATGTTGCTAGTGTTTATTTCTTTGGTTTACAGAAACGAGCAAAGGAAAAACATCGGAAGATTTCCTTTGCATGTGATTTCAAAGCAAATTCGCAAGAAAATAAATTTCAAAGCAAATTCGCAAGAAAATAAACACACCACCTGAAGCTTTTTTCTATGGATTTGCTAAACTACATCGGATAGAATATTCCAAGTTCAGATCATGCACATTCTTGACCTCCAGATCAGCTTCATGATCTGTGTTCCAATGAGCTTCTTTCTCCAACCCCAGCAAGCTTAGTGAACTCTGGTGACAAGAGGTGGCTAACCAATTAGAACTCGGGGTTCAATTCGAGATAGGAGCCTAGGAGGGAGGGTAAGGGACGGGAAAGAGGGGGGAGTTCTTTGGCTTAGAGAGACCGGGGAGACGGCGACCTCGCGTTGGGTGGTGGTGAAGGTGTCATAGGAGTTGTAGTGATGGAGGACGGTGAGCGGTAGTGGCAGCGAAGGGGGAATCTTGGCCAAGTGGTTAAGTGGGGCGGCGACCAATGGTGAGCTAATGGTGGATTCAACGGTGAGAGATGGAGGAGGTGGGTGTGTTAACAGTAAAATTTGGCATATTCCTTTAAGGTGGAGCGAAATTAGTGGCGTGATTTTAGTGATTGATAACAGAAAAAATGCATCGGCCAAAGATGTATCGGCAAGTGTGTATCGGATGAAAGAGCTTAAGGGGTTGCCGATAGAAGACGGAGTTCAAGTTCTTGTCGGATTTGGTTGAAGACATTGAAGGTATTACTAGGGATCGGATCCGAGAAGGAAGCGACGAGTATTTATTAATTAGGCATATTTATTTTCCTTTTATATAATTTTAGGAAAGGTTGATTAGAGTCCGGTTTGGGCTTGTAATTTTTATCTTTAGGAAAGTTTGTGTCGTGTTCGATATGAACTAGTTTTTGTTCATAGGTATAAATATGTACACCCATAGTATTGTAAAAAAAGGAGGTTCAATACACACTTTCGACGTATCGTCACCCTCTCGGAAGGTTTATTTTCAACGAGTTCTTGTTTTCGAGTTGGGCTGCATCGGTTAAGTTCGATCTCTATCAAGAAGTAAGTTTCATCTATAGTTGCTTGTATCGGCGGGGCTAGGGCTTCCATCGGTTAAGTTCAACACTCTAAACTGGTCGATACAAGCGCTAACTTATCATATATATTGCTTAATCTAAGTTGACAAGTATTGTTTACTTACATCGGCCAATTTCATCTGGATTTGTCAATATCGGCTAAACAATTCTTATTGATTTAGATTGATTAATGTATCTACCATCCTGAAAAACAATCAAAGATTTATTTAGACCTTACTATTTTGATTATAACTTAGTGCTGCATCAGTTAGATTTATTGTCAAAGTTGTAAGAACTAACTTGCTCTTTGCTTGTCGATAAGTATAGTATCAGGGTTTCAGCTGATCTTACGTGGTATAACTCTTTCGTTTTAAGATTGCATGCTATCTTTAACTTAATGAGTTATATCTATCATCTTATATAAATTTATCAATTCTTTAAATCTATTAAGCTTGCCGTCAGTATTGCACTGTCTCAGTTAGATCCGATCCGTTGAGACTATAGCCTGTTTAATAGATTTAATCAAGATTGATATTTTTATATAAGGCTGTATCGAAGCTATAGCCGATACATTATATGATATATATCCGTATAATTATTAATTCATCTGATCTTTGTTATTAGCAACTAACACCGTCTCTGTTAGGTCCGACATATTGTAGTTGCTAGTATTTAAGAAAAAAATTGAATTAACAATTGCATGTTATTTATCTCTACAGTCGATCGGGGTTGCTTTGGATTTAATCTGAATTTATCTGTACATCGGTTAGTATCTAGATCATATAATTATATAATAATTGACTTTAATATTATCAATCTTATGCTGCATCGATTGGGTTCGACCTATAGGATTGATTTTGTTAAAAAAAAGTTGTTTATGATTATGTTCAGTTTAGATCTAGTCTATGAACAACATCTTTTATAACTTATAGCCGATTCATTCGTGTATCGACTGATATGGTACAACATCGGCCGATCGGCTATGGTCTTCTAACATTGGCTTTTGTTTATCTTGTTAGTTGCAGGATTAAACCAACTGACACGCCCTGAACCCGAAGCTTTTGGACCTGCACTAAAGTAAAGCAAATCTTTCAGGCCACCATGTTTTGCATCAACAGGTGGGAATGGGGAATCTTGGCTATCCAGTTAGGTGGCTACTGATTCAACCTCGAGAGCCATCGGAGATGACGGAGGAGGGTGGGGCAAGGGCACCACACCATAGCTCGGGTTTCAGCCATGGCGGATGATGGTTCTTGAAGGCCATGTGCTTGAAGTAGAAGGTGTGGGATGGTGGCAGCGGCTAGGAGTAGGGGAGAGTAGGGTTTGGTATATGTATTGAATGTGTTGGTTGATTTGGACCTAGGGTTGGATGTCAAGCTATCTTGGCTCGGTCTAGCTGAACTAGTCAGCTTGGCTCGTTATATTAACGAGCTAGATGTCTAGCTCGGCTCAGCTTGTTTGTCAGCTTGGGTTGGCTCGTTATGCTCATGAGACAATGCAGCCAATCATGACCCAAAGAGGTGGCTGGCATGTTGGCAGAGTGGTGGCCCATGGAGGGGATGGCTAGATGGCAAGGATGAGTTAGTCAGACGAGGAGCAAAATTCCATCCTCCACTTGTGGCTCCGTTGTTCGTTGATGTCTCGTGGCGAGGGCAACTGGTGGTGGGCTAGGACAAAGGTGCTTGGGTGTTCCCTAGCTACAGAGGTGATTGCGAGAAGTGCTGGGCTGCTCACTAGGGCAGGCAACACTAGGTGATGGCCGT
This sequence comes from Oryza officinalis, assembly GCA_008326285.1. Classification (NCBI taxonomy): domain Eukaryota; kingdom Viridiplantae; phylum Streptophyta; class Magnoliopsida; order Poales; family Poaceae; genus Oryza; species Oryza officinalis. Next base: position 47,616,702 of record BDMV01000002.1, on the reverse strand, counting down.
TGGGAGCAAGATGCTATCGATGCTAGGAGCAAGAGAGCCCAAGATCAAGATCACATGATGAGACACTAAGAGTGGGTGGCGGCTGGGGGCCTAGGAGTGTGACTAAGTCACTGCTAAGGTTAGGGAATGCCATAATAGGGAGTTATGTTGCGCCTTATTGGTTATGCCTGTTTGGATTGTGCTAGGGCCTAGCCTTATGGGCTCGCAAGTTGGGTTGCCTTTGCTAGCCTTGTCTCGTTCTAGCTCGTGAGTAGCTCGAGTTGACTCGGTATCTTCAAGAAATTGAAACATGAGCTCCGCACGTTACAAATCAAAACGAGCCTTTCGTCTAATGAGTTACGAGCTTTTTGTCTAATCCTATGTAGACCTTTGATCTCGATCGGGTGAATGAAAAGAGATGACTGACATGAGGGGTTTTCTCAAAAAAGTTATCCCCTTTTTCTATTTATGTATATAGGATCAAGGCAAAGCACTTTTTTTATTTGGCCACAAGGCGCATAGATTAAAGGCATGTTTGGTTGAATGCCATGCTTTACCAACCAAACGTTAGGCACGTCACAATTTTTTGGCTTGTCTTTTTTTCACTATCATAAGTGACTTGCCACACTTTGGCCACCTATTTCTTTGCCAAGCCTTATCTAAGATGCGTTTAGCAAATTGCTAGTCACATTTGTAACAAAGTTTTGATAAAGTTATAATAAGTAAAACTAAAATGTAACAAGATACGATTATAGCAGTGAGCTAAACACTTGTCTATAAAAATAAGACATGCTTAACATTTGATGCGACAAAATATAACATTCAACCAAACAAGCCTTTAATCAGTCACAATCTGTATTACTCTTGTGTTTTCTCCACCCACCATCCAAACAATCTTTATAGTAACGCTTGAAGCCTGTACTAGATATTTTTGCTCTTGCGGTTTCAGGTTTGCTTCCCTCAATGGGCTGGCCGCCAACTACACTACCACGTCACGTGAGGATACTCCATGGAATTGATGGATGTCCTGTTGAATACGCGCGTGGGCGCGTGGCAGTTGGGCGAGAGAAAAGAAATAACTGGCGAAGCCGAATATGATACGACCTGGCCCAGCAGCACGGCATGGACTGCACGGCGCGCCACCTTTACTCCTCGATCGACCATATAGATATTTCTTTCATTCTTTGGTGTACATGCTACTAGTACGGAGAACATCGAGGCATGCAGTGGAAGTGAGCAAAGCGTCAACACACTTTTGCTCTCTAGAGAGAAGAGCTGACTCTGACCGAACCTGGAAAAATATCTCCCGCTAGCTGATCCGTCCATCGGGTCGCCTCACCGCGAAGCTGCATGGAGGTAGCGCCAGTGCATGCGTCGTATTCACCGTGGCTAACCAAACCAGCCAAGCCCCGTGCAACAACGCCATGCCGATGTGTATAATATGATGCGACCAAACCATCGGCACTGCAGTGCAGGCCCGGTTGTTCGTTCGTCCGACTCCGCGAGATATTTCGTCCGCCCGCGCGCGCGCGCACCCCACACCGCTGCCTCGCCTTCGATCGACGCGTGGACCGATGGACGATCTGGCGGCGGCGCTGGCGCGCGGCGAGGGAGCGTGGACGGAGGAGCAGCACGCGGCGTTCCTCGACCGCATGGAGCTCTCCTTCGTGCAACAGGAGCTCGCCGCCGTGGCCGTCAGCGACGAGCGGCGGGCGTCGCGAAGGCTCTGCCGCCGGCCCGCGCCTCCGCCGGCGCCCGCAGGTGGCCGCGGCCAGCACCAGCTCCCTCTACCGCTCGACCGGCCCCTCCCCGACAGCGCCGTCGAGTCCAACCGCACCGCGCCTTCCTCCCGACCTGCCGCCCGCGGCCGCGGCGCCAGATGACGCGTCGATCAGGTTGGTGCAGAGCAGAACGCCATCCCACACGATCTCTGTCCCTCTTTCTCACCTAACAATCATCTAGTAGTATCATGTACCAACGAGATGATGTGACAACGCGATCGTGCCAATCTGTTGCTTTGCATAACTTGTCAGTACTAATATGCATGCATGGTTCCAAATTTGAACTAGTAACAAATATGGTGAGAAAAAAAATCAAGTTCCTAATTAATGTTCTAGTGTAAAATTCATGCATGTGCATAGCACACCTTTCTTTTTTTTTACACATACACTCTTGTACCATGATATTTGCATTGACACTTCTGTCTTGTGTTTGTTTTCTGTGATTTATAGGTTGCTTCAGGGGGCATGAACAACCATGAACAGTGGATAGTTAGAACAAGGATAGAAGGATAAATCCCTTTCGATCTACGTAGATACGTTCTTTAAGCAGTTGCTCTGCTTTTATCCTTTTACTCTATCTATGAAGTAGTAGAATTGATGTTTTGTAGGTTTGTACAGCTATGCTCACGTCACGTGATGGGTTGGTGCTAGCGCTTTCATTATCCAAACTGTGCCTTTATATCTTCTGCTGTTGCTCTCCATATGAATGATATTTATCGAATTGTGCAGATCTTTTTCTTCCTAAAACTCTGCTTTGTCTCTGGTCAGAATGCTGCTTTGCTACTCTAGCGCGAAAAAGAGTGACAAATAAGAGTGTTATCATGTAAAATCACATTAATTATTAACGATCATGGAATATATAACACGGACGGATGAAATTGAGATGTGCAAATTTTCCATTAAAAATATCTGATTGAATCAAGTAGTTGCACGAAGACGGAGTACGTACTGAACAGTGAACAAGACAATATAGAGTCCAAGTTGCTGTAAACAATGAGGCCATGTTCTGCATAAAGGGCATCTTCTGAGTGCATAATTGCAATCCTCCAAGATGAGTTGGTGAATTGGTGAGTGCATATCCAGCAACTTATACCTGATATTTACACACCAAACAATTCTGCCAGGATCAGTTTGGTCAGAATATTCAGACTAGACAAAGGCACTCTTCCAAGAATCGATGCTTTCCAATTTGTTGCTGATGTTTTCTGAGGCAGTGTACCCTGTTTTGCAAAAATGAAGTGAAGTCCTCACTGATTTGATAATGTTGCAGGGAAAAGAATAAGAAATGATATTAGCAACAGTTCAGAGTAGCGATTCTTTTTTCTCTCTCGAAATGACCAGAGTAGTGATTCAGGCTCTAGGAGCTTAGCAAGACAGCAAATTGACAGATTGGTTAGTAATCAACTTTGGGCTAGTTCATGTTCATCACGTGATAGTGATCGGAGATCTAACTGCTTCATCAACTTGCATATAGTTATTGGGCGCTTATAACAAAAACCACTTAGTTTGGACCTCTCAAGTACGGCTCAGGCCAACACGTTAAATAATTTAGTATTGATAAAATCAAACAACAGTATGAGAATGACAGAAATGGACGAAGATTGTTGCAGAAAGGTTATTACTGATAACTGACAGATCGATCGCCACAAGACACTCAGAAATGCATATTCACCTTTTGTTCCCAAGTCACATCTCTGAAGATTCAGGGGATTCACTCTAGTCTCAAAATATCTCCAACCCACCGAACCACGTGGTCTATTAACTAGGCAAACAGTGACTTTCATATTCTCAATAACCTTCTGAATCAATTCAATTACCTCATCGAACGATGAACAAGGGAAGCCGGTAGAAATGGTTCTCATCTGTCGGGTCTTGTAGGCTCTTAGGTGAAACCCCTTTACCAAATCAGAAGAACAACCTCAGTTGGGCGGCCACGCTTGATAGGCGTGCATCTCAGGCTCTCACTGCATACCAATACAACATTCCACTTGAAGAACGTCGACCAAGCTTCATGGCGGACGGAGCACTTTGTGCACTCTCCAATCCAACTCGGGTTCTATATCCATATGTGTTCCCAGCAGTGACGAAGCCAGGATCTAGACATGAGAAGGACCGAGCTAACTTATGAGGTGTTAGTTAAAAAAATATATCAAGACAATCCGCGGAGATTTTACGACTTTGATTGCGTATTAGAGTAAATTTTTTTGCACAACTTCCACAATGGTTGGTATGATTTTTTTAAAATAAGATAACAATCTTCCGTCGATTGAATGAATTTTTGAAAAATATGGATGAGCTAGTACCAACTGGCATGAAACAACAATCTTTTTTTCCCCTATTCATCGTAGTTTATATAAATTGGCAGGCAAAACTAGAATTTTCATGGTTTTTCTTTCACACATTAACATAGAAATTCGTAAAAAATCATAACTATATGCGTATAGGACCTAAAGTCAGTAGGCAATACTGCAATAGCCCATCTCAATCTCATCATCACTAACGCAACATGATAGGAATCAAAAGGGACAATTAAATCCTAGAATCTGCTTGTGGTGGCCAAATTAATTAAGTTCTTAACACAATCTAAAGATTGATGGCTGATTTTCGGTATACGGTGGGATAGAGGGGGGGGGGGGGGTTCAGTCATCGTTGGAGGGGGCCAGGCCTCCCTCCGTCCCCTGGCTTCGTCCCTGGTTCCAGAGTAATTTGAATTATTTCGTTCAGCATAGCTTGCACTGTTGAGCTGCTCTCAATTATTTTGATGCACATCCATATGGCCATATGAAACATTATTTGGTACTCCCCCATCCAGGAATTATTCGCAACTAAAAAAAAAAAGAAGAGCGGTCAAAGTTGAAACCATAATGATGAACAGTGCTGACTATTAAGGTACGGAGGGAGTATGAAAGTATGTATCTGCAAAGTATGCTCAGAATTTTGTTTTCATGAAGAAGGGACATATACGAACTGTACTAAACAAAAAAAATATTCTGACTTCTGAGTTTTCAGCATAGGAGCATACTCCGTATTCGCATTTTGTTCTGAGTTTGCTGAACAGAACTTTTGGCGTTTGTTCGCATTTTGTTCATGAATACAAAATTCTGAAAAACGCCTTTTTTTTCTTGGAAACTTTGAGCCTTCAATCGGCTATTGCTCATGCTAAAGTAAGAAAAGAAGGCCTTAAATTTGATTGTTCTGTTCAGCAAACTCAGAACAAAATGCGAATTCGGAGTATGCTCCTATGCTGAAAACTCATAAGTCAGAATATTATTTTTGTTTAGTACAGTTCGTATATCTCCCTTCTTCATGAAAACAAAATTCTGAACATGAGCAATAGCCGATTGAAGGCTCAAAGTTTCCAAGAAAAATGCAAAAAAAAAAACCCTTAATCACATGCTATCACTTGAAAGTTGAAATGAAGTACCATTTGAACGGCATATCAAGTAGCCAATTAACTGAACTATATATATGTAGTATAAGCAAGGGGGATCTTTGGGGAGGGCCGGTTGAGTACTGGTGTACACAGACACAGGGGAAGGTCTACAGAGGAACAGATCATCAAAATGACTGTCACAGTACAGAGGGAGGGGACCGACAGAGTAAAGGAGAAGAGGGGCTTACGGTGAGACGCGGTGGCCTGCGGGCTCAGGCCGTCCGGCGATGTGGTATTGGGCTCCAACGAGGGAGACGGACGAGAGACGAGACCAAATTGTTTAGTCGTCGCGGCATGACAGCGCAAAATTCAACAACTATCGCATCTCCGTGCCGCACGTATCTGCGCCGCCGCTTACAGCGTCAAAACGCTGGCCCTGCTACGCGCGACGCGGATTGCCTAACTCCATCTCAGTGAAGCCGCGAAGCCCAAGGCCGGGTTAGGACATAGAGGGTGATGGATGTGTTAGCCGCAAGGCCTCGATATGTTGGCCGTATTGGATTAAGTCCACCTTGACTCCCTTAAATATACGTCCAATCTAATTCGTACATGTTAATCGTATAATATCGGATATCTTTAACTTTCAACTATTAAAACTGATACAAAATAGTTTTGAGGATAATTTTCGTTGACCTAGTCTAACCGTTGAGCTGAGTCAGCATGTGGGGGCCCACATGTCATCCTCTCTCTTATCTTCTTCCTCCTCCCTCTCTCTCCTCCTCTTCCGTTCCCCTTCTCCACAGCGGTGACAGCGGCGGGAGGACGAGGGGAGCAGGGCACGCGACGGCTTGCGCCCACATCCGAAGCTGGTCCTTCATCTCCGCCAAGGACTGCTGCAGCCTTAATGTCGTCGCCGCCATTGCTGGCTAGGGCGCCGGCCGTCGCACGTGGTACCACGCCTCCGACAGGTATGGCCACCACGCGGTGGTGATGGTGGCGCTGCCACTGCCGGTGGCGGTTGTGTTTGAGTTTGCGTCGTCGTTGTCGCTGGTGGAGCGAGAGCCAGCGCCAGTGGGCGTTTCGGTGGCCTTGCCGCGGAGGCTCGGGAGGACGTCGGCGAGGCTCTCACGGTGCTCCTTCTAGTCAAACACAAAGCCCAGGTCCCTGAACCCCTGCACCTCGATCGACTCCAGGTCGCTCGAGCTCTTCCATTTCTTGTCGTGGAACAGGCTTTGGTGTCGGACAAGCGACTGCTGGTTCGGTGCTGAATGATCGCAGCTCGCGCCGCGGCGGCTACCTCCGCTCCCCGCCGCCCGACGTCCTTGGCGTCCGGTCATCCTGCAAGGACCAATCGGTTAACTCAGGTCTTCCAAATCATGCTTGATCGCCATGACAACGGCGTACTTTTGGGGCATGTGTAGCATACCTTGGTGAGCGTGTACGAGCGGTAGTGTCTCTCCATTGTGCTATGGGTGTGCCTGAGCCTGGACACGCCCGGTGTCGTGGACCCAATGGTCACGGCGGCCGTCGTCGTGGCGCCCCGTTGTGGACGACGTGATGTCCAATGGCGCTGCCACCACTGTGGAGAAGGGAATGGAAGGAGAGAGAGATAAGGGGGAGAGAGAGGGAGGAGGAAGAAGGGAAAGAGAGAGTATTGTGGGCCTCACGTAATGACTCAGCTATTGGACTAGTCCAAGAGTCACGTCAACAAAAATTACCTTTAGTATCATCGAGGGAGTTATTTTATACCGGTTTTAATAGTTGAGGGTATGTCCTATATTGTGATTGAGTGCTAAAAATTAGATTTGACCCTATATTTGAGGGAGTCCAAGGGTGTGTTCGTTTCTAAATGTTGGGAACACATTTTCTCCACGTGAAAAACAAAACGACTCATTAGCACATGATTAATTAAGTATTAATTTATTTTTTTTGAAAAATAGATTAATATGATTTTTTAATGCAACTTTCGTATAAAAACTTTTTGTAAAAAACACACCGTTTAGCAGTTTGAAAAACGTGTGCACGAAAAAAAAGAGAGGTGAATTGAAAAAGTAGGATGAAGAACACACCCTAAGTGGACTTATTCCCCAAGCATATGCGTATCCACGGTCACGGCCGCATCCCACATCGAGGCTTCGGCCCAAAAGATGTCAAGTTTTGGGTCGTACGAGTCTGCATGGTAAGGAATAAGTTCATTTGAAGTCCCTTAACATTACACCGAATTCGATTTTTGCCCTCCAACCACAACATCAAATACAACGGGTCCTTTTAACTTACAAAACCGGTGTAGCCAAGGTCCCTCGACGGTTTGGATGCCGGTTTTGGCTGACGTGGCGTCTACGTGGCTGGTTTGACTTGCTCCCTATACTACGTGACATTGACGTGGCGCTTACATGGCAATTCGATCCCTAAAAAATAATAAAATTTGTCGGCCCACATGTCAGTTACACCAAAAAAATAATGTAAAAATGGTGGGACCCACGTGGGCCCCACGTGTCATTCACACCCTCTCCTTCCCCTTCCCCCTCTCTCTCTTCCTCCTCCCTCTCACTCCCTTTCCTTATGGTCGTCGGCGGCACTGAGATGGCATGGCCGACTGCGGCGGCGGCCGCGGCGACGACGGGGAAGACGACAATCGAGCCGTGAATTGAGGGCACTGTTCGCTGCAAACATGCTTGACTTCGCCTCCCCAGCTGTAGAACCCTAAATCTTTTTGGTTTATTTAAAACCTTTCAAAAAAATTTGGAGTTTAAATTTGGATTTTATTTGATTTTGTGTCAACTGGATCTCAAATCCCACCTTGAAATCCCTTAAAATTCTATCAAATCCGTGGTCAAAATTCAAATTCAATTCTCCAAAAATTTCCCTCAAATTTCAATTCCAAGAAAATCCTGAGAAATTGTGAAGTTCTACTATTCAAATTGGGCCCATTTTCCCCTTTTTCTCCCCTTCGGCCCAACTCCCTTCTCCCTCTCTCCTCTTCTTCTCCCTGCAGCAGGCCGGCCCCCTTTTTTCCCCCGGCCCACGGCCGGCCCAGCCCACCCCTATTCCCCTTCCCCTACCTCCGGCCGGCCGCACGTGCACGCCACGTGCTCGACGGAATGCCGAGCCGCACCGCATCACGTCGCCTCGCGCCTCGCGCCCCGCTGCGCATCCCGTCGCCGCGCGCACGTCCCGTCGCCGCGCGGCGCCGCGCCCGTGTCCCGTCGCAGCTCGGCGCCGGGCCCGCGTCCCATCCCGCCCCGAGCCCCGCGTCGCCGTCCCGTCGCCACTCGGCGTCGCGCCGATAGGGTTTTGAGCGATCAATACAATTCGGCGCATCGCCACCTTTTACTCTGTTACGGTTTCTTTATCAACCGGCGGAATTTGGCACCTGACGCGGGGCTGCATCGGCTGTCGATCTCCGGCGAAGGGGTAAGTCCAATGTTCCGTCGGTTCAGGCGATTGTATCATCTACGTCGGCGTCGTTCAAGGCTGCATCAGTACATTCGACCTCTTGGATTGCTCTGGTTTGGATGATATATTTGCCTGGCTATTTATCATATGTCTTCTGTTAATCTAGTATTAGCATCTCGATTTAGCTTTATCGGCTGCTTCTCGTTTTAGGGTTTCTGCTGGTATCGACTAAATCGTCTTGCTAGATTAGATTAGCTTAGGCATCTACCACCCTGAAAATCAGTCAAGGGCTTGATCATCTAGATACCGTGTTTCTTTACATACTTAGTGCTGCATCAGTTGAGTTTGACCTACTAAGTCGTGCTTAGAACCATGAATCTCTAGCCTGCTTTTTGATTGCCGATAAGGGTTTCATCGGGGTTTCAGCCGATGAGTTATCTGGACGTTGCATCGGCTTATAAGGATTGCATATAAGTTGAATTTAGCCGATGACAACAAAGGTTTCACTGTTTAATCTAATCTTGTGGATTTTATGGCATTGGATCTATGTTAGATTCACTTCATCGGCTATGCTATGAATATATATAATCTCTCTCTTGAGGTGTTTTTAGACATAAGTGATTTATACTGTCTCGGCGCCCTGTCCGATCTATCCCAATCACTTGGTTTAAATATATTTTGAGATTTAGATTATGTATCATTGATATCTACAGCCGATCGAGTATGTCTAACTTTCGTTTCACTTTATCAAGTCATTGCCGATCTAATGCATATTATCATCAGCCGATTGTCTCTTTGTCAAGTGTCAGAATCTACATTGAACACATAGCCGATAGCTCAAAACCCTATCGCTATCGGCTGTTATCAGGATCGGCTGGAATTACTACATCGGCTATGTTGGCCGATCGGTTCTTTGATCTGTCGTTTGTATATCTTGTCAGTTGCAGGATCAAACTGACTGGCACGCCCGCATCTCACCAAGATTTGGACCTGCACTGGAGCTAAGCAGATCTCCCAGGCCAGTGTGTGTTTTTTGCATCAACACGCTTTTGGCACGCCCGGTGGGACCGTGTTTTTGACAACAGATTTTTACGCGGCTCGTGGAACTCACAATCGCAACAATATGTCTGATCAAGAAGTCAAGGCCAAGGAAGAACAATCTCTCAAGCTGATAAAGGAAGAAGAAGAGCCGATGGATGATGAGATGCTTCAAAAGATAGTTGATGAAATCGTTCGTCGCGCTGTGTTTGATCGATCTGGAGTTTTGGTGAGTACATTACATGGTTTGATCGAGAAGATAGTTCCCAGAGTGATTGCCTTAACAAATCAGATTGGGGGGCAAATCGACGAACGATTTCAGCATCATCGGCAACAGCGACATTGGCTTGGGGGGCAAATAGATCAGCATCAGCCTGGAGAGCCACATCAACAATATCGGCCAGAAGAAGCTCAAAGATATCAGTCTAAAGAAGATTGGGCCGATATGATTGCAAAAGTAATAGAGGAACAGTTTGGAATTAAACCTAAGGATCAGACTTCTATGTATCGGCTGCCATATCCTGAGTGGTTTGATAGGGTGTCATTGCCACATCGATACAAGGTTCCAGATTTCTCCAAGTTTTCAGGGCAAGATGATATATCTACAATGGAACACATCAGCCGATTCTTAGTGCAATGTGGGGAAGCATCGGCTGAGGAAGCTCTGAGAGTTAGATTTTTTCCACTGTCTTTGACTGGATCGGCCTTCACATGGTTTTCATCACTACCATCAAATTCCATTAGAAGATGGGCCGATCTTGAGAAGCAATTTCATGACTACTTCTTTGCTGGCGTCAGTGAGATGAAACTTTCAAATTTGATATCAGTGCAGCAGCAAGAAGGAGAATCGGCTATGGAATATATACAAAGATTTCGTGATGTCCGCAGCCGATGTTATAGTTTGAATCTAAGCGATGAGCAGCTAGCAGATCTTGCATTCCAAGGGTTATCAGCATCTATCAAGGATAAATTCTTTTGCCACAAGTTTGACAGTCTAGCTCATCTAATGCAGACAGTATCGGCTCATGAAGGCCGATTGCAAGAAGCAAAAGAGGATCAATTTTGGAGTCACAGAAGATAATTTTGAAGCATGAGTTCCCATACTCCAAAACTGGGGGGCATGTGTTAACGACGAAATTTGGTAAATCATGCATTGGATTCAGAGTTAAAGCCGAAGCCGATTGGAGGAGATAAGCGATTACAGAAACAGAGTATGAATCGGCTGCAAGCCAAATCGGCTACGGTGTGCATCGGCTGAAACAGAATCGGACAAGGATAGCCGATGTAGCCGATTCCGATAAGGAGATGGCAGGATCATTGTCGGGTTCGGTTGATGTGCTTCATGAGGATTGCCACGTGCGGATTGAGTCCGAAGAAGGCAATTGTATCTATTAATTAGAATATTTGTTAGTTTCCTTTTATCTTTAGGAAAGTGTGTTTAGTGTCCCTTAAGGACTTTATGTTTTTCTTTTATCTTTAGGAAAGTTTCTTTCTTGTCCTACAAGGACTAGTATCTCCCCATGGGTATAAATATGTACACCCGGGGTTATTGTAATCTATCAACTCTCGATCAATACAATTCGGCGCATCGCCACCTTTTACTCTGTTACGGTTTCTTTATCAACCGGCGGAATTTGGCACCTGACGCGGGGCTGCATCGGCTGTCGATCTCCGGCGAAGGGGTAAGTCCAATGTTCCGTCGGTTCAGGCAATTGTATCATCTACGTCGGCGTCGTTCAAGGCTGCATCAGTACATTCGACCTCTTGGATTGCTCTGGTTTGGATGATATATTTGCCTGGCTATTTATCATATGTCTTCTGTTAATCTAGTATTAGCATCTCGATTTAGCTTTATCGGCTGCTTCTCGTTTTAGGGTTTCTGCCGGTATCGACTAAATCGTCTTGCTAGATTAGATTAGCTTAGGCATCTACCACCCTGAAAATCAGTCAAGGGCTTGATCATCTAGATACCGTGTTTCTTTACATACTTAGTGCTGCATCAGTTGAGTTTGACCTACTAAGTCGTGCTTAGAACCATGAATCTCTAGCCTGCTTTTTGATTGCCGATAAGGGTTTCATCGGGGTTTCAGCCGATGAGTTATCTGGACGTTGCATCGGCTTATAAGGATTGCATATAAGTTGAATTTAGCCGATGACAACAAAGGTTTCACTGTTTAATCTAATCTTGTGGATTTTATGGCATTGGATCTATGTTAGATTCACTTCATCGGCTATGCTATGAATATATATAATCTCTCTCTTGAGGTGTTTTTAGACATAAGTGATTTATACTGTCTCGGCGCCCTGTCCGATCTATCCCAATCACTTGGTTTAAATATATTTTGAGATTTAGATTATGTATCATTGATATCTACAGCCGATCGAGTATGTCTAACTTTCGTTTCACTTTATCAAGTCATTGCCGATCTAATGCATATTATCATCAGCCGATTGTCTCTTTGTCAAGTGTCAGAATCTACATTGAACACATAGCCGATAGCTCAAAACCCTATCGCTATCGGCTGTTATCAGGATCGGCTGGAATTACTACATCGGCTATGTTGGCCGATCGGTTCTTTGATCTGTCGTTTGTATATCTTGTCAGTTGCAGGATCAAACTGACTGGCACGCCCGCATCTCACCAAGATTTGGACCTGCACTGGAGCTAAGCAGATCTCCCAGGCCAGTGTGTGTTTTTTGCATCAACACGCTTTTGGCACGCCCGGTGGGACCGTGTTTTTGACAACAGATTTTTACGCGGCTCGTGGAACTCACAATCGCAACAATATGTCTGATCAAGAAGTCAAGGCCAAGGAAGAACAATCTCTCAAGCTGATAAAGGAAGAAGAAGAGCCGATGGATGATGAGATGCTTCAAAAGATAGTTGATGAAATCGTTCGTCGCGCTGTGTTTGATCGATCTGGAGTTTTGGTGAGTACATTACATGGTTTGATCGAGAAGATAGTTCCCAGAGTGATTGCCTTAACAAATCAGATTGGGGGGCAAATCGACGAACGATTTCAGCATCATCGGCAACAGCGACATTGGCTTGGGGGGCAAATAGATCAGCATCAGCCTGGAGAGCCACATCAACAATATCGGCCAGAAGAAGCTCAAAGATATCAGTCTAAAGAAGATTGGGCCGATATGATTGCAAAAGTAATAGAGGAACAGTTTGGAATTAAACCTAAGGATCAGACTTCTATGTATCGGCTGCCATATCCTGAGTGGTTTGATAGGGTGTCATTGCCACATCGATACAAGGTTCCAGATTTCTCCAAGTTTTCAGGGCAAGATGATATATCTACAATGGAACACATCAGCCGATTCTTAGTGCAATGTGGGGAAGCATCGGCTGAGGAAGCTCTGAGAGTTAGATTTTTTCCACTGTCTTTGACTGGATCGGCCTTCACATGGTTTTCATCACTACCATCAAATTCCATTAGAAGATGGGCCGATCTTGAGAAGCAATTTCATGACTACTTCTTTGCTGGCGTCAGTGAGATGAAACTTTCAAATTTGATATCAGTGCAGCAGCAAGAAGGAGAATCGGCTATGGAATATATACAAAGATTTCGTGATGTCCGCAGCCGATGTTATAGTTTGAATCTAAGCGATGAGCAGCTAGCAGATCTTGCATTCCAAGGGTTATCAGCATCTATCAAGGATAAATTCTTTTGCCACAAGTTTGACAGTCTAGCTCATCTAATGCAGACAGTATCGGCTCATGAAGGCCGATTGCAAGAAGCAAAAGAGGATCAATTTTGGAGTCACAGAAGATAATTTTGAAGCATGAGTTCCCATACTCCAAAACTGGGGGGCATGTGTTAACGACGAAATTTGGTAAATCATGCATTGGATTCAGAGTTAAAGCCGAAGCCGATTGGAGGAGATAAGCGATTACAGAAACAGAGTATGAATCGGCTGCAAGCCAAATCGGCTACGGTGTGCATCGGCTGAAACAGAATCGGACAAGGATAGCCGATGTAGCCGATTCCGATAAGGAGATGGCAGGATCATTGTCGGGTTCGGTTGATGTGCTTCATGAGGATTGCCACGTGCGGATTGAGTCCGAAGAAGGCAATTGTATCTATTAATTAGAATATTTGTTAGTTTCCTTTTATCTTTAGGAAAGTGTGTTTAGTGTCCCTTAAGGACTTTATGTTTTTCTTTTATCTTTAGGAAAGTTTCTTTCTTGTCCTACAAGGACTAGTATCTCCCCATGGGTATAAATATGTACACCCGGGGTTATTGTAATCTATCAACTCTCGATCAATACAATTCGGCGCATCGCCACCTTTTACTCTGTTACGGTTTATTTATCAACCGGCGGAATTTGGCACCTGACGCGGGGCTGCATCGGCTGTCGATCTCCGGCGAAGGGGTAAGTCCAATGTTCCGTCGGTTCAGGCAATTGTATCATCTACGTCGGCGTCGTTCAAGGCTGCATCAGTACGCATATCTTGTCAGTTGCAGGATCAAACTGACTGGCACGCCCGCATCTCACCAAGATTTGGACCTGCACTGGAGCTAAGCAGATCTCCCAGGCCAGTGTGTGTTTTTTGCATCAACACCCGCGTTCCATCCCGCCTCGAGCCCCGCCCCGCCGCACTCGCTGCCTATAAAAGGGGTCGAGCCCCTCCCCCGCTCCCGCCACCCTCGCCGTCCTCTCTCTCTCCCCCGGTGTCGCCGCACCCTCGCCGCCGCGCTCCCGTCTCCCTCTCTCCCCGGCCGCCGCCGCTTTCCCCGGCCACCGTCACTTCCTCCGGCCGCCGCCGCTCTCTCCCTGGCCTCCGCCGCTTCCTCCAGGCCGCCTCACCGCCGCAACGCCCGTCGGCTCGAGCCGGGCAAGCAAGGGGAGGAAGAAATCCCTCCCCAAGCCACCGACAGGTGGGCCCCGCCCCCTCTCTCCCCTTCTTTTGACCGACAGGTAGGCCTCATCCCGCGCCGTCAACTCAAATGGAATATTCCCTCGCCGTTTAAATTAAATTCCCAGAAAATCCTTTAATCTTTGAAAATCATAGAAATTCAATAGTAACTCCGTTTGACCTCGTTCAACTTCCAAAAATTTTCTAAAAATGAGATCTACACAGTGGCGCACTTGTTTCTTTGATTTGAGCAAGTTTCATTGCCTTTTGTTTAGTCGTTATCCTTTTTGCGTATAGAGCACGTGTATGAGGAAGCTCCGGACGCCGTTTTCGAAGGAGAAGACCCGCATCTTATGCAAGGCAAGCCTCTTTGATCATATTGCTCCTATATTTACAAGTTATTTTGTTTTATAAGATGCATTGTTTAGTGTACACGATAATCTTGTTTAGGCCTCGGATTGTTTATGCAACCGACGGACCGACCTAGTAGTTGCACTCACTGTACTTAGGATATTGTTAAACCTTTCTCTTTGATAGCTCCACTCATGTTTGCGCCGGTATCGTTAGCCATTGGGTACGATTACCGAGGTAGTTTGCTTAGCCGTGCTTACGTTGTACTGTCGTGTGGGAAAACTTGGGTTATTCTAAATCTTATGCTTAAAAATCCAGTACATGGTACCGATGTGTTGCGAAATAAAATGAGTTGTGAAAATGGTGATGATGCGAGGCCATGTCTTTGTGGTTTGGTCGCGTATCATCGTTAAGGACCGATTCCTTTGGGAAATCTATCCAAACACATTACAGTGCGACCCCACGAGTATTTATGGGATGCCTCTGGCTAAGTAAATGGTTATCACATGAAAGTTTGGTATGCCAATAGTTGTGGGATGCCGAGGATGAGGAGACGAAGTTTTGGATCATTATAGCCCTTTTGGGTGTTCTAATGCCTCTAAAGTGGCACACGGTACCAAGTAGGAGTAGGAGGCATCCTCGGTATTCCTGGGTGAATGACGGCTGATCTTGCCTGATACTCAGCTAAGAGACTTGGCCCAACTAGGTGGTATGCGATTTTCATGGGTTAGCTTTGGAAAGGCCTTATCACGAACTTCCGTTGCTGACGGGTACACGGTGTCAGTTTCGTGTCGTGTGGGAAAAGCGTACAACCTCTGCAGAGCTTAATGAACTGTTCGAACAGCCGTGCCCACGGTCAAGGGCGAGTGTAAGGTGTTTCTCATAGCGTAGATTTGTTTGGCAAAGGTTTGATGAAAATGGTTGGTGGGAAGGGATTAGTTCCCAGAGTTCGCCTGTGTGGCACACGGCTAACTTTTGTGGTTAGGAACAGGTCTGTGTGACCTGGGGTGTTGTTTGACACCAAGGTGTTGTTAGGGTCGAGAAGACGTTGTTGTGCTAAGAAAGCTGGGTTAACTATGTGAAATAGTGTTGTTTGGTTTGAACCGATTTGCTATGAAAGTGAAAAGAAACTAATAGAGAAAACCAGTTAATTATTGTTTGTTACTCTTGTGACAAGTTGTTGCAAAGCAACTTGTGGAATGGGACGAGCCGTGAACCTTCTCCCGACAACTAAAATTTTGACCCACTAGAGTTCCTGTGAAATAAATCGTTTTCGCCAAAAAGGCTGCTTTCGCAAATAAAACCCTAGCTTCCCTAATTAAGCCAACATGACATTCTTTCCCCTGGCTTGCTGAGTACGTAAAGTACTCACCCTTGCTATATATACCTATAGAGCTTGGAGATGAAGACGTCGACCCTACCGCCGAGTAGTGTCTCCAGGAGCAAGCCGAGTATGAGGACTTCTAGAAGATTCGTGCCTAGCCCCAAGCCTCGCCTGTGGAATAGGTTAGTTGCCTAGGCATGTCGCCTAGTGCTTAGTCGCTTAGCTTCGCGCCGCTTCTAGCTTCCACTCTATTGACTTTTGTATTGCTGTGTTGCTCATCTATGGGCCTGTCCATGATGGTAACGTTTGTAAGGACTAATTCCAGTGTTGTAATAAAGTAGTTTACTTTGATTCCATGATTATTCTGTGTACCAGCTAGTGTGTCCTGAGACTGGTACTATCTCACAGGTAATGCGTAACACCTCGGCATGAGTTAGCTAATGTTTATGGTTAACGAGTGTCGGGGCGTTACACCAGCGCCGCTAACCGCATCCTCCCCAGCGGGCTCCCACTCCGCGTCCCCACCCAGTGCGCTTGCTTTGACGTCGGGAAGGGGGAGGGGACCAACACCGGGGCTAGCTGGTCGGCGTGGCAAGGGAAGGGCGGTGGACGAGGCAGCCGAGGAGGAGCGGGCCGTGGAGGTGGCGGAAGCGGTGGAGGAAGGCGGTGTTGCGGGCGACATGGAGGAAGGGCCTGCGGGCGAGGTCGGCAGCGGTGCGGAGCAGGAGGAAGACCCCCCGAAGGAGGTCGTCGGTCAACGCAGCAACAGCGACGGCTAACATGCCTTTCCTGTTCTCGCCGCCTCCGCCTATGCACTAGTTGCATCCCGATGATGGTGCCGGTAACATGTCAACTCACCACCCGCCGTTGGCCGTCGTCCTTCTCACTAGCCGTCTCTGAGATGGGAAATGGCGAGGGCGGCTGGGCGGAGGCCGAGCGAGCAGAGAAGCACGGCGAGCTCCAGCTTGGTGGGGTTGTCACCATTAAGGTCGAACTGGAGGAAGCGCGTCCGCGGCCGGCCGAAGCGAGGGCCTTCCCCTTCCCCTCCTCCTTTCCATTGACGAAGCCGGAGCGAGGCCCTTCCCCTTCCCATCTTCCTCCCTCCCGCCGTGGCACCGCGCTATGCCTACCACCACAACCGTCGCTACTGCCTTGCCCCCACCATCTACACCGCCGTTGCCGCCACAGCAGTGGCTGCAACCAAGGCGTCGTTAGGGAAAGAGCAAAGGAGGGGAGAAGGAGAAGGGGAGGAGATAGAGAAGAGAGGGGATGAGGTGGAGGAAGTGGGGCCCACTGATATGTGGGTCCCACTATTTTTTAATCATATTATTTGACTGACATGTGGGTCCACTTATTTTGTTTTATTTTTTAAATTATTAAATTTTGCTTCATGTGCCACGTCAATGCCACGTCAGATGAAGACCGAGTCAAATAGCCACGTAAGCGCCACGTCAGCTAAAACCGTCATCCAAACCGTCTTGTGACTTATTTTGTACCGGTTTTAACAGTTGAGGGACCAGTTGTATCTGGTTTTTCGGTTCAAAGACGAAAATCAGATTCGTCGTCAAGTTAGGGACCTCATATGAACTTATTCCGCATGGTGACGATGAAAATCCCGGGCCAAATACGCTGTTCCTTACACTCAGGAGCTCAAGTAGTCAGGTCCTGCTGCTTCTCACGGTTGCAGTCTTGGTCCCAAACTCCAGGCCCGGTTATAATCTTGTGACGGTGGGCTTCGTAATCAGTAATCACCATGAGTAATCACCAAATATGTGAATAAGAGGAATAGGATTAGAGTTTCACAAAGGGGTCATCTGAACATCTTCGAAGTCAAGTGCAAAAGTAGCGATCTCTTGTGGTTTGTGGGGATGGATCAGGCCTGAAAGTCGTCGGAGAGGTAAATCAGTTTTTGGAATGTGTCCGTTGTTGCGGAGTTAATCATGTGAACCTAACGTCCAAACCAGGTAGTTTCTCAACCTTTTCTTGATGCAGCTAGGTCCTCTGTTCAAACTGCCTAGCTAGCGCCCTGTGTGACTTTGTGTACAGGATTACAGGTTCCACTATGTTGCCAACCAGTCAACAGTTAAGATGCTTCATAGGTACATTTATGTGGCAGAAGATAAGGTCGTAATTGCTGTAGGTGTTCATGAGATTTCGCCAGTGCGTCTCATGTCCTCTTGGCTGTTCATACGGATTAGGAACAGTTAAAGCATTGCCTACTACACGGGTGCAGTGTACAAAATATATTGGACATGGCAATTCGATGGATTTATTTACTACTCCTACTAGAAACGAATGGATGAGCCTCTACGACTACAAGAAATGGAGAAATTAAAGAGCCAGCTGCTTTACAATGATTCGATTAATCAATGATCTGGACGCAATTAACCAGATAGGAGTATCCCCAAAGACCATCACATCACGCATTGCTTGTCGGTTAGCACCTTACCCTTTAGGTTAGGAACTCTTACCATCAGAGGACGACCATCCATGACTCGGGTAGCCCCCAGCGACTACAAAGTCATCCTGTCGATGTCTCAATAATCTTCTCGCAGTCAACCTAGCTTGAAACATAGGAGCAGGATGAAATAATGAATGGCCCTTCCTATCTGATGAAAAAACCTAAAACTCACTAGTCAGTACAACCGTCACCATCGATGTGCATGTAGCGTTGTCCTAACATGCGTGTTCTACTCGGAATTCAGACTGTTTAGGACACGCATATTGACAGTAAAAGTCACTGCTGGAATAGGACGCACAGCAGTGATACCATCCAGGCGATCGGATCGGATCGCATCGGATCATTTTGTATGGAGCAGAATGACCAGCGAGAACGCTTGAAAATTGAAACATCTTTCTTGGAGGGGTCCTTCACTGGAGACAAGATTTGTAGGCAATCACATGGTGGAATACTGGGACGAACTGTTTATTAGCTGCATGCAGCAAGAGTCCGCGACCTACTGAAACGCTGTCAACGTCAGGCTTGACCTCTTCAGGTCATGAGCTAGCACGCCATGGAAGAAACAATGCTCCTAGTCTCTACTAAGTACTATAGTTAATTACATGCATGGGCCATATATCAACCTGGCCAAGCCAAGTATATAGAGGCTGCATATATAGGCTGGCTTTTAGCGTACGCCTCACCCTTTTGGTTGGCGTGTTTGAACTTTATAAATGTGTGTTAATTAGGGTGATCATTTGAGCGTGGAATTAAGGAGGCGGCTGGTCCGGCTCTGGATGGTCAGGTAGCTGCAACCTGGATGGCCCCACACTCCACTGAGATTTGGGGTTGATGTATACACCTTCAATTCGCTGCGATGGCGACGCCTCTTTTGTTTTGTCTCCTTTGGCTGCGCCTTTGTAAGCATGAGAAGTTAAGGTAGTGATTTGTTTAGCATTATTCACCGAAGAAACAACTAATCGGTTTGACTGAATGGATAGTTAATTAATTAATTTGGAATTCTTCTTGGAAACAAATAGGAATTTTGCAAGCTATGGATATTCCGAGGGTCCACTAACTTAGCACAAGATGCACTCATTTTCTGGGAGAATTATATAGTTATTTTTCTTTTCTTTTTGTCTGGAGTAGCTTTTAACTTGCGCATTTTGCACAAACCTTAAAAAATGTGAAATCAATGTTTTGATTTATGTTTTTTATGAACAATTGACATATTGATTTAAATTGGTTTTGATATTTGTGATCTATCGGCGAAGTGGTTTTTGCTCTCTGCATGAGGATGGTCAGACCGCTGAGACAATGGTGTTGAGACTGCAGGTATGGCCATGGTTCGAACTGCCAGCCCAATGGTCTGACCAGCATACTCTTGTTTGTAGTCGGTTTCGAGTTGATGTCTTGATTACTTCTATATTATTTCTATACTATGTTATACTGTTGTATGCTAATGTTGAGTCAAGTTGAGATATAACTTATACTTAGATATGATTTTTTATTTATTCATGTGTAGGTGTGTTTTGAGGACTCGAAGAGTATTGCCGGTAATGGATCGGGAGTTAACTTGGGAGAAGTTGATGTCTGTACGATCAGGAGATCATACGGGATATTAAAACTAGAGAACAATGCACGTGGTAATGAAGATTCCTATGACATACAAGAGGGATTATATGCGTATGGGACGTGGAGTCCAAGTTTGAAAAGTTTGGAGTTTAAATTTGTAAAGGATAAGTTTGATACGTGTAAGGATGAGTTTCCTAAGAGATCAGGAGCACTTACACATGTTGGATTTGTGGTTTTGTGTAGCCATCTCAGGGTATAAATAGAAGAGGGTTGAGGCCTCTCCGTATCCATTTTTTTGTGAGTGAATAGTATTGAGAAAATTAAGGGTTTAGCATAGATTTTGAGTTTAGTTTAAAAGTTGAGAGAGTAGTGTTATTGTTGCACTTTATAAACACAAATAGGAGCAATAAAGTTGATATACTTTCAGAGAGTTCTTTGATATGTGTTTTTTTGCATCTTGGCGGTCACACCGACGAGCGGTGCAACAGATAGCAGCGAAGTAGATTGGACCGGTGACAGGGAGGTAGTCTAACTGAAGGCAGACAGGCGGTCAGACCGGTGGTTAAGCTGTGGTCTGACTGACATTCAACAGGCGGTCTGACTGGAGCAACTTCGTCAGGTTTGAGGGGTTTTTTTTACCGATTTTTTGTGTTTCTATCATTCACCCCCTTTGGTAGACTTAGTTCTTATGTTTCAATCCTATAAAATAAACAAGGTTTGTAATCTTTTGACGTACTTCAAGTTTGTAATCCACCTCTTGATTCACTTTCCATGATCTAGTCCCTCTCATCGCATTCTTAATTTGGCGAGCTCAAAATGTAATGTTTCGTACATTGTTAACTTTTCCTTTTGACGGTTCACTTGGTTTGTGTGTGTGTTGGGAGTAGGTAGTGGCGGAAATAGAAGTAGAACAGCTATGGCCGTAGCCCTACTTCGGAGCCTAGGGAAGACGATCTTAGGATTGAGGACACAGATCAGTCTAAAGACAAAGGTTACTCTTCTTCTTCTTCTATATGAAAAATAAGGATGTAAGTTCAAACTTATTATTCCTTTTTTCCATTCATTTAACCTTATATATTTGATCGCGTTCTCTCAGGTGCGAGTCTATTATTGAGTAACTGAGAGCTTTTTTTCTAGAGCTTCCTTCCCATTTAGGCAGGGTGTTCAAAGAGGATCCACCGTCAACTTAAGGAACCCCAACTCCCAATTTTTCGTTTACTTCTTGTGTAAGATAAAGGCAAAACTATGTAAATTACATAGTTTATCCTAAGTTTAGGAAAATTTTGGCTACGCCCCTAGGTGTTGGGAGTGTTCCCACCTGAACTCCATGTATATATATGTCGACGGGTTATATCCGTAGACTGTATTCTAAGGGTATTGGGGTATGTTGGAACAAGGATATACACAAAGCGACATCAAGCACACAAAAGACAAGGATTACACAGGTTCAGGCCCATCGTAAGGTAATAGCCCTACTCCAGTTTATATGGAATTATGACAAGAACCATAGAGATTACAATAGAGAACAACAGAAATTCTCAAATACCGACGAGATCCCTGATGAGAATATCTCGATAAGATCCAACCGACTAGTTGTTTTCAAAGTCCTCTGGATTGTTTCTGCAATAGCGGTTGCTTGTGCTATGATTCGATGATCCTGTATCCCTTGGGGGCCTTGTATTTATACCACAAACTGCCTTGGCCTCCAAGTAGAACTCGGAGAGTACTCTCAGCCCACGAGATCATAGAGATTGTATCTTCTCCGAATAGGACTCTAACACCTTCTATTCGGAATACAATTTTCCTGTTTGTTAGTTGAATTCCATAATGTTACGGTAATCTTCCCGTATACTAAGGGTATGATGTATCCATATACTTCACAAACCCAAGGATAGGAGGTATGCCTTATCCGTAACCCTGACAGTAGCCCCCGACTTCAAATCAAATAAACTCACAATGTTCTCGAGCCGGAGTTCTCGAATAAATGATGTCGTGCCTACCTAACTGTTCTCGAGTTATCGAGAAGGTATGAAGTATTTGACAACACCATCAAAAAAGCAACGGTCCATCATGAATTTGAATTGAAGTCTAAAAAACTACCAAAAACAAATCGAGAAAATCACGGCGGTTGTTTCTCTTTCTTCCTCGAAATACGAATCGCCGGATATGACTTATAAATTTCAATTCTGAGATTCATTTTGGCTCCTTCCCACAAGTGATCCCTTACACCCTTGCGCTTTCCAACCTTTGCAACTTTCGCCAGTTGAAAACCCCAACTTCGCACTTCGTCTTCAACCTCAACCAAACCAATGGATTTGGAAAAAATCTAGCATTGGAGTGGACGATCTGAAGGCACTGTAGATCGAAGGATCCCTCCCGAGGAAGAAAACCTTGGAACGATCGAAAGAAGGTATAAACCCTAATCCCCCACTAGGCCAAATTGTTCGTCTTGAAGATTTCGCACAATATGGGTTCATGCCTCCTCCTTCCGAATTTCTTCTTCTCCTTTTAAATTTCTACGGCATCCACCTTCTCCACCTAAACCCCAACTATATTGCATTTCTTAGTATCTTTACACACATTTGTGATGCGTACCTTGGGGTACCACCTTTCTTAGATCTGTTTAGATACTTTTATGAGCTCCGATGGATGAAATCCCATAGAATCTCTGGTTGCTGCGGCTTCCACCTTTGAGATGGAATGAAGGCGGAATATATCCCCTTCAACTACCCTTCCTCACGAGGATCATGGAGGTCAAAGTGGTTTTACCTACACGTCGAGGACCGCCTTGCTAGCCTTGCTGTCCCAGATGAGAAGCCCGAGCGCTCTCCTTTGTAGACATCCAAACCTTCCCTAACCCCTTTCCTCAAAAGTTTCGTAGACAAGATCCACGAGCTCCGAGAATAAGGGTTGTCGGGGTATGAAGTCGCTGAAGACTTCATACGTTGTAGAATTCAGCC
Source organism: Oryza officinalis (assembly GCA_008326285.1). Lineage (NCBI taxonomy): Eukaryota > Viridiplantae > Streptophyta > Magnoliopsida > Poales > Poaceae > Oryza > Oryza officinalis. The sequence goes on along the minus strand of BDMV01000002.1, from coordinate 47,593,617 downwards.
CCTTCAAGCTTGCGCTCACCCCGTGCATGAGTACATGGGGGTGCAAGATGAAACACGGATCTCAGTTCGGGGTATAAGATCTTGTACGCACCCCGAGGTCAACTTGGAGGAGGCGATAGAGAAGGGCGGGGCTGACGTGACGCGCGAGGACGTGATATCGGAACACGTTGATCTGGGAGAGAGCGTCATCCCCTATTTTGAACAGTAAACCGCCACTCCTCTTGTAACTTTAAGAACAATTTATTAGTCCTGTCGTCTTCTCGAGAACGATGTCCTTCTTTACTGTGCTTAAGTTTTTGGTGTCGTTATGCCGGTTTTTAGATGTATTGAAGACGAGGTCGTCCAACAAGGAGGATGTCCTCGCGATTCTAATGCCTGCCTCCTTCTCCCCATGCTTTCTCGACCCCGAGTGACGACAACCAAGCCTTGGTCGTTGTTAATTCAGATAGCACGCTGGATCCACAGGGACTCCAACTCAGCTCTCTCCTCAAGCGGAATCAAGGTACGAGACTTGACCTTTGTAGCCTTTTCCCCTGTACACGGGAGAAGCTAATCAAGATCAAATGTCATGCGTAGGCCTCGAGAATACTTTAGAGGAGAGAGAATGTCACGCTGAGTACTAGAAGGCGAGATTTGAGAAGGCGGAGCTCAAGAAGATGGCCAACACCGCACGGAAGGATCAAGCCGTAGAGGCCCTTTGAGGTAGGGAAGCATGGGTTGACGTGTAACGCCCGTTTTGTCGTGGCGTTAGCGGGAAAACTAATCTCTAAAAACCCTACTTGCGAAAGTTTGCTCTTCGGTTGAGTCTTGTCGTGTGCCAAGGTCTCGTGTTTCCCCTCTCGTCTCAATCCCGGAGAATACCGCGGAATCGGATTTCGAATCCGAACCCTAAATCCTTTCAAAAATCCTTCTCAGAAAAAGTCTGCTTAACCTCCCTCCTTCCTCGGGTCGATTCCCTCTCGGCCTACTCCCTCTCTTCCTTCCCTCTCGGGCCGCAGTCCGGCCCAGTCCACCCTCTCCTCTGCCCCAGCCCGGTCTCCCCTCGCCCCCTCGGCCTGTCCCCCCCTTCCTCCTCCTGGGCCGCGCGGCTCGGCCCGGTCCGCCCCAACCTACGAGCCCCCCCCGGTCGCGTGCGCCGCACGTGCGGCTGAGAGAGAGAGCCCTCTCTCTCTCTCCATCTCCCGGGACCCCCCCCCGCGCCGTTGCCCCCGCGCGCGCGCCAAGCACCGGCGTCACTCCCGGCCCCGCGCTCGCGCGCGCCGCGTGCCGTCCTGGGGGAGAGCGCGCTCCCTCCCTTCCCTCTCCCCGTGACTTTTCCCGTTTCGGCAAGGACCGGCTCCCCTTTCTTCTCCTCCCTTTTTCTTTTTCCCCGGTCGTCGACCGCCGCCGACGTCACCCACTGCGCAGTAGCGCAGAGAGCGCCAGCGCGGTCCCCTCCCCGCGAACCGCCTCTCCCTCGCCCCCCCCCCAAACCGACCTAGCCGCTCCCCTTAAATTTCCCCTCCGCCGGCCGCCATAGCCGCCTCTCCCGAGCTCCACTCTCCTCCCCGCTGCCGCTGCCGCCCTCGTCGCCCGCCGCCGCAGCCGAGGGCGCCCAATGGAGCTCCGGGCACCGTCTCCCTCCCCCTCTCCCTCGGCCGGAGCCGCGCCGAGTCCACCGCGCGCCGTCGGCCATCCCTCACCGGCGAACTCCCCTATTCCATGGTAACCTCCTCCTCCCACCTGTCTCCCTCTTTACAAAATGCTTGGAAAACTCGACACTTGGGTCGGTGCCTTCAAAATAAAGTGAGTTTCTAAAACTCGCGGTGCGGGAGACGTACTGGAGGTACGGTCTGCCCGTTCTCGCTCTAAGGACCGATTCCTTGGGAATTACATCCGAGCATATGTCAAGTACGACCACATGGGTGATATGGGACGCCCCTGGCTGAGTAATTAGCTAGGCCAGGGAAATCTTGATGCCAAGGGACAAGTGGATTCGCTGGGGTGGTGTCGGGGAGGACCCCTGGGCTTCCTGGCACAGTATGGTCTGGGACCTAATCTAGTGTTGGTCCCTGGGACCCCTCCCGTTGGCATAAGATGACCCTGAGTCGGCTTTCGAAATGCCTTGTCGTGAAAGCCTCAAGGTCGCCAGACGTGGTTGAGAATCACGGGCTGGGTGGCTCGAGGTTAGTAACGTCGTGTGGGTAAGGTGTACCCCCTCTGCAGAGGTTAATAACTGTTCGAGCAGTCGTGCCCACGGTCATGGGCGGATGTGAGGTGATTCCATAGTGTAGTTTTAATGGCTACTTTGTGAATTGTTGTTGGTGTGAGAAACTCCTTTCTGTGCTTAAGTATGGCTGTTGGAGCAGCCGGTGTCGATGAACGATTGGCAGGGCGCCTCTCGTTTCGACGTGCTTGATTTGTGGCTGTTGGAGCAGCCAGTGTCGGTGAACGATTGGCAGGGAGCCTGTCACGCCCGGAAAATACCTTTCCCGAACGCTAGTGTATTAATCCCCGTCCCAGGAAAAGCCGGGGTACACCACACAAACTTGATGCAAAAGACACATCTTTATTAATTATCGCGATAATATTTACATTATTACAAAGGCACATAAGGCCTGACAACAAAAGAAAAACAGCAGCGGACTAGCGGGCCTACGGCTCCATCTTCACAAGCGCTCAACTGGGGTATAAGCCAGGACTCCACCTAAGACTTCTTCTTCGAGAGCTTCTCAGACTGGAGGGAGAAAAAGGAGCAAGGCTGAGTACAACCACCGTACTCAGCAAGCCATGCCGGGAAAAATGCAAATATAATGCTAGGGAGTACAAAGGATTCATATATAGGGATATTTTGCATAAAACCAGCATTTCGAAACATTTAAATATTTAAAGGCATTTTAAATCAACACGAACCTATTTCTAGTCAAATTATCATCAAGCTGCGCACCGACGCGATCTTGCCTTATCCTAGGCCAACAGGTACTAACTTCAGTTATTTTAGTTTTAAACAGAATCAAATTCTAACTTGGGTACATTGCTCAGCTTGCCCATAACCGAGGGCGCGGCTATTCGAATAGATTAAACTCTGATCAGAGGTGTACATCTTTACCCACCAGACATGCCTTTCTCACGTGTTGCGACGTGCCACATGCCACCACTGCAAACGAACGAAAGCCATGACATAACCTACCACCTAGTATTGCCCTAAGCGAAAAATACCGACATAGACTTCCCCCGCCAGGCGCCCTGGGTCGAGCAGACAGTCTATGCCCCCGGGCGTACTGCTAGAGACGTCAACCCCATCAAGGGCTTCATTCATCTCTATCCGTGTCTTTTTGCTCATGGCCATCCTAGACGACAAGTTAAGCCTTACCCATTAGACAAGTGGTAGTACGGAATATGCCTTGCAACAGAGGCCTGAAGACCGGTCCTTATGACGGCCGAGGTGCGACTAACAAAACCAAGCACCTCGAGCCCAGCTGAAAACAAGTTTGGGAATTTTGAAAGGGGAGTCCAACATGTCCAGGCTACCAAGCCTTTAATCCAATTAATCAAGAACATAGTGTTATTCCCAAAGTCTAGAGATTATAAAACAACTAAATGTTTTTATTGAAGCAGGGCTAAGCATAATCCTAAAATATCTAGTAAGCACCACATATAGAGTTCTTACTACCTGGTTTTTGTTACCTAGGGTTGTCAAAGGTAAATACACAATAATCAATAATAAGGCTATAACAAGGATTGTAGGAAAGGCTAAATAAAACAGTTATAACACGGTAAATTTAATAAAGCGAATGGAATAATTTAAATTAAAATACTTTTCACAAACTGGGATTCAATATGCTCAAGGAGAGCGTGACTTGCCTTGCTCAGGGAAAAAGGGAGGCTTCTGAAGCTTCAGCGGTGAACTCAAACTGCACCACGGGAACTCCGGAACGACAGCAACTACACAAACAAACAAAACAAAGCTACAACACTAAGAAAGAAACGACAACAGTACATAAAAACAACAGACACGGGTTCTTTAAGTTATAACAAAAACTAAACAGTTCGGAACGGGTCAATTTGGAGCTCGTATGGCCGAGAAACGACCATCCGAAATTTAGGTGTAATTAAAGTGGAGATTTCCGAGTTGTTTAGTTATTATTGTACCATTAAATTATGTTTAATGCAACATCGCTCGCGGAAAGAAAGGATCGAGCGACCGGTAGCCGGGACCCACAGGTCAGACGACTAGTTCACCGTGGATCAGGTTCACAGAGACGATCCACGGGAAGGACGGAATGAGACCATATGTGTCAACCGAAACAAATGGCCGAAGAGCGGGCCTCACGGAAATGCCACGCGGGCTGCACACGTGGGCAAGCACGAGGCGGCCAAACGGGCACACGAACACGACCACCACACGTGCACGCGAAGACCGCACGAACAACCGTCGACACCGGTGAACGAGACCGGGGCCGACAACAGTACGACGGGCACGAGGGCCACAACACGAGGGCTACACGGGAAGGACGAGGACGGGGCAGCGAGGAGAGGGGTCCTTACCACAACGCGACGATGGCGACTACCGACGACGAACGGAGCGACGACGAGGAGGACGGCTTCGGCGGCAACCCTTGCGCGAAGGCGAGGACGAGCTTGACGACGCGGGGCCGAGGACAAAGGTGACGACGAGGGCAGCAGCGACGACTCGGGGACGATGCAGACGAACGGGCAGCACTCGACGAACTTCGGGCTTGGCGAAGAGGCGGACGACGACGGCACGAATGACCTTGATGACGCGGACAGCTTCGGCTTGACGAAGGGAGGGCCGACGGCTAGCACGACGACCGGTAGCCGGTGGCAGCGATGGCGCAGCGGGACGACACTCTGGCAAGGAGGAAGGGGCTGCCGAAGGACAAGGACGATGACGACAATTGGAGACAGCGCAGCGACTGCGCTACCATGGGTTGCCGGCGTCCACGGTGCTCCGGCTGAACTCGGACAAGACGAAGGCGAGGCCGGGAGAGATGGGAGCAGCGGCAATGTCGGGGGAGGCGACGGCACGGTCGACGCTGCTCCTACCAATGGGGAGGGCAGCCGGAGTTGGCCGGCGCGGTGGAGAGAGGAAGCCGCACGGGGAGACGAAGAGAGAGCAAAAAGGGCTCGGGAAATGCAAAGGGGAGGGAGGGGAGGAGGTTGCCGCGCCATTTATAGGCCGGAGGAGAGGAGGGGACGGCCGGGAAGATGAGGGGATGGTCGAGGAGAGGAGGGGACGGCCGGGGAGGTCACTGGCCGGCCATCCATGGCAGCCATGCAAGGAGGATTAAATTCAGCGAATTAAGGATGAATTGGAAGGGGAAAAGGTGGGGGAATTGATGAGGGAGAGGAGAGGAACCCATTTTTGCACTTTAATTGGGGAGGAATCAAGTTGGAAGGGAGATCAAGGGTGGAGGCGCTCCTTCTGTTCACGGGAGGGAGAGGAGAAGGCGGCAGCTCGGCTGGAGGAGGAAGACAACGATGTCTTCCCTCCCTGGGCTGGCTGGGCTGCGGTGGGGAGGAAGGCAGGCCGGCGGGGGGGGGGGCGGCTGGGGCAAGGGGAGGGGAGGAGGACTTTGGGCCTAGGGGGAAAAAAATAGCCCAAGAGGGAGGGAGAGAGGGAGGAGGAAAAGGAGACTTTGGCGGCAGGCCGAGGGAGAGGAGGACTTTGGGCCGAAAGTGGCCCAAAGAGAGGGAGAGAATTATTTTTAGGTTTTCCATTTAATTAAGTCTGAAATTGGTTATTGTTGCATTAAAATTATTTCTTGTGCTCTGAAAATTCACGTAAAAATTGACGGACCAATTTAGGGTATGGAGAATTTAGGAAAAATACTCCAAGCCACTTTCGAATTTTTCTTGCTCGTATTTTAGTGTTTTGCCATTTTCTTTTTGAATTTTAATTATTTCTATTATTCCTTTTAGAAAATGATTTTTAACTCGGGATGAATTTATCAGGACGTGACAGAGCCTCTCGTGCCGACAAGTTTCAATCGATACAATTTCACTGCTCCGGCTGGATGAGACGCACTTTCTCGTCCGTGTCGTTGAAAAGCACTCACTTAGATGTTTCTGAAAGCCTTAAACTAAAATCAATTGTGAAAAACAACTGACTTTCCTTTGAAGCTTGCATTAAACACTTAATTCCCCTGACTTGGTGAGTACTCCCGTACTCACCCTTGCTCTATATAAATAAACCCCCCCAGTTCTCGAAGACGAAGAGGTGGACCCTGCTGCAGAAGAGTTCTTCCAGGAGCAAGCAGTCTACGAGCAGTAGTAGGATTTCGGCCTTTCCCCAAGGCTTTGCTTGTGGCTTAGGGCCAGTCTTTGCCTTTTTCCGCTTTCGCCTTTTTGTACTGTTGTTGTGAACTCGGGTTCTGTCTGCAGTTCCAACCCTGGTTGTAATTCTACTCTTAATAAAGAGACCACTGTTGTTGTGATATTCTATCTTCCTGTTGTACCAGCGCTATTTCCTGGGACTGGTACAGGCATACAGGTTAATTTGGATCGCCTTATTCTGGCCTCCGTTCGGGGCTAGTTTGGGGCGTGACAGAAGATGGTATCAGAGCGCAGCTTTGGCCTTAGGACGAAACCCGACGTTAGATGACCGTAAGGATGCTAAGTTCTAAAAAGCTATTTGCAAAAAGCTCGGTTCTTTTCTTCTTCTCTTACTCTGTTTACAAAACTGGTTATTGACTTCTCTTTCTTTTTCAAAATTGTAGATGGCAGTCAACGCCACCCACAGTTCCCACGGCGTTGGTGAGGGTCACCACGTCGACCAGCTGAGAGACCTCGCTGGCTTCCTTGGCTTCTCTTGTCCCGAGTACGCTGGATACTCCGTGGATCGCTTCCCTCCCCGCTGTGAGCTGTCCGTGTACCTTTACCCCCGCGGAGGTACACACGGCGCTGGCCTTCGCCCTCACCATTTCAACTTGGCTCACCCCACGCTCCAGCTCGCGTACCAGGACCTCTCTTGGACCGCTCTGCGTCGCTTGGCCTACGACTACCGTCGTCGCCTTGCAGGTTCGGCCTTCTGGCTGATCCCGCAGCTCCCTCCTGGCCGTGCAGACAGCCGCTACCCTTGCCCTTACCGCGAGTCGCACCCTGCGCTGACGCGCATGGTGGAGCTTTTAGGCGCTCAGGCCACTCAGCACGACCTTCTCCTTGAGGCTTACCGCTCTTTGGCTCGCCGCTACGCCGCACTAGAGACCCGCCTTGCTGAGGAGGGTGTCACCTCCGTGGACACTACCTCCTAGGACTCTGGCCGCCTTTGCCACTCCAGCCACCTGTCCTTCTACAGTTCACGTGGCTCTGCTCACACTCCCAGCGGCCCACACTCTCCTAGCCCGCGTGTGCCGTACTCGCCAGTTTACTCTCCCTACCCCCACCGTGCCAGTCCCTCCTACACCCCAGGCCACACCCCAGTCGTCAGCCGCCGTGGGCTCCGACTGATCCGCACCGCGCGGAAGCGCGTTGTGGGCTCCTCCACCGTGTTCCGTTTCGACTACCCAGCTCCTACCCCGCCAGCAGGCCGTCCTGCTGCCGGCCCTCGATAAGTTCCGCCGGTCCCTTCGCGTGCGCCGATCGACGTGTCCTCTTCAGACGAGCCGACCACTGGAGCCAGTCAGGTAGGAGAGCAGTAGAGTTCGTCTGCTGCAAGTGAAGTTCATGTGCTAGACCTTTTGTACTGCCGCCAACTCTTTTGGAGTCGTGGCGAGGTAGTGCGTGAGTGTGTTGTTGTGGGTGTTGTCTGGTAGTCTAGATCTCTGAGGTGGTGTGCGTACAGTCAAGCTCGGCGCAGCTCTGTGACTTGTCCACACCCGTTGTATTAGGTGCTTTCCGAGTTGAGAAAAGCTTTGTGACTAGTGTGTGCTTTCCGTGCTCGTTTACTTTACTCCTTCCCTTTTTAAGTTCTGTTCTGTCTTCTTACCCCGCCCCTTTCTGGGAGATTAGATGGCTGGCCGTCCCCGTCGTGTGGCTCGTGCTCCCACTCGTTTGGGTTACGAAACCCGCAGGAAAGAACCAGAATCGGAAAATGAGTCAGGAAATGAACCGGTCAACGCTCCAGCTTAGGCAGACCCTGCAACAAACCGTGCACAGGACTTACCCCCGCCTCCCCAGCTTCAGGCAGATTACCAGCACATGATGGCAGTTCAGACTCAGATCTTGCAGGGCTTAGCCCAAGCCATTGCAGGCATCCAACAGAATTTGCAGCCGCAGGCTCCGCACCCAGTGCCCTTCCATAATAACAATCACAGATCTAAGCTGACCAACTTCCTAAGATCTCATCCCCCAGAATTCTCCCATACCGTCGAGCCCGTTGAGGCCGACGATTGGCTAAAGGATGTCGAGAGAAAGCTCAACCTAGTGCAGTGCACCCCGGTAGAGAAGACAATGTTCGCTACACACCAACTGAGAGGCTCTGCAGCTGACTGGTGGGAGAATTACTGCAATGCCCATCCGGACGCAGTCAACATTGAGTGGACAGAGTTTGCCGAAGCCTTCCGTGCAGCTCATGTGCCCGAAAGCACCATCGACATGAAGAAGGAAGAATTCAATCGCTTGAAACAAGGAACAGGAAGTGTCAATGAGTACCTAAGTCGCTTCAACAAGTTGGCTCGATATGCTCCCGAGGAAGTGGACTCTGACAAGAAAAAGTTCAGGAAGTTCTTGAAGGGAATCGCAGTAGGGTTGAGAATCCAGTTGCTTGCCCATGACTTCCCCACTTTTCAGCACATGGTCAACAAGGCCTTGCTTTTGGAGGATGCCAGAAAAGAGGCAACTGAGGAATACAAGAAGCGCAAGTCTACTCACCAAGCGCACCCGTTCTATAGAGCGCCTCGCCCTCGAGTTGGATACCCCATGCAGTACCACCAACTGCTCATCAAGTCAGTCGCCAACCTGGCTTTACTCCCCGTCCGCCGGTACCTCGCCTAACTCCGTCGCCCCAGCAGCATGCTCCTAGTGGCAATACCGCAGGAAACAGTGTCACCTCTTTCAATTCGCCCTCAGGAATGGCGAATGTGCAATGCTTCACTTGCAAACAAATGGGACATTACGCCAGACAGTGTTCTCGAAACCAGGGAAACTCTAACTCCGGACGCTCCGATGCTTGTTTCCCCAGGGCCCCAGCACCTGCCCCGTCCCGTCCAGTCACTCAGACAAGTGGACAAGGTTCTCGCGCCTCCAACAACTTTGGACGAGGTCGAGTGAACCACATTCAAGCTAAAACCGCCCAAGAGGCCCCCGACGTGGTGATGGGTATGTTCTCTGTCAACTCCATACTCGCGCTCGTTCTATTTGATTCAGGAGCTTCTCATTCGTTCATATCGCAAGCTTTTGTGAAAAGAAATGGTTGGAAAACACAAAATTTACAAGTACCTATGGTAATACATTCCCCTGGAAGGGATATAAGGGCAGATAAACTATGCCCCAAGGTTGATCTAGTGATAGAAGGGGTTAGCTTCGCAGCCAAACCCATAGTCCTAGACTCCCAAGGTCTGGATGTCATCCTAGGGATGGATTGGTTGGCTAAGCACAAAGGACAAATAGATTGTGCTGTAAGAACCATCACTCTGCAAGGACCCGGAGGAAGACAAGTGCGTTTCACTCCCCTCCTTTTCGGAAACCGACCAACTCTAAGTTGCTTGCAAGCCACTCCTTTGAATTTGGTACCCATAGTCAATGAGTATCCCGATGTGTTCCCAGAGGAACTACCAGGAATGCCACCGGATCGAGAAATCGAGTTCTCCATAGAACTTGCCCCAGGCACAGCTCCCATTGCCAAGAGACCCTACAGAATGGCCGCCAACGAACTGGCAGAAATTAAGAAACAGAACGAAGAACATCAGAACAAGGGGTATGTACGACCCAGCTCGTCCCCTTGGGGAGCCGCAGTGTTCTTGGTAAAGAAGAAAGATGGCTCTGAGAAAATGGTGATAGACTATAGAGCTTTGAATGAAGTAACCATAAAGAATAAGTACCCCCTACCACGAATTGACGATTTGTTCGACCAATTAGAAGGAGCCAGAGTATTCTCCAAGATCGACCTACGATCTGGGTATCACCAACTTAAAGTCAGACCAGAAGACATCCCCAAGACCGCTTTCTCAACGCGGTATGGCCTGTATGAGTTCACAGTGATGTCCTTCGGACTCACCAACGCTCCAGCTTTCTTCATGAACTTGATGAACAAAGTTTTCATGGACTACCTGGATAAGTTCGTTGTGGTCTTCATCGACGACATTCTGATTTACTCAAGGAATGAACAAGATCATGCAAATCATCTACGGAAAGTGATGGAAAGACTACGAGAACACCAGCTCTTCGCCAAGTACTCGAAGTGTGAGTTCTGGTTGGATAAAGTAGCCTTTCTTGGCCACGTCATCTCCACTAAAGGTGTTGAAGTAGACCCCAGTAAGGTTGAGACCGTCCTCGCCTGGATCGCACCCAAGACGGTGTCTGAGATCCGTAGTTTCCTCGGTTTAGCAGGTTACTACCGAAGATTCATTGAAGGATTCTCCAAACTGGCCCGACCAATGACGGAACTGCTAAAGAAGGAAAAGAAGTTTGAATGGTCGGAAGCGTGCGAACGCAGTTTTCAAGAACTTAAGAAAAGATTGACGATTGCTCCCGTCCTCACCCTGCCAGACATCCGAAAGGATTTCGAGATCTTCTGTGATGCATCAAGGCAAGGTCTAGGATGTGTCCTGATGCAAGATCGAAAAGTTGTGGCCTATGCTTCAAGACAACTCAGGCCCCATGAGGTTAACTATCCTACGCATGACCTGGAATTGGCAGCCGTGATTCATGCGCTAAGGATTTGGCGACATTACCTGATTGGAAACCGATGTGAGATCTACACCGACCACAAAAGTCTCAAATACATCTTTACTCAGAGTGAACTGAACATGAGACAGAGAAGATGGTTGGAATTAATCAAGGATTATAATCTCGGTATATACTACCATCCTGGAAAAGCAAATGTGGTCGCCGACGCGTTAAGTCGCAAGACCTACTGTGCTACCGCCCTAGTTTTGTCGACCCAGGATGACCTGTGTCGAGAAATCGAGAAGTTGAAATTAACCGTGGTCCCTACCGGAAACCTTGCCAACCTTATAGTGCAACCGACCCTAGAAGCTCAAATCCGAGAAGCACAATCAGAGAACGAAATCATGAAAGAGATGAAGGATAAGATCCGCAAGAAGAGACTCAAAGGTTTTACCATCGACGACCAGGATACTGTTTGGTTCGGATCCCGCATCTGCGTGCCGGCCAAAAAGGAATTAAAGGACCTCATTCTGAGAGAAGCTCATGAGTCTGCTTACTCTATTCATCCCGGAAGTACTAAAATGTACCAAGACATCAAGAAATATTTCTGGTGGGCTGGAATGAAACGAGATGTTGCCGAATATGTAGCCTTGTGTGACATCTGCCAAAGAGTAAAGGCCGAACATCAGAAACCCGCAGGCTTGTTACAACCCCTCCGAATTCCCGAGTGGAAATGGGAAGAGATCGGTATGGATTTCATTACCGGTTTACCGAGAACCCCTAGCGGGTATGACTCCATCTGGGTAATCGTGGACCGCTTAACCAAGGCAGCTCACTTTGTACCAGTGAAAACCACCTATGATGGGAAAAAATTGGCAGACCTGTACATGACCCACGTGGTTTGCCGATACGGTTGCCCAAAGAAGATAGTGTCGGATAGAGGCACTCAGTTTACCTCAAGGTTCTGGCAACAGTTGCACGAGGCAATGGGTACCAACTTTAATTTCAGTACCGCTTATCACCCGCAGACAGATGGGCAGACAGAACGAGTTAACCAGATCTTGGAGGACATGCTTCGGGCGTGTGTCCTAGACTTTCAAGGCACATGGGATCGCTGTCTCCCTTACGCTGAGTTCTCATGCAACAATAGTTACCAATCCAGTATCCAAATGTCCCCTAATGAAGCCTTGTTCGGACGAAAGTGTCGCACCCCGTTGTGTTGGAATGAGGTAGGCGAAGCACAAGTGTTCAGACCTGACGTTCTAAAGGAAGCTGAAAAGCAAGTCAAGCTGATTCGAGACCGTTTAAAGACAGCACAAACCTGACAGAAGAACTATGCAGATAATCGGAGACGTGATCTCGAGTTTACAGTAGGAGATCACGTGTACCTATGAGTGTCTCCACTCCGTGGTCTAACGAGGTTTGGGATGTCCGGCAAGTTAGCTCCCCGCTTTATCGGCCCCTACCTCATCACCGCCAGACGCGGCGAAGTGGCCTATCAGCTCGAACTACCTGAAGGACTGACAGACGTGCATAATGTGTTCCATGTGTCCCAGTTGAAGAAATGTCTTCGTGTTCTAGAGGAACAAGTTCCCTTGGAAAGTATTGAACTGGAGAAGAACCTAACCTATAAAGAGAGACCGATCAGAGTTCTCGAAGAGGCTGAACGTCAGACTCGAAGAAAGGCCGTCAAGTTCTACAAGGTGCAGTGGAGTAACCACTCAGAGGATGAAGCAACTTGGGAACGCGAAGATCTCCTCCGTGCCCAGTTCCCAGAGCTGCACCCATAGGTGCTGAATCTCGGGGACGAGATTCTTGTTAGGGGGTGGTTTGTAACGCCCGTTTTGTCGCGGCGTTAGCGGGAAAACTAATCTCTAGAAACCCTACTTGCGAAAGTTTGCTCTTCGATTGACTCTTGTCGTGTGCCAAGGTCTCGTGTTTCCCCTCTCGTCTCAATCCCGGAGAAAACCGCGGAATCGGATTTCGAATCCGAACCCTAAATCCTTTCAAAAATGCTTCTCAGAAAAAGTCTGCTTAACCTTCCTCCTTCCTCGGGCCGATTCCCTCTCGGCCTACTCCCTCTCTTCCTTCCCTCTCGGGCCGCAGTCCGGCCCAGTCCACCATCTCCTCGGCCCCAGCCCGGTCTCCCCTCGTCCCCTCGGCCTGTCCCCCTTCCTCCTTCTGGGCCGCGCGGCTCGGCCCGGTCCGCCCCGGCCTGCGCGCCCCCCCGGTCACGTGTGCCGCACGTGCGGCTGAGAGAGAGAGCCCTCTCTCTCTCTCCTTCTCCCGGGACCCCCCTGCGCTGTTGGCCCCACGCCGCGCCAAGCGCCTGTGTCACTCCCAGCCCCGCCGCTCGCGCGCCCGCGTGCCGTCCCGGGGGAGAGCGCGCTATCTCCCTCCCCTCTCCCCGTGCCTTTTCTCGTTTCGGCAAGGACCGGCTCCCCTTTCTTCTCCTCCCTTTTTCTTTTTTCCCCGGTCGCCGACCGCCGCTGTCGGTGACATGGGACCGGGGGTATCATGACTAGAGGCTTGAGTAGCCGCTGTCACCCACATGGCCCGGCCCCCTCGAGGGATCGGGCCCGAGGGTGACGTGGCCACCCCTCCCTCTGTCTCCCCGAGGGGTCGGGCCGCTCCCGTTTCGGCCCCGAGGGCCGGGGCGCCCCGACCCCCTGTGATTTTGGCGCCGCGTGTGNCTCCCCGCTGCCGCCGCCGCCCTTGTCGCCCGCCGCCGCAGCCGAGGGCGCCCAAAGGAGCTCCGGGCACCGTCTCCCTCCCCCTCTCCCTCGATCGGAGCCGCGCCGAGTCCGCCGCGCGCCGTCGGCCATCCCTCACCGGCGAACTCCCCTATTCCACGATAACCTCCTCCTCCCACCCGTCTTCCTCTTTCACCTCGGTTTAGGCTTTCCGGTAGCACGTAGAACCCTCCTCCGGGCGCCACCAGGGCCGCCGTCCCCTCCTCCGCTCCCTCTTCGCGCCGCCGTAGCCGCTGCCGTCGCGCATCGTCGCCAGCCGCTGTCGGCCTCCCTCCGGTGAACCCGAGCCGACAGCTCACTCCCTCTCTCTCTCCACTCTATCCCGGTGTGTTTCCCTCCCCTCTCCGGCCTCGCACCGCACCGCCCGAGCTCCCTCCGCCGTCGCCGCCGTCGTCCCGGCGTCCCTTCTCTCTTCCGCCCGGCCGGCCTCAGTGGCCGCCACGTAGGCGCCACGCGAGCGCCAACCGGCGCGCCCCCTCCTCCCGCCGGCCTCCGTGGTAGCCGCGTAAGCGCCACGCGAGCGCCGACGGTCCTCCTCTCTCTGTGCGCTCGGTCCACGTAGACCGCGCCGCTGACGGGCGGGCCCCGCCCTAGTGCCCGCGCGGTGGACGCGGTCCATCGGACCGGCCGCCCGCGTAGGCCGCGGCCTGCCCCGGCCCATCGGCCCCTTCCTCCCTCTCCGGCCCATCGGCCTCCCTCCCGGACCAGGCCGCGCCACCAGGCCGCGCGCCATCGGCCTTCGGCCCATCGGCCGCTCGGCCCATCGGCCTTCCTCCCCTCGCACGCCGATCGGCCATGGGCCGATTCCCTTCGGGCCGTCGGCCCATTAATTCGGCCGCACCCATACCATTCCATTGGGCCGTTCTCAGCCGCCCGAAATAAAGTCCAAATTGCGTCCCTCCTTTCTTTTTCTTTTCCAGGGAATTAATAATTCCTTTTCCTTTAGACAGAAAATCATTTAATCTTAGGAAATTCATATCTTCTCAACCGTTCGCCCGATTGACTCCGTTCCACTTCCAAAATTCCTCAAAAATCAAGATCTACCCAATGGCACAATTAGTGGTCTTTAATAGGGCTTCTTTTATCGTTGTGTTGAGTCGTCTCGTTTCGCGTGTAGTTTCGAAGCCAGAAGACCCACAGTGCGCAGATTTCGAGGAAGAAGCTCAAGATCTCGAGCAAGGCAAGTCACCTTTGATCAATTGAACCTATAATTTAAATTAAGTATTTTGATTCCACAAACTATGCATTAATTAGGTTACACTTGGCACTTGGCCTCGGTTTGCAATACAACCGGCAGGCCCTACCCAATTGCTGCATTTACCTTCCTTGATTATTGAATACCCTGACACCCTTGTCACCCCTCAGGTGAGATCTCGGTATTCGCACCTCGCGTACGGATATCGAGACTCCCCTCAAAATTTAAAATGATCACCTAGGTAAAACTTGAGTTTACAAAATGCTTGGAAAAACTGACAATTGGGTCGGTGCCGTCAAAATAAAGTGAGTTTCTAAAACTCGCGGTGCGGGAGACGTACTGGAGGTACGGTCTGCCCGTTCTCGCTCTAAGGACCAATTCCTTGGGAATTACATCCGAGCATATGTCAAGTACGACCACATGGGTGATATGGGACACCCCTGGCTGAGTAATTAGCTAGGCCAGGGAAATCTTGATGCCAAGGGACAAGTGGATTCGCTGGGGTGGTGTCGAGGAGGACCCCTGGGCTTCCTGGCACAGTATGGTCTGGGACCTAATCTGGTGTTGGTCCGTGGGACCCCTCCCATTGGCATAAGATGACCCTGAGTCGGCTTTCGAAATGCCTTGTCGTGAAAGCCTCAAGGTCGTCAGACGTGGTTGAGAGTCACGGGTTGGGTGGCTCGGGGTTAGTAACGTCGTGTGGGTAAAGTGTACCTCCTCTGCAGAGGTTAATAACTGTTAGAACAGTCGTGCCCACGGACATGAGCGGATGTGAGGTGATTCCTTAGCGTAGTTTTAATGGCTACTTTATGAACTGCTGTTGGTGTGAGAAACTCCTTTCTGTGCTTAAGTGTGGCTGTTGGAGCAGCCGGTGTCGGTGAACGATTGGCAGGGAGCCTCTCGTTCCGACGTGCTTGATTTGTGGCTGTTGGAGCAGCCGGTGTCGGTGAACGATTGGCAGGGAGCCTCTCGTGCTGACGTGTTTGAGTTGTGGCTGTTGGTGCAGCCGGGGTCAGTAAACGATTGGCAGGGAGCCTCTCGTGCCGACAAGTTTCAATCGATACAATTTCACTACTCCGGCCGGATGAGATGCACTTTCTCATCTGTGTCGTTGAGAAGCACTCACTTAGATGTTTCTGAAAGCCTTAAACTAAAATCAATTGTGAAAAACAACTGGCTTTCCTTTGAAGCTTGCATTAAACACTTAATTCCCCTGACTTGCTGAGTACTCCCATACTCACCCTTGCTCTATATAAATAAACCCCCCCAGTTCTCGAAGACGAAGAGGTGGACCCTGCTGAAGAAGGGTTCTTCCAGGAGCAAGCAGTCTACGAGCAGTAGTAGGGTTTCGGCCTTTCCCCAAGGCTTTGCTTGTGGCTTAGGGCTAGTCTCCGCCTTTTTCCGCTTCCGCCTTTTTGTACTGTTGTTGCGAACTCGGGTTCTGTCTGCAGTTCCAACCCTGGTTGTAATTCTACTCTTAATAAAGAGACCGCTGTTGTTGTGATATTCTATCTTCCTGTTGTACCAGCGCTATTTTCTGGGACTGGTACGGGCATACAGGTTAATTTGGATTGCCTTATTCTGGCCTCCGTTCGGGGCTAGTTTAGGGGGTGACATGACGCCTATCTTGAGAGTTGTTGTCTGGCGCTCTAACTTCTTTGCGAAGAGCTGCGGGTGGTCCATCCTCCTCCCGAGATGTCCATTAGCGGTCATCTCTCATGGATGCGGAGTACGTGCGACCAACTTGTAGGGATCGGCAAGCGAATCGATGACAGCTTGAAGCAGGAGTGTCGTTGCGCTAGCCGGTATGCAGGTGGTCACATCCTCGCCTGTATCCGAGATGGGGGTCCGCAGATGAGCTTAGGTTTTCTTCGGGAGGGTTTCACGCGTTCTTGCATGAAAGCTGATGAGATTGACCGCCTCGCGCCATCCTTCGCTCTGCTGGCTGAGGACGTCTTCTCTACGATGAACTGGCAATGGCCATCTTAGTAGTTTATCTACCTAGGAAACACTTAATATACATGTTAACATTTTGTATATCAGAAATTAAGTAAGAATTGAAATCTATTGTATAAATGTCTGAAAGAAACATAGTATACGAGTACTCTTGCAAGGACTGTTCTCAGTCGACAGAGTATGGTACTCTACCTAGCCCCAATTGTTTTTATGAAAAAGTTGTTTTTCACAAAGACAACCTGAATCTTATAACAAACCAAGTTGAAGCTACGAATTCCTAACTCCCAACCATGAAGTCGGAATAACCAATTCCCGGTTACACGACTTGGTTAATACGCTCAAGTGGGTACTCTAACATAATCAAATCTAACATGGTCATTTGACCCTATATGGCCTGACAAACTTTCACAGTGCTAGGCGTACCCAACCGAGGTCCATGAGACCCCGAAGCTTGCCAGACTAGCGTAAAAGGATGGTAGGATCAACTTCGAGACGAGGCGATATAAGAAAAAGTGTCACTGAGTAAAACACTTCGAAAGAAAGGAAAGTGAAATACTGTATATTATTAAACTGGAGTTACAGACTTTGGTACATCGATTTTGTACATAAAATTAACGTAGTTGGTCGATGTTCCAAGAATTTGTCAACTCACGGCTTTCGTCATCTACTATCTAGAACGCGTCTAGCCTTAAGACTTTGACCACCGTGTACGATCCCTCTCATTTGGGTGAGAGCTTGTTTCGCCCTGCCTGATTCTGAACTCGTCGGAGGACGTAATAGTCGATAGTGAGTGTACGAGCACGAACACGTTTTTCGTGATAGTGACAAAAAGCCTGTTAGTACATAACTGCTTGAATGACAACACGTTCTCGATGTTCCTTTAGAAGGTTGATTTCATTTGCTCGCTGCTCTTCCTGATATTTGTCTAGTACTGTTCGACTCAAGTAGACCAATCTCGTAGCTACGGCCCAAGGACAGGAAGAACAGTACAAACGCCTTGGGCCCCGCCAAGTCGAGGGCCCCATAGCCAGGTATACGTGTAGGTTTGCTATCGCCATACAATTCGTTGATTTCCAGTGGTGAGAGGCCCATGCGTAGCTATGGAAGGCAGAGCAGCAATTTGATTGGTCAAGCCTACATGTATGGCTCTATCCCCAAGGCAATTATCAACAATTATAGTGCTACTGTCACTTAATGAAGGGATCGCTGATATTGATTTTGTGCCCATAAATACTTCAAGAATCATCGACACTATTATAAATTGTTTTATATTTATAATACTACTGACTTATTGCAGACTATTCTAGAAATTTAATTTTATTAAGTAGTACACTATATAGCTTTCAAATTTTATTCCAAAATATAGATAACTTTTCATCAGATGTTAAACAATCACAACTTACTTAAATGAACCAATCACAACCACGTCAATTTAATTTCACTGCTCCTTAATCTCACTAAAAACTCTAAAATACTTAGGATGGAAGAGGTAGCATCTTGTTTTTTGGACTTGTGGTAATGTTGCTAGAATATTATATTGTCAATTATAACTTACTTGATTTGGAAAAAAAGAAAAGAACTCCATTTGGTCATAAATGTTTAAAATTTTGGCCATCAAATTTATATTAGAAAATCTTTATAAAATCAGATAAGTTTATAATGTTATGATTAAAATTTTCAATGCAAGTCTACGCATACTATTTATTTTCTTTTTTTCCATGCTACTAATAGGGAGTTGTCGTCTGGCACCTAATAAAATTGCAGTAGAAATAAACTTAATATAGATATTGAGGGCCCTAATTTTTGTCTCGTCCTAGGCCCCTGAAATGTTAGGACCGGCTCTGAGTATGTTGAGAAGCCCCATGGATCCCCATCGATATATAGGACTAAATAGGAGTGCATCCGATTCACTGTTTGAATTAAAGCTAAAATTTTTCATACTTTGCTCAAGCAATATGGGCATTTTCGTGGCAAGCATTCAGTATGATCCATGATAATTTGGAATTTGCCAATTTGCCATAGCACACTTTCTTTTCAGCATGCTCCTCTTGTTCTTTTTTGTCCATAAGTTTGAAAAATCTTTTGAATGCATTAATGGAAAAACATATCTTGCACAAATTTTTTATCAATAATATATCCTGACCAGCTAAAAATGGGTTAACTACAATTTTGATGTATATCCTATACATAGGCAAGGAGCTACGTAGTATACATTTGAAATTTGACGACGATTTTACGCGTGTTTGGTGAGATTTGCGGGCGATTTGATTTGACCTAGTCTTGACATCATGACATGCCGTATCATTCTTTGATGTACTACCCTCAAGACTAAGTTACTATAAAATAACATGAAGTGGAGATGGTGAGGAGGCGAAAATGACAGTCGAGGACTCGTGTTGGAACTTGAAACATGGCGTTCCCTCTCAGCCTCAACCCAGTTTTATCGTCGCCCAACTAGCGGTTTAAGGATAAAAATATGTGCAGCAATAAGAGAATCCGAAGTTGCATGACAAGAATTTCTACGTCGCCTTCTATTTGTCGATGTTAGATTGGTGCAAACTGCACACTGGCAGAGCTCTTCTAGAGGAAATAGAGAAGTTAGTGAAAGGAATATATACCATGGCTACAATTAATTAGACTTTCGAAGCTTGGCGTGAAAACACACACTTGTTTTCATCACCGGCCTCATGGTTGTGATATTACAGCTAGCTGTTGTTCAAGATTATTATCGATGCTATTATACTGTCAAATTTTAATTTAACAAAGTTACGGTAAGAATTTTACAGCATTAATTGTTCTATGAAAACGTGAGGATAATATTACACACACATGCGGGTGTGCTAGTTTTCAATAAAAAAAATAGTGAGGTTGGAGATTTATGCTGTTCTCCATTAATTTCTTTGAGCCTGTGCGAGGGGCACATGTGAGGTATGAATGTGTCTTTTATGTAATTGTAAAAACATGATGATGATATAGATAAAGATAATATGAGTTGATATTGTAGCTTTAGTAATAGCCACGCAAATACATGGACCACCCTGCTAGTTTATTATCAAGCACTACTACAAAAACGGTTTTTCCGTGCGGGCCGAAAGGCATCTTCCCGTGCGAAAGGCCTGCCCGCACGCGCGAGAAGGTCTAGAAAAAGACCATTTTCGCGTGCGGGCGGCCCAACCGCACGGGAAGATCGATTATCCCATGCGGTCGGCTTAAGCGGCCCGCATGGAAAGATCTATTATCCCGTGCGGTCGAGTTAAGTTGACCGCACGGGATAATAGATCTTCCCGTGCGGTCGCGTTAAGTCGACCGCACGGAAAAACAAAAATTCAAAAAAAAAATAAAAACCCTAGCTATCTCGGCGGCGGCGGCGGCGGCGCGGATCCGGCCATCACGAGCGCACGATGGAAGAGGCGGTGGACTCCGTCGCGGCAGCAGGAGCGGCGTAGATCCGATCGTCTCCTCCTCCTCGTCGTCGTCGTGGGGCCAACGGCGCCATTTCCGGCGCCCTCGTCCTCCTTGTCGTTGGCGGCGACACCGGCGGGGACGGAGATGACGCCGCTCCCGAGCGGCCCGCAGCCCGCCCGCTGTCGGCCGCCGCACGAAGTCTCGCTGCCGCCTCCCGCCGCCACGTTGCCGCTCCTGGCCGCCGCAGGGAAGCGCGGGGCCGCGCCGCTGCTCGCCCGCTCCCGACCGCCGCCTCGTCGGTGGCAGCGTCGAGGCGGCCGCCTCTTGTGCCCAGTGCCCCACGTGCTCGGAGGAAAGGAGAAGAGAGGAGAGGAAGAGAGAAGAGAGAAGTGGAGAGAAAAAGAGAGAAGAGAGAATAAAAAGGAAAGGAACAAAGAGTAGGTGAAAAATTTGAAGTGAGTGAGAGGGAAGGGGAGTTATTTTCCCGTGCGGTCCACTTAAGCGACCGCACGGGAAAATCGATTTTCCCGTGCAGTATCTTAAGTGGACCGCACGGGAAAATTTTTCCGTGCGGTCCCTTAAGTGGGCCGCACGGGATAGTGTGGCATTTCCCGTGCGGTCCACTTAAGGGACCGCACGGAAAAATCCATTTTCCCGTATGGTCGCTTAAGTGGACCGCACGGGAAAATGCCACATTGGTTTTTTCAAGTGCGGCCACTTATGGTCCGTCTGGAAACTTTTGGGAGCCTCGTCCAAAAAAATCGATTTTGTAGTAGTGAAGAGAGCTCGAAAAATAGGCATCACAATATTACACATAGGAAAAAAAAGATAAATATTAACCGTCTAATCATGATAAATGTTAATAAAGTTGGTTAATAAAGTTGGTTAATAAAGTTGTATAATGATATAGATTGGTTAATAAAGTTGTATACAAAATAAGATTGTATCTATGTAAACATGAGCTAATTAAGAATTGTATAAGAAATCTAATACAACTGAACATATGGAAATATATGCTAAAAGTTGTATAGCAAATACAATTTAACTCATAAAATCTACAGTATATAAATTACAATTATAATTATCAAAAGTTGAGAGTTATGTAGCAAATTAAATTCTATTATTATTTAGTCCAGCGAAAAGTTGCATGGGACAATCCACTAGTTTTGCTGCTTTTCTTTAGTATGTCTCAAATTTATTTAATTTTTTCTATAATGAAAGTGTAATATTTTTAAAATTGTGTACTATTTTAACACGTAATTTTACATTTCTAAAGAAGTGTATTAAGGAGAGCGAGTCTTAAGCTGTGTTCGGAGGTGAAGGTTGAAAACTTCATCTCCCCGCACGTAAAACGTAGTGATCCATTAGCACATAATTAATTAAATATTAGTTAATATCAACTTAAAAAAATAGATTAATATAATTTTTTAAAGTAATTTCATATAGATTTTTTTGTTGTAAAAAATACATCAACGGTTTGAAAAACGTACGTGTGAAAAAGAGAATGTAGAAGTTGAGAAGAGATGATAAAAAACACAGCTTTAAAAAAAAGGGTGAACATATGCAATTTCATGGACATGAACACATGGTACAGTGGAGCAAATTTGTGTCCCGACCAAAAGGCAACCAGCGTATCGTATCGTTGAAGCTAGCCATCGTTTTGGTCATCAGGGTCATGCACTGATGCATGCGCCATGACCTTATTCGCTTGCTCAAAAGCATGTTAATGATGATACGATTAGTACTGATTAACTTTTTGTTCAAACTTCCAAATAACTTCCCTGTCAACCAAAGGGAGCTTTTGTACTACTCCTTTCGTATCATAAGAATCAACCTATTATTAAATGTGACACATCCTAATAATACGAATCTAAACATATACATGTCTAGATTCGCAGTAATAGGATATATCATATTCAGTATTAGTTTTATTTTTTTGGCTAGGATATATCTTATTCAGTATTAGATTAATTTTGTATGATACTAGGATATATCATATTTAATATTAAATTAATTTTTATGGGATGAAAGGAGTATGCCGTACGTGAAAGCTAGTAGCAGACGCTTGGTACTTTCGTCTGTACTCTGTACATTCTTCGCGAGGTCCTGCATACTACTGTCGCGTTTCGCCCTTGGTTGGCTAGCGGACATGTTCTGGGGAAGAAAGTGACGCAGGCGCTTTGTATGCATTGACTTTCAAGAACGCACGTATACCAAAGCAGATTATGACTTTACTGTTCTATTTTGATCGGCAGCTGTACCGTATCGAATATCAGAACAGTGTTCGATGAGATCACCTAGCTCGATGTATGTACTTTTGACGTTTATTTTCTGTTCAGATTTGACGAGTTGCAATAGCCTGTTTTCTGTTTCAGCGCCAGGGTTGCAAAATGTCAATGTCCGCACTCCTGAGGTTAGACGTTTATGCCTAAGTGATTCTCCCAATAACATTTTTAGTCATCGAAGAGGATCCAACTGTGCTTGTTCGATCGGCTGAAGTCAACAATTAATAAAAGAGTAAAGATTCGATCCAAACGCACTGCACCATCAGCTGCAGTTCTTGTACTACTTGTTTTGTGTTTACATAACGTTGGTAAATTTTCAGTAAGATAACATGCTTTTGTCTGGTGGAAAAATATTGACCATGCATGGACCATACTTGACTTCCTGCTCGACCATCACGTTTGACCAACCACTATTTTTGCAGGATAGGACAAAACAAACCACTCTTGTCCTCTGGCCACTTGCTCTCATTCTCCCACTTGTTCCTGGATGCTCATATTTTTCTCTCGCCGTCGCCGCCTCACAAGGACCCAAACAGCAAAGAGACAACTCCAGCAGAGACGAAGAAGAAGAGGAATAAGCTGACGACAATAACACGAAAAATAGTACTACTCCGATCTGTGCGTGATGCAACATGCAGGCTGCAGCAGCAGAGTCGTCATGGCACTTAAATATATGAGGTGAAAGTGGCAGTTGGCCAGCCTGAGGAGGAGGAGAAAGGCGTTTGGATTCGATCGATCGGGGGGACTCGGCCGGCCGGGTGGTGATGCGAGAACCCACTCCTCGCCGGGGTGGAAGCGTGCAGTCCACGTCGAGGTGCCACGGGAATAGACAACACCGGGGACCCGCCGGATTTCCTCGCGGATCCATCTACCACGCGGTGAAAATTTCGTCGCCGCAACTGAGTGCGCACACTGGCGTTGGCGTCATCGCGACACGTAATGGGCCGACGCCGATCTTTGCTATGCGCAGAAGTTGCACAGGCTCGTTCTTACGCTTCAGCACGTAACAATAACAACCTATTTCATGTTACGATGGGGTTCTCTATGAAATAATAGCATTTGAAATTTATTATCTATTATATATTAAAAATCTATTAAATTTTTTATAAACACATCTAAGCCGTTATGTATCATCCTATAAACATTTCTAAGCCGCCACGTGACACTTTAATAAATTAGAAAATTTTTAAAAAATTCTAAGAAAAAATAAAACATCTAGCCATTGGTTTTCATTAAATTTGGTGGACCATCAACCATTAGATTTGTCTTCAAGGAAAAAAATCATCAACCAAACCCAGGCTCGTCTAGGCCTGTAGGTATGTACGTACATCGTATGTTACACACGTTTCGCCCTCTCTTTTATCAATTCTTTTCTCCTCTTTTCACCTATTTCTTCTTCTATTTTCATGTTTTATTAGTTCGAAAAGTAAAAATTTTGTATTAAACACAATTATAACTTCTAAATCATAGAACTATTTTTTATCCACTTATATCTTTAAATTATTTATGACTAAATTTACGATCAGAGACCAAATTTCACTATAATTTAACTTTGAAAATAAATGCAATTCGAGTTATATTTTCCGAGTTTTGCCTTGCATAAAAACAACTATAAAAAATATAAAGTAATAACAATGATACATAATTTAAGCAATCAATAAAATAAACATAACTATCAGTAATTTTCCAAAAATATATTAGTTAGAAAACAAAAGTTATGCTAAAAAAAGTAACTATAACATCTAAACCATACAACTAATATATGATCTACTTATGTCTTTAGATTATTTTGCATTTAAAGACCCATACCCACTATAATTATGTTATTTTGGGGCTATATTTTTTGACTTTTGCATGTCATTCAAACAATTATAAAATTATTAAGAAACAATGATAAATATTTTATCATCGTATATAGCTTCACAATAATTAAATTAGATGTATATATAATAATAAAAATAAAAAAATAATTCTGAGTAATGTTCCAAAAAAATACTCCCCCATTCTAACACTATAATAAGTCAAAATAACATTGTTAGATATTTTTAATATCTACTATGAATATACTATAGGAAAAGACAAGTAAAAAAAGATAGATTTTAATCGATCAATAAGGCTTTTATTCTATTTTTAGTTAATAAAGTAATAGCAAATAAAACACATAAATAATTAGAAATGGCGGAACCAATTATATTAGATTTTTAACTAATTATAATTCTTAAAATTACTATTTATCTGTAGCATTACGGCATTCTTCGTATATCATTGCATATATATAAACCACACTAAGGTGGCACTGTATAGTTGGTTCAAAAGTTATGTTTGTTACCATTAAATTTATTTTTTTAACTCAGTATTTTCTTTAAAAAATTATAGCATAGATCACGCATATCACAAGAAATAAAGGGAGGTCTACGGTATGTTTTTGTTAACAACTTGCGTCAATCTGAACCAACTATAAGGAGGACTAACTTGATGGTACAAATAAAACATATTTGTTAACAATAGTAGTTCTTTAGGATTTGTTAAAAAACCCACTAAATATTCAATTAAACAAGACAAAACACCTTACTTTTAATTTACATGGTAGACACGTTTTTCAAACAAACCTAATCTAACTCCATAATAAATAGATCGTAGATAATAGTTTATAGGGATGTATTAAATAGTATATATTTTAAAAGCTAACAAATAGTATGAAAAAAATATCTAATCAATACCGATGAAAAAAATTTATGAAGAAATAGTACTTTTAAAATATGTCAAGTGTCATCCGGTTGATATTCCGCCTATATAATTTTTTCAAACACAATCTATAATACATGGCCACGCGAATGCGCGGGATGCCTCCCTAGTTATCACAAAACCACAATCCCATTAGAACCCCATCGTAATGTGGTAGCGAAACGGTGAGCCACATCATCATGCCACTTCAATCTGCAAGTGGGGTTTGATTTATCAATAACAAACAGATTTTAACGCAGTTTTGTGATAATTTGTAGCTATTTGAAATATGTCACTAATGTTATAGTAAGTCAACAATTTAGTCATTAAAATTTTAGTTCTATGAACTTAAGTCGACTGTAATTATACTAGTACTAGACCGGGTAGGAGAGCCCATAATCATGTATTGTTATAGGGATATAAGTTTTGGGTGAATCACCTTAATAAATAGGGACTCGTATCGTCGTCAAGTTTAGATCTTCTATGACGTTCTTTCGTGTTCCTGTCACCGATGTCCATATCGGTGTCAGTTTTTATAAGAAAATATACAAGGACAGACGTTATACTTGTGCCACTACGTGAACACGTGTACTTGTCCCAAGCACATGCTTGAAAGGGATTGGAGGCTATAGTCTTGAATGCATCGGTAACATACAGTTCATTTATGGTTTTGCTAAACAACCACCAATGTTTTAAGAGATTTACAGATGTACAGTAGAATTCGGGACCATTGGATGTACATGAAGATTCATGCTCCGCCCCTGTAATATTGCAATTCTTGTCATCTCCAGAGTTCTTAAAAAAAAGTTATCTCTAGCGCACTTATTTTCACACCGAGGCCAAGGCTTCCTCCATGCCAGCTGCTTGGGGCTGAGGTCAGCATCGCCTGGATCTCCCGGCACCGCCGCATCATTGACGGGGGCAAGGTCCTCGTCTCCTCTCTGCAACGATCGTCTTCGCTAGCTGGCTGGTAGAGACCATCCACTCTTTTTCAAACTTTATCAGATTGCACAGCCACTGCTTTCTGGAGGCATAATCTTTACCGACGGGACTCCACCACTTCTTTGCCACGGCTTGTCATCCCGTCCACCCTATTGGCCCTGTCGGCTCACTATAATTTAGTGCGCACCATTGACACACCCTCTCTATACCGTCTCACTCTTCCTCTGGGCGGCAACCGCCATGCCCGCCTCGACGGTTTGTCACTCTTTCTCTGGGCGACTAACTCGCCATCAGCCGTCTTCTTCGAGCCCAGCCTCCATGGTGTTCCTCTATGATGGCTCCTCTCATGTCGGTAATCTCCACGAACACTATTGGTGTGCTAGGGAGAGCTATTCTCCTCAGTCACCGAATGGCCCAATCTCTGCCAGGTTCCAACATAGCCGCCATTGGCTGACCCTTTGTCGGCCTCTGTCACCGATTCCCTCGACCTCGTCTCCACCGCCACCAACCTCTTCCTCCAAGCTGTTGCCGTCTCAGGGTGAGGAACCACGCGCCTCCCTCCGGCTGCTTCCCGCCATCTTCGCCTCGGGCGTTGTGACATGGAGGTTGCGCTGTGCTTCGTCCTGTTCTTGAATCTAAAAAATCTAGTAGTTCTACCTACTCGTCGAAACAAACTTTGATGTGTGAAAATGTAGCTAGCGTTCTTGAATGTTGTATGAGTTCGGTATAGCAATGCAGCATAATATTGCCAAATGTACATGCCAAAAATACAAAGATGGTACATGTCCACCGACCAAAGACAAAAACAACTCGAAAGGACATTTTCAAGGGAGATCTATGTGTTTGGACAATTTCACCTTTGTGGAAAGGGCGGTGGGCAACTTCAGCTGGTTTTGTGGTCCATCCCACTATTTCCACCTAACATGCAACACGTCCCATGAGGAATGCTCCTATATATATGCATGCAGGTTGACTTGGGAACTAGGCTACAAATCACAAGCTTAAATCAGAAGTGGCACACCTACCTAAAAACCGGATATGGTAAAACCACCGCATCCATGTCGAGGAACGAGCCATAGGCTGTTAATTGACGTAAGATAAAGGCGGCTATATCTTCTTGTCCAAACTCCAAAGTTGAAGGCTAGTTGTATCCAAGGACGTGATACTTAAAATAAAATCATACGTATGGGTTAAATCAGAAGTCACACAATTAATTAATTTCAGGATGGATAGATCAGGTTCAGAGTACTATATTTGCAATCATCAACTATAA
The DNA here is from genome assembly GCA_008326285.1 of Oryza officinalis. Classification (NCBI taxonomy): domain Eukaryota; kingdom Viridiplantae; phylum Streptophyta; class Magnoliopsida; order Poales; family Poaceae; genus Oryza; species Oryza officinalis. The sequence goes on along the minus strand of BDMV01000002.1, from coordinate 47,566,317 downwards.
GTGAAATTAAAAAATTAATAATACAGCTCGACTAAGTCCGAAAGTGGGTCTCCTATATGCTTTTAGCTAAAGTGGGATCTAACCTGGCTAATTCCCTTGCCATGCAGACAAAACAAATGGTTAACAGTTGTGTATGTTTAATCAAAGGTTGTCAAAAACCATCTGGAAAAACACACTGGATTTTGTGAATATTGTACACACACATACAATTACACATAACAGTACATGCATATATGAATTGGGCACTTAATAGAAAACTTCCATGTTAGTAGCTGACTGTTTAAGTCGATCATATCATGGCCACGTTAATACGTTATAACTAGGTGAAATCTCGCGTGTTGCTGCGAAAGTTTAGTATGATAACAATAATTAAAATTATGTGTAAGATAGCTAGACAATATAAGCTTACGTAAGTTGACGTGGTTTATGATAATTTAATTTTAAATAGTATATATATAGAATAATGGTTCAAATGTAAAAGTAATGTGATGTGGCTTTATAAGAAAAGAAAAGGAGGGAGATAATCTGAAATATAGATTAATCATCTAAGAGATTAAAACAATTGAGATGATATGGCTTAATGAGAGAAGAAAATGAGGGAGACAATTTGAATTACAAATTAATCATCTAAAGACTAAAAATAATTGATGTGACATGGCTTAACGAGAGAAGAAAGAAATGGCATTAACTAAGTGAGGATGAACTATATAGGTCTATAAGATATCATAGAAAATGATGAAAAAATATATTAAAATATTATGTTAATTATGTGGGATGATTATTTAACATGCTTATATTTTAAAGCTCTAAATAAAATTATAGATAATATAGCATGCTTGCATGATATTTAAATATAACAATTGTTTATGGATGATAATGTGACATCTTTGCATATTGAGTTTTAGGATTTAGTGAGTTATAACTTTATAGTAAGATAGGATTGCACAATTTAAGAAAGCTTATATACCTATCTAGCTAAATTATGTTACAAAGATAATTAGGAAAGGAGGCAATGCGTTCGCTCTAAGTTTATTTCTCATATTTATTAAATAAAAAGAGAAACATATTAACCATCCGACCATGATATATTTAATTATAAAGGTGTAGATCGATTGACATACTAGCACATAATCTATGAAAATAGAAGCTAAGAGTTTTATATTAAATCTAACCATACTTTTAAAAACTACTATATAAAAATACAATTGTAGCGATGAAAATATATGCCAAGAGTTGCATATATATAAAATCCAATTTTACTTGATGTATATTACAGTTATATTTATGAATAAAAAGAGTTGTATACCAAATCCAATTCTATTTTTTACTAGCAAAAATACCTGTGAGTTGCAACAGCCAACAAGTGGAGACAACTTATATGATTTGATAAAAACTCTACCAATTTAAACGACAAACTAAAACAAGACAAACAAAACAATGATAAAACAAAGTCAGAAATTATATATAGCATTGAACCTGGTTGCGCTCGCTTCATGCGTGACATGAAGAATCCCTTATGCGCACCTTTTCATAGCCTCACAAATTGATCGAGTGGCTATTCCATAAGTTGACGCATGTATATTGTACTATACCTCATCGATCAAAGATTGAAATTTTTTATTATTCAATTAGTGAAAGTTTTTTTAATTATATAAATGAAAAGCATTTGCAAAGCAACAAACTTACCGCATACACACCTTAAATGATGATAATTTCAAAAGAAAAATATTTATAAGGAGAAAATTTTGGAAGAGAAAAAAAGAGTAAAAAAGAAAAGGTACTACCTATATTTATGGTGCCACAAATTTTATCAAAAAGCAGTCAAATGTAAATTACATACACTTACACTATAACTACATTATAATTACATTGTGATTTTTGAAAAATACACTGTAAATTTTAAAAATTACATTGTAATTTTTAATACTTATATTGTAATCATGCTAATATTCAATATATATGAGGTGTCAGACTATGATTTATTAATTACTAACGTTGATTAAATATCAAAAAGTGTTACCTAAGAAGCAAAAAAAACCCCAAAAAAAGTAGAAAGCCGAGGGATACAAATGTCTGTGATGACGATATACAAACATATGGATACAAGCCCATCAGATCAGATAACTGGTCCTAGATGTGACTAAAATTAGTTACGAATTATGGCGACAGATTTTTACCAATACCAAAAGAGAAAAAGAGGAGAAAAGAGAGAAGGTTGGAAGGAGAGGGAGAGGATCAGGATGATTGAGAGAAAAGAAAACACCGATCGACGAAGGATGTGCATGGCTTCGAGTAGAGACGCGCGAGACGGGATTACAGGATTATGTGGCCGATTGGGCTGGGTTGGGTTGAGCTAGGAGTGGGAGGGGGAGGGGTTGGGATGGGAGGGGGTGTATACTAGTTATTTTAGACTCACGTCGAATTGGATACGGACGACGAACAACCAACTCAAACACGGATGACGTATCAAAATTCTAATAGAAACATTTTCAATTTTTTATAATAGTAGATATAACCCCATCCAAAGTAGCCAGGACAATCCGCTAGTATTAATTAATCAGAAAGATATAAAACCGTAGATTGTATTAAGCATCCATGTCAAATAATACAAAGCATTGGAAACACAGGTGAACTCTTTGGTTTAAATGTATCAAACTTCAAAAAATTTCATCAGGTATAAATAATAATAGACCGTGTAAAATAGGGTTTGATGACTAGAATACTGAAATTGGTCATCGTCGAAAAAGGAAAAAGAACTATACTTTATGCCCGTTTGATTTAATTATTGGGTGGATTATATTCATGGATTCTCTACTTGATTATAGAGATAAATTATAATATTTAGATAAATAAACTTAATCAATAGTTTACACTAAAAGTATTATTTTGAGAAAACATATTTCTAAAACATAGAAGAAATAATCTATTTCAATAATCCAATGAATAATTAAAATAACATAGCCTAAAGCCTGGTCGTTGCAAATCAAGTCCGGTAAATGGTACAATAATCATGTACATTTAGAGTAGACTCATCAGCTCTGAGGTAGGAGCAGCAGCGCCGTGTCATGAGACTCCGTAACTTTAAGACAAAATACATCCAAAATTTATGGTCGATCTTTGTCACAGGAGACCCAAAGCACATGACACATGACACAGTTGTTGGAGAAAAAAAATGATAATTAGCTATGAAACACTACTACTATTATTTTATTATTTTTATTTCAAATAAAAAATAGATAAAATTTGATCCATAGTACAGGAAATAACTCGGTAAAAAAATAGCACAAAAAATTTTCACTTTCGACTAGAAACACAGGCCACGGGATTTTCTTCGTCCAGAGCACTTTCATCGTAGCCATAGTTCCAGTGGAGTGTTTAGCCGTTAGTAAGGAGTGGAAAATACTCATTTGCCCTTGTTCTATGTGTATAGCACAAAGCAAAACAAACCTGGTTTGCTGGACCCCCTCGTTTTCTTCCCTCGGTCCTGCGTTGCTTGCTCTGCTTGAGCGGAAGAGAAAGGGCATCGTCCTTGCGGGTTCGACGACTTGTCGCGACTCGCGACACTAACAACGATGGCGGCTGGTGGCTTGGTCGACGAAGCGCGGCAGCGGCTTGCTCGACGACGGCAGCGACTAGCGAAGGGGAGATGATGACTGCTGGTGGTCGGTGGATTTCTCGCGGCAACAGGATCAAGTGTACACCTGCCAGGTGAAGTCTTGAGTAGGTATGAGGAATTGATTGTTGTTAATTGGGGCATTATAAATCTTAGATTTGAAGGATTGGACCTTGTCTACTGCCAACAATAGGATTTAACGTATATTTCTTTTTTTGAAGTAAGAATACTTAGTAGATTGGTGTGCTGTTAGATTGTGAAGATGATTGCTCCAGACGAAATCTCTCATGCTGTTGTTAGGCTACCTGGAGCCGCCATAGAAGTGCGTGTAGTGTACATCTCGGGCTTCAACAGAAGGGGAACGAGAGCTAGGGTTTGGAAAAGAAGAAGAATTGAAAAGAATAAAGAATGAGAGGAGATGGGGAACAAGAAAAATACGACCTAGTCATGAACGAAGAAAACGAAGGGCAAATGAGTCTGAGTAAAAAATTCTTTGCCCCAATCTAACGTCGTTAACTCAAAAGCTGACGGAAGTGATACAAGACGAAGAAAAACCGATGCCATGTGCTTCTGGTCGAAAGCGAAAACTTTGTGTGCTATTTTTTATAAAATTGTTTTCAGTGCTATGGATCGAATTTTCTATAAAAAAATAACATGTGGAAAAGATAATTCTACCCCTACGAAGGGGTCTGGCTGAAACCAAATCTAAGCTATTCTTTCTCCTCCTATCCTCTCTCTCTAAGACCCTAGAATTTGGGAACAGCAATAACGATATCTATGGTAGACTGCATTTATTTGACTTTATATGGTAAAATTATCTTTCTTATATGTTTCTCTCTTTGTTTGGATTGAAAATAATAAGCTAATAAATACGGTGCCCACTCCCATAGCTATAATTACCAGTTTTTTAATATTCTATCGCCGTATCACGTTTTCAGGTGAGATCTTACAAAGTCCATAAATTTATTTTGCGTAGCTCAAAAACCCACGAACAGCTCCAGCGTCTAGCGACAATTAAGAGAGCCTAGGTCGGCCAAGCTCCAAGGCTTGCCGTGAATCGTGAATCCGTACGCCCGCTTGTTCTGATGCCTGCGCTGCAGGGTGCTGGGTAGTGGATCGGTGGTGCACATCACATGTGCCTGAGACAACAGCACAGTGGCGCGCATGCGAAGCTACTCCATCCGCCGAGTGGAGGAAGCTCTCGCTCGCGGCTGACACGGAGCAGCACGCACCTACCGCGCGCAGCAAGCAAGCAGCAAGCGATGTAGCAGTAGCCCACTATCGACCGGTCGGTCGTGGCGCGATGATAGCTATACGAGCTAGCCGGAGGACGGACGGACGACGCGACGGAACAGAAACCCGTGCTCTGGCCTAGCTAGGCCTAAAGCTTTTCCGGCTTTTGGCTGAGGAGACGACAGCTTCATTAAATCCGTAAAGATGCATGGCTAGCTCGCTCGATCTGTCACGGCACATAGTGGGTGTCAGTGCCTGCCTGCTTGTCTGCTCTCCCTTCCCCGAAATCCAGTACGTGTGCGCGCCATCTGACCTGACATGACCATCCTGCATGCGCTGCCGCATTGTGGCAATATGTTTTGCGGCACTCGATCGCTTGCTTGCGCCTACCCCTACCACTTCTGGATCAGTACGTAGATAAGTCGAGTACTAGTACTATCAGCGATAGCAAGGTCTCACAATAAATCAGGTGATCATCCGGGTATGAACAATGATGGCTGCAATGTGTACGCTGAGTGAGCTTGTGGCTTTATGAGCGTGAGAAGATAGATGGATAGTGGGGGCAGATGTTTAGTTTAGTCGGGCAAAGTTATTCGCGTTTTAGATTAGTCCCGTATAAAAAGGGCCACGTAGAGGAAAATTCAACCGAGCAAAGTAAGGACTACTTAATCGACGTGACAAATATACTACTCCTACTGTCCTAGGCGTAAAGAGAAGGGAGATGTAGAACCGACCTTCGTAAACAAATATATTAGCACAAGTCATCATAACGAACTGGTTTAATCTTATCTGCTCAGTTAAACGGGTGCTAATCGCTCAAAGCGACCGCGTAATCGTCGGCACCTTTATTCCCTTCATACTTGTCACCACCTTTGCGACTAATTAAGATCGGGAAGTTGTGATCATTCTCTAAAGGTGGTTTCTACTCGTCTTCTGCCTTTGGGGGAGGAAAAGGGGAATTTGTTTGATCAGCGAGAGATCAGTACGCCCTCGTACTACCTTGTCACGGACCGCTTCTAATTACTTACTTTGCAGAGTCTTTTGTTTTGATGAATCGTTTCTTTTGTACGCTACTGACAAAAGCATACACGAAGCGAAGGACTCAAAAAGGGCGATCACGGCCGGAAGCGATCAACTGTGGACGAATTCGCAGAAAAGACAGCGAAAAGGTAATAAAAAGGGGACAAAACCGATATCATCCAACAAAAGCTCGTTGTTGAGTTCAGAAAGAAAGAAAGAAAGAAAAGCTCGTTTTCTTTTCGTGTCTTTATCTGTTGCATCTGTTGTTGCTGCCGCCGCTTCTTCCCCTTTCGCCTTTCTCCAAAATAAAAATTGTCACCTAGCCAAAACAGACTCGGTTGCGAGTAGTATACCAAAGTTACTACTCCTCCTGCCTGCAAAGCTCCATCCAAGCAGCCAAATTAATTGGGAAGTGGTAGTACTAGCAGCTATACGAGCTACAGTACTAGGTAACTATTAGCTGCGCCCCAGCAGGCTGTCGTGGGCGAATGGGGACACGGCGAAGGAATTTCGATGAATCCATTCGCCGGTGGCAGCCGAACAATAATAATGGCACGTACCCACTCGCAGGCGCACACGCACATTCGCACATTCACCGTTGGTTCGCGCGGCGGCAGCGGCAGCGGACTATGCGCGCAGGGGCGGCAGGCAGGAGCAGGAGGAGCAGCAGCTCCCACCCCATCCGCGCGCACTAGCGATAGCGATATCGTGAGATGGCGCGGGCCCCCCACCGCCGCGGCAGGCAGGGTGGGCTGCCACCGCCCCCGCAGGCGTGCGCGGCCGCTTTACCCCTTGTCGGAGCGAGCGGGTCCCCGCGCGCGGGCGGGCGGCTCTGGCTCTCCATCCATCCACCGATCGGCTTCGATCCCGCCCTTCTCGCGCGCCGAGTGCGATCTCTTGCCACCACCACCAACGTGGCACGGCACCGTGTGTGGTGTGGTACGGTGGGGTCGGGGGTGTGGTGTGTGGGTGGCGTCGCGCCGTTCGCTCGCGCGGATGCGGATGGATGGGTGCATTCGCCGGGGCTGGCCCTAGCCGAGACGCCCGGGACATTGGCGCGCTAGGGGTCAGCGTGTGGCGGAAGTGGATTGACCGGAGGCGGACGCGGACGCGGACGCGGACGCGTCGGCCACTTCACCCATCAGCAACGCTAGGGCGTGTAAATTAAAACCTGTAGCAACGGGATTACCCGTACGTACATCGTGCATGACTACAACGGACGTCGACTATACGTACCGGTACCACGAGAATTCACCGCTGGACTACGGGCTCATTCTGCTACTAGTTTCGTTTTCGCATGTGTGTCCACCTGTTTCCACCCACTAAACCACCCAAACCTATTACTTCTCTCCCAACTAATGGCAGACATACGTGGCATTTTTGTGCTAGTGACAAGTAAGGAACCTAAGCTATTATATGACCGAACTCGTCAATTAGTAGGCCAGTAGGCTTTGCTTGGGTGAGAAAATTTGGATCTTTGTCACAGATAGTTTGCAACACTAAACCAAGTGGAAGTTTCGTTGTTACAATTAGTCATCGTTCTACTTACATGAAAACTCATCTTATGCACACAAGTTTTCTACACACCAACTAACAAATATCATCAAAAAACTTATAAAAAATGATAACTATTTTAAAACTTTTCTCGTTACTTTTATATTTTTCTTAACATAATAAGACCAAAATTGTAATTAGTAATAATACAAAATTGTAGTGGCTGTGAAGTCTTAATTTAGCTTTTTATCAATCAAATTATCTCTAAATTTGGGAATTACTAAGAACAAAGTTGCATTGTGTATGGGTCTCAATCTTAGTAGCTTCATAATTTTCTTACAAATATTTTCATTACTTAATAATTCATAAATTATATATTTAATAATGTGAAGTTTCAATATATTGATATCTTGATTTTAGTGTTTCATTAACTTACTAAGATTGAAATCTAAAATTAATGATAAAAGTATATTTTTCATATTTATTTACTATTTTTAACATGAAAATGTGTATCTGAATATCCATTTGATATATATGAAAAAATTGATAATGGAAATGCTATAGACAGGGATCCCGTACCAAAGTGTGGACTGGGATGCTCAATCTCCTGCACCCCCCAATATGTTGGGGAGGCGTGCGCCTACCACCTGATCTAGTTGGTCAGCCGCCTACCGCCTGTAGTGTCGCCTCCTCCTGCTCCTCCTCTCGCTTGGGAAGGGTGTGGGTCATCGAAGTCGTTGTCACGACTAGAAGGATGAGGGACGAAGCCTCAGCCATCGCATCAAGGGAGGATGGGGAGGACTATGTCGATGGAGGACAGGAGAGCAACGACGTCGTCGTTGTCGAGGGGAGACCACCACCGTCATCACCAAGAAAGGATAGAGGTTGAAGCAGTTGTCTCCGTCGAGGGAGGAAGTGGTCGCCTCCACCAAAGAAGGAAGGGCGGTGCTACCGAAATCGAAACTTATAACTATAATGAATCGATACTCGATTAACGTATCTGATATTAGAAGGTATCGACATGATACCGATGGGGTATTGACCGGTACCAACAAGTATCAACTAGTATTATGGGCTCCAGATCTGATCCTGACAACTATCAACTGATAATGATGAGGTATTAGATCTGATATCGACGACTATAACTGGTGTCGATGAGGTATTAGAATCTGATGCTTGTTGCTGATTGGTATCATACCATTCTGACGGAATTTGAGGTATAGTAACCCCCATTTGATAAATACATACTAACAATATATTGCGGCTTATATTTGCTAGTGTGTATAATGTCCAACTATCGACCTATTATCGATTTAAGTAGGAATGCTATGGTGTAGACTGATCGATATATTAAGAGTTGTACATCATATATTCATATCCAATTATCTCTACAATCTATCGTATACAAAGTACATTATATCTCATTTGTGAAAATAGATTTCAACAGTTGTATATCGAATCTAAAGCCCCCTTTGAAACAAAGCAAAAAATATGAATTCCAAAAGATTTATACCTTATGGGAAATAATCCTATGAGACCTTTTGAAACAAAAGATTGATTCCTACCAATTCCTTTGAAATTCCTATGAAATGGATTATTGTAGAAGAATTTTGGAGGAAAATTAACATGAGGTCTTACCTCATGTTTTCTTCTTTCCGTGCCTTGAATTCCTACGTTTTTTCTGTGTGACTATCAAACGTGAAGCTTTCCTGTGTTTTCAAATCCCATAGAAATCTAATGAACATGACATTATTTTCTACGTTTTTTCTATTCCTGTGTTTTGATAATCCTGTGTTTCAAATGAGCCCTAATTCTATTTTTTATAAATCGATTGTATACAAAACACAAATACATATATGAAAACAAAATCTCAGATATATCAACTCTAATTCTACAGCTTCGTGTAAAATTACCTAGGACAGTCACCTGGTCCCTTCTAAAATTTCCTTGACATAGTTCCGAACATCATGTAATCACTTCACCTAAAAGCAGGAGAAAGCACTGATGAGCCAAGTCATATTTAAAAGCGCAATGAATTGATCCCGCCTGTTGCTGTTGAGAGCTGGTCTGTACCCTCCTCAAGTATCTACGCAGCTTCATACTGCTAAGCGCTAAAAACACCCTGGTTGGTTTGGTTCGCACGTGGCGCGTCGTCCTACGCACGTGCACGGCCCCACGGACCATCATTCGTAGGCTGCGCGCCTCTCTCCCCTGCGCGGCTGCGCCTTCCTTCGCTGGGTTGACTACTCCCACCGACTGGTTTTGCGTCCGAACGGCCCAGAATTATCAAGGACGCACGCAGGTGGCGGCACACTCAAACCAGCCAGGCTGAACAAAAAATTTACAACAAAAAACGGAGGCAAGCACAGCACACTGCTGCACCAATTTCCCTTGCTCTTCCTCCTCCCTCACATCGTACTCTCTCCTCTCCTCTCCTCTCCAACAGACATAAAAATATTGGGAAAAGAATCCCACTATCTCATGACATATGAAGAGAGAGAGAGAGAGAGGGAGCAATTCCATTGAGGCCATCCACGAGACATTCCTCCTCTCCTTGACTCGTGCTTGCTAGCTACTCGAGACATCCAGGAGCTCGAAATCCTACTCCTTGCCTCTCCCTCTTGTCCTTGTTGATAGCGCAACGGGGGCGAGAATTGTTGGCGAGGATCGAGCGATTGGGATTCTTCTTGCATGGATGCGGCCCACTGGCATCAGGTAATTAAGCTGTGGCGGCTGATCTGCGCTTGATCCTTTCTCGAATCGGTGCATGCAACACCGGCGACATGTCTACAATTAAGATCTCTCACCGGGGGCCCGGCCGGGTCGATTTTGGCTTCTGCTCTTCTTCTGGATCTTGTTGATGTGTGTGTTTCTTCTTGTTTAATCTGCCTGTGCCTTGATCTTGGCGCTTGCTTTTCCTCTGGTGGGATATGGTGATCTCTATTCTCCATCGGCTTTGTTTGCTCTTGGGAACCTCCATGGCCAACCTTTTATTCTTTGTGCAGATCTATGCACGGATCGGCCATATTCTTCTCGCTCTGTGTGTATGTGGGTTAGTTTCTGTCTTCTCCATTGGCTTCGAGCTGAGGGCTCTTGTTTGGGGGCTTTTAATTCTCTTGCTGCCTCCTCTCCTTCCCCTTTTAATCCTTGAAAGGAGCACACGACGCACCGCTTTTCTTTTCCTTTGTTCCTCGCTTTCTTTCTTATCCTCCCTTTCCTTTTTATCTTTTCATCTCTCTTTTCCTCATGGCTTTTCTCTCCACCCTCACCCTTTCGTCTCTCTCCTCAAGCCCACACCTTGCATCAAAAGAGTAGCCATGTCTTGGAGGATGATGTAGTAGCAGCAGCAGCAGTACTGCTACGCCACAAACACAACCCTACAAGAGCACAAACAAAGTTGTGTGTGTTTTGTGTGGTGGTGTGTTTTCTCTCTCATCTTTACTTTGCTTTTTTTTTCCGCTTTATTTCTATCTTTCCCCTTTCCCTCTTCTAGCTTTAATCTCACTTTGTATCCATTTGCTTGGTTCTTTGTTGCACCATAAGGATCCTCCCATCACACCCTCATGCTCATTCTTGTTCCCCCATTCGTCTCTCATATACTACATGTTCTTGCTTCTTGGTTCTTGCTAATTAGTAGTATAGTGTATTGCATAACTTAGTTCTAGGTTTGTGTTGATAGCTTGCAACAATCTAATGGAGTGCAACATGTGTCAATCACCAGGGGCTAGGGCTAGTAAAGCCCATGGAAGAGATGCTGATGGGTGCAAATCCAAATCCTAATGGGAGCTCAAATCCGCCTCCGCCACCGCCGTCCTCGGCGGCCAGCGCTCAGCGGCCTATCGCCCCGCCGGCGGCGGGAGCGGCTGCCGGCGCGGGCGCCGCCGGAGCTGGGGCTGGCACGGAGCGCCGCGCGCGGCCGCAGAAGGAGAAGGCGCTCAACTGCCCGCGGTGCAACTCGACGAACACCAAGTTCTGCTACTACAACAACTACAGCCTCCAGCAGCCGCGCTACTTCTGCAAGACGTGCCGCCGCTACTGGACGGAGGGCGGATCGCTCCGCAACGTCCCCGTCGGCGGCGGCTCACGGAAGAACAAGCGCTCGTCGTCCTCGGTGGTGTCGCCGGCGGCCGCGTCGGCCTCCACCTCGGCGGCGGTGTCCGGCTCGGTCCCCGTGGGGCTGGCGGCCAAGAACCCGAAGCTGATGCACGAGGACCTCAACCTGGCGTTCCCACACCACCACGGCCGCGCCCTGCAGCCGCCGGAGTTCACGGCGTTCCCGAGCTTGGAGAGCAGCAGCGTGTGCAACCCCGGAGGGAACCTGGCGGCGGCGAACGGCGCCGGTGGCAGGGGCAGCGTGGGCGCGTTCTCGGCGATGGAGTTGCTGAGGAGCACCGGCTGCTACGTTCCGCTGCCGCAGATGGCGCCGCTAGGGATGCCGGCGGAGTACGCAGCCGCGGGGTTCCATCTCGGCGAGTTCCGCATGCCGCCGCCGCCACAGCAGCAGCAGCAACAGGCTCAGACCGTGCTCGGTTTCTCCCTGGACACGCACGGCACGGGTGCAGGCGGCGGCTCCGGGGTGTTCGGCGCGTGCAGCGCTGGGTTGCAAGAAAGCGCTGCGGGCAGGTTGCTGTTCCCTTTCGAGGACCTGAAGCCGGTGGTGAGCGCCGCGGCTGGCGACGCGAACAGCGGCGGCGATCATCAGTACGACCACGGCAAGAACCAAGGTGGTGGCGGCGGCGTCATCGGTGGCCATGAGACTCCAGGGTTCTGGAATAGCAGCATGATCGGCAACGGCAGCAGCAATGGCGGCGGCGGCGGCGGCGGTTCTTGGTAAGGTGGTGCGAGCTGCTTGCCCGCCGCCGCCATGCATGGCTCATGCATGCACGCGTGGTGGTCAGCAGCTAGCAGCGCGTGGAGATAGAGAAATGAGATAGAGACAAGGGGGGTTAATAAGCTTGTGGTTATTAGTGTTACATATGGCGTTTTGTTTCTCTCTTTGCTTGTTTGGTTTTTCGGTTTCATGGTGTTGCTTCTTTGTTGTTTGTTCATGTGTGTGTGGTTAATTATCGGCTTGGGGGCTGGCTAACACAGCAGGATACACAGATTTTAAGGGTGGTGAACTTGGTGATATTATACAGCTGCTGATCTATTCACCAATCAATCTCTCATTTTGTGATATAATCATTCATGTAGAATCTGCACTGAAGCATGATACTCTTATCATTTTTTTAGTTTTGATGGCTGTGTGTGTTCCACCACAGACGGTGCGTACGCCGTGTATGTTACTATATGTAGTCTGAACAAGCAACATGTTGGTTAGTTGCATATGTCCGATTGATTGGCCAAATTCTTGTCTTGGTTTTGCATGGCATGCATCATGCAGATGCAGGCACAGGTGTCATATTAGAAACTTCAATCAATGAGGAATTAGAGAGACAGAATTAATGGCCACTTGTGTCGTCAGAAACAACAATGATATATACAGTTAGCTTGGTGCAGTGCATGGTTCAATGCTTCCTAAACCAAGCTCTCATAGATCAGTGAGGGGCCTTGTGCTTTAGCATACAATGCTCTCTGTTAGAGGGGCACCTAGCAACAGTCATTTTTTCTGGTTGCTTCAGTAAGTTCATTTATACCATGATAACTTTGAGGAACAGCTTGTAATAATACTCCTATTAATTTACTGTCGTTTACAACTACTCCTACATTAATAAATTGGTTATCTTTGCCATATCCTTTATTATGTTCTCCTGCATGCAAATGCTGATTTGTATATATACCGATCTGTCATCTCGATCGCACGCTCTCTGTGCTATACTATTTTCTTGTGGCAGGTAGGCTTAGCTACTCTCTGAGATGTCGTATCGTCTCTCATCATCATCATCATCTCAGAGGCAAGAATCTTCCAGCCATGAAAGCCACTAGTGGGAGCTAGGAGGAGAGGAGGGGTAGAAGGCCCGGCATGGCGAGAGTATGTATGACAGACGCCCTACTTTAACTTTCTCTCTTTCTCTCTCTCACCTTCCATCCACATGGTACTATTATCATATGTTAGGCCATCTGTTTTAGTGCACGGCATGGTCATTTGTACTATCCATGATATATTTATTTTTCTGAGCCAAACTCTTCATCACCATCATCATGCATGCTCCCTGCCTTTGCACAATTGCACTCATACTGTATCTTGAGATCTCTCTTTTGTCAAGTGTACAAGGAGTATATATCTAAGTGCTGAGCTTTTTTAACTCTAGTTTTTTCCCCCGGAATGCAAGTTCAACGCATCCGGTTCAACTGCAGTCCCTAGTGTGACTGCAACTTTTGCAGTCACACTAGGATCATCCGATATAAATCAACGGTCAGATCATCCAAGAATACTGTTCAACCAAAGAAAACGCTGTGTTTACTGTAGCTTCAGATCTGAACCTTTCATATGAAAAATGGATGGCCAAGATCATATGCAGTCCTTATCTTACAGTTCCTAATGTAACTGCATGTGATCTCAATCCAAGTTCAACTGTCCATACCAGAAAGTTGCCATACACTATACCTAATGATTCTTTCACCACTTCACTATGCCCATGTACATACGAGCGCGGCCATGTGTAGCTTCTTCTACCTGGATGTACGGCGCTAGCTAGGAATTGAAAACATTAATAATAGTTTAGCCATGCAATTAGCACCATTCTTTGGAGGGCCCGGGAAAACATTCTCCTAGGGATGCGGGGCTGCCGAATACTACCAGTCCACCTTGTGGTTGCATTTTGGCCGTCCTAATAAATTAGTGTGCTGCTACTTGTAGCACTACACTCATTAAGGAAGATAAGATATGCTACATTTGGGTGTGTGTGCAAGTGCAACCATGTCCTACAGTCCTAGCTATAGCAGACCACCATGCATTCACCCATGATTCTTGTACCCATGCTTCGCGTTTATGCAAGTGGTGTACTACTATGCATCTAGCTATCGTAACCATGACGTACTCTCTTGATCAAAACCAAACGAGTGAAAAAAGTTGAAATTTTACAAGTGTTTCACTTGATTTAGGGAATTGAACCCTGAAAAAAAAAACTTCATTCTAAAACAGATCTTGTAGAGTTTAAAATAGGTTACTTTGCTTAATTACGATTTTAGATACTGTCAAATTACCTGAAACTTCTAACCACCCTCTAAAAAGAAAATTTCTAGCCACCTAGCTTTTCTAACTCTTGGAATCATATATAACACATAGTATTACTACATTATTTATTCTTTCCTGTCCTTTCTACTCATTCTGATTTGTTGGCAGTGTCGCTTTTCACGATATTCAAGATGAAAATCACATAATTTTATGTTCCTAATAACTATATTTTAGTGTAAAAAGATAAATTTGTAATGTTGTGAAAGTATTTTAATTTGATCGACAAAGAAATTATTATACTAGTGGTCTTTATATGTCCATTCCACATAGTTTTATTTTGTTGGGGGGGGGGCATGGAACAATACAAAATTGTTGTTTCCTATAACGAAATTTTGTAGCACAATTAGTAAAATAATAGTATTGTGAATGCATTTTTCATCCATAAGTAAAACTAAGTAGGAGTATTATAGTTTTCATATCTCCATTTTTTATTCTGGATAGTCTTGAGCAGCAGTAAGGAAGTCTGACGATTCTAATTTATGATATAAAATAAAAAAGAGGCAAATTAAAGTACTTTGTCATATATTTTGCAAAAAAATGATATTAATGTTTTATGGTATAAGATTCTTAATTATGTTAGCAACTGTAAGCTGCTTATAGCTAGCACAAAAATTCATGCTTGCGTTGGTGCGTACTCCATAGAAAAAAAATCAGATTACATAGTTTTTTCACTTTATTAATTCCACAATATAAGACATACATGCAACTATAATGATATCTCCTCTCTTTTCCCTTCATTTCCCATTATCAATCGTCTCAACATTTATGATTAAACATTCACGCAAGTTATTTCTGATGGCCATTAGAATTTACTCCTATTATTTTTAGCATTGTCTTTCCATGACATTTTTGTCCTTTGGTGTTGAATGGATGAATAGATGAATGAGTTGTGATAATTATTCGAGAGTAGAAACGAAATAACTATTATAAAATTGAAAAATATATTTTAAGAAGTTTTCTAAGAAGTTTATATATATAAATGTTTTATAAAAATTACACCGTTTAAATGTTAGAAAAGCAAGATCATTAATGCATTCATCCATTAAGCATTAAGCAGAAAAGAATATGTAGGTACATAACCAAGATGACATATATAAGTATTTCTTATATAAGAAAACTAAGAAAATGGATCATATTCGTCCCTGTAGTCCATCTGTGCCGTTCGATCGGCACGCATGGCATGAGGTCAGGTCGATCGCTCTGTCTGGGAGTACTGAAATGATGAACTATATATATACAGCACACTGGATAAGTTAAAGTGGAGAATAATACATTTATACATATGAAATAACGCTTATATTAATTATATTACCATCAGTTACTCACCCCCGCTGCTCATTATACTTTGATTAATACCGTGCCAGGTAAGCGAGATTAAGCCATGGCTGTTGGCCTGTTGCCCATTGTAATATTAATTGCTCGTTTTGCAAATACGCATCACGCATGCATGCGTTGGTCACTTAAATATGATGATGCGCAGCTAGTGTACATTTCTTACTAGTAATTTAAGAGGAGAATCGATCATCAACACATGCTTGCATGTAAGCGGCCGGCAACAGAATGTTAATCCATTATCAAATTAATGACGTCGTACGGTTACCCCGCCAAAATAGAAATAAAGAAAAACGTTATAGAATGTGCATACGAGCATACCTAATCCTGGACCATTGGATAGAGGTCCAACAGTCCACCTCCCTCGCTCCTTTCTTTAACCCTAACCTCCCTCTCTCAAAGAACAGTTTGACGAGGCTTTGCTGTAATCTCCCTACCACATGCCTCCATCCTTGACCTGCACACCACCTCCCTTTGATGCATCGACTCTCTTATTGCCGCCTTAAACATTGATGGCAATATGAGGTGTTGTGTACTTGTGTTCTTCCCCACCACCAAAAAAGTTCCATTGCATCCTTCACACCGCCTTTTGTTGCCTATAACGTGCATTTGGTTTGGAGATGAGATGGGATGAATCGAATGGGTTAGACCCATCCTTGTTTTTTGCATGGGATTGTTTCATCTATGTGTATTAATTGGCATGAGGGATAAAATGATTTTTTTTTGAAATGAAATGGTGTGGCTCACATGTCAACAAGAAAGAGAAATATTTATTTTTAAGGATCATCTCATTCTATTCGCTCCAACTTCACTCTTCCTGTTCCTTCAACCAACGTTCCTTCAACCAAACACATAATAAAGGAATGATTTGCAGAAAATCGTTTTTTCCTCGAGGGATGGCCCCTCCATACATGCATGTTCAAATTCGACCTATAATAATTAAAACAACAACAAATGTGATTGTCAATAGTGTAATCATGTTTTTTATTTTTGTTTCTACTTATATTACAAATTGAAACTTACATGTTTATATAGTGAAAGTTTGATCTTACAAAGTTTTTCAAAATTGTTGACAGCTTTTTAGGTGATATAGGAAGGAAAAAAAAATTCGGAGAGGTATTCGATATAAAAAAACGCATTAGTTGAAATGCCCGTCAAAATACCTTTCCCAAAAACAGAAGAAAGTTATATACTAAAGAAACCAAGGCTGAGTTTGAGTGGAACACTAGAAAATAGAAATGACAAACCCGGAACCGGTTATCCACATCTTCTACCAAATGAACATCAAATGGACTCGATCGGTGCCTTAACCGGAAACCAATCTGAATAGTGAATATGACAATCTCGGAACAAACTGAGGTAGCATGCACAGGGTTGTTCAGTTCAGAGGCTTCCCTTGCAAGCACATAAAAAGGCATGCATATGTTGCACGCATGCAACTGTACTTGTGTGCACACAGTGCCGGTTATTCCTCTCATGATCGAAAGGTCGGCATGCATGCGTCCGCAGGTACGTGACGTAACGCTGCCATCCATTTGCATATGTTCGGCTACATGACAACAGTTCATGCAACAGCACAATCATATATAGAACATGGGTCATGAGGTAGTAGCGTGGAGTTGTGTGCCACTGCTTGATCCGCAACAAGATCCCTATTGGTACTGATTGCAAACTCTTGCAATTAACATATATAGCTTTTCTTTTTTAAAATGACCAGCACAAAATAATGCGAAGATTCATATTGATATAGCAGAAAAAACTACAAAATTATAATCGATGAAGGCTATAACCATAAAAAAAAATCACCTGCCATATGCTAGAGGCTCCAAACACACCTCTGAAGAAGCATTAGCACCAAACTGGGCGTTGTTTTGCGTGACCGATCGCTGCTAACCCTACGTAGGAATCATAGACGCCCCCGCCTCAAACCAATTCCAACAACAAGGTCAACGGCAGATTGTTAGTCACCCTCACAGAAGGTTTAAGGGTGAGGGCGAGAGAGAAGAAAGATCTGCTCATCCTCGTGCCAATCTAGAGATGAAACCGATAGAACGTTGAAGCCCAAACCTAGAAGAAGGCGACGAAGACGAGGGATAAGTCTTCCTAGGTGGTGCCTCCACAAAGATCGTGACGCCAAAGGCATCACCGTCGCTTGTCTACCATGAACTAGGTTTTCACCTCAAAAATCATGTCGAGGAGGGAGAGATGGCAGCTTGGCAACGCCCCAAAGGGGGAGCATGATACCAAAAGACGTTGTTGTGGGCCCGAAAACATTGAGCTAGGCTTTCGCTCGAAGCACCAGCTCCTACCCAATTGTCTCCATCCCAAAGCCCTGCCACCAGGCCAAACGACCTCCTCCAACATGTAGGGTCGCCGCTCAAGCACCCCTCCACCGTCGTTGTCGCTTGCTCTCTCCCACAAGCTCGACAGGAACGTCGTTGGGGCGATGGATCCAACTACAGGGATGTCGGATCCGACCGTGTTGACATCAGATCTAGCCGTCGACGCCCTGCTCCCTCTTCGAGCTTGGTGGCCTTGGCTGCCGTCCAACTCATCTAGGAGAGGCCCGACCACCGTTTTCACTACCACCACTTCATCCCGCAGTGCCACTCCTCACCGGATCCAGCCAAGGAAGGCTTGGATCTACGCGGTGGCGTCTTTGCCTCCTTGGGTCACCATGGCTCCTTCAGTCGTTATGGTGCCCTTGTGAAAGAGGAGAGAGCCCTATCGCCGTCCTCGCGACCAGCCGACTTTGTTGTAGTGACAGTGTTGCTTCGGTTGTCGCCCGTGTCGCCTTGGGAAGGGAGCAGCATGGAGGCAGAAGGATTTGTGTATATTCAATAGTATTAATGTAGCTTTTCATTCGCAACATAGTAATAGTACTTTTTTGTTCCAAAATATAGTAATCTAGTACTAGATTGAACGCATTACCGTACTACAAGTTTGAACAGGAGCTTTCACAAATTTATAATACTAATATGTATTTAATCGTTGCTATTTTTTCACAAATTTATAATACTAATATGTATTTAATCGTTACTATTTTTTTTAGGATGGAGGGAATATTAAGTAACTTGTGGCAGCTAGTAGCAGTACTACATTTCCCCATGGTCATTTTATATATGAAATGGGCATAAGCAATTCTATATAAGTACAGTTTGAAATGCGAGATTTTATCCTGCGAACCCAAATCTTGGTGACAAATTCCTGCCCCCAGATGGGTCTAATTGTGCCACCATTTTTTGTGTTCCTGGTTGACGCACAGCATTGATAACAAACAGTGGAAAGTGCAGACACCAGAACGCACGCTTTATCATGCCCCATCCATCGACCGACTCACTGCTGGTAGGCCGCTAGCTGCAGTTCAGGGGAGCAGCACGCACTGTGGTGGCATGGCATCAAAAGGCCGCGTTTCCCTTTCGTCACCGCAATCTCAGGCGGACCCCGCCCGCGGCGTACCGCGGCAAAAAGCCATTCCATTCACGCTGGTCGGGCGAGCAGTGATCGAGTGACGCGGTGTCGCCGGTGAGGAGAGACACCGAGAGTTTTTATTATTTTGAATTATTTTGAATTTTTTATTTTAAAAATAATCCATTCTAAAATTTATTCCTAAAATCTGAACCTGAGTTTGGCTGACGTGACAATTTTATACTACCACATCAGCCAGATTGACGTGACAACGTTGTTTTGTCACGCTAGCCTGACTGGTGTGGACAACAAATTTAAATCTTAAAAATAAGTCTTAAAAAAATTATTTTTAGAATTAAGAATTTGAAAAGTTCAAAAAAAATCAGAGGCCGAAGGGGGAAAAAAATATACCACGTCGCGACCGGGGAATGATTCAGCTGTTGCGTGTGGGCGGTATGGGAATAAAGGTGGGTTGGGTTCGGCTGATGCTGATGAGGCCGGCCGGGACAGCGGTCCAAATCAGCGGACGACAATGCCGGTGTAGTGGATGTCACTGTTGCCAAGTCCTCGCCGTTTCTCCTGAGTCATCATAGACTTCGTATGGAAGCAAGGAAAGCCGCCGGTTAAATTCGGTGCACGGGTTTTCACCCGTAAAATTTGGTGCACGGTTTTTCACCCACCCCAGGACGTTGCAGCACGTTGTGCGGATGGTGGATGGAGCGGCAGCACGCCGTCGTCGTCTCCACCTTTTGCGGTCGGTTCAAGTATTCAGCATTTGTCGAAAACGAAAGAGGAAGAAAAAAAATTGACACAGCAATTAGGGAGGAGGATTCTCTTACCAGACAAAAACAAAAAGCCCTCGTGTAACACATTAGGGATGCTGCGAAACAACTCAACCTGAATCGAGTTGCACTGATGTCATCGTGCCAGATGAGCAAACGTGTTCCTTTTTGGTGTCTTGTAGAGTCGCCCTTCTGCTGACTGCTGCCTTGTGTAAAGCTACATCAACCAGAACTGTTTGAAATAATTTCCCATCATCACCTGTGCGTTTAACGCGACCAGCACTGTGTTCCTATCTTGGAGAACCATACTAGCTGTGAAGGTATTGTTCTGAAAACAAGACTACATGCAGCAACTGACAGATATTTGTATCAAAGCATATAGCAGCGTTAAGAGTCTACAGAATTCGTGTACATCAGATATACAGCAGCATCGTTTTCAGCCTTTGAGCATCTCTATACAACGATCACAAACCCATCAGCTAACAACATTTAAGCTCTACTCTTTGATACTCTGATGAGCCAGATGAACTGGAAAGGAAGATAGGTAGATGTCTGCTGAAGGAAACTGCTGCCTAGCTCCCAGCATTAATTCCAAAAATCCGGACCTTGTGCATGTTCGGTAGTTTAGCGACCACGAGCACAGCGACTGCAAGGGTGTTGAGGAAGAGCATAGGATGTTGGTAATCTGTAGTGTGTGAAGCTATCAAATACCTGTCGACAAAATAGCAAAATGGTTACCACTGCATTCAGCGATGCATAATAAGTATCTTATACATAACATAAAAGTATAAAACCACACAGCAGGTATCGTTGCATATCTATGTATCATGGAGAAAATAGTTGATTCTGCATTATATTTCTCTTTAGATATTAGGATCAGCATAACAGCAGCTCTGAATTAGGCACTAAAATCTTGTCTATTTCAGGACTCGAATACTAGATATGACCTAGGATGCCTATTCACAGTGCCTGAAAATATTTGCAACAGGAAAAATCAGTCCATATTTACTGTTCTACAGTTACAATACCATGTGCGCAAAAAACATTAACCATGGGCAACGTACAGAAGCCAACAGAATCACTGTTGGTAATGCAGCTAAAGCATTCAACTATACGTCGTGCCTCAGACTGATTCCAAATATGCACTACCTCCGGTTTGAAATATGTCACTGTTGATTAGTACACTTTTAACTTTGACCATCAATAAATATTGAATGGTTAGACTATGATGTACAAAAGTTTCATGACTATAAATAGGATGCAACACACTTCGCTAATATGCCATTTTTTCCAAATAAGACGAGTGGTCAAAGTTTGAAGATGAACAATATCGAGTGAAAAGTATTTGAAGACAGAGGGAGTATCTGTTGTAACTGGAAAAACAAATTCATCTACATGGCAACATTTAACACTATGCATGCTATTTGTCAACCAAGAATATTGATGTTAATGCCACAAGTAAAGAACACTTTCTCATTGCACCCTGACTAGGTATTATTGCAGTGAATGAAAATTGCAAGGCATTAATAATCTGCTATTCTCTGTCTTCGATGGAAATTTTGTCTTCAAGGTGGTATTTTAAGTAGTTTTCTTGTTTTTAATCAAGCTGTGATTTTGTAATTCGCAAATCATTCGTCCTGAAACCTCTGTAATAATTGGCTGTAGCTTTTAAAAGCAAAGGACAGAATGAATTCTATTATCTAAAAAAAAATGCATCTACTATTCTGCTCCATAACTCCAGTCAGATGGTTAAATATAACGAGCATTTCTTTATTAACTAGAGAAATGGTGTTTCACGTAGAAGTTAGAGAGACCTTTATGGCAAATCTAACAATGTCAGTGTTTTCCGGGGGGCAAATCTAGTAATATCATTTCCACACGACAAAACCAAATGATTTGGTGTGCCATGTTATCTAGTCCAAGTTTTGAAAGTTTAACAATCTGTTCTAAAACATCTTTTAAAGAACTAGTGCCTCTTTTAAAGAACTAGTGCCTGAAGATGGAACGCAAATCATCTCTTGGCAGCAAGATGGGAAAAACTCCCAAAACTTATCAGGCCAAAATGAGAACATAAATCACAATTGTCATCAGTGAACAGGAGGTGATGCTACTTTGAGGCTGTGAAAAGTACAATACATGACCTAATAAAGTATTTCTCAAACACAAGAGGCTTTTACAGTGATCATTGCAGTTAGCCTTTTCATGGACAAGCTGAATTCATGCTGAAGAGAATTCATACTAGTTCAGCTAGAGCCCTATTAACAAGACATAAATGTATAGAAGTGCAAGCTCAAGGTAAATTGAATAGGATTTTATTTTCACTTCTCAAGAAAGCT
Organism: Oryza officinalis; assembly: GCA_008326285.1. Classification (NCBI taxonomy): domain Eukaryota; kingdom Viridiplantae; phylum Streptophyta; class Magnoliopsida; order Poales; family Poaceae; genus Oryza; species Oryza officinalis. The sequence continues at coordinate 47,543,922 of BDMV01000002.1, read as the reverse complement.
AAGACAAGCATGTTATTCCCTCTGATGGGCCAAATTATGTCTAAATTTTTAAATGCATGAGTAGTTACTTGTGCAAATATGCCACTTCTTAAAAATCTGCGAAGGCACAGTGATTTATGTCTATCTAGAAATAGCTGGCAAAGAGACTAGTATCATGTAAGGGTTGTGCAACTACCTACATGATCAAGTATTTCATTGCAGCATATAGCTGTTGTTCAAATCAATTACTTATTTGAAACACTCCCTCCCAAAAGGCAATAAATGAAGGTCTAGTCTGGGGTCATACAAGCAACTATGGTGATCAAACAGCAAAAATAAACTGGAAGAATACTTTTATTTAGTACTAAGGTACAATTATAACTGCATCAGATTCAGATGGTGTATATAAGATATATCTGTGGACTCAAGTACAGAACTGTGGAATACTCCCGTTAAGACAGACATCAACTACATCATAGGATGTATAATCATTAACTGATTCTAATATCTGTAAAATAGTGAAACAACATAAATGTTCTAACATTAGGCGGCATCAAATAGGCTTAGAAAAGATATTACAACAATTTAAAACGAATGGAGCCTTTCATTCAGAATTGACTTAACAGAAATCATAATATATGCAAATAAGTAGCTCCAAGTATATCATGATGGTGCTATAGTGGGCTAATGAAACATTGAGTACATGTTGCCTGTTAATGCTCCTAAGTCCTAAGTGCCCGCCAATAAGTTTGTATAATTGAAATGGATGCTAAGAAGTAATAGAAGAATACTTACAGGACAACAGGAACCACGACAAGAAACTTCCTGTTGCGAGTAAGCTGTTTGCCATTGTCCATTTGCTCCCACCAAGTCAATGTATTGTACATTCCCTGGTCATCAGCAAAAGGTGTTCCCTTCTTCCAATGGAAAAAGTGGTATGTGATCTGAAACATAAGATTATTCAATTAAGTGGGAACCATTGGATATGGTAGGTATCGGATGCTTTAGAGAAATGCTAACAAAAATGCAAATTGAATAGCTGGATAACAAAAACTCGGTATCAATTAATAAACCCTATGATATACAGGTCAATGGCTTTGCTTACGTTTGTGTAAAAATAATATTTTGACCATTTATAAATGTAAGTAAGCTAAAGGAGCTTCAATCCGCAACAATGTTTGGATAGCCCTCATATGACAACATAATCATTCAACGCAAAACTACACATTACCGTAGCACGGCACTCACAGTAGAAGTGGCATTATTATTACTCTGAATATTTATGGTTTAGCACTTTAACTTCACATGGCATGGATCACAAAGCCCCTTATCAAAGTTTATAAAACCAACTATGTTGAACAAGTGCGCACCTGAGGGAGCATTTGGAAAGCTATCCATTCACAGAAAGTGGTGGTAGTCAGTAATTTAGTACCGAAATGGAAACACGGCACATGTTTCCCTTCTGCTTTTGGTTACAATTCTGAACAACCTAACTAAACTTATATTGAACTGGGGAAGAGACACCCTGAAACTGGTATAATAAGCTACTAAGTACTAACCCTACCTACATTAATGTGACCTCATGGCTGTACAGGTTTTCAGTGTATGTCCACTGCAAGCAACTGATAGTGCAAAACTAATAACATCAGGTAGATGGACCTCAACCATGCCGTAATGCCGATAGCTATGTGAATCAATTACTCAATTTGGGACCAAACAATACAGCATGTAAACGAGAGGAGTATAAGCATACACAACAATATGTTTAGCACAAGCACCTACACAGAACAGCCACAACGATGCGCTCCACACTACCTACAGCTATATCGAAAATCCCGTCACACCCTCCTCTTCAGTTCAGATCCACGAAGGCGACCCCGCCCATGCCACCATGAACAAAGCAAGCGCGTAGTGGCACTCGCAAAACGGACGATGACGACGGGAATGGTAATGAATGGAGGACGGGACGCAAGCAAGGGGGGAGGGTTACCGCGAAGTGGAAGAGATTGACGACGGTCCAGGCCATGCCGGGCGTGCAGCCGAAGACGGAGAGGACGAGGAGCCAGGAGAAGAAGAGGATGCAGATGTAGGTCGTCCAGACGCCCGGGTACATGAACCACTCCGTGTTCCTGTTCAGATCCGGCGGCGGCACCGCCTGCACGTACAGCTTCGCCATCGCCCCCCCTCCCCTCCCCTCCCTCTCCTCCCCCTCCCTCTCCGGCCGCCGGCGGTTGTGGAACAGAGCAGCGACAAGCGAGCGAGCGAGCGGCGAGCGCGTCTCCGGGCCGCGTGGCGGGGAGGGATTTATAGCGGCNTCGGCGGGGAGGAGGAACCGAGGCCGAGGAGGAGGAGGCCGGGTGTTGGTTCAAAGATGGGGGGCGAAAAAATAACGCGACGGTGAGAGCGACGGGGTAGATGAGAGGAGAAAAGGAGGAGGAGACGGGGTTGGGTTGGGTTGAGCCTGAGGCGAGGCGAGGCGAGGCGAGGCGAGGTCAAAGATGGAAGGAGGGAGCGGGCTATTGGGCCCTCCTGGGCCGGACTCGCTTTCTGGGCCTTGTACGCTACGAGTTCGAGGCTTTAGATCGTGCCACGACGTGAGTACGGCTCTATTTGAAGAAGCTTTAAAATTCAGCTGCTGATTGGTAGCAAACTTCGAATCTAGAGAAGCTGAAAAACCCCTTCTTCTGATTTTTATTTTGTTTTTTAGATTTTGAGGAGCTTTTGACTTTTAGAAAAGCTTTCCTAAACAGGCACTACATCGTGGATTCGTATACAAGTAAGCGGACGTCGTCAGCAAGTGAATACATTTCATGGTCAAGGTGTCAACAAGGGCCTGCGGCAGGAAATGTATTTTACTCTATCGCTCTCGACAAAATGTATTTTAACTCTATCGCTCTGCCTTGCTAGACTACTATTCTCTTCTTGGTGAACTAATCTCCTACTAGGTGAGCTAAGGGAGATTTTATAAACTAACAAACTTCTAGGTTAACTATTTTTTAGAACTCTTATAGGTTAACTAAGATTTTGTTTCTATGATCGGTTGAGGTATAACCGATAAGCCGTACAAAATTAAAGAAGTAACTCAAAAATATTTTTTATAGTAATCTTTTATATACGTATTCTTCGTAGTTTAAAAGTCAAGGCTAAACAATATACTTCAAGGGGAAAAAACCCAAAATCAACTCTAAATTTTAAAATCTTTGACTGCTATCAGCCTACTAGTATCAAGTATGTATGTGTTGATTAATTGAAGGGTGTATCCAGCTATTGCTTGTATGGTCCTCATTTTCTCCTACTTTTGGATCAAACACTCGACGGGAAATTCTGAACTCGTTCCTGTTTCCTGTTGGTCTTTAAAGAGTAATAACATTGAAATACAAGATAAACAATAGAGATCAAGGACAAGGTTATTTGCTCATGATAACATACGCACACCAGAAAAAACAGTCATGACGATGCAATTATTAGGGAAGTCATTTGTACACCAAAGGGGGAAAAGAAAGTCAACAAATCACTACACACAGAACAACATGCACCCACAACAGTGTCCTGAATTCTGATTACAAGCCTGATTCCTAATTTTGTTTAGTATTTGTACATCTTGAAATGACCAACACTAAATGGAGAGAATATCTCTTAATGATGCAATGCACATATGTTACATCCTCTAAACTTATCATATCTAACAACCCTTACCCCTTGGTAGTCAACTTCAAGCGGCAATCAGCAGTCTGAATGTTTTCAGTTGATGCCTCCTAATCTGATCTAATCCAAGTGTCTGTGGTCACTGTTAATCTGTCATCTATCTGCAAGGCCAACCGGAACTGATATTGGAGATTGCTGATGCTCTGCAAACGATGGAACCCCATTCCTAATGACCTTCGCTATCTGGTCAGGGGATCGGTTAAGGCTATTTTGCTGTAGCAACTGAACAAGTGACAAGAATATGTCCATCCTAGTAACATTCTTGTTTGCCTGCAAAGCCATCAACACAATAAGCACGCAAAATAATGAAGATAAAAGGAGGACAACCAATATATATATATATATATATATATATATTGTTCTCTACCTCAACGAGAAATCGAGCCATTATCTTGCCATCACGGAGCTCCATCAGGCCCTTCAAGATTGTCAGTCCAAATCCCCGAATTGTGTCTGCTATCTCCAGGAAAAATCCGCGTTCCTCACAAAGCATCTGTCGGACAGAAAACAAAGAGATCGTTTCAAATTTCTGCATCGTGCAAAAAGAGCAGTATACTATACTTAGTTCTGAAAAATACCTCCACAAGCATCTGACCAGGTGGTGAAAGATCCTCGACGATTATTGGGCAAACCATGGTCTGTCCTGCAACCTCATAGGCCCAAGTGGCACCACCATTATTGCTTCCAGCACTAGAGTTATCTTTCAAGACAACACCACTTGAGTTCTCTTTCAGGACAGCGCCACTATCCTTGTTGCTGATCATCTTCACATGATAGAAAGACAGGATAAGCACTAAAGCATAACTGGAATAGTTTATGTTGTGTAATGTATATATGCACTGTTCAGAATGACATACCTTCGGTTCATCAGCTTGCTTAATTTTCTCGGCATACTTTGTTACGCTTTGCAGAAAGAGCATATGTTTGATTGTTCGGTCCAACAAAGCGTCAATGCTACACTGTTGTGCACAAGACAACAAAACTCAGTCAGTTTCCATGAACCTAAGCACAACAAAATGTAATGCTGTACTGATTACCTTTGCACTGTTTGGGACTATCTCACGTAGCTCCTTGACACGATCTTGGATCTGCTGCCGGTCCTTTGGTCTTGGCCGTGTGCTCTCACCTGGTCTAGCTCTTTTCTTCACAACCTTCACTTCCTCAGGCTTTTTAACCTGGCTGACCTTGGAATGTGCCGTGTTCAAACTGCAACAATCGTCCATGGACAACGCCCCTAGGGACAGTGGGATCACCTTTGATGATCCATTTGGCACATGTTCAGACGTATCGCTACCGGAATGGAAATCCAGTGATGGTTCTTGTTGTGGCTTGCACACTGAAAGAGAGTCTTGAAGAGTGTACGTTGGCAATTGACAGCCTGAGATAAGGCCAACTAATGGATCATCAGCCCTAGCCACAGATGGACCACACGGCGTATCCGTATTCACATTGCCACTAACACTAAGTAGTTCCTCAAAGACAGATTCTGAAAACAAGCTCCTCTCTTCAATTGACAATGGATAACTGCTTGCATGTTCTGTAACAGAATCGGCAGTAGTGGCACCAAAATGGGGGGTGTTTCCTGCTAGTAAGGCATTGTTATTGCACCAATCTTGCACAAAGGGATCAAATATTGTACCATCCAGCAAATCAGAACTTCCATTGTTGCTTTTTCTGTCAGAATGTAGTGCTCCAGTAGCTGTTTCCCCTAGAATTTCTTTGGGTAACTCATGAACTGCACAATCAGCCTGAGAAGTAAATCCAGCGAGATTGAACTCTTGCATTAGGTCATTCTGAACAAAAGAAGTGGCACTGTCAAATAAAATTGGCTTCAGCTCGTCACCCACAGAGAAACAAGATGAGAATGAACTCTGAAAACTATATGGCTTCTCACTTTGTACGCAATATCCTAGCTTGTTGGGTGGGCATGATATCTCGTTCTCTATTCTCGGAAGATTGTTCAAACTTGAAATAACGTCTGTTGTAGTTGCCAGATTAGAATCAGGGTGTTTACAGAATTTAATCTGTAGTGGGTTTTCTGAACCAATATTGTGCTGCAGCAATTTTCCAGTACTAAATGCTCTCACCGCATTTATTGATTTGGAGTTCACTGGCATGGCCACTATATGAGGATTCATACTGTTGCAGCTTTCATAGGAGGTGAAGCCATTTGAAGAACTCTGAGAGTATTTGCTTGAAAAACTTGCTAAACTCCATAGAGATTCTACACTTGCTGAGTTCTCCAGAAGTTTCTTGTTTTCTGGGTCAGTCTTGATATTTGTAAGACCATCTGTACTACTTAGAGAACTGAGTTGAAATTGCTGATGATATGGGAGAACATTTCTTTGAATTTCTTCGGCAGAAAGATCCCATGGAATGATTTCCCTCTGACAAAATATGCCCTTAACTTGATCCAGAAACTCCAAGCACTCAGAAATCTGGTAAATGTGAAAATTGTGTTTTAGTAAGAAATGGAGCATATTGGCTTGTCCAGATCCATAATGACAAAATAATATATTTAGCCAATGAGGAAATTTACAGAACATATATTTGCTACAACACCACAAATTGTTAAACAATTTCCAACCCAAAAAAGAGAGATATTTCTTAAATAGGCATAGATAAAAAATAGCTGCTTAAATGAATTCATGTAAAAGAACTTCTACAGTACCTGAAAACAAAATGTAATGAAACAAAAAAACGGTACCATGATCATGAAATGGCCATTTCTACTGGATAGCTATGAAAATTAATTGCATTTGTCAACTTATACCAACCTTTTGCATGGAACCAAACTGTGCGACACCAAGATCTGCAATAGGTATTATTGCAATAGTCTGCAGATATATGTCACTTCAGTCAGTATAATGAACCAATTTCTGCTCCAAGTTGGTCTTAATAGTAGTCTATCCTTGTTCAATTATCATTAAAAAGAATTTTAAAACCCAATATAAAAAAGGATCACAAACCTTTATTCCACACAGGAACTGATGCTGCCACCAAGTATAGCCCTACAAGAAGGTAACCTTCTTCTGTTAAAATAAAGAAACATCTTATTTTCTGCAATGAACTAAGAATACAGTTGAAAGGGTTAATTGGATCTGTGCTAAGTGAAAATATTATTTTGAATCTATGTCGCCTTTCTATATAAATAAACCATGCGGTGTTGTTTGTCAGCACACAGGAGCTTTGAGTCTAAGAATCTAACTTACACCGTCTACAAAAGTATAGAATTGTGACTTTAAATAGGACCCAATAAAGGAGGAACATAAAAGGAAATATGTACCTGAAATAAGTCTTGGTTATCTGCATCACTTGTCTGGGCAAAACTAAAGGAGGTATCAGAAATCCATTGACACTCTCCACTTACTAGAGCTCTCCCTATGATGCTGAGACAAAAGATGACACATTATCAGTAAGTAGTTGATCTTTGACGGTAAAAGCATCCTAAAGGCATTCAGAAAAAAAAAACGCAACCCCAATGAAGTAGTAGAAGTTCAATACTTAGGGAGGCAAGAGTTAGGCACATTTGTGAAAGTCAATATTCCAAAAATGGTTAATAATTCCTTTAATTAAAATAGTTTGAAAGGAAAATCTGTACCATATAGTTGGCCGTGGTCATGGTACAAGCAACCAAAATATCAGGCATAGTACAGATATATAAGAGCTCCAAAGGTTTCAACTCACTAAAGTATAGAAAGGACAACTTTGCCATACCCTTCTCCAACAACATGGACCTGATTAAGCATCTTCTCAACAACATTTTTGGTACCATCTTCACCGTGGAACTCACCGATCGTAAGCAACCTTACACATCAAATTAAGCATCTGTAAGACTTAGATATATAACCAAAGAGCAGGAAGGATCAAGTCTACTGATTCTTACCCCCAAAAAAAAGATATAAAAGCTGCATAGATCATACGGAAATAAAAGCAAAGAAACACAACAAAAAAAATGATTGATGATGATTAACTTTTGCAATGTGTCCAAAAAGAAAAGAGGAGACAATCTTTCTGTCAATTTTGGTGGAGCTACATATTATGTCTAGGAAAGGGAGGAAAAGAAACCTACTTTTTACAGCCCTGCTTAAAGTGAAGCACAGAACACAGCACAATTGTGGTCAAAAGGGCTAGGGGTAAAAATTATCGTCTACTAGTGCTGTGGAACTTTGGCACACGTATCAGTAAATTAGCATTGCCTTGCAAATTCCTCAAATAATTATTTTTTTGCAAGTGAAAACAAACAAGAATTAAGAATACTGGTTAGCGCACTAGTAGCTTACAGGCAGAAATTGGAAGGTAGCAACAGTAAACTGCCAGTGGGTATACGCTAGCTCCGGCCTGAAGAAAGTTCTTGAAGGCTGTGCATAGCAGTAGGCTCTCGGTGCAAGAAATGAGCATATACGGGTAAACTAGAGTTCAGACTTCAGATGGCATTGTGTTATCATTTTCTGACAGTGAAAAGAGTGCAGTCATCTTTCCCAAACATAACTGCAAGGTTCTTGAGATCTCAATGAGCACTCGAAATTCTTCGAAAAATTGCACTGGTACTAATTTCCTACAAAACCGTTGCTCATCTGTGTGACATGTATACCACAAAGCTTGGCCATGCATGTCTCATTTTCTTTGGCAAACGCACATGCATGCATCAAGCACTGCGGTACAAAAGTATGGCGAACAATTTATGAAGCCGGAGTGGCAATCAGAAGCCCAAAATCAGGAAGGTTGGGGAAAAAATCGAAATATGTTCTGTTCCCGTTTCCAGTTATCCAATGAAACATGCAGCGGAAAAAAAATAGTTTCGACGCCTACCACCAGGTTCGGATCGAGTGCGTATGCATGTTAGAAATTAGCTACTAGGATGTCGTCTTCCCGATAGAATAGATCTACGGTAGAGGAGCTAGCTGACTGACTCACCGTGGGTCGCGACGGTCGGAGCTCCAGATCGCGGCGTAGCACCATCCCCCGCCGCGGCAGAGCGCTACCAGCGACTCCGCCATGCATCAAGCTCACCGCCCGATTGTGCACCAGTAAAAGAACCGAAGCGCGGCGGCTGCGCGACACGCAACAAACACGGCGTGGGCCGGGGGCGCTGTGCGTAGCGAACGAACGTAGCGTGCGCGCGGGGAAGATCGAGGGAGGGCAGGGATGAGCGAGGCTGCGGGGGAGTGGTGCAAGGGGAAGAAGGGGGCAAAGGGGTTTAAGCGCACATCGTGCGATCGAGGGCGCGATAAATACTGTACGTGGGGAGCGGCGGGGGGGGGAGNGGGGGAAGAGCCGAAGAGGTCGCCTGTAGGCTGTAGCTGCTACTGGCTGGTGCCTGCCTGGCCCGCCTCTCGGCCGCGTTTTGAGTTGGTGACCGCAATTCGCAAGGGTAGACGGTAATTTCTGCCGTTTTGCCCTTCGCGTATTTGGGTCGGGGGATTTAACTAGGCCGGTGCGGGCGGTGCCGCCGTGCGCCGGTATCTTGTGTTGCTGCTCACCTCTGAAACCATCACCGGACCCCGCGTCACAGTACTGACCAGACTAGGCTGCGTTCGTTTAGTGGTTTTGGGGAGATATTTCTTCCGCACGAAAAACGGAGCGACTTATTAGCGCATGATTAATTAAGTATTTACTATTTTTTTTTAAAATGAATTAATATGATTTTTTAAAACAACTTTCGTATAGAAACTTTTTGTAAATAACACATCGTTTAACAGTTTGAAAAACGTGCGCGCGAAAAAAGAGAGATTTGAGTTGGGAAAGTTAGGTGAAGAACTCAGCCCTAGGCTGCGTTCGGAACTCATCCTTCCGAACCTTTAATCCTTATTTTTATTTTTGACATGCATATTTCCCAAACTACTAAACGAAACTATATGTTTTTTTAAAAAAAATTTAAAATAATTTAAAAAGTTATATTAATCCATTTTAATTTTTTTAACTACTATATAATTAATCATGTGCTAATGAATAATCTCGTTTTCTACACTGAAGAGACATGTTCCAAATGTCCACTGTCGAACTCAGCGTAAAGAAAGTTCGAGAGAAGCATATAGGAGAAGAAATTTTCTCTTTTTTCAGGTGCACATTACCGGAGCTGCTAAACAGTATGTTTCTTGAAAAATTTCTATAGAAAATTTTTATAGGAAAGTTCCAAATTAAAATTATTTATCAGGCTTTAAATAATTAATATACAATTAATCATATACTAATGACTCGTCATATGTTACGTATCATCTCAATCTTCTCCTTTATCCTTCTCTCAAACATACTCAACCCAACATCGACCAGTAGACTGGTAGTAATATTATCCCACTATACATTTTTCAATCAAATTCAATATATATATTCGTGAAAAATTCTATAAGAAAATTAAATGTAGAATACAATAGTATCTATCTACTTCAAAAAATCAAGTTTGAACTCGATAGGACAAATCCAAATGTCCATATATTAAATTTGTCTTTTTTATTTCACGATGTGTGATCGAGTTGAGTTCATACTTAATTTTTTTGAAGTTATAAAGGTATGTCGTATAAATGTTGCCGAAATTTCTAAGATTTTCTTATAACTATTTAGGGCCCGTTTGAATCGTAAGAATAGAAAAACGGAGGAATAGAAAAAACATAGGATTTTTCTATAAGGTTAAAATCCTCCAAAATTTATATATTTTTCTTCAAATCAAAGAGGCCCTTAGGCTGTGTTCTTTTTCCTCCTTTCCCAACTCATTTTCCTCGTTTTTCACACGCACGCTTTTTAAACTATTAAACGATGTGTTTTTTTGCAAAAGTTTTCTATAGATAAGTTGCTTTAAAAAACATATTAATCTATTTTTTAATTTTTTAGCGTAATACTTAACTAATCATGTACTAATAGGCAACACTGTTTTCTGTGCATGGAGGTGGAGTTAGGAACTTCACCTCCCAAACACAGCTTTAGATGGTGCATGAACGAGCAAGGAGATATCCACTCCTAATTAAAATTGTTCCCGTAATTACTGCTCGTATATGGGTGCGGTTATTAAAAAGATAGAATATGTTCTATATCACTGAGTTAACTCTAATTCAACGATTTGTCATTGACTTTGTCTCCTTTTATAATATGACATTAACTTTATCAATTTTTCTACAATATATCATGAGGGTGGATACTTTTCAAGAAATACCTAAAATACCCTTTTAAGTCATATAAGGATTGGTAATTGATTGACCCACTATAAGTTTCAGAAAAATATAAAAAAAGAATTTTACATAGCCTTCTCCCAAAATATAGAAGTTTGTATGTATTTTAATATTTTCTTTCATTTTAAAAATTGTTTTAACCATAGCATATAAAAGAGAAATCACATACACAAAAGATAGCCGCATCAGAAAAAAATTGTATAGAATATGAATGATGATTTACATAAAAGAACAATAACACAAGAGTATTCTATTATCATATAAAACATAAATTATATTTTTTAAAAATTTAATACATGTAGAATGAAAATCTTGAAATATACACACATTTATATATTATGTAAGGAGGCTACATAATTATTTTTTATTTTTTGGAAACTTACAGTAGATCAATCAATAGTTAACTCAAAGGGTATTTTAGGTATTTTTTTAAAAGTATCTACCCTAATAGCGTATTGTAGAAATTTTTTTATCAAACTCAATAACATTTTATAGAGAAAGATAAAGTCAATGATAAATCGTTAAGTTAGAGTAAATTTAGTGGCAGAGAATGACTTCTCTTTATTAAAAATAGTGAACCTTTCGCAATGATCTGGAAATCTTCCAAGAGCCATTTTTTAATTCAATTTTTACACTGCAGGGCAATCTTCGATGAGCTTACTTATGAAATTAACTTATGTTATGCAACATAGGAGTGACTAAACTAAAATTAATCAAACCTAGCTTTTTTCCTTGGAAGAGAACAGACCAATATTCATCCTTGCAAAGTGCATGTTTACATTACTTCTCCAAATGAGAATTGATCTTGATATCGATGGTGCACCTTGTCTTTTTCAGCTAGCTTTATTAGCAAGATCGAGTGCCCTGTGTATATATATATGCACCTTTTCCATGTGCATTTTCAATGGATGTTCGTCGAGCTACATATGGGTCTAAGCAGTAGCAATTAGTCCTAATCATCGAGCGTCATTTTCGTCACTCATACTCAAAGATATCTGTTCTGAATTTGTGCTGAGTATAATACTACAAATCAAGTCCACGACGGTTAGTGGATATATATGGATCACCATGACGTAAAACTAACGTGAATCAGTTGAAGCCGGTTTGAACTGTCTCCGTAGATTAAAACTGAATAAGTCGTCTAGAGAGAGGAGAAGTTTAGGACTTCTTCCTGGCGAAAAATTAGGACCACTTCTTGTCCAAATAACGTGGACTTCTTTTCTGAAAGTATGTATAACGCTAAATAATGTTCTTTTCCTAGCAACGGCACGTAGATCTACTACCGGCGTACATTGAGGAAGGAAGAAATTAAAATCATGAACCGCCATAAGACATTGACTTGGGCGGCAGAAAGATATTGTAGTCATTGACTGCATCATTGTGTCCAAGGGACGGATCTAGCATGAAGGCGACGAGCTCTCAAGTCTTCACTATTGACGCGAAGATTATGGGAGCCTTCACGAAGCTTTCATTAAATTTTTTTTGCTATATGTAAATGAAAAAAAAAGTTATAACCAACACAAACCTTCCTGTTATTTTTGTCGGGGTCCGTCACTGACTGTGTATGCCTTTAGGTCAGTTGTAAATCAGCTAAAGAAGATAGAAGGTCAAGGGCGGGCCTGCCCGGTTTTGCTGGCTGCAGCGCTTAGCTGCATTATATAGTATCATCAGCGAAAACTCTTCCGCGCGCGGCTGTGCTACCGCAGCCAGCTCTTAGCAGCACCTCAAGAATGGCAGATGTGTGAAACTATTGCAATATACTAACTGCATTAAACGTTATTTCTTTCGTCTGATCACAACGAGACACATTCCTATGCATTTTTATTGTTGAGCATGTTCAAGTTCAACTATCGAGCCAACCGTGAAAATCCGTCTACCGAGTCTGGCCCAAAGCCAAAAAAAAATTGTATTCCCTCCTTTTTATTTAAGATATTATTTTAATTTGTTGTCTTGAATAAAGGTCAATCTAATTCAGTTTTAAGTCTTTTAGGGTTTGCTCAGATTTTAGGGTCCAGATTAAGTATTAAACCCTGAATTAGCGACATCATTGTCCCAAATAAGACCTTAAATCCATATCAGCAAGGGGCGCTAAATACTACTCCATATGTTTCATATTATAAGTTGCTTTGACTTTTTAGTTAGTTTTTTGTAAGTTAAATTAAGTTTATAGTAAAATTTAACAACATCTAAAACATCAAATTAGTTTCATTAAATATAATGTTGGATATATTTTGATAATTTATTTATGTTGTGTTAAAAATGCTATTATATTTTTTATATAAACTTGATCAATTAAAATGAAACGGACGGAGTAGTCTATTTTGGAACCCCACAAATACATAAATTTATCCTAATAACATGTTCTCATGCTAGTACTACAATTGTTGCTAAGAGCAAGTTTAATAGTATAGCTAATTATTGACTATTAATTCATACTAAAGCTATCATGCATAATAGGTTAACTATAAGGTTTGGCTTTATTTTTTTCTTCTCTTTTTCTCTCGTTATGAATTTAATGTAAATGTCTTGTTAATGTAAATGTCTTGTTAGCTAGCTCTTACATGAGAGCTAACACTTTTCATTTTTTTTATCTCTTTTTCACTTAAGTTTAAAGTTGGCTTATAGCCTAGTATTATCCTTGCTCTAACAAAATATGGCACTTATGGTTAATTCTACACTAGAATGAAACACCTATGGTTAATTCTTGTTACTAAGTGCTAACCCAATCATATGTGGTCACCTACTTCTGAGGCTACCAAGAGAATATTTCTAGGTTTCCTTCCACTGCCCTTTTGTTGTAGTGATGCCTGACTTTTCATGATTGTCCCTCCAAATACACCAACCATTTCACCATCATTTTGCAGCCTAGTAGGGCAACAAAGGGAAAGGAAAGGGTGTATAAATTAATTATATATCCACTGCAATGTTATTGCACTGTATGGTCCTACGGTACCAGCATCAGTACTAATACTCCAGTATGTAATAGAAGCTCGACTCTAATAGAACACTAGATCACAACTCATATTTTTCGAGTTCAGAAAAGTTCAAAATATCAATATTGAAAAATAAAGTTCAAACTATACTATGTTCCCAAATGAGACGTTTTTTCCCTATTTTAGCTGCGACCTTGACTATAGATTTTAATTACTTATAGCAGTGAATCAACATTTTGGAAATTTACATATATATTATCGTTTTTTTGACATAAGTCTATAGTCATTTTTTCAAATTTTTGAGATGACCTATCGTTTTTATGCCAATTTATATCGCTTACATGTATTAATTATTAAATGTTCAGATGACGTACTGATTGGGCTCAGTCATGAGCAGTACTTTATTTGTCTCATAAAAAAAATTCTGGTTATAAATCTGAACATAGCGTATGCTTAAGTTTATAGTCAGAAATTAATTTTTTATGAAACGAAAAAAGTAATCAACAGTGAAGTCAAGGTGTAGTTAAAGGCTAGTTGAAGACACGTAGCGTCCCATCATTTTTGGTGTTAATAAGGCCCATAATTTTGTCTCTTGAAGCTTTCCAAGCATATGTACGTACGTACTCTGGCAAGGTCAATGACACGATCCAAAAGGCCTTGCTTTTGCCCAAGCTCTCATTTCCACATGCCCCTCACTTCGTGAAAAGAAGAGAGTACTAGATGTACTACTCCGGTTAAGGATGCTGAAATTAACGCTGGATGCAGTTCGTTACCAAATGTGTCGTGCTAAATTTGCCGGACTCTAGCTAGTTAATGCTTACTTAGCCATACATGCATGCCAAATTAGTAGTACAAGCCATGTTTTCGTTTACTATGGTCACCATTTGATGCACCAGAGCACACATGCTACAGCCTACAGTTATTTTTCAGCACGCACAATCATTGTGCGCAGTAACTTTTCTTTGCGGGGAACATATATATCACTTCACTTCAGTAAATTAACGTTTATTTTAGTCGCTCAGCACCATCTTTCTCTCAGATCAATCAGCACCATCTTTTCACAACATGGACGGATCGAGTCAAACTAGAAAGCAACGTCGTATCACCGGGGAGATTCCACACCATATGCAGCTCGACGACATCGACACGGCTGATATTACGCGTACAGCAACCTGACAAACGCGCCGTTATTCCCCCTCCAACCTTCCTCGATCGTATATATGGCAGCAGCGCAGCACGTCGTCGTCCGGCCATCGACGTCACGGGAGCTGGTCAGGCCATCCACAGTCGCTTGCTTCAGCGACACCCCGAGCGAGCGAGCGAGCGAGCGAGCGCGGTGGGTGTCGCCATGCCGTGCCGATCGGGTAATCAGTCGGCGAGCGGCCCTGATCGATCGAGCTCGATCGGAGTCTCGGACTTCAAACATGTCGGCGCTCACTTGCATCCAAGACCAGCCGAGGCGAGAACGACGAGCTGTGATGAGTCGGATCGGCGGACTGTAGCGTTTGGACTGGATCGACCAGGTCGTCATCCTGGTAGTAACCTCGCCTAATATAATCGGCCTGAAGGTTCGATAGTTACGTGGTATAGCCCACTGGTAGTACTATGGATGCAGCCGTCAAAGCGTAAGAACAGCTAGCTGATGATCACTAGCTCGATCGTTTGAGTGATCGCGATCGCCCGCGCTTGGGCTGGATCTTCCTCGATGGCGATGAGGATCGAGAGCGATCGATATACTCCACTCCAGTACAGGTACAGCATCGATCTAGGAGTAATCCAGCAGCAAACCTGTACAAGTGGGCATGCATATGCAGCTTGTGATCGATGGACGCCAGATTTTTATGGTAAGTAGCAGCTGTTCTCGAGGTGACAGGTGGGTCCAGGGGGAGACGTGGCACGCCGCGAGGCGCACACATCGGCAAGGATGTATGTCGTGCAGGGAGTTTTTACACTTTGTCTGTGGGGCACGGAATAATCCTGGTGCAGTGGTGTTCCTCCTCATGCATGCTCGATTGCTGCTGGCTCACTCTGCTCACGGTCTTCGAGCGCCAGTGGCTCCGTGGACCACGAAAAGGAAAGCGAAAAAAAAAAAGAGGAAAGCAACAGCGACGTTTGCGAGATCTTTTATCCGGGCTAGGCCTTGATTGGACCACCCCCACCAAAATTGGGGGATGGAGCAGCGTCCTGATCCATCGCGTTTGGTACTACTACACAACTACTCATGCACGCTCCATATTGCTGCTCTCTCGTCCCAGCAGGTCTTTCCAAATCGTTTCACATCAGATGAGGCTAAAACTGGAATCTGGGGTACCTCAGGCACACACAAAAATTATGTGGCCGGCCGTTATCTTTGATCACCAAACGTAACGCCGTAACCTATGGTGCAAATGGCCGATCGAGCCGTAACGGGGCACGCACGACAGGGCCAGGGAATGTCCCGCTGCCGCCTCGTGACCTGCTCCGACAGTCGACAGAGCAACTACAGTAGCACCAGCGGGGGTCTGCGACACTCTGCGCCCACCACCGCTCCTCGAACATCGCGCGAGACCCGGACTCCTCCTCACGTCGATCGTCACGTGGCTCCTCCGGCCCCCTGGCCTGGCCTTCGCCGCCTCGTCCCTCGCGCCCGCCCCGGCCCGGCGCCTGTCGGCCACCTGCCGTCCACGCAGGGCGCACGCTGGCCATCCCGCGCGGTGCCATATGCCAATGCTTCGCAACTGCATTGCACAGCGGGTTAACACGTACACACTCGGTACTCCTGCGCCGCGATGATTCCTGCGAGAGGCCCCCGCGCGTGACCCCAGCCCAGCCGGCCCACTCTGCCGATCGAGCGAGCCGAGGAGAGCGCGGGGCGGGACACCAACCGCGCCGCGTCTCCTCCTGTGACGCGCGTCGCGTGCCGTGCGTGCACGCGAGGCCGGCCCCTCCGGGCGGGAGAGGCGCGCGCTTCGGCCCCCGCTTTTACCGGCGATTGGCTCGGGGCCATCCGCTTTGGGCCGGCCGAGACTGTTCACTTCCCTCTCTTCTCCTCCACTCCTGGCCTCCTTTCGCGTACTACGCTTTGGCCCGCCCGCCGCGGGGTGGCATCATTGCGCGCTCGTTACCCTCTCGTACTGCCGGTGCTTTTGCGCCCACCCTTTACCTTCGGTTGGCTTCTGTTACGTCGGGATCGGTGGCACTGCTGCTTTGGCGCGACATAATAGGGGAATGAGTGCGTGTTTTTTTTAAACACGATATAAACACAAACGTTCACAACATGCGTTACACTCATCCTTATAAATACATGCATGCATACCTTACTATTATGAATATTTTCGAAAAATTGGGTCGACATATCTTGAGATTGACGAAGTTATCACTCCTATAAGCATCTCCGAAAGACTGAATCAGCATATCTTAAAATTTATAAAGTCACAACAGGCGTCTTACTGTTGACGGATACGTTGTCTATCACTAAAAAGATAATTAGCCGTAAATGCGAATACTCGTGTCAAATTTAGAATTTAAATCCGAATGAACTAGTTTCATCACAAGAAGAGCTATGCTTATTTTGCCAGATGAGTATGTCTTGTAGCTCCTAGTACTAACCACCGTACCTCTCCCATTTTTGGTTTGACGACTTGTCAGGAAGGAAAAACAGTGGTTTGTTTATGGACCATGAAGCAGGCTTTGGCCACGAATGTCAGCAGTATAGTGTAGGATTTGGCGCAGGGTGTTTCGTTTGTATCTTGGATCGTATAACGTGCGATTCGGGGTTGATGGTCCGTGATCATCAGACGTGCTAGTACTTAGCTGTTCGGACGTCAGAGGCCTGCTTTAGTAACGGAATTCTTTGTCCTTTGTATTTGTCCGAGATCCCTAGGCCTAAATTCTTCGCGTGACGCGTGCTTTGCAAGCTCTAATCCATTTGTAGAGGCCCAAAAGGAAAGTACTCATGTCCCATGACTATAGCCCATTTACATTTAGTTCAAAGCCTATTTGAGCCTCTATCTCGAAAGCCCATCAGATGACGAAGGCTGATAAATCCTTTTTCGCCAAACCGGCGTGGAAGCCGGCCGAAAGGGGCTGACAAATCTTGTGGCTGAGGGTCCTTCTGGCAATCGGCTAAATTGGACTCATGATAATCGGAGTGGGCGAGTGGCATTCAATCTTCAACCGGATGAATTTGTCAAATTAATGTCGGTTCACTACATAAGTGTCCTTTATGTGCGTTATATAACTTGATATCAGTGAATGGCTATAGTAAAAAGATATTGATCACACCATATTAAATCTTACATAACTTTAATTCACACCTCAATTGGACTTGAATTGAATTCTCATTGAATTTCTAAAGTTTGGACATTTTTTTTAAAAAAAGGGTTTCCGGGCTTCCTAGAGAATACGAACGATTTTATTAAGGAGCCGCTCTAAAAAAAATCATACTTTTTATAAAGCAGTTTTTAAAAATCCGGATGGGAAAGAATGATTTTCACATGCAGTTTTTATAAGTACTCATTTATGAAAATAAGTTCTCACAAGTGGTCCGTAACATGAGACGACTTCAGCCATTTCGAAATTTAAGCTGTCTGGGGAACAAAGGTGGTGTTTGTATCTCCTGAAGATGAAGATAAAGTGTTTCACGTAAAACGGGGTGATATTAACGTGTGATTAATTAAGTTTTAATTATGACAAACTTGAAAAATAGATTTATCTGATATTTTAGAACAACTTTCATATAGAAAATTTTCGCACGAAACACACCGTTTAGCAGTTTAAAAAGCGTGCCACGATAATCTTTATCTTTTATCCAAAGTTTTAGCAGTTACGAACGGGACATATGAAAATATTTTTTTAAGTAGTGTTAAAAATATATTCGACACCACACCAACTTATAACAAAGCTTTAGTGGGTTCTTTTTGCCCTTTTTTCAATTTTTACCATCGTTTTTCGCGCGCATGCTTACCAAACTGTTAAATGATGCGGTTTTTTTAAAAAAAATTATAGAAAATTTGCTTAAAAATCATATTAATCTATGTTTAAGTTTTTTATAGCTGATCCATTATAATTAATCATGTACTAACGTGTCATTTCGTTTTTCGTGCTAAAGAGGTTTTGAACATGTAGGTTCGAACTAAGCCTTAGAAATACAGTGTTATTGACCAAAAGCAGTTAATCACTTCATCGAGCTCTTCAAAGATCTAGAAGCTGATCCAAGGCCCAACGACATTAGGCTCGCTAGTGGATCACACTACACTGGGGGTTTAAAATCCTCTATCTTCAAAATTACCGTATCTTTGTCATTGATATATAGGTCCAGGATTCATCGGACCCATATGTCAGTGTCAATGTCACGTGACTTCGAACGTAGTGAATCTTGATCTCACACTAGGATTAGTCGAATGACTTTTATATTTTTATTGTTCAACACACATGCTTTGCTATGTTTAGGAAGTTTCTAGATCCGCCACTACGAAGATCATATCTTTCCTACACTATTCAACAGTAACACACATGTTTTGCTATGCTCTATGAAGTTTCTAGATCAGCCACTACGAAGATCATATCTTTCCTACACTATTCAACAGTAACACACATGTTTTCCTACACTATTCAGCAGTAACACACATGTTTTGCTATGTTCTAAGAAGTTTTTAGATCGGCCACTGCGAAAATCATTTTTTTTATAGTATTCGGCAGTAACATAGCAACTAGGAAAGTTATCTCAAGTTGCAAAAAATCTGAACGACGCTTCCTCTCGGTGATCGGCGAGCATTTCCTCCACCAACCGCCGTGCGCGCGCCACCCACCGGAGGGGAAAGGCCAGATTAAGTCACCATCAATCTGATACATGTCTCTAGAGAGTAGACTAGCTCCTATGTTGTTGTTTGTCGCGTGCTGGAAAAAATTCGGACGTACGATATGCGTTTGGTCGTTCCACTACTTATGTGATAGGCGGCTTGGCCTCTCAATATGAGCCGTCGTCCTCCCGACCGAGTCCTAGCAAGCATGATAGCGTCTTTTGCACCACGATAAGTGCTCTCTTCCTGCACTCACCAGCCAGGCAGCCATCCAAACAGAGTCGTGAACAAAATTGCAGCCTTTGCAGGACGTGGAAAGGCCTCTTAATTAATCACACCATTATGTTAGTTGGGTGATGGTCTCCTTTACTTTCTCTAGCTTTTGACGGAGTGAGGAAGCTAGTATATATGGTGACGATGAGCTAGATAATTGTGTGTAGTCTGTTTTTCTTATCATGTCTCCATGGCAAAACAATCGAAAGCGTCGCTGTAGATGCCTTCGATGGACTTTCCAGCCTTGAGAGATTGCCATCGTCGAACAATCTCGCAAATCGATATCTGGTCTCTGTTGTGTGCCAACACGCACGGCGCCACGGCCTGTCGATGGTCTCAGCTGGATAACAAATTAAAGCCGGCGTTGGTGACTTTTGGTGACTGGGTGAGGAAAATGGCAAGACATGCGCGTACGAATCGACGGGAAAAAAAATCGGTTCCTGTCCCCGCGGCAGGTCAGCCTGGTGGTTGACACCGTAGAGGTCAATTTTTCAGGTCCAAATTTGCAATGGTGCTGAGCGAGACCAAAATTTTGAGTGCCGCACAGCCCGCACTAAAGGACTGTAATGTTACACCAAGTATATATCTTTCCTGTCTCCAATCTTTTTACCTTTTGATCTTTTTTTTAGAAGATTGGCGGAAATTCGCTTAGCTGTGGTCTCAATGCCTCACAGTGATAGTTGTACGTACGAAGTCGTCCCTTTCAAAACTACATTTCAAATTCGATGCACGTATATTTGAAATTTTGCGCGTGGTAATGAGGCCGAAAGAAATCAGATCCGAAAAAGGCATGTGTTAGTATAAGCAGGTGAGAATAGAGCATTACTTATTTGGTTTTCTGTTCACCTACTACAGTCTACAGAGGGGTTTAAGAGCCCCGATCGACAGGTTTCTTTTGAGGGATTTTCTTCTTAATTCAAAGATGGATGGCTAGCTCCTCTTGACTATTTGCTGTCTTTTCTAGCACATACGATGCCTCTGCCCTCATTGTTTGGCAGTTTTCATGTGTTCCGTATGTGGTTGGCACCCTGGATTCTATCAGTGCTAACTGACAAAATAAGTGATGCCATCCTCCGTATATTCCTCGTCCTGTTTTCATGTTTCACCTGACGATGGGGTACCTTGCATCCATTAGTTTCTATTGCCCTTCTAATCTTGTTTGGTTGTAGTACCATGTAACAGTCCAATTTTGCTTCTCCTGGACTACAATATTCTAGAGACATCACCATGTCACGCTAGCTCATGTCACGCTAGCTAGCGCTGAGACATGATACATTGACACATCAGCCAGCATAGAGTGCGAAATCCTGGGGTGCACACTGCTGCAACAATTGCAATCCTTCTTTGCCACTAACACAGGTCACCTCTTTCCCACATCCATCGAAATCTCAGCCCATCACTAGTGGTTTCAAGTACAAGAGGGTACAATTCCCTTGCTTTTCCAAGCCCGCAAGATTATACTAAGGAGACAGCCTCCATTCCGGCCATTAATTATGTTTTGCTGCTACAATCACTTTTACTTTAACTAATTTAACCTAAACCATGATTAGACCAAGGATTAATTATAACATGGGATCACAAACACAATAAAAAAGATCTGACTATAATGAGTGGGATTCCCTTTTCCCCAAGCATGATAGCAACCCTCATTTTATGGTCATTTTAACCCTTGTGCGCTTACCGAATTAGCTTTAATCTACATAATCCGAGGGACAGATGCTCCGATGAGAGATCAGATCAGAGGAGGATAATTAGCAACCCCTTTTGGTTATTTAGTGCGCAACGCGCTAACAGGTTAATTAATCCAAGCTATTTCTGCCCTGCGATGAGCGAAGCCACGCAGCCATGTGGGCAGCGCCGACGTGTCAATACGTCGATGCTTGTGGACCTCCACGTAGGAAGGCTTTAGTGCCAGGTCAGCGCTTGCAAATGCTTCCAGCATTGCAGATAAAAGATCTGCCGGGTCGTGCGAGGCATAAGGCTGGTGGTGATTAATTTAGCAAGCAGGCGATAAGAGGCAGACCTAATGTGTGATCAGTATAGCGCACGTACTACTGGGCCCCGTCATCGTGGTGGCGCCTGCCGAACCAATCGTTTTCACCACGCAAATGTGGATGCATCATTCAATCTCGTGGTAACTATGAAAGCTCCTATGCTACATCGCTACTCCGGCCGTTGAGCTCGATCTCATCACGTTTCTTTCAAGTTTCAAGTAGGTTTTATTTGGTCCAATGCTATGCGGTTCTCTTTCAGTTTCAGGTACGCATAACGTACGTACTTGGACAGACACCGCCGCAGTGGCTAGGGTTGAAATTTGTATATAATTTGAAAACAAATACTTTTTAATAGATAGTGTTGTTGATTTTCGACACTATATTTGACCATTCATTTTATTCAAAAAATTATATAAATGTAATTTATTCTGTTGTGAGTTGTTTTCTAAAAAAAAACTTTAAACATGACTTATATTTTCGTATATTTATATTAAAGTTTTAGATAAAATAAATGATCAAATGTAAGCATCATCTATTTAGAAAATCGATGTGGCACACTGTTTGTCTTATTTTCATAAACTGGTGTGTTTTAGTCATTGTGAGAGGGTCAAACGCATTTTTAGGCCTGCTTAGCAGTTAGTATATTAATTGTATCTCGTCCGTACCTTGCTCACTATTTTAGGGGTTCAATAGTTCAGTACAGTGTTTGACTGCCAATAATAATAGGGTTAATTGGATCATGTCATTGCAAATATGCTAATTTAGAAAAATGTCACAATTATTCAGCATATCGGTTGCGTACCATACTCGTATTGTTTCTAGATTTGTTCCATGCCACTATGTACCCCATGTACGTGCTTTTCCACCATTTTGACGTACCGTATTTTCATATGGACCGAATTGCCCCTGTCTCGGGTGCCAGATCCGACTCTGATGCCACCTCTGACTCTGACGCCGGCGTGATGAGGCCGCGCAGGATGACGAGCTCGTCGGGTTGGCTCCAAACCCGCGATGGACGCCTCAAATACTCCGCGGAGGAGGCCACGACAGCGTTGTGTGGGCGCTTGGCGAGCGGCTCGGACCAGTCTGCGGAGCGGCGGGGCGGCGGGTCCATGGGCGGGAACCGATGGGCTTGATGACGGTGGCCTCGGCGTGGGAGGGGGACGGGGGCGGGAGTGGCGAGGCATTGCAGTCATCAGAGTCAGCACCGGCGGCCTGGTCCGCATAGGTGTCAGACACCACGAGCAACGTGGGACTCCTCGAAGTCGGAGTTGACCTTGATGGAGCATGGTCTGTTGGGGTTGCTGGCAGCCCTGGGCGAGGTAGCCTCCCTCGTGGCACCGCCGCGGATGCCGGCGTCAGAATTATAGGTTGTGCCGAAGTCAGATCTGGCACCCAAGGCAGGGGCAACCGCGAAAGGAGGCATGACAGTCCTGTTGGGATTACTGGCAGCCATGGGTGAGGTGGTCTTTCTCGTGGCACCGCCGTGGGCGCCAGCATCGGAGTCGGAGGCGGCGCTGGAGTCGGATCCGACACCCGAGACGGGGGTAATTCGGTCCATACAAAAATACGATATGCCAAAACGGTGGAAAAGCACGTGCGGAGGGTACATAGTGGCATGGAACAAATTTGGAAACAATACGAGTGTCACGTAACCGATATGCGGAATAGTAGTGATATTTTTTTGCATTGGCATATTTACAGTGGGATGGATCCAATTAACTCGTAATAGTATGTTGTGATAGAATGGCAGCTGAATTGGTTGTGAAAACTTGGTCAGAGTTTTACACTACTTAAAAAATCATTTTTTTCAAATGACCAAAAATAATTTTTGCATGCAGATGAAGGACCCGTCTGCGCCCAAAGATTTGCGAAAATTGGATTTTTGCATGTGATCACCTATATCAACCGCATGCGAAAATAAATTCGGTGAAAAAAAATAAAAATCCAAAAACCCTAGCTTGTTGTCGCCGTCGCCGACGCTGCTCCCTAGGGCGACGGATCGGGCCCTGCAAAGGGCGGCGTCGCCAGATCCGTCGCTGCTGCCGTTCCCTAGGGTGGCGCCGCCGGATCCGCTGCCGTCGCTGCTCGTCCTCGTCGTCGTTCCTTAGGACGGCAAATTCGCCCTTTCTGAGGATGCCGTTGCCAGATCCACCGTCCTTACCACTCGCCGTCGTCGCCCGCCGCCGCTGCTCCTTAGGGCGACGGATTCGGCCTTCCCGAGGATGGCGTCGCCGGATCCACCGCCCTCGGCCGCCCTCGTCACCAGCCCGCCCTTGCCGCCGACCCTCGTGGTGTGCTCACCGGGGATGTGAGGGGAGAGAGGGAGAGAGAGAAGGAGGCCGGGAGGGAGAGTAGAGAGAGGATGTGGTCGGGAGTGAAGTGGGGGAGAGAAGGAGAGTGGAAAGAGGACTAAGTGGAAGAGAGATGAGAGAAGAATAAAAAAAGAGTGGGAGAGAGAGGAGTCTTTTTGCATCCCTCGTGAGAAAATAGACTTATTTTCGTATGTGGACCTGTTAAGAGGCCGTCCATAAAAATGGATTTTTGCATACGAATCTTTCAAGGAGTCGTATGCAAAAATACAAGTTGAATTTTACAGGTACGGGTACTTATGATCTATCTGTAATCTAATGAAGGGCTCGTCCAGAAAAATTATTTATGTAATAGTGTTAATTTCATGCATGTGTGCTTCATATTTTCTTTAACATTTTTCATTAGAGCATTTACATTCCATATGAGGAGTGACCTGCCGCTGCTGCGGCAGGGGCAGCTTCTACGATTGCCGTCCAGGCTCCGTTGCTACCACCTCCACTACAAATTACTCCATCTGTTGATATTGATAATCATATAACAAAAAAATCAAAAATTCAAATTGATCATCGTACAACTCTATCCTTTTTCTTAACGTGCAGTATTATTATATTTATGCATGTAAATTGAGTTTGTATATATGCATGTAGGCATTTGGGATAGTAAAGCTCTCATTTCTTGTACATGAGGAGAGTTAAATTGTGTGAGGAGAGTTAAATTGTGTGTTTCTTGTTTTTTTCTCATTATATACCCACACTAAATAAAATATAGAAAAGTTAAGTTTTTTTTGTCTTAGTGAACGGATGGAGTATCATTAAAGCTCGTAAAAATTTGTTATCGTCGGAAAACGCCATTGTTAGTTGTATGGGCTTGATAATGTCGTTGGCTCCGCTACTGCTTGCCGGTCCACGTTAATGACAAGTTTCGTAGGAGAGAGATGACAAAAGGTGACTGGGCTTGCATCACTGGAAGGGAGACAGGACTTGAGCAAGAACATTAATTTTTCCAAAGAGAAAGGGCATGCACTTACTATACCTCCCAAATATATACTTCCTCCGATTTTAATTTTATTGACATTTTGAACAGGATTTTAAATACCAGGAAGTAATTAATTGAAATGCCTCTCTGTTGTACCTTTGTTAATTAAATACTTTTGCGTGGCATTGTTAATCAATATTCCTTCACCACCTTCCTGGTTAAAGCCATTGCTTCCAAAGCTTGATGATGTGAGTTTAAATATTGGCAATCCTTGCTTTACGTAGATTTTTTTTCAGGCTGAGCGTGATTCTTTTGCAATCTTTTTTTTTCTACTATAACCATGCAGCGTGGAGATTTTTTTTCATAGGATTTTTGGAATCCCCTTTTTTCGTTCGCGGGCATGATTTTTTACAATACCTTTTTCTTCGTTTGCAAACCCTTTCTTTTTCCTTCGCTCGCGTGGAGGACTTTCGCAAATCCATTTTTTTTCTACTGTAACCATGCAGCGTGGAGAATTTTTTTCACATGATTTTTGGAATCGCGTTTTTTCGTTCACTCACGCGCATGATTTTTATAATTCCTTTTTCTTCGTTTGCAAACACTTTCTTTTTCCTTCGCTCGCGCGGAGGACTTTCGCCAATCCATTTTCTTTTCTTGTTTTGGCGTTGTTTTGCGCGTTTTCGTCCATGTTTTGGCGCGCTACACTGCTTTGTCGTCGGTATCGCACTCAAGTTTAAATACACGTACGCCTCAGGAGCTCGCGTACGTGTTGCAGCGCCGCTGAAGACGATGCGCCAGCCCAGCCGCCATCTTAATACGACTTGCATGGATGAAGGGGTAACTTAGTCCAACCTGACCATGAGGAGGCCAAAACGTAAACTTCTCACATCCAAAAACTCCAAAGCTATAACGTCAATAAAACTGAAACCGGAGGGAGTATGACTATGACTGTCGCGGATCGATAAATCATTGCTCTGCCAAGTACTCCCTTGTAAAAAAACACGGTAGCATCCCAATGTGGTGTTAAGGACGAAGGCAAAAGAAAAATTAAAATACCCTTTATTAATAAAGAATTACTAGTATTGGTTGGTGAGATAAAATAAAGAATCAGTGAAACTCTACCACACTTGTGTGGCATCAAAATTTTTATCATTTCAATCTAAAGTTGGTTCTTACCATAACTGCGACGTGTCATACATTTTCAGAAATTAGACCCTTCATCATCGACTCATCTGATCGATGCACGCCACAGTGTCACGTAATGTGTGATATATCACACTTTGCCAAAACTTCCATAGCAAACTGTGAACGGCACCCAAGCAGCCTTTAAAATGTCTTCGGATTCAACCCGTGACACAATAGCAGGTACGTACCTCGAGCGTACACTTGTACGTACAGCTCGAGTGACACTGTTGCTTTCTGTTGATCTGAGGCTTCCCGTTCCTATTGGTGTCGTACTTTCGCAAGTAAAAAACAAGATGATCCGAGTCCACACATGCATGTATGTACTTCAGAGAAAACTGAATATATATTCCATAATTTACATATTCTGCATAAGCAATATTTTAATGCAGCAATCTTTTAAGTCTCTATACTACTACATCCATTCTAGAATATTACTATTTAATATATGATGTAATATTTTTAGTACTACGAATCTGAACAAGATATATATTAAATAAAAATATTTTAGGACGAAAGTAGTACTATGCTGTCCTCTAGTGTCGGTCACATCATGTGTGCCTCCATTTTTTTTCTGATCAATTCTTGAAGTAATGCCATCGTATATTTTCAAAAGAGCTCGCTACATTATTACAGGCATATGGCCCTCTTATCTGAACGAGAAAGGGATGAGGCGAACATTATTCAGTTGCTGCGCTTTGTCAAGTCGCACAAGCAGTTCAGCTGTGTTCCAGCAGCGCCAGGGCACAATTAATTGAACAATCATAGAGAGCAGAGCAGCTTAAGTATGCCGTGCCTGGCACCCACCCATCTATGAATCCGGAAAAACGCGTCTCCGACACGGTAGCCGGTAGCAGTGTAGAACCAAATGCCGAACAGCCTACGCGCGCACGAAGCAAGAACGCATACGCGCTGCTGATTGTGCTGAGAACGTAGCGTCAATTCAATTCGAACAATCTGATTGTGATGCCAGTTCGACGTACTTATGATCCATTATCTTTCACAAGCATTTTTCTTTGATGATACTAGTAGAATCAAACCAACCTCTACATCAAGATGCAGGTATTCGATCGGTCACCACTTCTTGTTGCAACCGTGCAGCGTAAAGTTGTTTAATGTAGAAAAGAAAAAGAACTAGACTATACTGGGGTGTAAAACACAACTTGTACAGGTACAGGTGCATATACTAGTGTGGAGTGAGTCAAGTTGGTGGCTCGAAAATGTGCGTGACAGTGCTTCACTGTGGACCGTGCTGCTGTGGGCAGTGGCCACAGCTAGCGGCGTTATCCATTCCGCTCTAAAAAATCGAACATACGTATGTAGAAACCGGGGAAGGTGCCGTTTTTATGTGTATCGCTTTAGAACGTACGATTCAGAACATAAAGAGGAACGGGATCTCTTTTTAAAGCAGAGCATATCCTAAGGTGCATTTCCCTGCACCTTGCGTGCTCGCCGTATTTTGCCGGTTCATCTGGGACTCTACCAGAACGGGCAGTCCAGTGACTCAGTGAGTGCCATAGCTTTGCGACTGTTCGATCAGTTGAGCATGCAACCACCTGTGTGCAGGTAATAGTTACGGCCACTCTCACTCGCTCAGCTCCTGGGTGCCTCATTCTGAAGGGAAAGAAGTCGAATGCGCAACAGGATACACCCCGGTGCATTGATATTTTACAGCTACCGAAGAAGGAAGTTTCGTGAATTAGTAGTGCGCAACAAAGCAAAGATTCTGTGTCGATCGATCTCTTCACTACGTACCTCCGAGAGAGAGCGCGCATGCACGGATGACGCGGCGTCCTTATCGGCGACGGTGATGCGCTACCCGAGTGTGCTCGCCACTGACGACCATCGTGATCGAGTCCACCAGCAACACTGACCAGTGAGCATTTACCGGAGGAGAGAGCAATCATGGCGGCGTCGCCGTACGCCAAAGTGCGGGAGGAGTACGTAGTACGGAGGCGCGATGGTGGTGGTGACAAGCAAGGACAATGGAGATGGCCATGGGGGGTCGGAGAAGCCGATGTCTATAGCGTTCTAGCTAACTAGTTGCAGTTGCAAGCGGGGCGGGGCCGGCTGGCCGTCGGTTGGTCGCGCGCAAGTTGGCTCTCGCGCGTCGCGCGCGCGCGATATTTCGGCCGCGCTAGCGAGCTACTAGATCTGTTGGATACAGCTGCTGCCACTACCCGGCCGGCCTCGTACGCGCGCACGTAGTACGCTAGATGAGTGGAGCTCTGGTTCTTTTCCGGTTCATGGCCAATCCCGTTGGAACTTGGAACTAGATAATTTGTTCTATGACTCTAGGTCGTCTTCAGATGTTTCCTTCTCTTATCCATTTGGTATAATTGACGGGAAAATCGTGCGGAGTGCGATGGCATATGCGCCTTGCACGGCCGCTGCGCCACCCGTTGCAACTCTAGCAAGGGAAAACTACCAATGATGTATGGAGCCATGGATGGATAGGGGTGTGAAGAGGCGATCTAGGCATCTAGCCAAGAGTATCTTCAAGAGCCTTGTCGAAACTTGCTTTCTATTTGCTCATTTGGTAAGCTGGTTAAAACATTCCTCTTTGTCGTGACCTGCCGTCACGGACAAATTTAGGAATAAACGAAAAAATGTGAATTCTTCGAATATCCTGAGAATGAGCTCGAAATACAAATGCCAAATATGCTAGATGGAGTTTTACTATTAATCTTGTTATGTCTTTGCTACAGGATTAGAGCCAGTTTATATAGCCCTCACAGGTACATGCGAGATTACAACCTTACCCCTAAGGGCACAGAGAAAGTTACCATAATGTCCCCGTAAAGTTTATAACCCTAAGGGTATAATTGTACATTTGTGTGGTTTCTTGGGGCTTCTGACGCCAACTTGTAGGAGTGGTTGGAGTGGTCACAATGACATCTTCCCAGGGTATATGTTCGCTTGATGGCATATCCTTCAAACTTTGCTCGTCTTAGTCGAATAGTCCTTTCCTTCGGCTGCGGGCTCGAATGCTTCCTCCCGCGTGCTACTCAACTAGTGTTTTCCTGCCACAAGCAAAAGCAAGTCAAAAGGGTGCCATACGTAAAAGACATTTTTACTGGCGAAGGAAGGTCGAAAGATACCTGTCATAAGTAAAAAACCACTTTGGTTAGCAACGACAGGTCAAAATGTGTTTGCCATGAGTAAAAACCGCTTTGACTTGGGATCGAGAGTGTTTGGATCGAATAGGAGAATGGTGTTTACCTCCTGCTACAACACTTTTTATATTTTTCGTGTACTCCAACAATATCTCTATCTTTCACTCTCCAAATTTTATGGGCCCACAGTCTCAACCCTCTTCTACAACAGCTGCAGATTGGGATGGGCGAAGGTGGCGCTCGGAGGCCGTGGAAGGTGGTGGCGGCGAGTTGGCGACGGGGATGAAAGACAATGACATGGCAGATTAGGGATGCGACGGGCCACCTGCTACTTTTGACGGATGAAGGCCAAATTGGTTTTGTTGTTGGCCTACCACTACGACGGATGTGGATGCGCTGACGCAGCGCACGGAAGGGAAGGCGGCGGCATTGCACTTGAATGGGGAGGTGACGATGAAAGTGAGCGATGCGGGAGAGGGAGACTCGATGCGAGAGAGTAGGGATGGCGAGAGGGGGGAGAGGGAGATTCGCACGGTAGTGCCCACGGATGGCCAACGATTTTGGCTGGCCAGATTTGGCCAACGGGGAAAGGACTTTGGTCAGCCAGTTGATAAGGTTGTTGGAGGGTTAATTTTTCTCAAGTTTATCAAATTTTGGTTTGGAGAGCCATCTAGCAAAGCTCTTGGAGATGCTTGAAGTGGTAAAGGATTGACATTGTGTGAGAGAGCAACATAGCATTTGCACTCTCCGTTGATGTTATGTGACCATGTGTAGGAGCAAGTACAATGATAAAGCCAATTGGTAGCTATTACTTAAATCCATATCGTTTAATTATAGCTAACATGTAATAATCATATATTACTAACTCTTTTTAGGCCAACCATATAAACAAACCAGCATGATTTGATGGTTGCGGCTGCATCTTCAGCAATTTCAAATATATATATTGTATATATATTGTGGTGTAGTGTCCCTGCTGCTATGACTGCAGATGTAGTGGTAGCTAACTGATCCAAGCAATGTTTATTTATTAACGAATCGATGAGCCGTCTATTTTATTAAATAGAACAGAAAAAACTGTGAAGGAACAAAATATGTACAAGTTAGGACCGAAGATCCGGTCTAACAACTAAGTTAACCAAATGATGAGCTTTCTAACACCTGCGAGGGCCCACATTTTGGCCTCCCCTTTATTTTGGAGACTAGACTAGACATCGAGAGCTCCTTGTGCTGAAAGGAATTTGGTTCCTTCTTCTATATCTCATATGAAACAAGCAAAGTTTATGTCTTGAAGAAGAAGTACGCTAACGAAGATTTAGTGATCTTGGACGTAGAAAATTTATATAGACCATTCTTTAAGCAAATTCTTTCGCTACCTCACATTTCTAATAGATTTTTTTTACATATTTTAAAAAAGGATTAGTCAAAGTTGTACTTTATTAACTTTGAAAGTCGATAACCGGGTTTTAATTTTTAACTGGAGTGAGAGCACTGTATATACAGTACTTAGGTAAAATTATGTGGCCATAATCATGTCCATCTCCAACTATACATGCCGATGTCCGAGGCTGCTGATGTAGTAGGAGTATATCATATCTCAGCTAGTGGCAGCGCGTGGCTTGAGATATACTTGGTCAGGGATTGCAGCTGAACACTACATTGTACAGTGGCACAATAACATACAGGAGATGGCCTTTTGTGTCTCGAGCGGATGTTTTCTTGCGTGGCATTTAAATAGATATTAATTAATACTTTTTTTTGTCTCATAATATAAAAAATTTTAGATAAATAAAACATATTTTACTATTATGAATCTGGACAAGAATCTGTCCAGATTCGTGATATTAGGATATGTCTCATCCATCCAAAATCTTTTATATTATAAAACAGTAGGAGTATGTCTTATATTATTCCATAAACATGCAAGTTTAAATTAATCTAGCTACACAAATAAAAACAGTAAATATGCACTAAGTAGAGTTTTTTTAAACTTGAATATATCGAATTTGAATTCGGAAGTTTGTGAAGTAATATATGATGTATTGATCTAGTATACTATATATTATTATTATTTATTTATTAATAAATGAAATGACTTGCAAGAAAACGATATGACATATCGGGGGATACTTTCCTTAACCTGTAGTGTACTGTACATTTTAGAAGAAATGCTTGTGTACTTTGTTGTGGCTTTAATGTCCGCTCTCTGAATTCGATATAGTGTGATAAGTGCCAATGAGTCAAGGACGGACCCAAGGCCCGGTCCTGGGCCACCGGCTGGGCCATGGACTAGGGACAGATCGAAGTAAAATTACCTGATCCTACTACGGTTCACCGCGAGAAAAAGGATGATAGATCACTCTACTCACTAAAATGTATTTGATAATCATCTAGTACGTTGTCTTCTGGTTAAAATGCCCTTAGGGAGAGGAGAGTGTCGGGGAGGACTGCTCGTGCAACCACGTCAGTGGCCGGCACTTCCCACTGTCGCCTCCCCTATCGGCCGCCTAACCAGCCTCACCACTGCTGATGGCCGCCTCTTCATCAGCACCTCCGGCTATGTTGGGTGCTGCTGCGTTCGTAGCGGACCTCCACCTTGTAGTCGTCGACTTATTAGGACGACACTGCCCCTTCCACCTCCTACCCCTCCCGCGCCTGGCGGCTTGGTCATTGTCGCTCCTTCCCAAGACGCCACCGCTCCTCCTATGCCCCGTGGCCATCCTCATCGCCAAGCCCTCTCTCTGAATCTCCGTCTCCGTCAGGCTCGGGACAAGGGTGAGGGCGATGATAGGGAGGGAAAGGGGTGTTGCGGGCAGAAGCGACACGAGTAGCACGAGAGGAGGAGGAGTAGGATGGTGGCCATGGGGGGTGGGGAGAAGCCACAGAATGCCAAGAACGGTGGAGCGTGGCGTCGAAGTGGCGGCACTGGAGGATGTGACCAGTAGCTGGGGCACGAGGCGGGGTGGTGACGGCGATGCAATCAAGTCCTCCCTCCCGCAAAGCTGTGGCGCCACCCCATCCACCAGTACGGCCGTTGGCATGGTCGCACGAGCAACCCTCGCCCGCGCTCCCCTCTCCCCCTCTCAGTCAAGAAAAGGGTGTTTTGGTCACAAAGTAGTTAAGAATCTTCGTAGTGTCATTTTAACCGGAAGGCAACATACTTAGTGACATCTTATACGATACATTATAATGGGTGCACTACTACAAAAACCTTCATAGGTGTCGGCTCTATAGGTGCCGGTTCATTTAAAACCGGCACCTATGAACCTTTTCTCACCTCCGTGCAATGAAAAGATAGAGAACCGACACCTTTAAGCACTATAGGTGCTGGTTTTAGAGGAAAAACCGATACCAATACTATAAGTGCTGATTTTTTAAAAGAACTAACACCTATAATATATTATAGGTACCGATTTTCTAAAGAACTGACACTTAGGTTTTCAAAAGAACCGGTACCTATAATATATTATAAGTGCCGGTTTTTTTTCAAAAACTGACCAAGCCAAGCCCCATTGAGTCGATCGATCCGCACGCCCACCACATAAAAATATCCCGTTCGAGTCCTCTCCCCATCAAACCGTCCTCCTCTCCTTCCCTTTCCTCCCCCTTCTCTGTCCGTCCTCCTCTCCGTATGCAAGCACTGGCCGAGAGCGACGGGCGACGGGAACGCCCCCTCCTCCGCCAGATTCGACGGGAAGGAAGGTGGTGGACGGCTGTGGCATCCTCTCCTCCACCAGATCCGGCGGCAGGGGCAGCAGGCTCCCCATGGGGAGGCGGTGGCAGGGGCGCGGCGCCCTCCCCTCCCTACCAGCGAGGAAGCAGAAGGTGGAGCAGAGAAGCCCGGTGGCCAGCAGTGACGGTAGGGAGCCCGGCATGGCGGGGCGATGAGAGCAATGGCGTTGTGACAGCCATAAGTCCCTTCCCCTTTCCCTCTCCCCCTCAGCCTCTTCGTTTCCGTCGTCAAATCCGGTAGGGAGAGACGGTGGTGACAGGGACCAGGATCGGCAGAGACGACGACGGATGAAGACCGTAATAGGATGACGACGGTGTTGGTTAGTTCGGCTCGATTCGAGCCGACTCTCTTTTTTTTGGCTCGTGCGAATCTATAGGTGTCGGTTCTATAGGGTTCTTAGGTGCCGGTATCTTCTATTGGTGCCGAGAAATTGGTGCCGGATGAAAATTCGACACCTATTAGGGTTTGTGTACTAGCGGTGGTGTCAGAGTATAGAACTCCTCTAGCAGGGAAGTGAGAACTCCCCCTAAGGAGATTCGGCCAGGGGACGATGTGAGTCCGGGTCCCCTCCGAGAACGATGAACACAAGAGATTATACAGGTTCGGACCGCACGAATGCGTAACACCCTACTCCTGTGTGTGGACTATGGATGTGTAGCAAGAGTTACAATGAGCTTGGGAACTTACGAGAGTGCTAACTGCTAAGAATTGAACCCTCAATCCGCTGGCATGGATCCTCCTTTGATAATCGAAGGGGAGTCCACGGTGTCAATACATGCATGCAGGAGTGGGGCCCACTCCAATGAGTTTGGTATGCTTAGTCTTGTCAATGTCCCTCCCAACAAACCGACCGGATGTGATAGCTTCACCTACCGACTGATAAGTAGAGCTGGAGGCAAGAAAGTCTCCGCTCGGCTGTCATGGGCCTACCAGTCAGCCTCAGGTGGGACCAAGCGGGAGACAATGAGGACGTGACACATCGTGTCTCTCCTATTCCTTTTGTTGACGTGGGCTTGCGAGAGCTCACATGCGGCGCCACGTCCTTGAAGCATGCGGCTATGCTATTCTCTAGGTTGCTCCACCCTACTGTTAAATCGTGGTGTTGGTCAAAGCTTACCCTCTGAACCCACCAGTACCCATAAATGGGCGGAGCCCTCCATGAAGAGCCCGGGGCAGAAGGCGTGCTTGGGCCCTAACCCAGGGTCCTGAGTCGCCTAGGACTTGTTCCAGGGATGCCTCCATGATTCGGGGCAATGGTGTACCCGGGGCACACTATATGCTCGAGGCACCCATTGTACCCAGGGAATCCGTGGCTGCTCCCATGGCCAAGTCGTAGGTTTTCTTATTGATTTGGATGAGTTTGTCAAAGATGTCGTTGATGAAGGAGTTATGAATATAGCTTGAAGAAGATGCGGAAAGTTGCAAGCTATATCTTCAACACCTTGAAAATATAGATCTTGTTGGTCTCGACTCTCTTCTTAACACCTTGAAGATATAAATGTTGTAGGTCTCTTGAAGATGTAGATTTTGTACGTCTCTTGAAGACGTAGATCTTGTACATCTCTTGAAGATGTAGATCATGTACATCTCTAAAATATATAGATTTTGTACGTCTCTTGGATATGTACCGTTGATGCCCCAAAGACCCTGGAGCAATGGGGACCCCAGTTCCTGTACTGTTGATGCCCCGAAGACCCGGGAGGGATGGGGACCCAAGTTCTCGTTCCTCCGATAGGTGGCATTTCATCGAAACCACACGAATAAAGTGGCATATTGTCTATTTTTTAGATCACCGCTAATTATTGGAGGTCATTCGAATAAGAAGCAGGTGAAACCATTTATATATATCAGAGATGTAGACTATATATTGTATGCAATCTTTTGACAGATTTATAGTTTCGAATCTCTGGAGTTGGTTCGACCGCTAAAGGGTGTCATGAGGTGGAGCTGCCAAAAGTTGCAAGTTGTATCTTCAACACTTTAGAAGTGAGGGTCAATAAGTCAAATAGCACTGGAGCGCGACTATAAACTCTAGTTTATAAGGTCAACCCAAGACTTTCTTATTTTCATGGAGAGTCTCAGCCACCAAGCTATGTCATATGTTGTTCATGTATTATAACACACATCTATTTTCAACCGCTTTAAACCGACAGTTCGACCGGTTCGACCAATAAACCAGTGAATCGAGTGTCCTAGCGGTTCGATCCCCAGTCTTATCTTAATAACTATGCCAATGGATATAACCCGTTTTAAATGAAATAACTAAAAAAAGAGACAAACATGTCAAAAATCATAAATCTAGAGGAAAAACTATTGTAAAATCAATTTTGATGCATTGTAATTGAATGTAAGTGCTATGTAATTAAGTGTAAGTGCTCTCTAACTGATTGTAACTGCAAGTTGAATATACGAGAATACGAATTTTGATGCAAGATTTTACGAACGAAAAAGTGAATAAGATAGAAGCCCAAAAATCTATCGCAAGTAAAATAGTAAATCCGTTTTGCTTCTGCTTTTCGTCAACGAGCTAAACGGTTTCGAGCTTAAGCTTGTACCTGCATGTACGCTCACCACTCACCAGGCATGATATCAATTCTGGCAACACGTTGACCTTAGAGAGTTTATAGTCGCGCCCGAACACAAGCCACAAACGTAGAAGTGAGAGTCAGTAAGTCAGATCAGGGACACAACAGTGCATGCACAGACTTACGTGGCAAGCAAAACAAGGTGAAAAGAAATCGCACCATCGTCGTCACCGCACCTCGCCGTCCTATTGGCGATATCCCATTTCCCGGCATATTTCCAGCGGCAATCTCCTTTCCCAAATGCACCTGTATGGCTGTTGCACTTTAGCCCGTTAGCCGCAGCTAACAGGTACCCAGCCTTTCGTGTGCTCAAGGTCGTCGTTGCCTGGCTGACACAAGCAGCGCAGCAAGCGTTCTTGCATCGCCCTTGATCGTGCCCCCTTGTCAAAGTCCAATATGCCGGAGCTCTCATGGCTATATATACGAGCCATATCATGGCTTCTCACTTCATTCCAACATAGGGAGGTAGATCACATTTGGCCAGAAGCCTTTGTCAGGTTCCTCTCTTCGGAAACTAGCTTTGGTAGCTTCACTCTTCCTAGGAATATATCTGTGTGCCCAGAAAATAATTGCCAGAGAAACGAAGCAACGAGAGCAGAGGTCAACCCAGTACTTACCACAGGAGAACGAATTGAAGCAAATTTAGGCCGCATTTTCGTTGCGTACATAGAGATCGAGGCTTACAATAGGGACCCATCTGGTGTTTGCAGCGGCGCTCGTGTACCGGTCTCCATCAGCATGGACGCCGCCGCGAGGGAAGCGCAGGTGCAGGGCAGCCTGGAATGGCGGGTGACGGTGCCGGAGGGCGCGTCGGTGACGGTGGAGCACGAGGCCAGCGTCGCCAAGAGGGCGTGGAAGTGGGTGGTGGGCTGCGCGGTCGCGGTCAGGGCGGCGGTGGCCAGCTTCGCCAGGAAGGTGTGGAAGATCGGCGCCGACGATCCCCGGAGGGCGGTGCACGGCCTCAAAGTCGGCCTGGCTCTCACCCTCGTCTCCGTCGTCTACTACACCAGGCCCGTGTACGACGGCGTCGGCGGCAATGCCATGTGGGCCGTCATGACGGTCGTCGTGGTCTTCGAGTACACCGTCGGTGAGTAGTAGTACAACATCGTGTGAATTCTGCATGCTCTTGCATGTCAGTTTGCTGTGTTCCTCACCGTGTTTTTGTACATGCGTGCGTGCGTGCGTGCAGGTGGATGCATGTACAAGGGATTCAACAGAGCCGTCGCGACGGCGAGCGCCGGGCTGCTCGCGCTCGGCGTGAACTGGGTGGCGGACAAATCCGGCGACAAGCTCGAGCCGTTCATCCTCAGCGGCTCCCTGTTTTTACTGGGTACGTATTTGACAAGCCTACCTCCACCGTACGTAGTGCCCCTGTTTTGTTAGGTTCGTTTCGTAAGCCGTGACAAAGACTTGTACAGTCACATACTACGTGCAACGCTGACACCCAAGTAAAATAATGCGTGCGTACGTGCACGAACAGCTGCGGCGGCCACCTTCTCGCGGTTCATACCCACGGTGAAGGCGCGGTTCGACTACGGCGTCACCATCTTCATCCTGACGTTCAGCCTCGTCGCCGTGTCGGGGTACCGCGTCGACCAGTTGCTGGACCTGGCGCAGCAGCGGATGTCCACCATCGCCATCGGCATCGTCATCTGCCTCGCCGTCTGCGTCGTCATCTGGCCGGTGTGGGCCGGCCAGGAGCTGCACCTCCTCACGGTGCGCAACATGGCGAAGCTCGCCGGCGCCGTCGAGGGCTGCGTCGAGGACTACTTCGCGGCGAAGCCCGCCGCGACCAAGTCGGAGGGGTACAAGTGCGTGCTCAACTCCAAGGCGTCCGAGGACTCGCAGGCCAACCTGGCGCGGTGGGAGCCGCCGCACGGGCGGTTTGGCTTCCGCCACCCGTACGCGCAGTACGCCAAGGTGGGCGCCGCGATGCGCCACTGCGCGTACTGCGTCGAGGCGCTCAACAGCTGCGTCCGCGCCGAGGTCCAGGCGCCCGAGCACGTCAAGCGGCTGCTCGGTGACGTGTGCACGCGGCTGGCCGCGCAGTGCGCGCGGGTGCTCAGGGAGGCGTCCACCTCCGTCGCCACGATGACCAGCCCCAAGACGCTGGACTTCGCCGTGGCGGACATGAACACGGCCGTGCACGAGCTGCAGGGCGACCTGCGCGCGCTCCCGCCCGTCCTGGCCTTGGAACCGGCGGCAGAGATGTCGCTGATGGACGCGATGCCGCTCTTCACCGTGGCGTCGCTGCTGATAGAGATATCGGCGAGGATCGAGGGCGTCGTCGACGCCGTCGAGACGCTGGCCAGCCTCGCCAACTTCAAGCAGGTGGAGGATGATGACGACAAGAAGGGACAAACCGAGATGAAAGTGCACCCGCTGAACGTGCCAGATAATCGCGACGCGCCGACACAGGAAAGCCAGACAATGAAGCACCCTGAACAGGTCTAAACTTTAAAAACATCAATCAAGTCAAACCGCTCAAAATTAACAAGCGGGACGAGTCAGACCGGAAGAACACAGGAATACATACATGATCGAATCTAAACTGGCTGAGCCACCGGTCTTAGCTAGCAATCTTCTGGTGATTAACAGAACAGTATCGATTTACGGCGGAGAGAAGCTTGGCAACTTCATACCACGGCTTACAAGACGAATAAAACCAGCTTACCACTGTCATAAAAGTCGGCATGTATCGTCGCATTCATGATGTACTACCTTGTACATATATTAACAGAACATTATTTGATATTTTTATAGGAACATTGCAAGGCATATGAGCTCAGACGATGCTTCCCTCTCCTTAAAATCCATGCACTCGTAATTCAGAGAAATTTTGAGAACATCATTATCTCATAAAATTTCATCCTCAAACTCAATCTACTCAACTGATTTTTGTTTTTTCGGTTTATAAAACGAAATTTGTACTTTGATTTTCTTCTTCTTCTTCTTCTTCTTCTTCTTTTTTGAAAACTGTCGGTAGTAGCAGCAATACGTACCAGCAGCAGGTACCGCTTGTACTCTACCAGAAAGGACCCAACATATGCACAAGCCGATAAGGTTGCTTTACAGGGACAGGCCACGATTAAACATTTCCAAATACACTTTCGTCCGCGCGTTGCTGCCATTGCTTTTCTTTCTCTGGCAGCATGCACGGTTTTTGCTCTGTTGCAGTACAGCAGCGCCACGCACTAGGGGAATTTTGTGCGCATATATTGCCTCATGTTTTTGATCGTATCGCTGCGGATATTGATTTTATCTTTGATATAATTTGGGCAATGGACACTGGACAGCCCGTATGGAACGGAAAAGTTGCCCATGTCTGCCTGATCAACGGCGGCGCGCTGCAAACCCATACAAGGCACTACCTCCTCCCTGCACTGCACCTTACGAGATCCAGAGAAAACCAGGATAGGAGTTGGCCCAGCCGGTTCGTGGCTAGTGGAGTACAAAACTTGTGCACTGAGTTTGGATGGAAGAAATAGGTAGATGATGATAATTCGGTCACACACATACATGCACACACAGATGTGAAATGGCAGCAGGGAGCACTAGCTCGACCGATCATTGATCAGTTTGATGATCTCTAGCCCGACCCGACTGATGAAGTGATGAGTGATGACAATGAGATAATGTTCCGCGGCATATCCGCTGGGTAATGCATAAGCATTAGCCAAAGTGGTTTGCGTGTTTATAAAGTTCTGACGATCTCTGAACATTATTTCGAGGAGATATCATGCATTCACGCGGGGATCTTATACTTTCAGCTGTCCTCATGCATTATTTTTCTATGATCAACTTGACAGTCTTTTTAAAAGGATTTCTGCATCGGTCATATGAAAACTCATCGGTACTACCAATCGTCTGCAAAGGGTTTGCAGGTCTTATTCGTACGGAGATAATTGTCCCTTGGCCATCATAGTGATATACTCCTCTTAAAATATAAGGGATTTTGAATAAATATGACACATCATAATATCATGAATCTGAACAGATTTTTTATCCAGATTTATAGTACTACGATGTGTCACATTATCCAAAATCTTTTATACTTTAGGACGGAGGAAGTATCTCCTTCTTCGGTGGAAGCTTCCGAACGATATGATCTAGCTAGCTTATCCTTCGGATGATTGCAACGGACCAACGGTAGTTCACTAGTTCAGCTCCCATGGGTAAACCAGAAATGATTTCCTTGCAGATTTGATCAACTTCTCATGGCTGAAATCGTGCTTAGGTACACATAAAACCAGTATTTTGGATTTTTATAATCAAAAGATCTTCTTTGCTGACATACTGTGGATAAAGGCATAAAGCCAATGTCCAAAGCAACAGATCCATCTATTTATCTTGAACCAAATTTGGCGTTGGAGATTGAAACAATAGGTACAGTGGCGAGATATCAACAAGATTGGAGGTAGGAAAAAAAATCCTGGAAGATCTTTTAGAAACTGAAAGATTGTTGTAGAGAGTAGACACCGGGCTAATAGAAAGGCCAGTTCTGCCTGGAAGAAGCTATCAGCATCGGGCCTAATATTTCTGTCCAAGTCCAAGATCTGATCTCTCACCAAAGCCTGGTTAGGCTTGGCCCGAAAGCTCTTCGCTAAGGCCCAGATACCAACGTACAGTACATCATAGGAGCAGCCGAGTATGACTTTACATTTGAACGCCCTATGTAGATACATACTGGTGCAGCACTGCACCACGGTTGTGAAATTGGAACCCTGCTAAAATGTTCTGCTTTGACACCTAGTACAAGCAGCTTATGCTTTTTTTTTTGTCGTCGGCAGTATTCCAAACTCTGTCTATAGCTTGTTCACTCTGTTCAAGGTGCGTGTTTGCCAGATTTTCCGGTGACCTCGGCTTCTGGCTTATCTGTACCGTCAGCATCGTCGGCCAGCTTGAACCTCGCGAGAATCGCCAGCGTGCCGACGGCGTGGACGACACCCTCGACCCTCGCGGCAATCTCTACTAGCAGCAGAGCAACGGTGAAGAGCTGCATGGCCTCCGTCGGCGACGTCTCTGCCGTTTCCTCGGCCAGGTTGGGCGGGAGAGCCCGCAGGTTGCTCTGCAGCTCGCGCACGGCGGTGTCCAGCTCCGCCACGGCGAAGCCAAGCCCCCGGGACGTCGTCATCGTGGCGACGCAGGCGGACGCCTCCCTGAGCACCCGCGCGCACCGCGCGCCGACCCTCGTGCACGCGTCGCCGTGGAGACGCGGGGGCGGGACTCGCTCGCGCGACGCCGAGCCGGCGCAACTGATGAGCGCCTCGACGCAGCACGCGCACTGGCGCATCGCGGCGCCGACCTTGGCGTACTGGCCGAACGGGTGGCGGAAGCCGAACCGCCCGTGCGGGGGCTCCCACCGCGCCAGGTTGGCCTGCGAGTCCTCGGACGCCTTGGAGCCCAGCACGCTCTTGTACCCCTCCGACCTGGCCGCCGCCGCCGCCTCCGTGCGCCTCGCCGCCGCGGGGTCGGTGAAGTAGTCCTCGACGCAGGCCTCCACGGCGGACGCGAGCTTCTCCATGTTGCGAGCGGTGAGGAGGCTCAGCTCCTGGCCGGCCCACACCGGGCAGACGAGCGCGCAGACGGCGAGGCAGATGATGACGCCGATGGCGATGGTGGCTATCCTGTCCAGCACCAGCGCCGCCAGGTCGTCGACGCGGTACCCGGACACGGCGACGAAGCTGTACGTCATGACGAATGGACACGCCGTAGTCGAACCGCGCCTTCACCGTCGGTATGAACCGCGAGAAGGTGGCTGCAGCAGCTGCAACGCAACACGTTCCGGCAGCACATTTATATTTACTCGTTAATAGCGCTTGACCTGTCACGTAAGTACGAGGAGAGACTGGCCAGTTAATGCAGGTGCCACGACGATGTTGGACACGTACCCAGCAGGATGACTGAGCCACTGGCGACGAACGGCTCCAACGTTTCGCCGGATTTGTTCGCCACCCAGTGCATGCCCAGCCCCAGCGCGGCCGCGCTCATCGTCCCCGCGAATCTGTTGAGCCCCTTGTGCATGCTACCACCTACACGCGTGCAAACCAAAGATAGCAAGAGCAAGCAAAGCCAAACTCAGTAATAAGACAGTAATTAATCAAATGGCGCGTCGCACGGTTGTGACTTTCTGCACGCAAATTTTAGTATTTTTTACCTACGGTGTACTCGAAGACTAGCACGACTGTCATGATGGCCCACACGGCGTTCCCGCCGACGCCGTCGTAGAGGGGCCTGACGTAGTAGAAGAGGGAGACCAGGGTGAGCGCGATGCCCACCTTGACGCCGTACGCCGCCTTCCGGGGATCGTCCGCGCCAATCTTCCAAACCTCCTTGGCGAAGCCGAACAGCTTGGCTTCGAGCGCGGCCGCGCAGGAGACCAGCCGTGCACGGGCACGCCCGGCCGGACCTGATGACGACGACGACGACGACGCCTCTCCCGCCGGCGGCATCGTCATCTGCCACTCGGGAGCATTCCGTGTCTCCGCCTTGGTGCCGTCCATGTGTGTGATCGGCAGTCGCAGGCAGTGTAAGTACGTACGCGCGAAAATGTGTAGAAATGTGTGGTGAGATCAAGCGGAGATCAGTGGTTTGCTCTGTTCTCTGGGTGAGTGCTGTTCTTATTGTGCTTGGATGTTGTACTGGTCTTCCACGCATCCTGGAGAGCGCGAGGTGTGTACGATAGAAAAATGCTCGTGTCGCTCACCACCTCACCGGAGATGGCACGGTCACGACAGCAAATCCGGAGATTGGCGTCTATGCACGGGCGATCTTGCGACCGTTCGGCGTCGGGCGCCCCGTCGCACGCACGGTCAACAAAAAGCCGCTCACGTCGCGGTTAGGACATGCCGTCGCGCAGACGCGTCGCTGGTCCGTCTCGCCTCCCGTTCTTGGACCGGGCCTTTTCCAGGCTTTCTTGGACCGGGCCTTTTCCAGGCCGAGATTCTTCTTCCGAAACGAAGATGGATAGGCCCGATCCTGACACAATAAGGCCGTAAATTGGCTGAAAGTTGCATCAAACAGCCTTTTCCGGTTACCGCCTCGCGTCACGTCGGATGTACAATAATAAGTATCAATGGATCATCTGTCCCTTTCGTTCTTTATTAGTCTTTGCTCCTTTTAGATCGAGTTTGTGTCGCTGTCATTTCGGTCACCGATTTGTTTGGAGAACAGTACTAGTAACACATTCGTCGATTAATTAAATTGGTAAGGAATAAACTTAATAGATAGTTTAAAACGATTAGTCTGAATAATACAGCAGAAGAAATTTTCTTGCAAACATATTTTAAATTTGAAACGCGGAATAGACAAGGCGCTTTAATAATTCGGTAAATAAGTTAGGAAGAACGTAGTCAATCTAAGAATGATACAGTGTGTTTCACCTATAATTTGGGGCCTTTATGAAAAATCAGGGTTTTATTTTTGATTCAAGTGAAAAAATGATATGTTAAAATATTTCAGTTGACCATAACTGTAACATTAATTATACATTGTGAAAAAAAATACCGGGTACTTAAAATTTTTTAAAATAAACAGATGACAAACTAGTACGCAATAAAGTAACATAAGAGATAGGCGGATAAAACATCTTGAGAAATATAGTGAAACATAAAAAACAAACAAAAATGTAAACCATTGTCCAAACGAAGTTGAAACATCTTATTTCTATGTATGAAACCTTAAGTTCCAACCGCTACAATATTTTGATAATAAAAGTAAAAATAAAAATATGAAACATAATCAAATATAATTGAAACATTTTGCTCCTTGTGCATAAATCATTGAATTTCAAATGTTGATACCCCAAATAAAAAAAAAGCATGCCAATCAAGATTGGCCCTCTTCCTCTCCTCCATAGCCACCACGACAGCTATATCGTAGCAATCATGGTGACCTCATAAGAGCCCGTCATCAACCATAGCCTGCACCTCCTATCGTGGGCTATATTCACCATTGGCATTGATCGTGTGGGCTCCTGCTTCATCTACCTTGCGTCTCCAACTCTAAGCACTCTATGGCTACATGGGAAACTGCACTGAGAAAGTGCGCAACGTGGAGGACCGACCTGCAACCCTCGCTTGTGGAGATGAACTAGATGAGATGTGTCGTCAGCCTATGATTCGTGTGGTGGTTGAGCAACGTGCAAACTTGGGCCAACAATACATTCACCTATCCCCTTCACTGCCTTGACTCCATCGTCACCTGTCCCTGATGTACGCAACTCCAACAATATTAACGCCAAACAGGTCATCTTATCCCAAGTCACCAACAATGGATGCTCGTTTCTCCTTGTCAACCAGGTCGTCAGCCACCACCATCTCAAAGGGAGAGGTAAAGGGTGAAGAGAAGAAATGGAAGAAAGAGACAAAAAAAAAAGAGAATTGGGTGTGGGTCGGTGGATGTGTCACTCGTGCCTAATTT
This sequence comes from Oryza officinalis, assembly GCA_008326285.1. NCBI lineage: Eukaryota > Viridiplantae > Streptophyta > Magnoliopsida > Poales > Poaceae > Oryza > Oryza officinalis. The sequence goes on along the minus strand of BDMV01000002.1, from coordinate 47,499,770 downwards.
TTCTCGAGAGTTTGGACATCCGGCATGAGCGTTCTTGTTTGTATTTTCATATTTATGCGGTACAAGTAACATGTCATACATGTGGATAATTTAGTATGAAAAAAGAATGTACAGAATGCCTAATCTAGGCTGTAAGCATCCCTCCTCTATCTCAGAATCTCCTTAAAAAAAAAAGAGGCCGAAAGTTAATAGATTCCACAATTTGGCATCAATCTTTTTCGGTTGAACTTATCTAAACCCAACCAATTTATAAGTGTTCATTTTGTATTTGGCAGTCATTTTGATTTTCCACGAGAATCCAGAATTTTTGATCCATTTTTCAACTAGAAAAAATGGATTTTCGCTCATGCGTATCAACCGTATCACCGTATATCGGTATATGTGAGTTTGTGTACGGTGTACCTAGCAGAGGGAGCATACGAGCGTCATCAGAGTTCACAGATGTAGCTGCTGCTCTAGGCCTTACTATTTCTCTCCCACCTTTTGCTCCCCACCACCACCTACCTCTCCCCTCTTATTCCTCCTCACCTCCTCCCCCATCCGTACACCGGCGCGCCGCTGAATTCCTAACCCTAGCCCTTGCCTCCGCCCTCCATGGCCGCCGCCCCCGGGTCCCCGTTCGCGTAGCCCTCCATGGGATCCGCCCGCGCCGCCGACGACGAAGGGAGGAGACCGACCGGGGGAGAATGAGGTGCTGCGCCAGCCGCGTGGCGTCCGCCGGGTGCCGGGCCATGGTAGTGGCGGGTGGGGTGAAGGCGACGTCGCTCCGCAGCAGCCGCCGCCGCCGCGAGCTGCCGTCGCCAGCCCCGTTCTCCGAGCCCTTCACCGAACGCCCGGCGATTCTATATAATTGACCGGCCAGCGGCCGCGCCGTCCTCCGCTGCATCGATCGCCGGCTCTAGCTGCTGACCGCCGTGCGTAGCGGGCACCCCCGCCGCTCCACGCGCTGTCCCGGCGATCTCTCCTGGCTCATCTCGTCCTGCTTCCTCTCTGCTTCTTGATTCGTTCGTGCGTGTGGGGTGATCTGAAATGGAGGTGTTCGGCGATCTGGATAAGGTGGACGATGCTGAGTGCGTGGAGGTGGATCCGACCAGGCGGTACATACGCGTAAGTTTTTTATTCTGTTTTTATTTTCTGATAGGAACCTCTTCCATTTTAGTTGATCTGATGTGAACGTGATTTGACATGCCCATGCTAGTCTATTTAAGTTTGTGATGAACGGATACCTGCATTAAAATTTTCAGGTTTATAGTTTACTGGTACAGAAAGGCTTATCTAAATTTTGCTTGCTCATAGAATTTAGTATGTTTGAAATGCATTACTAAAATGCTGGAAATTTGCCAAGACGATTACCAAAAGGGAAAACAAACTGCATGCAAGTTTGTAAAAAATATCCGCAAATGTGCCGCTCCTGAACTCTGCCTGCGGTATTCATCTGAACTTTTTTCCCTGGTGCAGTACAATGAGGTGCTAGGGAGAGGAGCTATGAAGACTGTGTATGTCCTTCGAATCTCTTCTTTGTCCTTATGCTTCTTTGTCAAAGAGAGATATTTATATTGCAATGGGTTGTCACATTTTTCAAAATCTAAGAAAAAAGGCTGCATTAACCATATATGCAACTATGTTTCGGTTAACACAAGTAGCCAAGCACAGTAGTAAACAGTGTTCAAATTAGAGAATTTCAGGTTCCATACTTTCAACTTGAGGACTACTAGTATTCTAGCATTCGTCTCATGTCTTGGCAGCCTTTCAGCACCTATCTATGCCAAATGCCTTCCTAAGAGGTAAGAAATACTAAGCAACAAACTAATGACTACCTAAGGATTTTTATCTGTTTCAACTTTTAAGCCTACTAATTGCCAAGGGATTTAGGTTGAATGGTTTATGTTGAGGTTAATCTCTTTAATTTGATGCCTGCTGGTGTCTAGCGCGGTCAACACTGTTACAGAACAAACATCGAATGGCATCCAGGGGATACATTTATTATGGCAATAGCTGCAAGTGTATTAATGCTACCTTGCTCATTTTCTGTCTGTGCTCTTGCTTACATTGGGCTGTTTGTAACTCTTTGTATCCATGCTTAATTCGGATTAGTTACAAGGCATTTGATGAGGTTGAAGGCATTGAGGTTGCATGGAGCCAAGTGGAGATAGATGAGGTTATGCAATGTCCAGATAATCTTGAACGGCTATACTCTGAAGTTCATCTACTAAAGTCTCTGAAGCATGAAAATGTAATGAAGTTCTATAATTATTGGGTTGATGATCAAAAGAAGACAATTAATGTTATTACAGAACTTTTCACATCTGGAAGTCTCAGGCAGTAAGTAGCAACTAAGTAATAATCTTGCCTTCTTAATACTACCATGTTTCTTGAGGAATGACACCATTATGCCCTTTTGCTTATAGGTATCGTCAGAAACATCCACGTGTTGACTTGAAGGCAATAAAGAATTGGGCTAGACAGGTACTCCGTGGGCTGGATTACCTGCACACCCACCAACCTCCAATTATCCACAGAGACCTGAAGTGTGACAACATTTTTGTCAATGGGAATCATGGAGAAGTTAAGATTGGAGATCTTGGGTTAGCCACAGTGATGCTAACGCCTAGAGCAAAGAGTGTTATTGGTAATAACCTTCTTCTCCTTTGTGATTCCAATGTTATTTCTGAACAAGTATGTTGTTGTCCTCTGATTTGGGGAGACAGACTAAATGACGATTTTGAATGTGCAACTAAATGACATAATCCATGGGCAATGTCAACCACTTCTATAGCTAATTAGCCATTACTGATCTGACTTGTCAACATTTATACCTGATGTGTTATACACACAAGTATTGTGACTGATGCACTTGGGGTTTCAATCTTCCATTAACTCAAAATTGACTTGCTTATACCACATTTATAATCCTTTAAACAATATTCTTATAGTTACATCTTACATGTTGATCCTATGCTTCTCATTTCATATTTTACATTCTTTTTACAATATTCAGCTATGTCTGAATTGAGTTCCATGCACCAACCATGTCACTCAAAAACATAAACCAATGTAAATAGGTCCACAATACAGAACTGTGAGAACATCTTATCACCTGTTTTTCTCATTTAAGCATGTTATCAGGTGTCAAATTAATCCACAGAAAACATTCTGCATTCTCCTGATACATCCCCGTGATATGGGGCCTCTTTCTGCAGGTACACCTGAATTCATGGCACCTGAGCTATATGATGAGAATTATGATGAACTTGTTGATATATACTCATTTGGAATGTGTATGTTGGAGATGTTCACTCTTGAGTATCCTTACAGTGAATGTACAAATGCAGCTCAAATTTTTAAGAAAGTATCTAAAGTAAGTGTTTATTAATTTATCTTTGTATGATTGGGCCTCAACACACTACCTTATCTAAATCTCTGATTTCTAGGGTATCAAGCCGGCTGCTCTGGCTAAAATCACAAATATTCAGGCAAAGCAATTTATCGAGAAATGTTTAGTTCCTGCTTCTGAAAGGCTGTCTGCCAAAGAACTATTGCAAGACCCCTTTCTTTGCTCTGATAATTCAAGTGTTCTTGTCGGCACTAAATTTCCGTCATCATTACCCAAATCAGTAGACGTCTCTCTGGAAGCTTTGCACATGGATGTTGACACCAATGAATCTATGTGTACTAGCACAGGCAAGAGAAATGATCTTGGTGGTCCACATAGATCTGTGTTGGAGTTCACGCGAACTAACAAAAACACAGAGCTAAAGCTAACAGGCGAGAAACTTGATGACAATTCAGTATCACTGGTTTTGCGAATTGCCGATTTGTGCGGTACGACTTTCTATTGTTAAAGTTGAATTTATCATTTATGTTCTCGTGATACAATATCATTTTTAATTTTGCAGGACATGCAAGGAATATTCATTTTCTCTTCTACTTGGATTCTGATACAGCTATGTCTGTTGCTGCTGAAATGGTCGAGCAGTTGGAGTTAGCAGACTGTGATGTTACTTTCATTGCTGATTTTATTGATCTTTTGATAGTGAATCTTGTCCCTGGTCAGCAGCTGATGAATGATGCAGCAATGAGTACTTCCAGCGAATCTAAAGTGGGTGAAAGTGAGCACGTAATTACTTCCCAGCAGCATCCATCGGAGTTGACACATGATTATGTACTAGTTGAAGGTGTGATGCACTTGAAAGAAGACAATACATCACCAAGTGATTATATTGATTCTCTCTCGAGTGCAGCCAACCTAGGAGGACCAAATAGCTCTGAAGGGTCAGACATTTCTGTTCAGCTTGATGGGAGTTCCAAAAGTTTTAGTGAGTATGGCGTTGACGAATACGGGACACTGGAGTGTGGTGCGTACAAAGGAACCGATAAACTGGGCTGCAGACATCCGTTAGGTAATGGTTCAAGTAATTTTGCAATATTTCAGATGGATCAAGCATCACATCACTCGGAATTGGTGATCGGTGCATCGGTTTCAATTACTGAAAATCGAGATGTGCTAAATGGAGAGCTTGGTCTGATTGAAGCTCAGTACGAGCAATGGTTTTGTGAATTAACAAGGATGCGGGAAGAAGCTTTGGAAGGAGCCCGGAAGAAGTGGTTACCAGATAAATGATGATGTATAAAGTCAAGTTTTGTATTTCATCTGAACATCATAAGAAAGAATGTTCAGATGTTCCAGCTTCCTGGTTCAACATTTCTTGTGTTTCATACATAATTGAGCAACGTTAATAATTTTTAGTTTAAACGTTGCTGTAGTCTGCAATGCTGTAAAGCCAGCTTTTTAGTAATTATTAAGCCGTTTGGCAAGAGTTTACATCATGATATTTTGATGATGTTAATGAATGTTTGATGCCGTAATTGTTGCAAAATGCTGTTGTTGATGATGATAACCTAGGCAGACCATTCGGCAGAACGGGAGGCTTTGTGGCCGCAATCTTCTCTTTTATTCATGCTCTCGTGTACTAAACCAGGACAACCTACATCTCTAGCACCAACAAGGCAACAAAGGCATTTGATCTAACTTCTGAGGGTGTCAGAAGCCCTTTTTTTCAATGGATGGACCGGTCTTCAGTTCACATTCTCAGACAAAACACGATATTTTGTGGTACATTGGTTTCCCTTATGTAAGTTTTATTTGAGCTGATTACAAAAGGTTTCATATGATTACATAGTTTTAGCAGGACAAATATCCACTAACACACGATCAAACAAGAAATATTACTAAAGTCAGTCCTCCCTCCAATCAAATTGGCATTCTTCTCTGCAACACTTGTAAAATGTAGACATTGGCTCATCTGCTGATCGAATCTGCATCTGCTTGTAGTATGCTTCTCCATTGTGGCACCTTGGGCATGTAGCTGAAAAATCGAAATCATTGGATGTATTTAGGACAATAGTATAGCAGAATATGTCACCTCTGGGTCACTAATTCAGACCATATGTTAGGTCAGGGTTCTTTACGTGGAAATTGTTAACATATTGAACCTATTTGCGTTGGGTCGGAGACATGCTATTATAATCAGAACGGCTGAATAAACTCAGGTAACAGCTTCGAAAAATGATTTCTTTTGTCCTTCCACTGTCAAAAGATAGAAGCTTATTCTGTCATTACAACAAGCAACCTTACCTTGTGTTGAAAGTGTACAGAATAGATGCTTGAAAAAAGGAAGCACTGATGTTATGCCCACCATTTTACTTTTTTTTTTAACATGGAACTAAGCATGAACGCGCATACCACAGCCATGGTAACAATGTAGAGAAACTAGAAACACCCATAATTATTAGCAACAGGTCAATCATCTGGTGTCCTAATAAATATGTGTCAGACATCCCCTAATGAACATTCCCATCTCAATGATATGATTTTAAACAACAAAACACACAGCAAGTTTCTTGAAGGTACTTGGCCGAAATCTGGTGCTATTCAGATTTATCATAGATTAAGAAGTATATTAATCTATTATGCTTCAACCCAGCACTGCTTGACTGTGAAATAAGTTTGCACCTTTTATTTAGTATTCCCCATTTCATTTATGAACAAGCGATCATGTCTGCTCTATCAACCATTTTCAAAAGACAGGAGATGTGCATAAAACATTTTCAATTAGGCTGGACTCTGGCTAGATTCCTCAGCTACACATTTCAATGGATGGCTATTAAGTACATAAATAAGCAAGTCCATTTAGAACAAAATTTTCCAATGATCAGGGGTGACAATAGCAACGATTTCGATTTTTCAGCTAAATTAAAACGGCAATATAAACAACAATCCATGATTTACAGATCGTGCATAGTAGAATGGAGAGCTAAAAAATCGATTAATCTCAATGTACTGTCTCAAGAAAAAAGTTAAGGGCGAAGGGCTCACTGGCGGTCTTAGGGGCGAACTTCATGGCGTCGCTGCCGCTGAAGATGGGCTCCACCTCCTTCTTCACCAATCTCGCCTTCTTCACGATCTGCGAAAGGCATCAATCAACCGCAGTCACAACAACACATCAAAACCAAGCTCGCCCGAGGCATCGAGGCCACGGCGGCAATACGCAAACGAACTAGGAGGCGAGCTGATGGGGGAAGAGAGCTAAGAAGAGGGCGTGCCTTGTTTTTGACGGGGCAGACGTAGGGGCAGGTGGGGCAGTAGAAGCGCAGGCGGTTCCCGCCGGTGGCCGGTTGGATCTGCAGCAGCATCCCGCACACCGGGCAGAACTCCATCGCCGCCTTGGCCTCCGCCGCCCCGCGCTCCGGTGGATACTGGAAGATGTGAACCGGCGCTAAACCCAGAAGAGAGAAGCCTCTAGTTTGAGCCCACTGGATGGAGTTTTTTGGGCCTGGGCCCTAGTCACCACTTCCTAGCGTGAGCAGGATGCTCCAGAATTAGATGCTGCCCAAATAATTATAAATTATAAATTCTAATAAATTCAAATTCTAATAAATTATAAATTATAGAATCCAAAAAATAAACTATAAGCCATAAACTAATTTCTCAGTTTCTATAGATTCTCACTAGCCCTGAGAAATCGTAGAATCCAAAAAATAAACTACTCCCTCCGTTTTATATTATAAGTCATTTGACTTTTTTTATTCAAAATCTTTTAGGTTTGATTAAATTTATAAAAAAAATTAGCAACATTTATGACACAAAATTAGTTTCATTAAATTTAACATTAAATATATTTTGATAAAATATCTGTTTTGTATTAAAAATATTATTATATTTTGTTACAAACTAAAATTTGACTAAGAAAAAAATCAAACGACTTGTAATATAAAACGAAGAAAGTAAAAACAATAAATTAGATTTTTCAGCTTCTCCAAATTCTCACTGAACTAGATTTCCATCAGCTACTTATCAGAATATAAAACTCCTCGCTATCTTTCTAGCTTCTCCAAATTCAATATAAAGCTCCTAATTAGCGTATATGCTCCGGCGCGTCACACTTGAAAGTTTTGTATGATTTTTGAGTTAAAAATTGTACGATTTTAGTTAAAAGTTTCGTATGAAAATGCTAAAAAAAAGTGTGGGAATGCACTTGCGCTAACTAGCCATCCCAGCATGAGTTAACGAACATGCTGTTTTTCCAGGACGGGAACAAATGTTGCATTCAGGATTTGCCCGTGCTGACATGTTAACAAGATCAGTAATGGCTCACACGCGTTCCATTATCAAGATGGATGTCTGCCAACATTACAAAACCCAACACTTTTTCCCTCCTACATTCCTCAAGCGACCAAAAACAATCGACTTGACTAATTTTACAACCGGAGTAACTTCTAAGTAAACCGACTTAACTAATTTTACAACCGGAGTAACTTCTAAGTAAACCGCACGATGATTTCTGAGTGTCCTAGTCCTTCAAAGTAAGGTGCCGACTGCTTCACATCAGGCAGGCCTCTCGCCATCTGATACAGTAGGTTTCTGTGATGTGCCTTGATCACCATCTATAGGGGCGCTTGTTCTGGGCGGTGATGGTGGCTGCACCTCTGAATCAGGATAGGCAGCCTTGTACCGTGCTCTCAACCCTTCGTCAACAAGCCTTACTCCATTTAATTGGTTACCCAGAGAAAGCCATCTGAGCAAACAAAGAGAAAGGGTAAATGGTACATAAATGGTTAGCATCTGGTTTGAGTACAAAGAAATCTAGGGAAGAAGAATATACAGCAGTAGCATACCCAGCATGTGCATTATGCATTCTTGCAAACAGTTCCAGCTTCCTTGTCCTTGGGCTTATTCTTTCTAGCATGGGGTACATCTGCACAGCAAAACAAATTTAAAGAATGTAGCCTATCTTGAAATGAGATAGTTTCAAAGAATTCTAAAAGTTTTCAGCAGCATGTTTATTATTACTACTGGCTAGTTCAAAGCTTACAGTAGGGAAGAAAATCATTATTCTAGTTAGAAAAAAATCATGCAATGCTTTTGCAGCAAGTATAGAACCATGAACCTAAGAAGTGGGTGTGCATTACCTCATCAGGTTTTCTGCTTGTTTCACGGACTTCAGCAACAATAACATCAGTGTCAATGTTCCTGTTGACTAGAGGGTTTCCTTTTATTCCAACAAGGCAATGTTCTTTACTATGATTCAACCAATGACCAGTGCGTCCAGTTCGAATAATACGTTGAAGTTGATTGGTCTTCACCCAAATAATTTCCTCCACACGCTTGTAACCCCAGAGCTCCAAACTGAAGAATGATAAAAACAAGCAACATAGTTGTCCGGTAAGAAAATTGTTCAGGCTGAAAGTTCAGTATTCAGGGAAAAATTGCACCCGGCAATAGACATTAAGTAAAAACAGAATTCATTAAAGGAATGAATATGACACAACTTGTTATTACAGTAGCATCTATATCCTATCGAGTTATTTGAGTATGAAGTGTGGGCATATCTGCTGAATGATCAGCACTCATTAAGGGATAGGATATGATCAACGCTAAAATGCTACGCAATTATTAATTAACCTGTTGGCACTGCTGAAGACAACTAAGTCAAATATAGCTCTGGAAACTTACCACTCCCGACCAAGTTCCATTGCACGACCAGTGACCCACAAGAAAATCAAACCATCAGTTTGTAAAGCAGGGACATTAAGAGTCCTCATTTCATCATCAGCCATTGTGCCATATGGCAATTCCATATGAATATCCCAAGGGGGATCAGCCATGATTACTCCAAACTGTCCTAAGATATCCATTCTGAAGTTTCGAATGTCACAGTTTATCCATTGAGCTTCTCCAAGCTCTACTTCTGAACAATATTCAGCTCTCTGGAGCCTTATTTGCCTTGGGGGTGCAAGGGCACCAGCCATCATTGGAGGTATATCTGGTGTTTGGTCAAGCTCGTAGTGGACATACTTGCAGGTCTACAGATTGTAGGATATAAGTAAGATACAAATACATACATGATAATAGAGGAAAAGACAAGGGTGTATGCCAAAGTAATCAACCTTTGTGTGACGGCAAGTGTCCAGAAAAGAACAATCTCCTAGGTTTGTATCAGTATGAGGAGCAATAATACGGCGGAAGTGGACCTGCTCAGAGTGAAATATAAACAGTTACTTACAGATTAGTGGTTGCCATTAACAGCTAAAAGAGCAGATAAATAAAACTATTCAAGTACTCAAGAAAAATCATATGAAGATTTTGATCGGAATAAATTCAAGTAACCAGAAATAAGGCCAAATATGTTAACAGGATAATTTCATCTTCGAAGAGGCCAGGATTGTGGATAAGCACATCGTTTTAAGTGATTGAATCAAAGACACAAGTTTTGTTCTGCTGTTGTTAAAAAAAGTAGGCAAAATGTAACGTGCAGAAGTACACAGTGTGAAAAGGGGTGCAGGACACTATCGCCACACTAACCTTATCACAGGCAACAAAAGATCCACTTTGGCGTCGGCAATCTTCTTTAGTTAAGTTGGTACAATATTCCTTCAGCTGGGAGCCACCTTTTGTCTTAAACTGCATGAACATAAAACTAGTATCAACAAAACAAGATGAATGACTTTCATGTCAACCATATTACAGCTAAATTTGTAAGAACTGGAAGAGTGGAAGTTATAAGTGTTGAGAAGTCGACAATATATAGGCAATGCAGATGGGTCAAAACATTAACAGTTTTACTTTGTCATTCACACTAATCCACTGCAGAATCTAAGCAAATTTATGATAAACCGTTCATTATTGCAGTGTGCCTCTGACAAGTAGTTGTTATGCGTCCTATGATAGTTTCAACAACAGCAATGCATAAGCAGACCAGTTCATTTAGTACTAAGTGTGAGACTACATCAATAACAATTCAGCAACCCAAAGCATCTCTAACTACACAGTGCAAACAACAAAAGCACTAGCATAGGTGAAGGTAAAACAGACCTTCGCTGCCACAGCCGTCTCCTTCGCCGTGGGCCGGTGAATGAGATCTAAAAGTTCCTCCCCAGTCTTGGTGTTCTGCTTCTCTCTATATGTCTTTTTGTTCAGCAGCAACTCAAGATCCTTAAGTTCGTCCTCCTCGGTCTTCTGCTTCTGCTGGTTAGGGCTAGGCCCCACACCCCCACCCATTGCGATAACTCCAGCTGGTCCCATGAATGGCCGCTGCAGCGGCATCAACCCTGGCGGCACGCCAGGCACCCTCTGCATCCCCTGCATCGCCATGCCCCTTGGCCGTGGGAATATCGGAGGCATCGAATGTGGCCACATATCCGGCTGCGGCTGCTGCGGCTGCGGTGTTCTTGGTATCATTGCGCTGCCGGCATCGGTCTCAGAGGGGGGCATCTGGGAAGCTGGAGGAGGTTGGAGTAGCGGCAAAGTAGCGGATTCTGGCAGCTCCTTGAGGAGCTTGCTCCGGTCGATGGCCCAGATCATCGTCATCGACTTGCCCCCAATCATGGCCTCCTCGATCTGCACACCGCCGGTGTCCTCGGCTATGCGGCGGAGGGCGAGGACTACGGCGGAGGCCGCCGAGCCGCCGAGTTCGGCGGCTAGGTCAGCGAGAGCAGTCCGCTCGGCCTCGCTGGCGGATGAGCTCTCCGCCTGCAGGCGGCGCGCGAGCGCAGCGGCGTCGATCTCGGCGAAGGGGACGAGCTCCAGGAGGCACACGGCGACCATGGTGCGCACGGCGTCGAGGCCGCCGGGGGCAGCGGCGACGGAGGCAGGGGAGGATCCGGGCGAGGTCTTGCGGCGGGTGGAGCGCGCCGGGTCGGGGAGGGCGCGGCGGTGGTGGGGCTTGAGGGCGGCGGGGCTCTTACCGTGGCCGTCGGGGTTCGGGGTGGGGACGAAGGGGCGGTCGTTGAAGGCGGCGATGATGCGGAGCGAGCGGTCGAGGGAGGGGACGAGGTCGGGGACGAGGCGCTGGAGCGAGGCGACGAGGCTCATCTGCGTCTCCCGGCGGAAGCCGATGGCCTCCTCCAGGCTCCGGCACTGCTCCCGCATGGCGGTGAGGTCGTCGCCGCCGGCGTCCGCCTGCGCCTCCATTGCTGTTGCGGCGGAGAGGTCACGGGGGTTTGGGGTCTACAACTCTAGATCGAGCTTGACACGACGCGAGCGCGACACGGCCTTGTTTGTGCAGCTATGTGGGCTTGCACGGCACGGTCTGTTATAGAGTCGAGCCCATTTGAGAAAGGGGGACGCGGTGGCGGGCCCAATAGCTGGTCACCGTCCGTTGCAGCGTTTACGAGAAGGGCAAAAGCCGAGCCCTACTTCCATTTTTGTGACGGGGCACTCACGTCAAGATATGTGGACCACATCAGTATGCTACGTCAACGAAAATAACTCTTAAAATCATTAAGAGCCTGTTTGGGAGCCGAATATTTAGCCAAAAACTGGTGTAAATTATAGGCCCGTTATTTTTTTCCTTGTTGGGCTCAAATTCGTGCTTGGATGGACCGTAACACACAAATCTTATACGGAATAAGTTCACCTGCTATCCCTCAATTTTATATCGAGTTTGTTTGTCATTCCTTATCTCTAATATCAGAAATCTGCACCTTTAAACTATACAAAATTGTGTAATTTAGATCCCATAGCAATATAGATGCTTGGTTTCGCTGACATGACATCCTAGTTGGCAAAAAAAAATAAAAAAAGTATATGGGGCCCACATGTCAGCCGCCCTCTTCTTAATTCTCTTTTCTTTCCCAGCCTGGACGCACCAGGCTGGAGAGGGTGGGAGAGACGGCCGACAAGCCTGGGAGAGAGCGGTGCGCGAATCCGGCGCCCCCGCCCTCGAGAGCGGCGACGACGGGCTTAGCGGAGACGGAGGCGGCTAAGACGGAGGTGGAGAGGGAGGCGGCCTTGGGGGCGGACGGATCCGGCTCCCACGTCCTTAGGAATGGTGGCGGTGCACGGATCTGATGCCCCTAGCCTCGAGAGAGGGGGCGATTGAGGGGGGTGGGCGCCGCTGTGTTAACGCCAAAATGGTAAGCCCCGAAGTCATCATCGGCTTAGGAATCTGTTAACAGCAGATTTTCGTAATCTACTCAGAGATGAAAGAGAAAACCGATGCGGAGAAGAAGGGCTAAGTTGGAGTCGGACCAAGTCTTGTATCGGACTCGGTGAGCGTATCGGACTGAAAATGGTGTTAGCAGGAAAAGCGTATCGGCCGATACGGATTCAACGTGGTTGTTGGCCGACAGAGACACGAAGTTAATAAAGTCGGCATGGGCTTGGTTTGGGCTCAAGATAAGCTTCAAGGAAGTTGCCAAATAGAGATAAGGCTCGGTTTTAGGCAATTGTATCTTGTAAATCAAGTAGGTTTAGATCTAATCTACGGCAAGAGTCTGCCGCAAAAATTTGTTTGTTAAGTTGTACATAAGATCGTGTCCTATCTGGACAATGTTGTAATCTCGGGTATAAATATCCCGGTAGTTTGTACATAGAGTCTCTCTCTCACGCAATACAATACACAAATCAATCTACTTTCGGCGCATCGCCAACCCTCGCAAGAGGTTAATCTCGACGAGTTCTTGCTTCCCCAGAGCAGAGGTAAGAATTCGTGCCCGACGATTTACATCGTCGGGGCTAGCGTGTCGCTTTAGGCACGTTAAGCCTCGATGATGTGATCGTCGTTTATCATGCTTTGGGTGATTTTCATAAGTGTATTAATTATGCTTCGCCAGCGATCTGCTCGTTTTAGGGTTTATTGCCGACGACGGTTTAATTATTATGCTTAGTTAAATCTTTCAATGCATCTACCATCCCCAAAAGCAATCGACGACTTGATTTTCTTTGTGTTAAGTCTCAATTCACACTTTGAGTTGCTATCGACCTTAGTCCTGTTTTGAGATCTAATCCAAAGCCTGTTTTCGATCGTAATTAAGGATAGCACCGGGGTTTTAGCCAGTCTTATCTAATACATGTAACTACTATAATGTTTTATATGTATTTGCCACTTGTATAAGTAGATTGACAGATATAAGTACATTTGTTATGGGTTATCCTTTAGGGTTTGCCTGTGATCGATATATTTATATAAGTTAATTGGTTCGTACAAGTCTGCATTAGAATATTAGCTAATGCAATTATTTCTTTTATCCCTCATCGGCCGATGCCGCTAATTAACATGAACATGTTGATAAAGGCCGATGAGATTAGATCTATATTTTGATGCTATTTTATCATAATTACAAGCGAACCGATATAGTTTTGCCCTATCGGCTAGGTCACGACAATGCGAAATCGGCCTATTGGCCGATCGGCCATTGTTTACTTACATGGTTTGCTTGTTTATCTTGTTGATTGCAGATCAAATCAACTGGCACGCTCTATACACACCTAGGCAAGCCTTTGGACCTGCACTGGAGTTAAGCAGATCTCTCAGGCCGCCGTGGAAACGTGGAACCCGTTTGGTCGTGAGGCGGGTCTAAATTCTGCGCCAACACGCTTTTGGCACGCCCAGTGGGACCACAAGAACACAAGCTTCGCGACAACAAGAAGACCACTGCAAGATGTCAAAGCAGGGTGAGATCTCTGAGGAGAACGTCGTCTCTGTGACCGTCGACCAGCTCAATGAAGAGCAGAGAGCTGAGATGGACAAGCTAGTCGAGCAGTTCCAAAATATGTACCTGCAGACATACTCTAGGACTCGGCAAGGCACTCTCATCAAAAAATCTAAGGTGGTAATACCGAGCCCTGGAGATGGAGCCAGCACGTCGGCGACGGCACACGACCACGCCGTCAAGAACGAAGAAAACGCTGCGCCGACGTTGCAAGGTCAAGAACGAAGAAAACGCTGCGCCGACGTTGCAAGACCGCATCGACTCCGCAGTTCATTCTGCGCTAGTCAATCAGTCTGGGATCCTAGTGAACACATTGACCAATACGGTCAAATCGATCTTGGGGTTCCATTCATCAGTACAAACCTCAAGGGCCGATTTTCTTGCCAGAAAACAAGTTCCCTGCTTATCGGACTTTGAGGACCGATCTGAGCACGGCTCCACAGCCGACGGCGCCGATCCCACCTCCATCGGCCCAACCAGCATCAACCTTGCTGCTGGTCCTCACCAGGCAAACGGGAGGAAGCCCTCAGCACATCACGGAGGAACAGTATGCACAGTGGACGAAGGGGAAACAACCGGTGGTCGAGCCGATGCAGCAAGTTCCAGTCAACCCGCCATCGGCCAGACAACCTCAATTCCCTATGTCTGGCAACCCTCCACAACCAGCTGCTTACAACGCGCCGCAAGGCTACCAGCAATACACCGCAGGGCAGTACGACGCGCAAAATTTAAATCATCACTTCCAACCGTACTCCCCCAGGCAGTATCGGGCAGAGGGCCTGCAGCAGTCTTACCACCAGGACCTCCCACATCAACCTGCAGGGTACTGGGCCGACATGATAGCCGAGGTGATGCGAGATCAGTTCTGCTTGAAGCCCAAGGAGAGTTCTACAGTGTATCGGCACCCATATCCCGAGGAGTTCGACAGAGTGCCACTGCCGAACCGATACAAGATCCCGGACTTCTCCAAATTTTTGGGGCAAGACAACGTCTCTACATACAAGCACGTGAGCCGATTCCTAGCACAGTGCGGGGAGGCATCGGTTATAGAGGCGTTGAGGATGAGATTTTTCCCTCTGTCTTTGTCAGGGTCAGCGTTTACATGGTTTTCCTCTTTACCCTGCAATTCCATCAGAGGATGGATAGACCTAGAGAAGCAGTTTCACAGATATTTTTACAACGGCGTACAAGAGATAAAACTGTTTGATCTCACTGCCATCAGGCAACGGGTTGATGAATCGGTCCCAGAATACATCCAAAGATTCAGGGACATAAGGAATAGGTGTTACAGCCTCAGTTTGACCGATTCTCAACTAGCCGATCTGGCGTTCCAAGGATTATTGGGGCCGATACGAGAGAGGTTCTCATCTCAGGAATTCGACAGCCTAGCTCAGCTAGCGCAACGGGTATCGGCCCATGAACAAAGATTCCAGGAGGCGAAGAAGTTCGCGAAAAAGATCAATACAGTCTATCACTACGCCTCTGATGAAGATGATGAAGAAGATGCCGATGTCGATATGGCCGAATGGGCCCGGATGAAGAAGCAGACAACATGCCAGTGGGCCAAGAAGGGCGACAAGGACGATAAATACGACTTCGACATCAATAAGGCCGACAAGATATTTGACTTGCTCCTGCAAGAAAAGCAGATTCAACTGCCAGTAGGTCATGTACTGCCATCGGCTGGGGAAATCAAGAAGAGAAGATATTGCAAGTGGCACAACACATATTCCCATCACACCAATGAATGCAAGATCTTCCGACAATAGATTCAATCGGCCATCGAGCAAGGCAGGATCAAGATTGATGAAGCCAAGCGACCGATGAAGATAGAAGGACACCCGTTCCCAGTCAACATGGTGCGGGCAGACAGGGCCGACGGCAATAGCCATCGGACCGGCAAGTGACCTCATCAGACCTCAGAGGGCCTGATCAGAAAATACCAGCGACGGTGGGAAGAACAAGCACAAGACCATGCCGATCAAGACGACTCTTACGACCCTCATTGGGAGTACGAGTTTTTCCGGTTTTGCTGGAACGAAGGGATGAGGTTGCCATCAATCCAAGAGTGCCCTGCATGTAATGACGTAGAAGACTCCCACCAGGGCAGCTCGAGCAAACAAGTACATCGGCCGCACAAGCAGAGAAAGCCTGTACATGAAAGACTAGGGCCGATGCACCATGATCGTCGGACTGAGCACGACGAGCAGATCCAGAACCCCCAATGGTGCCCAAGCGACGTGTTTAGCAAGACACAAAAACGGCGTGTTCAGAGATTGAGAAGGAAGGAGCAGATCCAGGAGCAGTAGGCGACAATAGCCCATCGGCCCGCCAAGACCAAGAAGGAGTGGAGAATAAAATCCGCGGTTGTCAAGGCCGATGAGGGCACCTCCAAGTCAATTCGAGCTCCTGCGTCTGCAAAAGGTAAAGGTGTAGCATCGGCTCCTGTTAATATGGTTTTCATATTGCCAGCAGAATACAGCGTGCAGACGGCCGATGAAGTGATAGCCGACGATGAACAGTCCTCGGCTAAATTACGGTTGTCGCCAGATCAAGCCGTGTTCGACAAGCCAGTTGACACCAGCCACAGGCACCTCCGGCCATTATACATCAAGGGATTCGTCAATGGGCGGCCGATGACGAAGATGCTGGTCGATGGCGGCGCGGTAGTGAACTTAATGCCGTATACAACCTTCAGGAAGCTTAGAAAAATACCTGAAGATCTCATCAAGACCAACATGGTGCTCAAAGACTTTGGTGGCAACGCATCCGAGACGAAGGGGGTGCTAAACGTGGAGCTCACCGTGAGCAATAAGATGATACCCACCACTTTCTTCGTCTTTGATGGAAAGGGTTCCTATAGCTTGTTGTTGGAACGAGATTGGATCTACGCAAACTGTTGCGTCCCGTCAACAATGCATCAGTGCCTCATACAGTGGCAAGGGGACCAAGTCGAGATCATGCAGGCTGATCGGTCAGTTCACGTTGCCAATGCCGATCTCGCAATTTGGGAGATGGAGAGAATCGATTGCCTGTCTGGACGAGTTTGGGAGGCCGATTTCCTCAAAGTAACTGATTGCGACATCGAGACGATAGACGATCAAGACAAACAGTTGCTTTAACAAAGATGTGTCATCCACTGCCCAAGATGAGCAAGCTAGTCCCTACACAAATGATGCGGTGGATGAATTAGATGGAAAATTGGGACAAGGCTTTACGTCAGCCGATCAACTCGAGGAGGTTGATATAGGATCGGGTGATAAACCTAGGCCGACGTATGTAAGTGTTAACCTGCAAAAGGAATATAAGAATGATTTAATAAATCTTTTGAAAGAATTCGTAGACTGTTTTGCATGGGAGTATCATGAGATGCCTGGGTTAAGCCGATCGATTGTAGAACATCGGTTACCTATCAAACCAGGCTATCGGCCGTTTAAACAAGCTCCTAGGAGGTTTAAGGCCGATATGCACGAAGCTATCAAAGCAGAGATTACAAGACTTTACGACGCCAATTTCATCAGGCCCTGCCGGTACGCAGAGTGGGTGTCTAATATAGTTCCAGTGTTGAAGAAAAACGGCAAACTGAGGGTGTGTATCGACTTCAGAGATTTGAACAAGGCGAAACCAAAGGATGAGTACCCTATGCCGTTAGCCGATTTGCTGGTAGATGCCGCGTCTGGACATAAGATCATCAGGTTTATGGATGGAATCGCAGGCTACAACCAGATTTTCATGGCCAAAGAAGACATCCACAAGACAGCCTTCAGATGCCCGGGGGCAATCGGCCTATACGAATGGGTTGTTATGACCTTCGGTTTGAAGAATGCTGAAGCTACCTATCAGAGAACTATGAATTATATTTTTCATGATCTTATTGGCTCGCTGATTGAGGTTTACATCGATGACGTCGTCATGAAGTCCAAAGAGTATGATATGCACCTGGCCGATTTACGCAAAGTACTAGAACGAGCAAGGAAATATGGTTTAAAGATGAACCCTAACAAATGTGCCTTTGGCGTATCGGCCGGTCAGTTTTTAGGTTTCTTGGTCCATGAAAGAGGAATTAAGATTACCCAGAAGAACATTGATGCTATCAAAAATATCAAGCCTCCAACTAACAAGACCAAGTTACAATCTCTGCTCGGCAAGATCAACTTTGTCCGACGTTTTATATCAAACCTGTCAGGCAGGATAGAGCCGTTCACTCCATTGTTAAAGATAAAAGACGATCAAGAGTTTGTATGGGGTGATAAGCAACAAAAAGCGTTGGACGACATCAAAGAATATTTAAGTTCCCCTCTAGTTCTGATCCCTCCGCAGAAAAGAGTTCCATTCAGGTTGTACCTATCAGCCGATGAGAAGTCTATCGACTCAGTTTTAGTCCAAGACATTGATGGCAAAGAAAGAGCTATTTTTTACCTCAGTAGGAGGTTGTTAGATGCTGAAACAAGGTACACGCCAGTGGAGAAATTATGTCTATGCTTATATTTTTCATGTACTAAATTAAGGCATTATTTACTTTCCAATGATGTGGTAAGCAAGGCCGATGTGATGAAATACATGTTATCGGCCCCCGTTTTAAAATGGAGAATTGGGAAGTGGATTTTTGCCTTAACAGAGTTTGATCTCAGATATGAATCGGCCAAAGCAATTAAAGGAAAGCCCTGGCCGATTTCATTGTCCAACACAGAGACGATTCAATTGCATATGCAGACATTGTGCCATGGACACTGTATTTTGATGGATCTGTTTGCAGACATGGATGCGGTATCGGCCTGGTCATAATATCCCCTTGGGGGTAAGCTTCGAGTTCACTTTTACTATCAAGCCCTATTATACTAACAATCAAGCAGAGTATGAAGCAGTTCTTAAGGGTTTGCAATTATTACAAGAGGTCGAGGCCGATTCCGTAGAGATCATTGGTGATTCACAGCTGGTAATCAATCAACTTTCCGGGGAGTATGAATGCAAGAATGATATTCTCAGAGTTTACAATGAGGAGTGCAAGGAGTTGCTACAGGTTTTCAAGATTGTGACGATGAGGCATATACCCAGGAAGCAGAATTTCGAGGCCAATGATTTAGCTCAGGGGCATCAGGATACAGGCCGATGGCCAAAGATGTTCCAATTCAGATTGCTGCCGTGGATGCCGATGACTGGAGGTTTGCTATCATTGATTATTTGAAAAACCCTTCCCAATTAGCGTCGCGACAGATGAAATACAAAGTCTTGCATTATGTCTTGTTAGATGATGATCTATACTACCGGACGATTGATGGTGTCTTGCTCAAATGCTTGAGTCTAGAGGAAGTCAAAATTGTTATGAGCGAGGTCCATGAAGGATTTGTGGAACGCATCAATCGGCCCATAAAATGAGATGTCTTTTAAAGCGTGTTGGATATTTTTGGCCAACAATGTTAGAGGATTGTTTCAAGTATTATAAAGGATGTCAAGATTGCCAGAAATTTGGAGCAATCCAGAGATCACCGGCATCGGCTATGCATCCAATCATAAAGTCGTGGCTGTTTCGAGGATGGGGTATAGATATGATCGGCCAGATTAATCCACCATCAAGCAAGGGCCACAAGTATATTTTAGTGGCTACAGACTATTTCACAAAGTGGGTTGAGGCCATCCTTCTTAAGAAGTTGATTCCAAGGATGCAATTCAGTTTGTCAAGGAGCATATTATATATCGGTTTGGGTTACCCCAAACATTGACTACAGATCAGGGATCAATTTTCGTGTCCGATGAGTTTGTGCAGTTTGCCGACAGCATGGGCATCAAGCTACTAAATTCTTCTCCATATTATGCACAAGCTAATGGACAGGCAGAAGCTTCTAATAAGACTTTAATTAAGTTGATCAAGAGAAAAATTGATGAACAGCCGAGACGATGGCATACCATGCTGGCCGATTCCCCTTGGGCGTATCGGATGGCTTGTCATGGTGCAACTCAAGTGCCACCTTATCAGCTGGTTTATGTACATGAAGCTGTACTGTCGTGGGAGACCAACATCGGCTCAAGAAGGATTGCCTTGCAAGATGACTTAACAGCCGATGAGTATCATAATCTTATGGTTGATGAGTTAGATGATTTGGCGCACGTCCGATTGTGGGCTTTGGAGAAAATAAAACGAGATAAAGATCGAGTTGCTCGTCATTATAATAAGAAAGTTGTCGCCAAGTCATTTGAGGAAGGGGATCTTGTTTGGAAATTAATAATGCCGATTGGTTCCAGAGATAATAAATTCGGCAAGTGGTCACCTAATTGAGAAGGTCCTTTTCAGATTCATCGATGTGTTCCCCATAATTCTTATCTGCTCAAAGGATTAGATGGAGAAATTTATGGAAGAGCCCTTAATGGCAAATACTTAAAGAAATATTATCCCAGTGTCTGGATCGATTCATGATCGGCTTGCCAGCCGATTTATGATAATAGCCGATGTGGTACACATCATCTTTAGATGGTCGATATCCATTATCGCCCTTAGTTCAAATTTTACAACATGAGCCCTCATCTTCCAAAATTTGGGGTGCATATATATATACAAGTAAGGTTATCTTTCAAGATTCCTCAAGATTACTAGATCAAAATTTTATGGACTTCAAAAATTTTTCAGACTTGGATTTTTTTTAGTATTGTTCAGATCAAATTCGGCTGGTTGGCCGATGAGATTTATATTAGTCGAAAAGGATGTTATTTTCTTACAAGAAGAACAGAAACATATAATACATCAGCTTATAAATTTCTCGATAGCTGCAATGGCCTTACGACGAATCTGATCAATGTCCTCTATCACCTGGGCGTCATCGGCCGTTGACCCTGGGATCGGCTTCAAAGACTTACTCAGGGTCGCAAGGTATTTGGCCGATGTCTTCAGCTTTGCCGTCTGAACTTCTATGGCCTTCGGTGATGCAGCTATCCCAGCCTCGACCTCTTCGATCTCCTTGCGAGTTGCTTCTAGCTTTGACGCTATGTCTGCTTCGAGGCGGCGAAGTTCTTCGAGTCTGCCCTTTAAGACAATCGGCTCGACAGCCAGCTCATCCAACCTGGTTTTGTCAGAATTGACTTGAGCTTTGCTGGCAGTCAAGGCCGATTCCAAGCTTTCACGCTCTCGCCTCTCCGCGATCCTTTCTTTGGCTCTATGAAGCTTGAAGTTGTATTGTTCTAAGAAGATGGCTGGCGTTAAGACTTCCATCAGATCTTCGGGGAGTTGGTCTTGGATATCTTGAACCCTACTCCTGATAGGGTTGCAGTTCTCCACCAGCGACTCCAAAGATGCTTCCAGCCGATTAGCAATATCAGACAACTGGTTCTTCAGTTGGTCAGAGATTGACGCCTTGGCGGTGATGGGTGGTTCTTTGTCCTCGTCATCAAGAAACTGGCCGATATCAAAAGAAAACATATTGGCTAGGTTCTGCAAATATCAACATAGGGCAAAGTTAGCTCAGTCAAGTAAGAATCGGCGAAGGGGGCAATGTGATCTGGTTTACCTGTGGTGGGACATCGGCTGTGCCTGCATCGGCCTTCTCTTGTTGTCCTGAGGCAGTAGGTGAGGGGGTTGGCCGATGTGGTGCGGGTGATGGAGCTCGCGGCTGAAGAAAGGCAAGGGAATGGTGATCAGATCTATGTTACCAGAGGGGCAATATAAAAGATTAACTCTTACCGAAGCAATCGGAGAGGGTGGTGGAAAAGGAGACGGTGTTCTCAATCGGGCCTTGGCTTGTTCGCGCCTTTGCAAGGTTGCCTTCTTAGTTCTTGCCAAAGGGGCCGATTGAGTTCTTTCTTTCAGCAAGGACGATGCGACGACCTGAAAAGGATATCAAGCTATAGCATACCAACAGAAGGAGATTGCACAAATTAGGAAAATGGGGTTGTACTAACCTTGCGGATTGCATGTCTGGTTCTCCTTGGTTGAGTGACATCGGCTTGGTCATCGGTTGGTGGGATCTTTGTGGTTGCAGCCGATGAATTCTTCGTAGGCTTGGCCGATGGTTCTTTAGCAATTTTGGCCGATGGATCTTGTTCTTCAAGCAGATCAGCTGCTGCATCAACCTCTTCCTCCATAACTTGGTTGTCCAGGAATTCTTCTATGGAGGGGTCTAGCGCGTCAGGATCGGCTTGGTCATCAGTCTTAGGTTTCTTGCCAGCTTTCTGAATCTTTTCTTTTATTGACGCTTTCCTCTTGGGAGTTTCTTTGGCTATCGGCCCTTGGAGCAATGATGATACCTTCGGGGCGGTGAGGTCGATAGTTGATTCCATGACAGACTTGCCTGATGGAGCCAATACCAGAGCATAAGATATTTTTTGCCCGCTGTTGCTGATTGATGGTGTTGGGGCATCAGGGACTTGGGGACTGATGTTATCAATGAGTTCTGTTAAGTAGAACCTGGCCGATTGATGGAAGAGATGGGAAGTCCATTCTTGGCACCATGACTGGAAGGAGAGGTGAATGAAGGGACTCAGCCATAATCGGTCACAATCCCCCAAATTTGGTACTCTGGTTTCTAGAACCTTGCTCATGACCAGGGCCGATGGGACATTACCCCTGTTCTCTAGGAGCCGATGGAAGTGCAGGTTGATAGGAAGTTGGCCAAGCCTGCATTGCCTCGCAGCTACCATGGGAGTGTAGAATTCATAGGATAGGCTGGTGCTCCTGCCTTGGAAAATGCCTACTGGGAGCAAGCAGGGGGTGATGCCGATCATGAAGAGTTCTCGTGCTACCATATCATCATTCAGTTCGCCCAGAGTTAAATCGGCAGAGAGTTCAAAATCGAAATCCGAAGGATACACGAATGTGTTCATCTTGGCTGATGGAGGGCCGGTGTAAAATCGGACGAACCAGGCAGATAATTCTTCAGCCGATTGGTCTGCTCCAGGGTACATGGAAGCTGCTTCTCCAAAGGACATGCATCTCCTGAATGAGGGGTCTTCATTGTCGGTGTAGTCTGATGGGAAGGCAGAGTCTGACAGTGGAGGTCGATCGACCATGGTGTTGGTGTAGATTGTTAACTAGAGTTGGATGAACCACCATGGACCTCCATGTGCCACTGTCCTTTTCAGCATCAGATCCTGAGTGGCAGAATGGAGTAGCCAATAGACAGCCCCAAGAAGATATCGGCCGTGGGGAAATTGTCTCTTCTCAACCAGGGCTTGAGCTAAGTGTTGGCAGTTCAGAGTAGGGCCGCAGGTTGATCCACAGAAGACAAATCTTTCTAGCCATAAGGTTAGAAAGGCCACATGCTCTCTTTCTGAAACTGATCCTGTTTCCATGTGTTCAGACACATATCCAGACCAACCTCCAATTTTCTTGGTCTTCAGCTTGTGGGTACTGTTGATAAGGAGGTTGAAGGGATTGATCTCAGAATGTATGTCCAATCCTGTCAGCATTTTGATGTCTATCAGCGTCGCGGTCATCGGACCTTGCCTAAATAAAAAAGCATTCAGAGTGCTGGACCAGAAGTATGTGGCTGCTGACATAAGGGGCTCATTTTTCTTGGTATCGGCCAGGGACAGAGCGATGCATTGGCCAATTCCTATCTCATCCCAATGGACTTGCTTGGCTGCTGCAATCCTCTTGTACCAAGTCCTAAAGCCGGTAAGCTTTGACGGCCAAGACCTGAAGGTGTGCTTCCATGAAGGTACATTGGGTTTGACTTGCTTGAATGGGATTCTGTTCGTCTCCGCATTGATTAGCCAAGTAGGGTCAGAATTGCCCATGGGGCCCAGCAGGAACTGGTGTGATTTGTCATTGGTGGGGATTAGGATCTGGTTCTTGAAGACCTGTGGTGCATAAACGGTTATGGAAAGTAAGACCCGGGGGGCAAGAGCAAAAGCCCTAGTTTGAAAAAACTCGGCGGAAAAGTGAAAATGTGAGATTGGAAAGGGTTGACTCACCACAGGGATCTCGGAAGTATAAAACGGCAAGGAGGCCATTGATGTGGTTGAAGAGGTCGTCGGTGAAGGGGTCGATGTTGAGAGGACGCCGAGGAGTTGCCGAAGTCAAGAGGCACAGGTGGTCGATGAAGCACGGCGCAAAGAAATCGGCGGTGGAAGATTGTAAATCTGGATCTGCGCGGTTTTCAGACAAACCCTAGCGAAGAAGTCGATGGGTTCCTCGGAGCTAATTCTGCCACATTATATAATGAAGCGGAATTGGGGGGCATGTGCTGACAGCAGATTTTCGTAATCTACTCGGAGAGGAAAGAGAAAACCGATGCGGAGAAGAAGGGCTAAGTTGGAGTCGGACCAAGTCTTATATCGGACTCGGTAAGCGTATCGGACTGGAAATGGTGTTAGCAGGAAAAGCGTATCGGCCGATACGGATTCAACGTGGTTGTTGGCCGACAGAGACACGAAGTTAATAAAGTCAGCATGGGCTTGGTTTGGGCTCAAGATAAGCTTCAAGGAAGTTGCCAAATAGAGATAAGGCTCGGTTTTAGGCAATTGTATCTTGTAAATCAAGTAGGTTTAGATCTAATATACGGCAAGAGTCTGCCGCAAAGATTTGTTTGTTAAGTTGTACATAAGATCGTGTCCTATCTGGACAATGTTGTAATCTCGGGTATAAATATCCCGGTAGTTTGTACATAGAGTCTCTCTCTCACGCAATACAATACACAAATCAATCTACTTTCGGCGCATCGCCAACCCTCGCAAGAGGTTAATCTCGACGAGTTCTTGCTTCCCCAGAGCAGAGGTAAGAATTCGTGCCCGACGATTTACATCGTCGGGGCTAGCGTGTCGCTTTAGGCACGTTAAGCCTCGATGATGTGATCGTCGTTTATCATGCTTTGGGTGATTTTCATAAGTGTATTAATTATGCTTCGCCAGCGATCTGCTCATTTTAGGGTTTATTGCTGACGACGGTTTAATTATTATGCTTTGTTAAATCTTTCAATGCATCTACCATCCCCAAAAGCAATCGACGACTTGATTTTCTTTGTGTTAAGTCTCAATTCACACTTTGAGTTGCTATCGACCTTAGTCCTGTTTTGAGATCTAATCCAAAGCCTGTTTTCGATCATAATTAAGGATAGCACCGGGGTTTCAGCCAGTCTTATCTAATACATGTAACTACTATAATGTTTTATATGTATTTGCCACTTGTATAAGTAGATTGACAGATATAAGTACATTTGTTATGGGTTATCCTTTAGGGTTTGCCTGTGATCGATATATTTATATAAGTTAATTGGTTCGTACAAGTCTGCATTCAGAGTTCTGGAATTAGCCGATGGACATATCAAGTTGCCAGCAGTTGAATTCTTGATGGATTCAGTTAAGGAAATTAATCAATTAAAGAAAGCTAATCCAGAAGAGACTGAGTTCGACGAAGATACAACATGGCAAGTTATCTATTAATTAGGCAGAGTCAATTAGTTTCCTTTTACTTTTAGAAAAGATTGTTTAGAGTCCAAATAACATTAGTATCTTTTATTTTATCTTTAGGAAGGTTTGTGTCTTGTCTAATAAGGACTAGTATCAACCCATGGTATAAACATATACACCTGGGGTCTTTGTAATCTATCTTTCGATCAATATACAACTTTCGGCACATCGTCACCCTCTTTTCCAAGGTTTTACTTATCAACCGGCGGAACTTGGCACCTAATGCGGGGCTACATCAGCTTCGATCTCTGGCGAAGGGGTAAATCCAACGTTCTACCGACCTCGATGAACGTATCGACTATATCGGTGTTGTTTAAGGATGTATCGCTTCGACCTCCTGAATAGATCTGGTTCGGTCAATATATTTGACTACTTATTCTATCTTTAATAGCATTGTGTTTAGAGACACATCGGTTTAATTGGGACTTTCTCGGTTAGGTCTCTTAGCCGATATTTCTCTACAATCACAATGATGCTTTAGATAGATTTGTTATATCCATCACATTAGATAGATTTATCGGCTCATTGAGCGTTAGATTATTATATACAATCTCGTGCTGTATCGGTTGGGTTCGACCTACTAGATTGTTGTTAGTAATCTAAGTCTTTGTTAAGCCGATAGGTTTATGCTAATGTTTCGTTGGAGGGTTAGCCGATCTTATCTGATGCGTTAAATTTCTCTTTGATGGTTTTACTGTCTCGGTTAAATTTAATACACGACCACCCTGAAAATCAATCAAAGGCTCGATTGTCTAGACCTTATACTTCCTTTCATACTTAGTGTTGCATTAATTGGGTTTGGCCTACTAAATCGTGTTTGGAATTGTAAGAACTAGCTTGCTCTTTGATTGCCAACAAGGGTTTCATCGGGGTTTCAGCCAATGAGTTGTCTAGACGTTGCAGTGGCTTATAAGGATTACATACAAATTGGTTTTAGCCGATGATAACAAAAGCTTCATTGATTATCTAATCATTTGGATTTATCGACATCGGATCTCCAGCCGATGTGTGCTTCAATCTTCGGATCAACAGTTAGATTATCATGTCATTATTGGCCGATTGAATTCTATTGGATTATATTATTATTTTATTACATTATTATCAGCCGATTGTCTTTATATCATGCCGATCGTCTTTATATCATTATTTACTCAAGTAATAGAAACTACCTTATCGACATCGGCTAGTATCGGCATCGGCTAGAATTACTTCATCGGCTTGTCAGCCGATCGGCTCTTTGATCTGCTGTTTATATATCTTATCAGTTGCATAATCAAACTGACTAATATGCCCGCATCTCATCAATTTTAGGACCTGCACTGGAGCTAAGCAGGTCTCCTAGGCCTTCGTATGTTCATCGACTTGGTTCGCACCAACACATATCTGGCACCATCGGCCGAGCACAGATTTTTTGTCAACATGCCGGCACCCGGATCTAGCCTTTGCCTCCAACGACACCACACCAATCTTTGCTGTGTCCAGTCTGCAGGCACCACGTCACCCGGTGCCACTCCTTCTCGCCGCAACCTATCGCTCCGTGGAGGCGCTTCAACACGTTGAACCCGGTGGCGGACAGCTTGGGGAACATCTCCCAGAGCCCGCTCGGCGGCCTAGCGCGGTGGCAGAGTGTGGCCTCGGCGCGCGGAAGGCAAGTGAAGTCGAGCAATGACTTCATGTTTTGCATGCCTACCGTGTTGAACACCCTGTTCAGCTGGTCCATCTTCGACCTCCCGGGACAGAGCGGAGTACCAACGAGGAGCTCGGCCATGATGAAGCCGAGCGACCACGTATCCATGAGGGAGTCGTACTGCTGTGACCCCAGGATGAGCTCCGACGTGCGGTACCACAACGTGACGACGAGCGACGTGTACGGCGGCACGCCGGCTGTGGCGACTAGCGACATACCGAAGTCACAGATCTTGAGGTCCCCGCGGGGGCTGACAATGACGTTGTCTGGCTTTGAGGTCCTGGTGCATGACCCTCGGTGCTTGCATCGCCGCGACGCCGTCGAGGAGCTGTTGCATCAGCTGACGCGCCTCGGCCTCCCGCGGCACTCCTCCCGCACGACGAGTGCAAGGCTCAGCCCTTCGACGTACTCCATCATGACGTAGCAGCACGCGTCGCCCCTCCTTGTCTCCTAGTGCACGGGACGGAGGTCGACGAGGTGCATGTAACGCCCTGAAAATTCGACCGTCGAAATCAAAACCCTAAAATACGAAATTTTGAAAACTTTTAAATCAAATTGCATCATGCCGCGTTTTATTGCTCGTTTATTTGAATCTTTATTTGTGGGATTGAATTTATCGAAATCTATTTAAGTGCAAACCCTAAAAGCGAAGAATCGATAGAAATAAACGATTAAGAAAAATAATTAAAATAAAAATTCTGGACCAAATTATAGTAAAGAAAATATTCTACCTAAAAGTCATCCATTCAATTGAGAAATATAAATTTAAATAGGAAATTTTATATGTAAATAAATAATTATCTACACTGAGGTGTGTCTATATATATATATATATATAAACAACCATATGTAAATTAGGTATGAAAATAAAGTTGGGCGACATAAAATGTTGGGCCATTCTTTAGGTCATAGCGATATAAATTCGATGAATATCTCACATATATATATATATATATATACACACATATATATATATATATATGGGGACATAAATATAAATCCTAGGCATAAATATGTGTGTGTGTGTGTGTATGATGTATATGAAAATAAATTATGAAAACATGGGAATTTTGAGTGAAATGTTTAGGAATAATGGAAATATTGAACAATATTCAATTAGGTGAAATTACAAAATTTTGGATGAATTTTAAATTGAAAATAACTCAAATCGACTAAATAGAAAAAGTCTACTATTCATTGCCCGCCACCTGTTCGACCTAGAACCCTAGTCATCCCCTCCCTCTGCCGCGCTGCGCCTAGCCGTGCCCTCGCGCCCACGCCGCTGCTGGCCGTCGCCATCGCCGCTCGGCGCCGCTGCCGTCCACTCCCGCGCCGAGCCCCGCGCCCGTCGCGTCCCGTCGCCGCTGCCGCGCCGTACCCTCGCGCCTCGCGCCCGTCGCGTCCCGTCGCCGCTGCCGCGCGGTGCCCTCGCGTCCCGTGCTCCCCCTGCCGCGTCGCGCCGTCCCGTCGCCATCGCCGCTGCCTCGCGCCCCGCACCTCCCCCTCCTGCGCTGCGCCGTCCCGTCGCCGCGCGTGCGTCACCGCGCCTGCCACCGCCTGCCGCGCGCCGCGCCCGGCCGCCTTGAGCCCTGCGCCGGCCATGCAACGCCTCCCCGCGCCCCCCTATAAATCCCCCCGGCCTCCCTTTCTCTTCGCCCCGCTCCCCCTCCGTTTCTCCCATTTTTCCCCTCTTCTCCACCCGAGCCTCGCCGCCGCTCTGCCGTCGCCGCCTTGCTGTGCCGCCGCCGCCGGTAAGCGCCGCCTCCTCCCCCTTCTCCTTTTCTCCTCCCTTCCACCGTCAGCGTCGCCTAAAAGAGAGAGGGAGAAGAAACAAAAGGGGGAAGAGAAGAAACAAAGAAGGAAGGAGCCGAGAGGGAGAAAAAAAAGAGAAGGAAAAAAAGGGAAATTAGAAACTAGAAAAAATGGAAAATAGAGAGAGAGGGGATTTAGAAAATCAGAAAATTAAATTTTAGACACATATTTATATTTGGGTTGAATCGGTTAATCCATCGCTGATTATTTTAGAAATTTGTAAAAATAAATCGGATTATTTAAATGTGATTATTTACTTAAATAGATTATTCATTTAGTTGATTATTTCTTTAGCGGGTTGTTTAGTCAATTATTTAGACTTTTATTCATTAGGTTTTGCTAACTCACGTATATAATAATCGGAGGATTTATTCGTCGGTTACTTCTAAAAACTTCCAAATTAATCGTGTCTTTCGTTATTTATTTAAATATCTACTTAGTCGTTTATTTAGTTAGTTTTACTCATTAATTAGGTTATCCGCTTAATTAGCCATTGCGATTATTTAGTCAATTATTTATCGTCTAGGATTAATTATTATCGAGATCTAATTTATTCGGAATCGTTTAAATTAAATCGGATTAATACTCTATCGACTAACGCAAATACTTTAGGACCAAAATGGATTTAAAATCGGAATAGAACTATTTCATAAATAATAATGAAATCGATATCGACATTCGACGCTCTCGTTCAATCTTTTTCTTTAATCAGATTTTGTTGGATTTTAATTGAATTCTATTCGAATTCAATTTCTTTCACACATAACTCTAGACACCGAGGGAGTTGCGAGTCCGACTGAGGATCAAGACCCGCAGGGCTTCGAGCAAGGCAAGTCATCACTAATCCTTGAACATATTGATCCCAAATTACGAACTTACTTTGTTTACAAATAAAATTGCATGCGATGATGAATATCCTACTTGTTATTATGCCATACCTTTGATTATTGTTTACCTTATTCCCTTATACCCATAAATGCGTGTGATGTCCCTAGTCACTTATGACAAATGCTTAGTAATGCTAATTTAGATTCATGCATTCTCATATTTATTAAAGGCTGTATGCTTGGGCAATTACCTTAGGGAAGGTAATTGATATGCGACATGTGAAGACACGAGCGCCACATTGCCATGATAATGATGACATGATTTGTGAAAGGAAAACAAAACTAAACAACTATTTTCGATCGAGGAGGCTGGATGACTTGGTGGTGTCCAGTAAAGGCTAGTGTCGTCCTCGGTCAGTTAAGGACCGAGCCATGAAGCTAAGCATGAAACGACCCCCGTACAACCGTACTTCTCGAATGGGCATAGACTTAGCGGAGTAAATGGCCGAGCGGAGGCAGTATCCCTGCATAGTGGTCTTCTTGATGTGTATGAGAGGCAGGGCCTACGGTGGAGTAGCCACTGGTAGGACCACGATGTGTAAACCTAAACTTAATTATAACTTAATGCATGTGCGAGTCTTCCCTCCCGGGAGCGCCAGAACTCCTCTCACTGTTAGAAACCGTGTACGCCTAGAGTGCATGAGGATGTAAGTTCATGGAGCGGGTACTGCCAATGTGAGGTTATTGAAAGGCTTTGCCGTGACGCATCTCATTCGTTGGGACTTCGGCTCATGTGTTGGGCAAGTCACGGAGTACGGGTAAAGTGTACATCCACTGCAGTGTGAGTAAATCAAATCTATTCGAATAGCCGTGCTCGCGGTTATTGAGCACCGGGACATGTATTACACTTGGCTAGACTCTAAATTCTTAACCTGATTGGGATGGGTATGCATAATGACTTTTATGTGCTGGTGGTTCAACTTCTCGAGAAGCGAGAAGGGGTAGCCCCCAGAAAACCATGACGATACAATGGCGGGAAGCTATCCTTGGGATCACAATGGATGGTGGACAGAACCATCGTTGCTTAATGAACTATGATATTAAAACTTGATCAGTCTATGCTAGGTCTTAGGCTTGTGAAAAGAATTGCAAAGCTGGCTTTACGCAAAAGAACCCCAGCCGTTCTTTGACTATTCCCTATCATGTGCATCGTTGTTGTGGTGGTTTGCTGAGTACGGTTGGTACTCACCCTTGCTATATGCAAAACATTCAGATGCGGGCGATGAAGTTCCCGAAGACCCATACGAGTACTACCAGGAGGGTACGAAAGACAATGGCGCTCTGTAGGTCTTAGACCCGGTCGTTGCCTGTGGCAATGGCGTGCCGCTACCTTATCTCCGCTGCCTTATCTAGACTCTGCTTTTGTTTGTATTCCGGACTGTTTGGTCCCCTGTTCTAGACTATTGCCTTCGGGTCTATTATTGTAATATTTTGCGTAAGACTATTGGTGTATGCACTCTTGATAATTCGGCAATGTAATCGTGGGTACCAGACTACTTGATCCAGGGAAATGGTACTATGAACACGAGTGATTTCTGTTACAAAAATGGGGGTCCACAGTGTAGGTGGCCCTAGCACGCCTATAGGCACCGTGCCTCATGGAGCCAGTCCTCCTCGCCACAGCCGATCCCTCCGTGGAGGCGCTCAACGACGATGGTCTCCCCTGTCCTTCGGTCCCGCGCCCTATGCACCACCCCGACGGCGTCTAGGCTAGGAAAGAAAAGAGAAGAAAGAAGAGGGCGACTGACATGTGGGCCTCACATACTTTTTCTTTTTTTTTTTGCTGACTGGGATGCCACGTCAGCGAAAGCAGGTATCTATACTGCTATGAGACCTAAATTGCACGGCTTTATATAGTTTAGGAATAAAGATTTCTAGTATTGGAGATAAGGGATGTCAAACAAACTGGACGTAAAGTTGAGGGACGACAGGTGAACTTATTCCATCTTACACTTGCTTTTGGCCCAATCCAACAAGAAATAAGTGTGGCCTCCCTAGGCCACACTAATTTGCAATGTCAAGCTCGGCCCGCTCGGCCTCAGCTACAACCTATTCAACTTCGCATCAAAGCTTTGAGGCCATCTCGCCTCTCATCCGCATCGCGGCGCTGTGGCATCGAGCGCTGTTGCCGTCGTCATGTCGGTGTCTACTCCCCGACTCCTCCGCTCCCACAGTGGCCGCCATCTCCTCATTCGTTATGCCAAGTTCTCGATCTGTGTCGTCTTCATCCTGATTCGTTGATTCGACAACGCCACAACCAGAGCGATATGCTCTCACCGGCATCAACGCACGGCATCGTTGTCGACTGGTCGCTGCTAAGAGGCTAGGACATACTCCCAATCAGGTAGGCCTCAACTCGCTGCTACTGGTGCATGACATCAATGGTTGGATCTAGCCCAAGTGTTGTTGTGACTGGGCTATCACGTCAATATAGATGGACCAAATCAGTATGCCACATCAGCAAAAATCACTCTTAAAATCATTAAGGGCCTGTTTGGGAGCCCAATATTTAATTAAGGAATGACTAGTTCACGAACATGCGCGAACTAGCCATCTCGCGAACGATCTCCCGATCGCATAGCGACACACGGCGGGGTGGGGTTAGGGTTTCGGGGGTGGGGGTAGGGTGGCGTTTGGGAGGGGGAAGTGGGGAATCGGGGCTTAGAGGGATGGTCTGGGAGGCAGCGGATCGGCGGTGGGCGATGGACAAGGGCGGGCGGCGAGGCGGCAGTGACGCCGCCGGAGCTGCGGGGTCGATAGCAGGCAGTGGGCCAGTGTTGGTGGCGGGGGCAAAGCGAGGCGAAGGGGATGGGGAGGAGGCCGGCCGGGCAGAGCCACGCCGGCACATTGACGCCTTTTGGCGCCAGCGAGGCCGGCCGACGGCATGGTGGGGGACGGTGGTGGAGAAAAGATAAGTTCGTGGTGAAGCTCGCTGGAGAAAGGAGTAGAGGGCTCACCAGAGGGAGGAGAAGGGGACTCACCGTAAGGAGGAGGAGGCTCACCGGAGTAGGCTGTCGTCGTCGCCGGAGGAA
Organism: Oryza officinalis; assembly: GCA_008326285.1. Classification (NCBI taxonomy): domain Eukaryota; kingdom Viridiplantae; phylum Streptophyta; class Magnoliopsida; order Poales; family Poaceae; genus Oryza; species Oryza officinalis. The sequence goes on along the minus strand of BDMV01000002.1, from coordinate 47,466,966 downwards.
GGCCATCGGAGTAGTCGTCCCTCACTCGCTCGCGTCAATCGCGTGAATGGATGGAGAGAAAGAATGAAGAGATAAGGTGGAGAGAAGTAATGAAAGGATATATGGGCTAGACTAGAGCATTCGTGGCTGGGCTGTCCGAGCGTTTGTGGGCCGCGAACGCTCGTGCAGTAGACCCACCCCAATATTTAGCCCAAAACTAGTGTAAATTATAGGCCCGCAATTTTTTTTCTTTGCTAGGCTTAAATTCGCGCTTGGATGGACCGTAACACACTAATCTTACACTTGCTTTCGGCCCAATCCGACGAGAAATAAGTATGGCCTCCCTAGGCCACATTAATTTTCAATGTCGAGCTCGGCCCACTCGGCCTCAGCTACAACCTATTCCACCTCGCATCGAAGCGCTGAGATGGCCTCAGTGAGGCCATCTCGCCTCTCATCTGCATCGCGGCGCTGCAGCATCGAGCGCCGCCGCCGTCGTCATCTCCATGTTTGCTCCCCGACTCCCCCACTCCCACGGTGGCCGCCATCTTCTCAGTCGTTATGCCAAGTTCTCGATCTGTGCCGTCTTCATCTTGATTCGTTGATCCAACGACGCCACAACCAAGGCGATCTGCTCTCACCGGCGTCAACGCACGGCATCGTTGTCGACTGGTCGCTGCTAAGGGTGTGTTGGGCAGTGTGGGTTGGGAGTTTATTCCCTCCGCACGAAAAATGAAGCGACTCATTAGCACATGATTAATTAAGTATTTGCTAAATTTTTTTTCAAAGATGGATCAATATGATTTTTTAAAGCAACTTTCGTATAGAAACTTTTTTATAAAAAATACACCGTTTAACAGTTTGAAAAACGTACGCGTGGAAAAAAAGAGAGGTGAGTTGAGAAAGTAAGAGGAAGAACTCACCCTAACCCTAAGAGGCTAGGACCTATTCCCAATCAGGCAGGCCTCAACTCGCTGCTACTGGTGCATGACATCAGTGGTTGGATCTAGCCCAAGTGTTACATTCTTGGTTGTGTTCATAAATTTGAGAACAGTGTACAGTGGTGTTTTCGATCTGAATTAGTTAACTGGTTGTCAAAGTTTTTAGTTCGAAATGGATGTTTTGATCTAAAGTTTCTACGTCTAATTCAGAGTACTATGTTCATACTGGTTCAGAAATGAAACTTGGGCAAATCATTGAGCCGACATTCAGTTTCTCTGCCCAAACAACCCTGTTACATGGGGTTTCTTTTTCGCTGGTATTGTTGGGTCACCGAGATTTACAGATGTTTTTTTTTACACCTAAGAAAAAAAGTACACTCCCAAGCAGGCCAGGGAGTAAATTACACCGGTTTACTTGAGGGAGACAAAGTGGACTTGTTCTGCCTTGCGTGCATAGTTGTGTAAGCCAGCCTAGCAGCCCACTTACGTGAAGGCCGACACCTACCTCACCGGCCCACACTTCTCAACCGAAACCGTGTGGAAAGCCGAGTAGTCTATTGGGCCGAATCGGACGCGCGGTTCCTTTTCCTACTGGGTTTCCAGTCCGCATCTCGCACGGCTCCGCCCTCCCCTTTTCTTCGGCGACACGGCGAAGGCGCAGACTGCACTTCCCTCCCTTAAACCCCCTGGCACACGGCGGCGGCAACCAAAACCGATCGCAGCGATAGCAGTAGCAGCACACGGCAACCCTAGATCGGCCAGCCATGTCCCGCGCCGTCGACGCCCAGGAGCCCACGGAAGGGCGCCGCGTCTACTCGCCGGATCGCCCCGAGGGCCTCGCCTTCCCCACCTCGTACCGCGCGCTCTACGACCTGCCCACCTCGCCGGAGTGCCTCTTCGAGGAGGAGAAGTTCAGGCAGACCCGCACCTGGGGCGAGAACCTCACGTTCTACACCGGCATCGGCTACCTCGCCGGCGCCACGTCCGGCGCGCTCGTGGGCCTCCGCCGCGCCGCCGCCGAGGCCGAGCGCGGGGAGTCCGCCAAGCTGCGCATCAACTGCGCCCTTAACCAGAGCGGCTCCGTCGGCCGCACCTTCGGCAACCGGTTCGGCATCGTCGCGATGCTCTTCGCTGGGACCGAGAGCTTCATCCGCGACCAGCGCGACGGCGCCGACGACTGGGTCAACACCGTCGCCGCTGGGGCCAGCGCCGGGGCGCTCTACCGCATCGCGTCCGGGCCAAGGTCGATGATCGTCGCTGGTGTCCTCGGCGGAGTCCTGTCCGGCGCCGCCGTCGCGGGGAAGCCGATGCTTAAGAGATTCGCGCCGAAGCTCTCCGCTAGATTGGATTATTTACGCTGAGTAAAATTTCAGGTTGAATTAATACTCAACGTGATGTCTGGAGAAGTTTTTATTCGTAGTATCTAGCAAGTCTTATCTCAATTACGAGCTTAATCGTCCACGGCCGGATTCATAGTCTGTAACTGTTCATATTTGTGTCCTGCAATTAATGGACAAAAAATGCTAATCTTTTCGTTGAGAATCATATCTATACTACTTATATACGTAAGTGGATTTTTGTCCCTTGAGGGGACAACCCCTTGTTTCATGCATGACGTCTAAAAAGTCATCAAAATTTTTTAAAAAAATTGTCAAGATAAATCAATACATGATATATCTTTTCACAAACATACAAGTTAAAATTAAACTTATACAATTCGAAACAAAAATAACAAATTTGACCGTGAAGTTCTATTCATAGTCAAATTTATTATTTTTGTTTCTACTTATATAAGTTAAATTTGAACATGCATGTTTGTAAAGTGACATATTACATATTAATTTATCTTACTAAATTTTTTTAAATTTTTTGATGACCTTTTAAACGACATGCAAAAATGAGGGGATATCCCCTTAAGGGATGATTAGAGTTTTCCCTTATATACTACTAAAAAAACCGAAACGTAGTGATGATGGTAACTCTACCCCTGACAACTCTACCCCTGACAGACATGGCGATTCTCAATTGTTTGACCTTGATATCGGTCGGTTCATTTCCATCACATCACACTTCAATCTTGGCAGACATGTTGATTCTCCGATCATTGGATCGATCTCGGTATCAGGGTTCAAAATTTCGGAACGAAGGAATTCTAATAAACAAATAGATATAGTATACCATCTAACGATTTTGTGTCCCCTGAGGTAAAAAGAAAATTAATGAGCCCGCAAATATTGGCAAAACAACAAGTATTGTTAACTAAGGAAAAGAACTCATGAGAAAATGATAAAAGACAAGGTACGTTTTGATCAGAAAAGCCTATGCTCACATGCTTCTTCAATAAAAAGGAATCAGATGATTCAAGTGAAATTTTTTGAAAATCGGACCCTCCCCCGCTGGTATGATATTATTTCAACCGAATTTTTTAATTTTTTTCCTTTTTTTGAATTTGGCAATATTTATTCAAATTTGACCAAATTTTGTTAGAAAATTCAAATAATGTTGGACGAAAATTTCGGTATATCGGCACCCCGATACAAATACCAAAAACAAAAGATTGAACCTTGATCGGATGCATATCCATCACTCTTCAGAACTTTTCCCTGGATCGATCTCCTGCCTCTCCCACGAAGCTGAGTTCCTGCCTCTCCTTCGAAGCTAAGTGAAATTTATTTGTCAAGGTCGAATTACTAGAATTACTCAATGTGATGTCTGGAGAAGTTTTTATTCATAGTATCTATGAAGTCTGATCTAATTATGAGCTTAATCGTCCATGGCCATGGCCGGATTCATAGTTCGTACATTTTTCATATTTGTGTTTTTATTCGGAGTATCTAAGTCAGTCTGATCTCAATTACAAGCTTAATAGTTCATGGCCATGGCCGGATTCATAGTTTGTACATTGTTCATACTAGAAAACTGCGTTGCAACGAGTGAAACTATGTTAATGCCAAATTTTAGTGATACGTTAAACAACAGCGATCTCTGTATATAATTATAAGGTTTTAATTAGATGAGTCAGGTCGTGTGGCTGTTTAATTTGTATGTTTCATTGAAATAAAGGTAAGTACGTAGCACCTAAACACACAACAGCGTGCATACTGTATCTGCACAAACACGAAAGTTGTTCAGAAATAGCCTCTTTCAGTACACAACATGGACATACCAATAATTCAATAATCATGATTGTACAGGTAAGGCTGGTGTTCTATAGTCTTCCAGTTATGCATACGTTCTTTTCATACCTGGACCAAGATGTATCTTTTCATAACAAGATGAATGGACCATCAAATCTACTGGCATCATCTCAGTTATTTGGCAGCTGTTGAAATCAACTTAATAAGAAAAGCTCAAAGCTCTTTGGCCACACCTCTGCTCCTGTAGAAGATTATTGTACGTGGTACCAGTTCATGTAGAAAATTACCTCTTGACTGATCACGTCTTGTGGCACCGACGGGCGACGGCTTCTACGGCCGGAACTTGTATAGGGGTACGACCAACACAGCGGCACGTACGGACGCAGCAAAGTTCTAGGTGGAGAGCCGGCGGTGGGCGGCGCCGTGCACGCCTACACGCAAATAGTGTGGCACTGTGGCGCGATACGACGCAGCTCGGCTGCTTGCCTACGGCCCCTGCCGTAACGTCGTCGTAAGACTACGGTTTTACGTCGCCGCAATTCCGCTGGCCCTCGGAGAGGATCAGCACCGTCCAATCTCTGGTACTGAAGCGGAGATGAATTTTAATCTTTCGAGTGAACGTCTATCCGTTTCTTGCATATATAATAGATGGTTATGAAAAAAGTTTAAAAAAATTGACAAAATAAATTAATATGTAATATATTACTTCACAAATATACAAGTTTAAATTCGATTTGTACATATTGTGACAAAAATAACAAATTAAACTCTCTCACTAGTAAATGTATATTCAAAGTCAAATTTGTTGTTTTTTATAACTTGTAGAAATTGAATTTGAACTTGTATGTTTGTGAAGTGATATATTACATATTAGTCTATCTTGTCAATTTTTTTAAAATTTTTCATAGTCATTTTGTTGACATGGAAAAAACGGATGAATATCCAACCGAGTATTTAAAAAAGTTTTCCGTGCTGGAGCGTCTAATGAGTCAGTAGATCTGTGCACATAGTTTTTGGGCTGGGCCACGATTTTACGTAGGAAAGGAGGGCTCCGCACGAAGCGAACGACGGAGGAAACTAAGGACGAAACCACGCTGTGACGATTGGAATTTGAAAAAAATACAATTTTTGTAAGTAGGTTAGTGTGGAGATTATGGGTACTGGATACCCTCACAGCTAGCTTATCTGACTTATCATAGGGGATAGGTTATGGCTCATGATTATGTAAACTGGCTTATGACTTGGGTGTTACGTTACCATTGAGATAAGATAATGACCCATAATCCATAGTTGGTAAGGTTGAGGAGTCCGACATAGAGTATGATAGGGTTTTCGACTTGTAAACCCACCCTCCGGGAATATATAAGGAGGGTAGGGCGTCCCTTGAGGGATATAGGGAAAAGAGGAGACAGACATAGAGATTAGACCACAAGCACCTCGACTCACGAGAGCACATATTGAAAGAGATCAAGAGATCAATAAATCACTCGGCGGATCGAATCCCCGAAACAAGAGTAGGGTATTACCTCTCGAAGAGAGGGCCTAAACCTGTCTAATTTCTTTTGCATACTAACTCATTGTGTTTGGCACTTGACTGCTACCCCTAGATTGTTATTGCCGAAACCAAGTTTCGACAGTTGGTGCGCCAGGTAGGGGCTCTACGTCAAGTTTTCTTCTTCATCTCGCCGACAAGCGCGATGAGATCTTCATCAGGCATCGACGATTTCGTCTTCGCCCCTGGGCAGGCGTTCTGCTTCGGCAGCCTCGACTTCATCACCGACAAATTCGGCAAGCTCTCTCTCCTTGACTCGGATTCGAACCAGTCGGGAGGGGGAAACCTCACGGCGCCGTTCGGGTTACCGGACGACGCTATGATCTACCACAATCTTCTGTCTTCCGAGTTGGAATCGATCCAACTTGAAGAACCATCATCATCATGCTGCGATCCAGGCTCAAGGGAAATTGCCGTCATGATTCAACCGCTCGGGTCGTGCTCATCTACCGAGATCGCTGATTACCTCAGCTCTTCCGACTTCGACGACCTCTATGACATCTCCACGGACGAATTCAACGACTCCGACTTCGACAAAGACTACGATCCGATGTTCTTCAACGTCCTCATGGCCGAAGTAGCCGAGACTGACTCGGCCATGGCCCGGAGGGTTGCAGAAGAGGAACGAGCCAAGCTTGAGCAAGAGCGCAAGCGTATGGAGGAGGAAAACAAGCGCAAGGAGGAGGAGCTCAAACAGAAAGAAGAAGCTGACAAGAGGAAACGAGACCTGAGGGGGACTGCGCGCTCCGCCCACGAGGCCATACTCCAGACACGATTCAACAACGCCAACATCTTCCTCACGCCACAACAGAATGCGGTTGCCGTCCTCACCCTCATCGACACCGTCATCGAAGCGGCACCCCCAGCGGTAACACCACTTCTAGACAAGATAAAGACTATCGTCGCAGCCACAGTCAATGGCGCTCCCACGAGCTCCGCGCAGAGAGCTACCGAGTCCATCACCGAGACACCCGAGGACAGCCGCCTGCCGCCGATGCGATCCAAAGACTACCGGAGACCTGAGCGGAGCAAGAGACCCGAACAGAGCAAGACACCCGCCAAGTCCAAAGACCCTCGCCATTACGCAGCATGGAAGCATCAAGAACAATCGACCGACTCTCATGAGAGAGGTCACGGTCGGCCACCTGTCCACGATCGGATTCGTCATAACTCCAACTACCAAAGCAGCTCGCGGAGACCCCTGCCGAGTGACTTGATGGAGGTATTTGACCGGCGTCATCGTAAGCGCAACAGACCCTATTATGAATACCGAAGGAGATCACCCGACAACTATGACGATGGAGTACCCGCGTTCACTCGGGACCTGCGTCGAGTGGATTGGCCGAGCGGATTCAAGCCCACAAGGATTGACAAGTATGACGGCAAAACCGACCCCGAGTCGTGGTTGACCGTTTACACCCTCGCCATCCGCGCAGCAGGAGGAGACAGCAAGGCCATGGTGAACTACCTGCCCGTTGCTCTAGCCGATTCAGCCAGGAACTGGCTCACAAGCTTACCAAGAGTTTCGATCGATTCGTGGAGCGAGCTTCGGGACCACTTCATTGCCAATTTCCAGGGTACTTACGAAAGGCCCGAGACCCACTTCGATCTCTACAACGTGACTCAGAAGCCCGACGAGTCATTGAAGGACTACATTCGGCGTTTCTCGGAGAAGAGAAACAAGATCCCCAACATCATCGACAACGTTATCATAGCCACGTTCCAGAAAGGCGTCCACGACGAGTTGCTGATCGGCAAATTCGGGCGTAAGCCTCCGAGGACGGTCAAGAAGATGTTTGAAACAGCTAACTCCTACGTCAAATCAAACGATGCAATTAAAGCCTCGCGGCAAGACAAGCATAACAATTAAAGCCCACCGTGGGGCTCCACCTCTGCCGTCACCGGTGAAAATATCAAAAAGCTAAGCCATCATTAATTTTCTTCTTCATATGATATTTTCTTTTTCCTCTGCCTCACTACATCAACTGGTCCTCCGTTGAGCAGTGAGTCGGGGGGCTACAGCTGTTATATCATATTTTTGAGTTAATTTTTATAATGTTTATCTCGATTGCTTGCGAAATAATCCGAGTAAAAAAGTACCCATCGAGTTATGAAACTCTATTTCCCTATGCTTTCCGTTTGGTTTATCGATGGATAGTTACCCTTGGGCCGAATCCTAGCACCCGGGAGCTCGTTGGATGGAGTGTATAACGCAAGGTGCTAGGTATTACTTGAAGGCAATGAAAAGCATAGAAATGAAATAATTTGTTTTCTGCTCTAAACAATTACGAAAGTACCCGAGTAGTAAATTCTTATATGTGAAATTTTGTTCCATTAATGACGAACTCATGTCAATGACTAGTCGGGCAGGGTGTTTAAACATGAGGAGTCATCTACTCGGGGAAATCAAAACCAACAAGAGGAGAAATACATACTTATAAATATTTTAAAATGCTTGAATTTTACTCAAGTACTATATTTGCATCAGATACTACTCATCCTACGTGTTTATGCTGTAGGATCGATCAATTATACATCATCGTCGGCCTGCCTTCGCCGCCGCCGACTGGTGTTTTCCGCCTACACGGTTGATTGGTGACATCACCGTTGTTGGACGTCTACGACTTCATTGTCGGCCTGTCTTCGCCGTCGTTGACTGGTGTTTTCCGCCTACACGGTTGGTTGGACACACCACCATTATTGGGCGTCTACGACTTCATCGTCGGCCTGCCTTCGCCGCCACCGACTGGTGTTTCCGCCTACACGGTTGGTTGGACACACCACCGTTGCTGGGCGTCTACGACTTCATCGTCAGCCTGCCTTCGCCACCGCCGACTGGTGTTTTTCGCCTACACGGTTGGTTGGACACACCACCGTTGCTGGGCGTCTACGACTTTATCGTCGGCCTGCCCTCGCCACCGCCGACTGGTGTTTTCCGCCTACACGGTTGGTTGGACACATCACCGTTGTTGGACGTCTACGACCTCATCGTCGGCCTGCCTTCGCCGCTGCCGATTGGTGTTTTCCGCCTACACGGTTGATTGGTGACATCACCGTTGTTGGACGTCTACGACTTCATCGTCGGTCTGCCTTCGCCGCCGCCGACTGGTGTTTTCTGCCTACACGGTTGATTGGTGACATCACCGTTGTTGGACGTCTACGATCTCATCGTCGGCCTGCCTTCGCCGCCGCCAACTGATGTTTCCGCCTACATGGTTGGTTGGACATACCACCATTATTGGGCGTCTACGACTTCATCGTCGGCCTGCCTTCGCCGCCGCCGACTGGTGTTTTCCGCCTACATGGTTGATTGGTGACATCACCGTTGTTGGGCATCTACAATCTCATCGTCGGCCTGCCTTCGTCGCCGCCGACTGGTATCTCCGCCTACACTGTTGGTTTTTCACGTCACCGTTGTTGGGCTTCTACGTTTTTATCGTCGACTAGTTCTATTGCCTCTACTTCGCAAGCTTTGTCACTTCACCAACCACGACGTCTCCAAGAGCCTCAACAGGACATCCTCAATGTGTATCTTCACTCAAGCAATGGCTACTCAATGACAAGCTATAGTTCTTGACTCTATGATCAGTTGTTTCCCAACTAAGCATAGAGTCGGGGGCTACACAAATACAAGACTCAAAATCTTCGCTCCAGAGCAAGCTTTCTACTTCAGCGACTCTGACATTTTCACCGATAACTTTGGCTCTCAGTTGATGCTATAGTCTACTCCAAGTTTTTCAAATGTCAAGTTCAAGGTTTAATTTATATATCATGGAGTTTGGAGTTTTTCGCCACACTCATGCTAGCGTCAAGGAAACTACTTGGGTTTCGATATCTTCTCAACAATTTGATTGATTATTATCATCGGCACCTTCGTCATTGGCATTATCTTCATCTTCAGTCAACTACTGTCAACCAAGTTCTTTGTTTCAGGAGTTTGGGCTTCGTCTACACTAAAATTTGACTGGGACACCAATGCCGCCATCTTCATCAACATCTTGCCATGTCTCTTCGGCATTACCTATTCTGCTACTGTTGACGGACAACTTTGTCTCTACAACTGGTTGTTTTTTCTGCTACGGATCGTCATCACCACCGGTTGCGTCTGTCACAGTTGGTTGGCCTATTATGCCGCAACTGATTAGTATTTTCGTCTTCATCGTCCGACTATCTCCGTCGTTGCCGACTAGTGGTCTCGTCGTCATTGCTGGCCTACGTCGTCGCTACGGATGTGCGTCTTCATCTTTAACATCGACTTGCCTTGGTCACCAATGACTGTCGTCATTACTGCTGGTCACGTTTATCACCGCCAACTATTTTCTTCGTCTCCATGGTTGGTGGATTTCGCCATCACTGTTGATGGGCAACTATGTCTCCACCACCGATATCTTCGTTACCTTTGATGGGCAATTTTATCTTCACATTGGTGGTCTCGCTTCCATGCCGATTGCATCAGTTGCCACCAATAGATAACCTCGACTGCGACAGAAGGACAAGCAACATGCTCAGGGACTTAATAGCTCTAACACGAGGATCATACCTTCAATTTGAACTTATTCTGGATATATGCAACATGAATTCATGGCCACGAGCTTATCTCCTATATTCATGGTCTGGATCAATCATTATTTCTCACAAGGGTCACAAGCTGAGTTCTTGCGCCAGTTGGGATTCAATTATCAAATCTATTTTGGTGCATCCCATGAGGGATAACCATTCGGATCAGAAGATGAAGCGGCGGAGAAGACGCTGGCACTTCAGTAATTTTTAGGGTATCGGTAGGCTTTCTCGTATTTGGGCCGAGACCCATGAGAGGCCTACAGCCCATTGTTCAGGTGTGGCTAGACACGTGTCTCTAGGGACTTAAGCAGATTTACCCTGGCAATATGCGCGTGTCTTATTGCCCAATGCCTTTAAAATTCTTGCATACAGCAGTTACACAACTTGTTGAAGGTTGGTACGATGCAATTTGGAAGGTGACAAACAGTAAAGTTTTTTATAACTGTCCTGGAAACTTTTTTATAGATTGTAGGAGCTGTTTGGTTTTTACAAAGCATTTGATTTTATGATTATGTCAATGCTTTTCTGCCACCTTGGTGTGCTTTTTTGATTAAGACCGATATTATGGCTGGAGCTATTTAATATTTTGGTCATATTTTTTAGATGACTGATGAATTATTAACTCAGATTTTCTACCCATGAGGGTTGGCTGAGTTGTTTGTTTTAAGATGACTCGGACAAAACGACTCGGATGAGCATGAGCTTACCGAGTACTCGAATTCATTATACACTATGTCTTGATTATAAGGTTATGTGTTATATGAGTCTTTATGATTGCTTTTGGCTTAGGCTAGGCATTTATTTAACTCAAGAGAGTATGACTGTTATAGTTCTTGACTATATGCTTAGTTTGATTAACTAAACACATAATCGGGGGCTACACCTAATTAGGTGCATCAGTCGATGCACCTAAATATTTATTCTTGAGAAATTTTTTTGCGATGTTTTTAGCCTTTCATAGCCTTTTTTGAATGATATAGCACTCGGGAGACTCAGGCAGAGGAGATGGAGGCACTCGGCGATAGAATCACTTGGCTAAGCAGTCACTCGGCTGTGTGTTATTCTGGTTTGAGGCAAGATTATCTCGTCGACTGTGAAGATCTCAGGGGCTACTGTGGAGATTATGGGTACCGGATACCCTCACAGCTAGCTTATCCGACTTACGGGATAGGTTATGACTCATGATTATGTAAACCGGCTTATGACTTGGGTGTTACGTTACCATTGAGATAAGGTAACGATCCATAGTCCATAGTTGGTAAGGTTGAGGAGTTCGACATAGAGTATGATAGGGTCTCCGACTTGTAAACCCACCCTCTGGGAATATATAAGGAGGGTAGGGCGTCCCTTGAGGGATATAGGGAAAAGAGGAGACAGACATAGAGATTAGAGCACAAGCACCACGACTCACGAGAGCACATATTGAAAGAGATCAAGAGATCAATAAATCACTCGGCGGATCGAATCTCCGAAACAGGAGTAGGGTATTACCTCTCGAAGAGAGGGCCTGAACCTGTCTAATTCCTTTTGCATACTAACCCATTGTGTTTGGCACTTGACTGCTATCCCCAGATTGTTATTGCCGAAACCAAGTTTCGACAATTAGGTTAAATTAGATTACATTAGTGTCCTACAAATTAATAGAAAAAATGCTAATCTCTTCGTTAGATTGTTCGATTTGTTTTTTTGTTGCGGGGAAAATGAATTTCATTAATCAATATAAGAGTGATTACATTCTTCCAGAATGCGTGGAGAGAAACAGTTGCTTTCATGGCCAAACCAAAAATCTAACCTATTTGCTAATCGAGCACTATTTGCTAGTTCATGGCTAGTTTTGTTGTGATCTCGATGCACTATGTGAACTTTAACTTCCCTTTCTCAGATTCCAATTCCGATCCTAGGCTGTTTCATGTGTAATTCTACTAACAAATATATCCGTGCGTTATAAAGGTTGAAGTTAATTTTAATTTTACATACGTACTCTATACATGCACGTTAGTGGATAAGAAGTCGAAAGCGGTGACATATCAACCGTCAACTTTCTGACTGCGTAGGGAGCAGAAATTCATCAGACTCCACTGAATCGAACCTTTTATTGTCGTGCAACGAATTGACGCTCACTACACTCATACCTAATTGTTTGGTGTTCTAAATCCACTCGATTTATGATTATAACAAAAGTATTGACACCACCTTGAAATAAAATTATTTTTTATTGACTATTGTATTTATGGCTCCAATAAGTTATTTATTTTATGTAGATCATGTAATATTGTCCCTATCATGGATGCGATGTTTTGCTTGTTTAGGGAGCAAATGACGTGCTCGGTGCACTAACACGGCCACTCAACGAAATCGCCATGCAAATTGTCATCACACGTGCCCGCAAACTTGTGGCTTCGCAGTATGAACACATCGAGCCCAGAATGGTGGGACTAATTTCATTGTCCCACGTGCAACGAAAACTTGATGGCGAGCGCCCCCCTCTTCTACTCATCGGTCTCCTAACAATACGCACGGTTCCATCCGATAACCGTCGACCAAGCCGAGTAGAACGTCTCGCCACTTTCGAATCACCTATCCTGGAGTACCCAAATGGTGTCGACCCCTCCCAGTGTTTTCTTCTCCAACGAGCTAGCCGACGATGAAGTCTATTTCTCAATAGTTGACAAACACACTTACCATATTAACCTCCAAGCTGAGTAGAACGTCTCGCCTCTTTCGAATCTCCTATCCTGGAGTACCCAAATGGTATCGACTCCTCCCAATGTTTTCTTCTCCAACGAGCTAGCCGACGATGAAGTCAATTTCTCGATGGTTGACAAACACACTGACCATATTAACCTTTTGCAAGTTGGATGAGACAAGAGAGATTCTCTAGGCAGGACAAGTCATGGGTTTACACTACTACAGATTCGATTTTTTCATGCAGACAAAATCGATTTTCACACACGGGTAGGTGACCCGCCTGTACCTAGGCGTTTGCGAAAATCGGATTTTTGCATGCACGTAGAGCTACCGCATGCGAACGCTTAAGCCATCCGATTGTGAAAAGGAAAAATCGCAAAAAAAAATTCAGAAAATAGAAAACCAACCCCAAAACCCTAGCCCTAGAATCTAGAAGCCAACGATGCCATCGTCTCGTCGTCGTCATTCTCATCCTCCCGTCACCGCCGCCGTCGTTGTCCTCGTTTTCCCATCACCGGCACCGACGGATCCACACGGGAGGGAAGGGGTCGCCGGATCCTCCCCTCCCATCGCCGCCGTCGGTGGATCCGCGCGCGTGGGGTCAAAGCGGCGGCCGAATTCGCTGTAGAGGGGGAGGGGGTGCCAGATCCACCCCTCCCGTCGCCATCGCCGGCAGGATCTCTCTCGCCCACGCCCGCCGCCGCTGCAGCTCTCACCCACCGCCGCCCTCGCTCGGGCGCGACGCCGTCGCATGAAAAGTACGACACAAATCGAACATGGTTGAGAAAAATTGAGTACACAAGAGACTCTAACCGATCTCGTACAGAAATATCATATCGATGCAGATCGCATGCGGGGTCAAACTGTGGCTTTAGAAATAGAAATAGAAAGCTTTGTGGCTTTGGCTATGTGGCAAGTTAGATTAGATTTCTGATTTTCTATTTTCATGCTATCACATGCAATCGGAATCGGACACGATTGGTGTCACACGGGAGAAACGTCGTGTGGTATGTCAAGTGGGACGATAGAAATAGGTATGTCAGTGGGACGAAAGAAACACTGCGAATCTTTTAAAGGTATAAAGAATCGATAATATTGATTCTATAAATCTTTTTCCACGAATTGAAGCAGCAATGCGCGTGGGGAGAGTTTATGCAAAACAAGGAGAGCACGCTTTCTGTTTGAGTTTACGGGAACGAACAGAAATACGCCTGCAAACCCCAAACCCTCCGCGGCGCCGCCCAAAGTGCGACCGAAGAGAGAGAGAGAGAGAGAGAGAGAGAGAGAGAGAGAAATCCTCGGCGCTTCTCCATGGCGGCGGCGGCGGAGGAACCGGAGCCGAAGCCCGAAATCGAAACCCCACCGCCGGCCCGCGAGCCTCCAACTGAGCCACAAGCCGCCACCCCCGCCGCCGCCGCAGCCAGCGACCGACCGCTGCAGCCATGGGAGCAGCACGCGGCGGTGATAAACCTCCCGCGCTACGACTACCGCGCGTCGGGCTCCCTCCTCCTCCGCTCCCACTCCGGCTTCCTCATCACCTGCCCCATCAGTGCGTGCCCCTCATCCATGTTAGACTTACTCGTGCTATATTAGCAAGACTATTTTGTTGGATATGGATACGTAGGGGAAGACTAGATACTTCAGGTGGTGGATTTGTTCGTGGATTCATTCGAGTGACTCTTGTGACGCTAAAAGGTACTAGCATTTAGATCATTAGATGTGGATATTGGAGGCGCAAAACCTGCTACCTTTTTGTTACCCTTCGACTTTGGTGTATGAGTTTTGGTTGTACTTGCATTAGGAAATCATATAGCTTTCTCAATGTCCACACTTGCATCATGGAATCAAACAAAGACACAATTTGCACTGGCGCCTCCAAATTGCGCTTCACCCGGACTGCAAAGAGACGGCAAAGTGTCTACATTGGTGAACATGTCAACCAGTTAGTATTCTCATGATTCTTGTGAGTGAGTACTCCTATGTGGTTGCTTCCTTTCACTATATAATTATAATAAATGACTCGACCCTGTGAGCACTTCTTCTGTTGACTTCTCATCAGTTAGTAGTTGACGAACTGTAGTTGTATGTGCCGAAGAGTAAATCAAATTTACAACTGTTTACTGTTGGCACAGTTTTTTTGATTCGTGGTGGATCACCTGCAGCTATTGTACTTTTTATTTGTCATAATGCAGTATAGGAGAAAAGAAAAGAAAAAATATGGTGAGAAGAAAAAACTTCGCTATACTTACCAGTGTCCTCAGTCCTCATGTAGGCTAGCTAGAGGATGAAGATGAGAGGGGGCTGACAAGTAGGCCAAATACACACTAACTAGACATAGGACAAAACTGATGCTTTTTTTGGCAAGGGAGATCTGCATGATTTCAAAATTTTATCGACATATTTCAAACGATTTGGAGTTGGGGGTGAAAACTTAAACCACAGCAAGAGTTGAGAGACCAAAGGCGTATTGTCTTAAAAAAATTAAAATAATGATCTTTGATCTGCTGTATGTGCATTCTGGACATTGTAACATGCTCACTGAGTCAAGATTGTATAAGATCTGTAACCGCTTGTGTAGCCAGGAGTGTTCTTAGGTAAGTAATGCACTGAAACATCAGCCAAACCACTTAGGTTGTGGTTTTTCTGGAAAGTTCCGCTGGTCTTGAGTTATCTGGGTTATCCTACGTTTTATCCCTGTTTTGATCTTATTCCTACTATTGGGTTATTTTAGAATCCAGTAGCAACCCTGTGACAGATCTTACAAAGATATTTATTAAAACAAATCTTAAATATAGCTAAGTTCTACATATACACTTAATTGCTATTCACTACTGCAAAAAATTGATGTGAATGTCATTTCTTACAGAACGTGAGAAAAGCGCAACAAAGGAAGCCATTTCCATTCTTGAAGATGTAGGTCTTGCTCCTTATTCTTTGATTGTTCTTGATAATTCTAGCACATAAAACTTAATGTTACAGCACATTTTCTACCATCTGAATATCTTGCAAGTATAGTGCAACTTTAAGTTGTAGAATTTACCTTTGATTGTGGTAGTTTATTCATACTTTGGGCAACCGTTTTCCACTTCATCTTCCTTACACTCTGTTCTGAAATATGCTGGTGTGCTATTGTTTTTCGCCAGTCCATTGGTCATGCAAACAGCTATAGTTCTGAAAAGTCAGAACCATGCGATATGAAAGTTTCAGCAAAGAAAAGGAAAATATGTTCTGAGACACCAGATATTGAAAATTCAGGAGATGCAGTAACATATGAGAAGGGTGATGCTTCAGAAACAACTGGTTAGCATCAATTGTATTTCAAAACTTATTAGCCACATTCAATCTAAAGGGTGTGATTTTGGATGGTACGGTTACCTGTCTTTTTCTAACCTTGTGTCTTTTCTGGTTCTGTAACAGGCAGTGTAGAAAAAGATTCAGCTTCACCTCACGCCAAAACAAGTAAAAATGTTGACGAGACTTCAAATCTCTCACTGGTTAAACTGTCAAGAAGTGGCTTGCTTTTCTTTTCGTTTCCTAGTGGAGGCCTTCGTGTTGTTCAAATGCTTACACAAATGTTTCATTCACTGCAATCTGGCAAGCTTAAATCTCCACAGTAAGTTCTTAACTTCATTAGACACTCATTCTCTCAAAATGCTGTTAATAAAGTTGATTTATTAACTCCAGGCTTTGGCTTTCAAATGGAAGTGCCGAAAAGTAATAAGCGATCCCACATATTACAACATTTTTCTAGAGCACGCTTTGTCTAGCATAGTTTCTTTTACTAGCAGATTCACCACTCACCACCACCACTAATCCCTTTTAAAGGAGTATAGTTAAATTTTTCAACCTTGATTTCAGTTTTCAACTTCAAAACTTGTTAATTTCAGTACCGTTTAGTGACTGCGCAATATGTTACGCTTGCTTGCTTCTTTCTGCTAATATGCTGAATGAGTGAATGATGTGCAGTGTAGACCAGAGCACTAAGAAAGCAGAAGAAGATATATTGTCATCATTTGTCCTTTTCTATTATAGATTTGCATCATAGCTATTTGATTTATGCAACCTGTTACCACTCATTTATTCAAGAAATATGACAGCAGTGCATCTTTGTTTCTGCCAACTAATTCCGTATGCCATGATTGACTCTAGTTGCACTAGAAAATTTCTGATTTGAAATTGTTCAACCTTCAATGGGCAGATGGTGTCATCGCATATTTCCTATTCAGGAAACATGTGTTCTGTCAGAAGCAGAACTACATGCTACTGTGTCAAAGTTATTTCTTGACTTTGTAAAGAGTAAGGAAGACCAAGATGAGCCTATCAAGGTACACAGCATATTGCACTGCTTACATTAACTGTTTGGATTAAACCATTGATGGAATCCAATCGATCCAGTTCTTTAGCTGGATTCCTCTTGTCCAGTTCTTTTGTGATATATACTTGCCATTGCAGATCTCATATCCAGTTCTCTTGCCATTGCATGTGTTGAGTTAAAAATATTTCTTGTATTTGGTTTAGTTCTCTAAAATGGTACTGTAATGTTATGCACAAGTAACAAAATTACGCATTTCTGTTATCCTTAATCATTACCCATCAAAATAGCTTCATGCTTTGAACGGTTTGTAATTGTAATCTTGAAAATGGCATGGGCTTTAGCATTGGCAGCAATATCTCGTGGAAACATATCAACTGCTAATATTTCATATTGAATTGATTATAAATGTTAACCTATGGTAAAGTTCGCAGTTGGGTATAATAGAAGAGGCATTAATGAAACAGAGATGAAAGGGCAGAAGAATGGCAATGAAGGTTCAAAACAACGAACTTTAATGGACAGGGACCAATGCTTCAAGGTCGTTGCTGCTGCCGTCAAATCAGTTGCTGGGAACTCAATCGTGGATCTCAGATCTCCTGAGGTAAAATTGGTTCCTTGAATGAACCTCTCAATAGTTTAGCAGAGTTACTTGCCAGCTAACATGGAGGATTCAAAGAACCATAATCTAAAGACACCAAATTGGAAAACAACAAAGTTATCAATGCTGACTAGTGAAGTTAACGTCTTATTTTCCACTCGATCATGATGACAACTGAGATAAGTTTTGAGTCTTTGGACAGTATTGACATGTGAGTATCTGACATCCTGCAATTTCAGCACGTTTACTTTTGGATGCAGCAGATGTCAGTAAGTAATTTTTGTGGTCCGCTAAGTATACCTCTTCATTCGCCATGTCTTTTTGTTTGAACTTTGAAACCCAACAAGCAACTAGGTTTTCTGATAATTCACAGCTTTACGTGTATTTTGGCTTCTACCATGTGTTCCAAATGTTATAATTCACTTTTCAATAATATAAATGAGGACTGATGAAAGTAAAATGAAACAAACTAATTTACTATGTAAAGTTGAATTCTATGTATACTTATCTGCTCTTTTACTTTGAAATGTAGAGGACAACTTACACTTTTAGATTACTTCTGCACTATCATGTTTGAATACACAATTATATTCTCTGTTATTTTACTTTAAATACAGAGAAAAACTGAAGTTTTAGATCTATGGCCTTTTGGAAATTACTTTGCACTGTTGTGCATAAATCTTGCATGCTGTTTTGCACAATAAATGATATATTCTAGTGTCCAGGTGGCAGTACTAGTGGAGATGCTCCCTATTTCTGGTGTACCCCTGGGATCTTCAGTGGCTGGGGTGTTCGTTCTCCCCTCTGAACTCATCTCGACTAAGCCTCGTCTTTGTGTGAAGGCTTTGGTGCCTGATGCAAAAGCAGCAAAGAAGAAGTGATGCCTCCTTGGTTGATATCAATCTGATGGCCTGTAAGGCTGTGATGGGCATAATGCAGATGATACAATTTGATCAGTCTGCTCATTTCAAGTTTACAACTCTGCCGCAGCTTGAATCTTCTATGGTCGAGACGGTTTAACAAACATCAAACCCTTCCATGGTTGCATGCTGTTCTACGCATCATATCATCTGTAGTCCCCACCAACAGCTGTTAGCCGGTTTTGGGTAGGTCAGTGTATAAGTTGCAGCCCTGCAGAGTTCGTTCATGCAGCTCTTGGAGGGTAGCTTCTTGTCGTTATTTTTGCGTGTTGCGATGTCAAAACATGAGGTCGCTGGCTATTATGGTGTTCTACTGTTTTCTGAACTTTATCTATTATGGCCAGTTCAGACAAAAGCATGCATGTTGCTGAAGAAGCAGATACTGAGATGGCTTTTGTTTCGTCTACCGTACTTTTTCCCTGCAATCTACTGTGGTGCTCATCATGGTAATAATATGTACTTGAGACGAGATGCTGTCAGTCTGAAACTTTTGGGGAAGTGGTAAATGGTTTGATTTTGACAAAAGATGATGCCATTCGCAGTATCAAAGGTAAGCACAGAAACTGACGGGTATATATTCCTAACCACTTTTTAGATGTTTTCTTTACTTTTGGCGACCAGAGTAGTGTTGTATTTGTCAATCTTTTAACCAGCAAATCAGTGGTCTACGTGACATGTTTGCTTCTCTTAGGCTTTTGAGAAACAACAACTCGAAACAGACAACACACGCACGCACATGAGCTGACCATGTTTTAATCATTCTGTTTGTGTTCCTTCCGGCAGAGCGAGGGAGAAGAAAGAAAAGCACATGGCAGCTCTACTACAGTATACCCATGAGTACATTGCTTATAAATACAAGCCTGAATTTAAGCTACTACTACTGTTTGATCTCCTGACACATAATATACTGTGCAACATGTGAGCAATCACTACTGATGCTAGTATGCTACTCTGAAATTCCATTTATATACACTTGCGAACCTCAAAATTATCACCTGATTCTTTTATATATGCTGAATGCCTTTAGAGTTTAGACAAGGAATAACAATTTCAGGACAGGAGGAATCTTCTTTGTTCAGCACATTCCTGCAGATGCAGGAGCTGTCAAAGTCGGTGGCAAACTGGTAATGAGTGATTTTTTTTATAGGCCGCCCTCATTTCATTTCCACTATAGCTAGTTAAAATGTGCAAACCTTCCCTAATTCATGTAGGAATTAAACTGTATCTGTGGCATTGTTGCGAAGATCTTGTGAAAATTTTGAACTCATGAGGGCCCAAAGTTTGCATTCCTTGATGTGTCTAACTAAGGTCAAGGAGGTGAATTGAAAAAGGGAATTTTTTTTAAAAAAAAAGATAATGGACAAACCAGCTACTGTGTGTCAAAGACACACAAAGCTCCAATGAGGAAAATAAAAGGATACAGGTCTGAAATGCTACTGTTTTTGCGTTTGAAATTCTAGCCACTTCTACCAGAGGCCTTGCCACAGTCAAACAGTATATTAACGAGACGATCTTTGAGGTAATAAGCATCTTGCTTCTCCCCTTGTCAGCTTGAAAACGTTTTCTGCTATTTGGTGCTGCAAGGAACAGTCAATCTGTATTCCAGTCCAATAAACCTACATTAGCAGGTTATAAGGGTTGCAACATCAAATTTGCGATGAGATGAATGAGAGGATATTATGAGAGAGAAAAGTTAGCTACAAATTGGTAGCTAGGCACATTTGTTTGTTGGTCTATGCTTGTTGGAACAGGTCGGAGATGTAAATTATTTTTATTATATATAAAAAAAAGGCAGATTTGTTCTAAGACATTGCGGTGGGTCTAACTGCCTTCCAATCAATAACATTATTTCATACATGTTTAGTAACCGTGTTATAGCCTGCTATCGTGTGATGTACTCGTCTGTAAATCGTGTGTCGAGTAGCTAGCTTATATGCTTGAACTTGCTCTAATACCTTGATCTTATAATGACGATATAATTGCTCATCCATAAGATCACCAATCACAGCTTCGAGGACGTTTCACAAGAAACGAGATCAGCAGAAATTAGTAATAGCATCATGAAGAGAGACTGGTCAACAAAAACCACCACAATTATTAATATTAATAATCTAAATTATGATCCACATATTGACAGGGAAAGTTCCAGGTTAACTCTCTGGCCAACAAAGCTGCACCCTGGAGGCCCAGAGCAGTCAGTACCGAAGCTCCTCGGCGACGGCGAGATAACGCAGCTGCCCTCGCTGGGCCAGGAGGAGATAGCATTCGCAGCTTTCTGGTCGACGGCTAGCCACAGCGGCGATGCGCGTTTCTTGGCTGGTTCATCTCTACTTGCACTGCTCACCATGAAGAATCTACTTTCGTGGTTCTCCTTGCAAGATATCTTCCTGTTCCTGACCATATGGTTCAGTCGATGTGCTTTGGGTTTACTTATCTGCAAAATCCAACGCAGGAAAGGTTAGAAAGATATATCAAACTGTTCGAAATGTTTTAACTGCATTTCAAGAAAAACAGGTTAATGTTTTGTCCTGCTGCAACTGTACAATTTATCTCCCTGATATGCAGGTAGATAGTCCATATATACGAGTGCAGGTAACACACAGAAGGAGCTACAGATCGAGCTAATGTGCTTCCAAAGCAAAAGATTTGACAGTAGTCAACTTTTGTTACTAAGTTGCAGCCGGAGCAGGGGCACCAGAGAGCTTTCATGATCTTTGTTCTTCCCATCCGCGCCGCGCCATCATCGTCCATCATGAAACTGCTGCGTGCAACTGCAAGGATAGCAACCGAGTTCTGCAAAAAGCCACTTCTTTTGGCTTATCATTGTCGATGAGCTGAAGGGAATGCTCTGAGGCAAAGCTACACCACCGTCGTGTTCCTATCAGAAAACAGGGCTCTCAAGGGCCATTTGTGGCAGTGTCCTATATATACTGGTGCCTAGTACAACTGTGACAGTGTATGTACCACACTGTCCTGGCATTTCTATACTGCATAAATCCTATTAATCCCTGTTCTTTTCTTCTCTCTCTTTTTTGAAGGCCACATCTGGAGTATGTTGACCCTGGCTGGGATATGCATGAGACATGCTCATATCGATGTCAGTCAGAGATATGACTCCCAACTCCTAAGAGGTAAAGTATCCTAGTATATCTTTGGACACTCTAGTCCAGTTCCATATAAGTGAACATATTATAGTATGCACGGTGAGGGACAGGAAGTAGGTATCAGCAAATCTAGCTAGCATCTGGGAGAATTCTACGAAAAAAATATACACCAACCATGTAGCAATATGCATAAAGCTAGGAAGAAAAGACTAGAGATAGTGAGAGACATGTGAAGAGAAAGATCAGTGGCGGCAAAGCAGTTAAGACAAGAGAGCTAGATGTATCTTCTTTTGATAAGCCTTTTGTTCTTGCCCTAGCTACGTTTCTTTTAGCTTTTCTTTTTACCTGGTGTACCATAAAGGGCTCCTCACTTCTTCCCAGCACCCAAAATCCCAGTGCCTGATGAAGGCTTGAAGCAGCAGCAGCAGCAGCAGGAGCACGAGCGGCAGCTGCAGCATCGTGTTCTGCAGATCTCCTATCCATGGACACTTCTTGCACTCGCATACAATCATCGATGAAGTATCGGGTGCCTGCAGGAGGAGCACTACTCCTCATGTCACTGCTCCCTTGCATGCATCTGTATTTGCCTGAAGTTTCTGTCCCAACCTTGGCCCTGTTCATCAAAGAGAAGAGCGAGAGAATGAGCATGGAAAAGGCGCTTGTGCCTTAAAGAGATTAGGCCACTAAAGATGATCTCTTTAACTTAGCATTATTGGGAGCTAGCTAGAAAAAGCTAGCGGCAGCAAAACCTTTTTATGGGTGGGCACATGAATTCCTTGGGGCTCTGCTCATCACTGCCAAATGAGTGCTTCTTCAGATGTAGCTGTGGCTGCATATCTGATGGTAACATGAGAAAAGAATAAGAATAAAGTCGGTTTAGCTTTTCATTAGCAATTCACATGTGTGCTGCAGAATTACAGCCCCCACAAGGCCACAAGTCCACAACCACAAAGTGAGGTCCTGATTTACACCAACCAGAACTGGTCATTATTAGTAGGAACTAGGGTGTTTCAGGAAGTTCAGATCTCTTGCTTCAGATAGAGCAATGTACTAGTAGTAAACAATAATTAGGCACGTATAACGTTGTCGAATTATTACATTATCAGCTACTGTAAAGCATAATTCAATCCCAATTCCCAAGAAAGAAAAGAACTACTCCGTTGTTGTCCAATGTCAAATGCCGTAAGTTAATAAAGCCTCACCTTTTTGTCCAATGTCATGCCGTGTGCCTCTGTACATCTGTCGAAATTAATTAAACAAGCAGTAAATTCTGGTATACATTCTTAATTCCATGGTCGATGACTAGTATAGCAAATTAACGCCTGAAGAACGGGAGAAGCTGACCTGTAGGTGACTTTTGACGTGAGATATGGTGAGCCCTCTGACATCCATGAGCTGAAGAATGAGCTTAGGAGTTGCTTCTGCAGTTAACAACACCACCGAGAAGGCGAGAACATGAGGCCATTGGAAGACAGGAAAAGGAAATCGATCGCATGAATGCACACACGCAAGTGAGGATGAACAAACAAATTAATGGATAAATTAACAACACCAGAGGCAGGGGGCTTATAGTTAGGAGAAGGAATATGAAGTGACTGATCTGATCGATGATCGATCGAGCTAGGCATTACTTTGTTGGCCGCCAAGGCAGTCGATGGCTCGCACGAAGCTGCGGTGGAGCTCCGCGGTCCATCTCAGCCTCGGCACCTTGGACCTGTTGTACTGCCTCGCGGCCCCCTTCCTCTCGCCGCTGATTCCCATTTTACCACTCGCTCGCGCGATCGATCTCCACCAGCGTTTCGCCTGTGGCCGTCGCGCGCGCACTCGCGCTAGCTCTCTCCTAGCTCTATCTGACGTCGCGTGTGCGGTTGCCTTGTGGGCTTTGGCTGATGGCTATCCGCTGGCTGCCTGGCTGCTATATATCGTTGGGCGTACGAAGCAAACATGTGTACGTAGTAGTAGCCGTCTAGGGTTAGCGACAGCATTGCCAGGCGGCGCGCATCGGCAATAGCGATCGATCTGACGGATCCGCGCGCAACCACGCCCGCATCACGAGACGAGACGCGTGATGCATGGCGCGGCCATCATTAGACGGAATTCAATGGGATCGATCGATGGCTAGCTAGCTGCTGCTCGGCTCAGAAAGCGCGCGCGGGCGGACGACAGGAAACGCGCTGCACGTTTTGTCGACCGATCGATCGATGGGATACACAGTGTATATAATTGCCGCTGTACATTGCGCTAGCTAGCTAGCTACGGAGTACTAAATAGCTAGTTGACGGATAAAAAAATAGAAGAGATCTAAAAAAAATTTTAGTGAAAACTTCGTGAGAGCTTTCATAGTTATCGTGTTAACAGTGAAGTGAAGGCTCGAGTCTCCACCGTCTTCACGTTAGATTCGTTCCTGGCTACTAGCTTGTACAAGTACGTGTACGTGCTTACCAGTATGTGTTTATGCATACCTGCACGAGTACATGTGAGCCTACGTGGCGAGAGCTGTTTGATGGCATTGCAGTACGTTAGCAGTTACGGCGCAGATGGAAGAATATATCAGGCACGTTCAGAACGCCCGGGACCTCGCACGTTGCTACGTAGAGGTAACGTACATATAGGCATGCATCGAGAGCTAGCTAGGTTGGTGACATGCATGGCTATTCTGCTATTGCGCTCCGACGATCCGGCTTGACTGCTCGATATATCGAAACGTACATGGTCGATCATGGTGATGGGCTGATGGCCCTGTGAGCTGTGGCTAGCATGCGAGAATCGCGTCGTTACTTGGAAAACCTGAGAGACAGTACAGAGATGCGATTCTCGCACTAGCTCGTTACGTACGTTGGCACGTTGCCCGTTGTTCATTTAACTCCAAAAGTTAGGTTTGAAGTGGAGTTACAAAGCAACCTAAAACCAGCCACTTCTTTAGATTATTTTGTGAGAGCATTTTAGTCAACTTCACTTTCAGTTTAGATAAAACTTGATTGAGCTACGGCTCTAAAAGAGATGGAATTGGAGCTAGCTCTGCCAATCAGGCTCTTGGTGCTTGCATCGTATCCCATTGCCCCCGCTCCATCCTGCCTCTGGTCCATGCCGCGCTACCCGTTCATATATTCTTGCAAAGTAAGTGCCTATGCTCCTCAATTCTTACTCATCGGGTCTATTATCCAATCCGTTCATGACCGAGATCGAATTGCTCGGTCTTTAATACTATTGTTCAGAGCTGATCATGCTTAAATTTCCATTGACTGTAATTCCACTAAAGAACAAATACCTAGACTGAATTTATCAGTCTAACCGAATGGGCACCTAGGCATGTCGGCTCTGACGATCGGGACTAGCTATATATCACTCGAGTGATTTTTAAGTAAAAATCACACGAATGTAATTACAGTGTAAAGATAAATTAATTACATTTTAAGTGTAATTACATTCAATTGTTAATTTTTTGAACAATGAAACCAATCCATACAAGCGTGTAGCTTGACTGCCTCAACGTGAATGAGTAAATGATGGTTTAGGTCTACCTTGACAGCTTGATCGGTAAAAATTGAAATCTAGTGAAAAATCATATGTCAAAATAAACGTATGATTTTTAAGAAAAAAACCAAAACGGCAGATGTGTAGCAAATTCGCCGACGAAATGAATTGTAGCCTAAAGAAGCCCACTAAAGGCCCAGTACAACACCCTCTCGAGACAGGGGCAACTCAACGCGTGTATGGGGCCATAGCCCGCGCACGGTGGCGACTGGGACTCCGAAAGAGAGCTCTGTCCTCCATCCAGACCATCCTGAAGCTGCCTCGCAGTCGCAGTCGAACCGAGGGAAGCCCGGAGCCCGGAAAGGTCGCAAGTTGCAACTCTGAAATCCTGAAGCTGTGCCTCGCAGTCGCAGCCGCTCGCTCGCACACCCAGATCGGTCGGTCTCCGTTGCGCTTTACACCTGCGCACGCAACGAATACGCTAGCTACTAGTGCCGCCACTTGCTTTTTCTTAATTAATAATCGCTCTCCAGGTGCAAAAACCGAGGGTTGCACGAATGCACGGCGTATTCCCGGCTCATGCGGCTTGACCATGAAACAGGGCACAGCAGTCACAATAGAATTAATGCTCACTTTCCCCCATAGAGCAAGTTATACGGGAGAGGTGACTATTACCTCTGATTTTATACATGTCATATATTATTTTTTCTGTCTCAAAATATAATAACATTTAACACTTAGGATTTGTTTTAAAATATAACAACTTTTTCATCAACTTTTTTTTCAACAAATCACAACTCTCCCCTATTTATTTTTCCCACCTACCTTCACTTATCAACCAATCACAATCTCTACTTATTTAATTCTATCTACTTTTTTAATAACCGTGTCCAACTCTAAAACTTTTTATATTCTGGGACAGAAAGAGTAATAAATTAATAGGTAATATGTATAATAGATTACATGAAAGCCAATACTTTTCACTTACCTTTCTTCTTCACGTAAGCTTAGCTTATAGTAAACTTATAGCTTATTATTATTCTTGCTCTAACTTTAACACTCTCATATTTTATTAAAGTTTAGGTAAAAGTTGTTCCTTGCATGAGGAATAATCTTTTTTTCTCTTCTCTTTTTTCTTTTTCATCTTATTATCATTTAGTGTTACGTGACATCTTAAAGTTCGTGGTTAGATGTCCAGAATAATTGCTCTAATCTCCATTGCCTTTGCATGCGATTGCCGGGAATTAATCGCTGCTTTTCTGCACGGCCATTGTGGCGTGACTAGCTAGGCGCTCTACGTGTTAAACAAACCTCCTGACTATGTAAAGCTGATACAGTATAGATAGGCCATGGAATTAAGGTCTCCGTAATTGTTTAGTTGCAAAAGGATAAGCACCAAACCAAACTGGCCACTGGCCTCTGAAAACAACCAATTGGTGGCGCGTAGCGGCAGAGCCACATAAAGCGTCAAACCAGTGATCCGTCTCTTTCCTGCGTACTATACCACATATTCGAGGCTCGAAACCACTCCCAACGACGCTGATATATAGTGACATGGAGTACCGGGCTACTGTACTAGAATTGGCCTTCCTCCAGTCCAGGGCCCCACATGTCATTGTCACCCCCCTAATTAACCCCGAAGGCAACGCACTGTCCTGGCTAGACTACTCCCGGCTAACATTAATCATCGCCAGGTTGATCTTGCTAGCGGTAGTAGAAAGCATGGCCAAATCAAGCTACTTCATTAGCCACGATATAATCTGCAGGCAAAGCTAGCTAGCTAGGCACAGCTGCAAATGGGTGCCAATGGCCTCACTGTTTCCGAACAGTGCGTGTGGCGCCTCACCATTAGTCCATTACCACCACTTCACCAGCAGCTAGATAGCTAGATTAGATAGCAATCTGGTTTGCGGGTAGCGACCGTGCGTTGCTGCTGCGTCGGCCGCCAATACATACACCATCGCCGATTCGACGGTGTCCCTTTCTCGCGCCCGAGCGGCCACCACCCACCGCCAAATCAAAGACCGGTTGTTTATCTATAAGAACGCATCCCTCTCTCTCGCCTCCACCTCCTTCAATTCCTCTCTTTCTTCTGATTCGTCGTCCGTCTCTGGAAAACAAAAGGAGAAAGTTTCCTTCCATTCTTTGTCTGCGGGGTATATATCTCGACCCGCCATTGGCGACGAAGTGAGGGGCTCCTTTGCGCTGCGGCTTTGACCGCGGTGTCGAAGCTTCTTTTGTAGGCTCTGCTTGGGCTAGCTGCATGCACATGGCCTTCCAGTTGGACAACGGGTACTACTCCCATCAAGGTACGCACGCTGCACGCATTTACCGTTTTAATTACCGCTCCGACCGCGATCGCTGTTTCTTCCTCCTCGCTTCTTCAGTTCTTCTTCTTCGTCTTCGTCTCTGCTTCTTCTTCCCTAGCTTCTTTGCTTCTGTGAGCACAGTTTTTGCCTGGCGATCGAAGTATAATTGATGTCCATTAGACTGTTGCTGTTGGTGTTAGTGCCACAGTTACTAAGGTGAGTTCGGCAGTGTGTTCTCCCAGCGCGCTACAGGATATGTTACTAGCGCACGTTTTTCAAACTACTGTACGGTGTATTTTTTTTTCAAAAAATTTCTATATAAAAGTTGCTTAAAAAAATTAAATTAATCCATTTTCGAAAAAAAAATTAACTAATACTTAATTAATCACGTGCTAATGAATCGTTTCGTTTTCCACGTTGTAAACAAAGCAGTTGTTTTCCATCCTGTTTCCCTGTCGCTGGTAGATGCAGTCTCCCCCTTTTGTCGTTCTTGATCTTGATTTGACGTGCGCCGAGATACGGCCAAATTAGGGGCGGCCTGGGCCGGGAGACGGATTGAGAGGATCGGGTTAGGGATAATGATTGCTAGCACTAACTCTTATGCCGTCGAATGTTCGATTGGCGGGGCTGGGCTAGCTGGGACTGTCGACATGCCGCCGTTCTCTTGGCGATGCCAGCCACAAACCTCGCACCATTCGCACTGCCACCGTTCTCTTGGCCTGCAACTTCCATGAGAAGGATTAGGAAAAATCTAATGTACCAAATGCGACAAGGGAGCAGAAATTTGACTCGCGATTTGCAGATAAGCCAACAACAATAACAGTGGAATAACCAGTGAAAAGACAAGCTCGTTCTAATCCACGTGAAACCGAAACAGCCACGGAGTTTTTTTTTTTTTAGAACAAACAGCCACGGAGGTTGGTGGGGCCCGCGGGATCTTGTTTAACGGAAGCCACGCACTGACCGACGAAGGGCCCCGCGGGGGCACGTCGTGGGTGCCGCACCAGGTGCGTGCGGTGGGGCCTCGCAGGTGGGCCCCATGCGACACGTTTCGAGGCTTTAGCGGTCCAGGTTTTTTTATTTTTTCATCAGTGGGCCGAAGCCTGTCCTTATAGACTTTGATAGGCTAAATTGCTGACTCCACATCCACATTTGAGAGTGGATTCTCTACTTAATTATATAACTTTTTTTAAATAAGCTTAGCAAACAGTTTATAGCAAGTTACTAAATAATGAAATAGATTTTTTTTGAGAAAACATATTTTTAAACACGTGAACAAATAATCCAGTAAAATAACAATCTTAAATCGTGCTTTGCTAAGATAGTGGCTCCAACCTTGATGTTGTACCACTAAGTATCTATGCATGTTTTGGTCCTTACATTTTTCAAATTTTACCTTTTTTTAATATAATAGACTAGACATACTCAAAACATTCAACTATTAAAATGTTTAATAGTTCCAGGACCTCTTGCTCTCAATACTACATCAAAATTTGTTAGGCCTTAACATAAACATGCAATTTTACATTAACTAAGTTTTTGGTACGATCTATTCTACAAACCCTCCGATCCGCTGTCGAATCTAAGTGCCTCATAATTCGTCCTATGACTTATATGTCAAAGCCAAAATTTAAATTTTAAAACTTGACCATGAAAATGATTTTGTTGTTTTTTCAACATAGTTTATTTTCAGCTTTGACATTTAAATTGCCAAGGACATATACACAAAAGTTTTACTCATGAATTATTTTTTAATTGCTAATAAGCTGTTACGGCTCATAATAAGCCATAAGCAATCGATGGAAACCTAACTTTCATAGGAGTAGGATTGAGGGTAGGGATGATAATGGGCCGGGTTGGGCACGGGCAGAGTGAATCCATGTCTGGCTTGAGACCCACATGCCCGTGACCGACCCACGCCCGCAAAGCCTATCGGGCAAAATCCTATGCCCGTGCATGCCCAACAGGTACCCACTGGGTATCACTTGCCTACCTGCCTGCGCCACCGCGTTGCCAGCTGTTGCGCCACCAACCGCCACCTGCACCTGTGCGGCCTTGCATCGCCTGCGCCTGTGCCCGTGTCGTGCGCCGCCGCCACCGAGTGTGAGAGCCTAAGAGAGTGAGAGGTGGCGATGGGGATTTGGGGATTTTAGGGGCTGGGATGAAAAATGTGACTATATATACCGTTGCCACTATTGGACCATAAGAGGAGGTTAAATATTGAAGGCCTGAAGGCCTAAAGGATATACATAGACTAAAAAATAATTTTCGGGTCAGACATAGGTTACTCATGAGCGAAATATAAAGCCTGCCTGCGCCCACTAAGTTCACGGGCATCGGGTCGGACATGCCCACAAGCAAAAAAAAGGTGCCCACGTCCGTATCCATCGGGTCGGATATCCGCGGATACCCGAACCCATGGGCAATACTGCCATCCCTAATTGAGGGTTAAGAACAAACAACTTTTTCGATAGATATATTTATCTTGAAATGCGAGGGTGTAAAAGTGAAAAGTTTTAAGGTGTAAAAGCAAAACGGAGTGATTTATTAGCACATGATTAATTAAGTATTTGTTAATTTTTTTTTAAAAAATGGATCAATATGATTTTTTAAAACAACTTTTGTATAAAAATTTTTGGCAAAAAACACACCGTTTAGCAGTTTGAAAAACGTGCGCGCGAAAAACGAGGAAGATGAGTTGGGAAGAGTACTTCTGTTCGTTGGGGTGAGTTTCCAACTCACCCCACTCGTTTTTCGCGCGCACGTTTTTCAAACTGCTAAACGGTGTGTTTTTTGCAAAAAGTTTTTATATGAAAGTTGCTTTAAAAAATCATATTAATTCATTTTTCAAAAAAATTTTAGTAAATACTTAATTAATCATGTGCTAATGAGTCGTTCCGTTTTTCATACGAAGAAAATTTCTTTCCAACTCATACAAACAAACACATCCTAAACGAACACAGTCTAGCATACGGAGGAAATCCGGGAGAAGATTGCCATGATAAAGCTGAAAGGATAGAAGTGTCTCCACCTCGCGGCCCACGAGAGTACGAGACCGACCATCACCTCGTCGTCCTTAACCGGTTCGCTCGCCCGTCGCCTCGCCCTATACCTAGTCCCCTCAGCCGCGCACGCGCACGCGCACCGAGCCCTCCACCCCCCGCCGCCGCCTCCTTCCTCGGCTCCGCGACCGCGAGGCGCTCGCCCTCCTCGCCCGCCGCCGCCGCCGCCGCCCGTCTTCCCGCATCGGCCCGGCGCCGCGTGGCTGCGCGCGTTCGTCCGTAGGGCGTCCGTCCGCACCGGCTTGGCGGCTGCCTCCCCTGCTTGCGCCGGCGCAGGCGCCGACGAGGGGGGGGGGGGAGTCTCCGGTTCCAGTGCCCTAATCGTTCCCCTACTCAGCGATCCCGGTTGGGCCATCCGTCTCGATTTGTAAGGTAGGTGCCCGCGTGAGTGAGACCTGTAGTGTTTTGGGTTGATCTATAATATCCTGTAATTTAGTTGATGCGGTGTTGTTCTATGCTATTACTACCTGATTTCCGTACCTTCGGTTGCAATGCAGATTGTTATACACGATCTATAGTATTTAGATGGAAAATAACACAATCATGTATGCAATCCTTCTGATATATACCTATCCTTGGTACAAACATAGTACCAAACATAGTACGTAAGATGCAAGATGATGCTGGATAAGCAACCATATATGCAATCCGTCTGATATATACCTAATCCTTTGTGTAAACATAATATGTAAGATGCAAGATGATGCTGGATAAGCATGGTCTGAAAGAAAACCTAGTGATGTGCTAAACTTAGAATAAACACCCCCATTTATTTTTCTTTTCTTCTTCAGCAAAATCACTCCCATTTCCCTCTTATTTGTGCTAGCTTGCTCATCAATCTTTCGTTCCATTTCCATATTCCCATCTCACATCTTGTTCAATATTCTACGGCAATCTGGTATGTGCATTGTTTTCTCTTAGGTTGAGCATCTAGCAAGCATGCATGTATATCTCATATTTGTGTGGCTTCCCAACATTGTCAAGGGAATTAGGATGATGTACCGTGTTTAATTACCATGTTGAAGTTCGTCCTATTCAGTATTCACAATGAATCGCGATCTATATCTCTGACTTTTTAGCACGATGACCTGAGTATTGACTACTGTTGCTCACTGCATCTTATGTGGAAAATGAATACTTTACTATTCGATGAATAATAATGTATTGGTTTATCTTTTGTGATATAGTTCTCTTGGCAACATGGTTTTGTAATTTTTAGCTTTATGCATTTTTTAAAAAGTTTATCTTGTTACTTGTAACTCCTTTTTTTCTTTCTTTTAATGCATGAATCTGGGAGCGGCTGCTCTTTGTAAAGATACTTTGAATTTTTTTGGGCATTTGGGGACATAACAAAGATAGTATCATTAATATGGTGGCAAAGACTATGTAATAATACGTGCCGTTGCCTGAAAGATTACAAACCGTTTTGTAATTCAGGTCATTCAACGTGGCAGATGTAGCATCTTCGATTGTATGGCAATGACGGATTTCCCCCTTTCTATTTATTTTAGTATTTGCCTGGTCATTCTATTTTCTTATCTGTTTGGCACTTGATTTTGTGCCTTGGACCTCCATCATGCTCTTGATTTGTATTATTAGCTTATAATAATAATACTAAAGCTATAAATGCTCTTTGCGTTGCAGCTTTAGCCATGATGAGAAAGAAAAAAACTGAACCCCGTAATGCTGGGGAAAGTTCTGGAACTCAACAAGCCACCGGAGCCCCTGGACGGGGTCCTTCACAGCGACCTGAGAGAGCTCAACAGCATGGAGGTGGTGGTTGGCAACCTGCCAATCCTCAATATACTCAACAAGCTGGTCGTGGTGGTGGACAACACCAGGGACGTGGTGGACGTTACCAGGGTCGTGGAGGGCCAACATCACATCAACCAGGTGGTGGTCCAGTTGAATATCAAGCACATGAGTACTATGGCCGTGGTGGCCAACGGCAAGGAGGAATGCCACAACACAGGAGTGGCAGTGGTGGACATGGAGTTCCTGCCAGTTCATCAAGAACAGTTCCCGAGCTGCACCAAGCCTCACAAGTCCAGTACCAAGCTACAGTGGTTACACCATCACCATCAAGAACTGGCCCATCTTCGCTGCCTGTTGAGGCCAGCACCGAAGAAGTCCAACAACAGTTTCAAGAACTTGCCATCCAGGGTCAAAGCTCCACTAGCCAGGCCATCCAACCAGCACCACCATCGAGCAAATCAGTGAGATTTCCAATGCGCCCTGGCAAGGGTACATTTGGTGATAGGTGCATCGTGAAAGCAAACCATTTCTTTGCTGAACTGCCTGACAAAGACCTTCACCAGTATGATGTAAGATCTTGTTTATGTGTCGCTTTGTTATAATTATATTCCCTCCGTTCCAAAAAAAACCAATCTAGTATTAGATTGGACATAATCTAATACAACGAATCTGGACAGGAGTCTGTCCAGATTCGTTGTACTAGATTACGTCCCATCTAATCCTAGATTGGGTTTTTGTGGGACGGAGGGAGTACATACGAAGCTTTATAACTTTACTTGTTTTCATGAGCTTTCATTTAACATGCTTTCAGGTGTCTATAACTCCTGAGGTTCCTTCACGTGGTGTCAATCGTGCTGTCATTGGAGAAATTGTAACACAATATAGGCAGTCTCATTTGGGTGGCCGTCTTCCAGTCTATGATGGAAGGAAGAGCTTATACACGGCTGGTCCATTACCATTTACTTCTAGGACCTTTGACATTATTCTGCAGGATGAGGAAGAGAGCCTTGCTGTTGGGCAAAGTGCACAGAGGTACTCTATGGACATATCAACATTGAACAACTTGATAAATTCATCTTCCAATGATTCATCTGCTTGTCTTCAGGCGTGAGAGACCATTTAAGGTCGTGATCAAATTTGCTGCACGTGCTGATCTCCACCACTTAGCCATGTTTTTAGCTGGAAGGCAAGCGGATGCTCCTCAAGAAGCTCTTCAAGTTCTTGACATTGTTTTACGTGAATTGCCTACTGCAAGGTAAATTTACCCCGCCATTTGTTGCTATATCATTATCATGTTAGCATGGTTTTGAACATTTCTATATTTTTTATATGTAGGTACTCTCCAGTTGCAAGGTCATTTTATTCACCTAACTTAGGAAGGCGCCAACAGCTTGGTGAGGGCTTGGAAAGTTGGCGTGGTTTTTACCAAAGCATACGACCCACACAGATGGGACTTTCTCTGAATATTGGTCAGATTCCAATTCCTTGTTTTCATGTTCCATATTACTACTCGAAGAAGAACAATTCCCTATAATTTTGAATAGCTACCACTTTTTTTTTACCTTTTAGACTAACCTGTAGATCTATGTTTTCATTGAATGATCTATTTGATTGACTATTGATAAATATCATTTGCGCTTTGGAAACAATAACTTAGGAGATTTCTACGTTACATGGAACTCTTAACTGCTATTTTTTTTTTAATATTTCACTTCCCTAGTATTTTTCCTACTTACGCCACTTTCAGTTTTAGGCTGATAGTAAGAAAGTTTATCTAAGCTTCATAAATTACATGCACATCTGTGGAAGTTATCTACATAAATTTTGGAAACAGATGACATCATTATCATTATGTTATAGAAACCTACAAATTTCAATTAGTTGAGGTTGTTGGTTGCAAAGAAAATTATCATAATATAATGTATGGTGCAATAGCAGCCAATGTTAGGAATCACTTGTATTTGGAAACCTTGAATCTTAGATGATGTATTCAATATTTATCTGTCACTGGTTATGGTTGATTATCATCTAGAATGTGTGCACATTGTCATATACTGGTAAAGATAATCAAACCACATCTCTTTTTCTCTTGCATCTGGGGGGTAACCTGATATTTTGTCCTGCAGATATGTCATCTACAGCATTCATCGAGCCTCTACCTGTAATTGACTTTGTTGCACAGCTTTTGAACAGAGATATCTCAGTTAGACCATTATCTGATGCTGATCGTGTGAAGGTTAGGTTATCCTATTGACTGTTGTCATGGTTGACATTGTTTATATTATTCCCATGTGCTGTTTTAGTACATCACACTTTATTTGTATATTTGTGCTTTCTGTGTTTGCTTTACATGCTTCCTTACTGTTCCCGTTGGTCAGATCAAGAAGGCCCTTCGGGGTGTAAAGGTTGAGGTCACACATAGAGGCAATATGCGCAGGAAGTATCGCATTTCTGGCCTTACCTCGCAAGCAACACGAGAGTTGTCGTACGTAGTCTGCTTTGCTCATATCTGAAGCCTCTCTATCATGTGGTTGCAGATGTGTGCCTGATTGGATAATTCGCTGATTTCACTTGCTTGGTTTGTCCTGTATAGTTTCCCCATTGATAATCATGGTACTGTGAAGACGGTGGTGCAATACTTCCAGGAGACATATGGCTTTAACATTAAGCACACCACTTTGCCTTGCTTGCAAGTGGGCAATCAACAAAGGCCAAATTATCTACCAATGGAGGTAAGTGTCCTAAAATGACATCTTTATGAAGTATGAACCCTCCTTTTGTTCAACACTCAGCAAGGTCAGAAATGCTATAGGCAGCTTTATGATATCAGAAAGTGTTCATATCACTTTTAACTTCCAGGTCTGTAAGATTGTTGAGGGACAGCGTTACTCAAAAAGACTAAATGAGAAACAGATAACTGCTCTTCTTAAAGTGACCTGCCAGCGCCCTCAAGAGCGTGAGCTGGATATTTTGCAGGTAATTATGGCTGCATTTAGTTGGCAGATTATTTCCAACTGCCTTATAACATTGTTGTACTATAAAACTGTGCTATTTCATTGTTTCATACCTTGGTGATCTATTTCTCTATTAAGTCATGCATTTTAGGCCTTGCATGTAAGTTCTCCAATATCATGAAAATTATTTATCTACTCTTTTTGGACTGAGTATTTGAATATGTATAAACACTTGTTATTGTATCTAGAGTTTATATTGCCTTATGTATTGGCAAACCCTTTATTTGTAAAGGTTTTGTGGTTTCCTTCTTTCAATTTTTTGTGGGTCTGAACTCTAAAACAGGTTCTTTTAGTTCTTACACAAATATCCAATGCCTTGCTATTGTACCCACAGTTGAGTCCTTGTTATATTTTAATTATGGATTTAAACTGTTTCTATATGTTTTTACATATTAAGGTGGTTTGATTCATATCAATTGTTATGCCAAAACACATTTCAAATGTAGCTTGCCATCTATTTGTGTTACTTGCATGCATAACCATTAATCAGTTTCCCTATTGGAACATCAGAATTGGCTTCTAAGTTTTATAATTTTATTGTTTTGTCTTTGATGACCAGACTGTGCATCACAATGCATACCATCAGGATCCATATGCACAGGAGTTTGGCATAAGGATCGATGAGCGACTCGCATCTGTTGAAGCTCGTGTTCTACCTCCCCCCTGGGTAAGATCAAAGTTCAAGACATTGCTGGCATATTTCAATATCTCATGCCTTTTGGTATCTTATGCCTCAATATTTGACTACTATTCTTTACAGCTTAAGTACCACGATAGTGGCAGAGAGAAGGATGTCTTGCCAAGAATTGGCCAATGGAATATGATGAATAAGGTATGGTTTTAGAAGTGAGTTATTAGAAAACAAACCTATATGAAGTATCCCCTAAAAACAGTATTAGGTTATCCTTTATTCTTTTCCATAAAAAAATTGGTTTTCTTCTGTTCTTCAATAACTGTTACACAGTTGCGACAATTAGTTTTCTTTAATGTGCTTGTTGCAGAAAATGGTCAATGGTGGCAGAGTGAACAACTGGACATGCATCAATTTTTCTCGTCATGTCCAAGATAATGCTGCTAGGAGTTTCTGTCGTGAGCTTGCTATTATGTGCCAAATATCTGGGATGGTAAGTTTTACTTCCGTCTAATGGTGCCTCCAGACATCTCTTTCAGTGTTGCTATTTGACTCTGTATTCTTGGACCATAACATTCTTTCACATGCTTCATATCCTCTCGTTGTAGGACTTCTCAATTGATCCTGTGGTTCCTCTAGTAACTGCAAGACCTGAGCATGTGGAAAGAGCACTTAAGGCACGATATCAAGAGGCCATGAATATACTGAAACCACAGGGCGGGGAGCTTGACCTGCTGATTGCAATATTGCCTGACAATAATGGTTCTCTTTATGGTATGCCTTTTTATTTCAAAACAACACTTGACTGTTATCTGATAAAAAGTATTTATTAATATTCTTGTCATTCCTCAGGCGACCTCAAAAGAATATGTGAGACTGATCTTGGATTGGTCTCGCAATGCTGTCTTACGAAGCATGTTTTTAAGATGAGCAAACAGTATTTAGCAAATGTTGCCCTTAAAATCAATGTTAAGGTTCGGAAATGTTCTACCAATTCTTTTTGCCTGATTGTGTAGTTTTTTACTTTTATTTTTTAGTAATTTATATTCCTTTTAATTTATAGGTGGGAGGAAGAAATACAGTACTTGTTGATGCTTTGACAAGGAGGATTCCCCTTGTGAGTGATAGGCCAACGATTATATTTGGTGCTGATGTTACACATCCCCATCCTGGAGAAGATTCTAGCCCTTCCATTGCAGCTGTAAGTGCATAGCTTTTCAATGTTATGCATACCGTGTCTCTTTATTATCGTATGATAGAACAGTGACCTTGTTTATGTCTTGCATTGCCTTCTGATTGTTTATGGTGATTTCATGCTTCATGCAGGTTGTTGCTTCTCAAGACTGGCCTGAGGTCACCAAATATGCTGGATTAGTGAGTGCACAGGCCCATCGTCAGGAATTGATACAGGATCTTTTTAAAGTATGGAAAGATCCTCAAAGAGGGACTGTAAGTGGTGGAATGATCAGGTATATATGTCCTAGTTCACTTTGAACCTGAATATTTCTTGGTAGTAGTACATATATAAATTCTATTAGTTAAATATGCAGAGAGCTTCTCATTTCTTTCAAGAGGGCAACTGGACAGAAACCCCAGAGGATTATATTTTACAGGTAATTTTCTTCATTTGTGTTTAACTGCATATTCAGTTGGTACTGTTGTCCACATATTTAACATCTCTCATTTCAGGGATGGTGTCAGTGAAGGGCAGTTTTATCAGGTCCTGTTTTATGAGCTTGATGCCATTAGAAAGGTGATTTTAATTTATCTACTTCTCACCATGAAGTTATCACTCAAGTCCCCAACTAACAATTTGGTTCAATAAAAACTAGGCCTGTGCATCTTTGGAAGCCGATTATCAGCCACCTGTTACTTTTGTGGTGGTCCAGAAGCGTCATCACACAAGGCTGTTTGCTAATAACCACAAGGACCAGCGCACTGTTGACAGAAGTGGAAATATACTACCAGGTAATTTGTCGCCTTCCTGTAATTTTAGTTATTTTGTATATCTTGTCAACCCTATGATCGACACCTCATTCCTTTACGGGAAGTAAATTTCTTTATGTTTGTATCTGATTTCAGGCACCGTGGTTGATTCAAAGATATGCCATCCTACTGAGTTTGATTTCTATCTGTGTAGCCATGCTGGCATTCAGGTCAGCTTTTCTGTACTTACAAATATTACTTCTCTGCAACAACAAAAAAACATTCTTTACAAGATGAAATGGACTTGATTTTACTTTTATGCTATTTTTAGGGAACAAGTCGCCCTGCACATTATCATGTTCTATGGGATGAGAACAAGTTCACTGCTGATGGTTTGCAAACTCTGACAAACAACTTGTGCTACACGTAATTTTCTTTCATGTCATTATATATTGCTATTTACATTACATGACTAGTAAGCTAACCATTGTCCCTGTAACCCAATTATTGCAGCTATGCAAGGTGCACCCGTTCCGTATCAATCGGTAAGCAGATGACTCCTATTTAACCTGATTTATGTAGAAAACGTTGATCCCTTGGTCCCTCAGTGTGGCGACATATTCTTACAATGGATTTGATTTCTGCAGTTCCCCCTGCATACTATGCCCATCTTGCGGCATTTCGAGCACGATTTTACATGGAGCCGGATACTTCAGATAGTGGGTCGATGGCGAGCGGTGCCCATACCCGTGGCGGCGGCCCCCCTCCTGGTGCACGCAGCACTAAGCCTGCTGGGAATGTTGCTGTAAGGCCGCTTCCTGATCTGA
Organism: Oryza officinalis; assembly: GCA_008326285.1. Classification (NCBI taxonomy): domain Eukaryota; kingdom Viridiplantae; phylum Streptophyta; class Magnoliopsida; order Poales; family Poaceae; genus Oryza; species Oryza officinalis. Next base: position 47,428,174 of record BDMV01000002.1, on the reverse strand, counting down.
AGGAAAATGTCAAACGTGTCATGTTCTACTGCTAAGTTTGGGAATATTTGTATATGGGGGAAAACGTCTGACGGTTTGAGTCGCCCCCTGTTATCTAAGACGGAACGACCTATGGTATGCGTGCGTTAATAATTGTGGTGCTGTGATCTATCGACCATGATGAGGTTGTTTATCTACTACATTGTCAACACTAGAACTGTTGAGGATTCTAGACTCTTTCAGTGTGGCTACTCAAATCATATCGTCGAAGAAATGTAATAATTGACAATTTACATTGCTGCCATGTTTCCAGGACAATCTGAGATCTGCTACTACTGTTCCTTTCCACTTGCTGGATATGTACCTTGATTCGCAAGGATTATTGGCCTTTTGTCTCGGACAAAATTATTGCTTAGTTGGCTCCTGGTACCTAGAATTTAGAATTGCATTAAGCAGTTTAGCCCACTTTTGCTCAAATAATGTCAAGGCTGAAATAGTTATTTGATGGTAGACAGCTCTAAGTATGATTGCTTCCATTTTTATTCTTTTTTCTAAAGACATACATTCCAAATAGTTCGTCTGAGCATGCAGAGCAACTATCGTACACAGTGCCTCAGTACATTTTCCTAGTCAACATATATAGTTCTGTACCTGAGCGCTCTACACTAGCTATATTGCTTTGCTACATCTACCTACACCGCAAAGACACGGGTATATTCTACTTAAAACATTTTATTCCAGCCACTCGTCCAGACAGACCCCTACCTGGTACAAACCCACCAGCTGTGCACTCACTGCTGGAATTGTTTCTGAAGTTTTCATGAGTAAAAGACCAAAACGGCCTACAGAAGAAGCCACAGGGATCACACAGCTACCTTCTCCTGCACTATGATTTGCGTACTGGAAAGCTATATGTTAACCAGCATATATTCACACATTGGATTCTCCCGGCCATGGCCCTCAGAAACTAGAACACGCCCGTGACCGTGGGCGATATATTATAGTAGTATAGATGCGCAATTATCAGCCGGTGGCTAGGCGAAGGATCTCGCCGTGCATCCAGGCCAAGGCACGCTGCGACAACGCTACAAACAAAACAGGCGCCACATCAGCAGTGCAGATGTGTGTGTGTGCGCGCGCGTGTGGGCAGAGTTGTTAACCTGGCACAAGCTAATGACAAGTGTTAGGTGAGCAAAAGCTTTCTACAGGTTCATGCAGTTAGTAAAAAGGAAGTTTAACAAAAGCTTAATTTGTTCCCGGCAGTTGGCAATGTAATTATAATTTGGTTCTGCAGCTCTGAGAGCTTCCAGAACACTAAAACAGCGAATTGCAATCACCATAATTATTGTATAGTACATTGCGTTCTGCTTCGAGTACAAAGGTACAAAATATCCATCATTTTCCTGCAGATCGATTAGACATTATGAGGGCCATTACAAACCTTCGATGATACCCATGATTGTTTCACTTAGTACACACGAGTGCATTAGTCATCAAGGACAAACAATTAATCAAGCAGAACTCTTCTAGCTGTCTGCTATTATTCTAGCATTCTGTTTACACAAGACTGTACTCTTTCGATCTTTTTATCTTTCCGTTTGAAAGCATATATGGTACCAACTGTATACTGTGCCAAATTTTAAGCTCGTCATCATCCGTATCATTAGTATTCTGTCACGGACACGACACATACAGGCAACGCGACGCACTAGCTGGCCTGTGGCGACAGACGATCTCGAAAAGTCGCTTTCACCAGCTACCAAACATTCACTTATTTTCCCCTTTAAAATATCATCAGAATGGAACGCGAGCTTTGTGCAAGCAAACCCTATATTAATTTGGGGCGCTACCCTTTAATTACCAACGAAAAGTACGTGCAGAGATCGCCATCGAGGCTTGCAGATTGTTGACTAATTTTGCCGTCTAGGTGTTGAACTTTTTTATGCACAAATGGAATTAGGGACGTACGCATCGATCATGCATATGCATATATGCCTAATTTATAGGAAGAGAATGTACGTGAGGACTTTGTCTAATTCGTTCCCCTGTGAAAGATCAACGTCGATCGAGGCACGTACCGAACGATCGAACACCTTGTCCCCCACCACGGGGAATTATCGCCGTCACGTCCTGTAGACGCCCTGCGCCACACGGTTGCCGTAGTATGCAAGATAGCGATAGGAACCGCAGGGTTTTTTTTTTCTCCTCGCCCTCTCTTCAAAAACCTAATTGAGGAGCGCCAGAGAAGAGCTAACTTCTCTATCTTAAGCAAATTGTCATCGAGATAAATTCAAAATCTGAACAAAATTTTAATTAAATTTGAAGTGGTTTGAACAAAATTCAACTAAATTCAAATATATGCATTTTTTTGACCAGCTGAAAGAAAAATATCAGGAGTGTTCGAGACAGTGAGATCGCATTGTAGAGAAACTAATCAATGGTAGAAACTAGTCTAAGTGATGTTTGAATCTTCTGAAGATGAAAATAAAAAATGAAGATAAAGTGTTTCACGTAAAACGAGATGACATTAACGTGCGATTAATTAAGTTTTAATTATTACAAACTTAAAAATAGATTTATCTGATATTTTAAAACAACTTTCATATAGAAAATTTTTACACGAAACACACCGTTTAGCAGTTTGAAAAGCGTGTCACGATAATCTTTATCTTTTATCCAAAGTTTTAGCAGTTACGAACGGGACTTTAAGTTGTGAATAGCACCAAGCTTTCGCTATTTTATGGATAACTGTGAGGCTGCTAGCTCGCGGGCGCCACAGCAAGCAACCAATCATTTGTGACAGTACCAATCCCAAGCGTACGATCACCCATCATTTCCTCTACGGTTCATGCATGAAAAAATGAACGTGGCAATAAAAAGTTATTATGAGTAAAATTTTTATATTTGTGTTCTTAATAAGCGATTTAAAAGCCCATGCTTAAAAACAAAGTACAATAAAAACAACTCTGAAATTAGATTTTTAAAATTTTAATTTTTGTTCCGTAGCTGATAAGCTAAGGAACAAATGATAGCTAGCTGTCAAAGTCGTCATTGCATGACCATGAGCTATATATTCTTCTTAATTAGTTCTGCTCGCTAGATATATAGCCAAGTGTATGCGAGAGCCTCTCAAGTGCCCCCACCCCAAGCAAAACCTTCATGTGAAAAGAATTTCCCGCTTGGCGTGCTATCTTTGAGGTTGTTGCAAAATACTCTTTGAACCTCAAATCCCAAGTTGAAAATCGGTATCATTCAAATTTTTAGTTGAAAAAAAAAATCAAACATTCGTTGAGTGATGCACTATGAGACAGAGGTTCAATATATAGTTGAGAGGAGGAATATAGGTCAAAAGTGGCTATAAATTTTAACTAACTTGATCAGATGATCTGCAAACAAAGCACCAACTTTTTGAGAATTAATTTAAGTTATGAAATTCTCTCAATTTTTAAATACTTCAAATCCCAAATAATATTAAATTAATATATAAACCATAAAATTCTCTCACAATTTGTGAGAAAAGGATAATGGTTTGAAATGTTATTTCCGGGGCTTAAAAATCACATTGCATATTGATCACTCGCATATCTATTATAGTTTTTCAATGGTTTTATATATCTCTCATATACATGTAACAACCCAAACGTTATCCCAAAAAATGTAATAACTTAACAGCGTTGGCTAGATTCGTGCTAGGTGAAAATAATTATATATGTTCCAATGTAGAAAGTTATATTTGCAGTTTTGAATGATGTGATCATTAATGATTTATATGTTATTATAAATTTATTAAAAGCACTTTGAACTGCAATATGGAGTATAAGATAGGAAATCCCAAGATATTTTAAAGCAAATTGAGGCCCTGATTCTTTTTGCTTATGATTCACATAATCCGGTTTCTGGATTGTGATTTTTAGAAGTTCTTAAGTTGATTGTGGATCCGGAAATACTCGGAATACACGCCGCGAACATCATTACCCAAAATCCACAAAATAGCTCAATATCCTGCTTTTGGATTTTAGTAGAAAAACAGTTGATTTTGATAATCTGTTTCCAGAATCAAGCTATTTGTTTTTCTTTAAATTAATTATTGGGGCAGAATCAAAAACGAAAATGAAACATGGACTGAGTTGGGTGAGGATTTCTAGTGGTGCATTTTTATTCAACAACACTTTAGATCACACTCATGCACCACCCTCCTGTTTTCGAGAGATCCTTTTGGTAACAATTTATCTAGGTGTTAACTTAATTTATCAATCTAATTAAATCACATAGGCACACACACACTGGTAAAAGCTATCATACTAACTAGAGAAATAATAATGTGCCGCAAAATAACCCCTTGAATATATTGGAACAATTATATTCCCTAAATGTAGTTGTAGGAAATGAAAAATATCGGAATCATTTTTTATATTAAGTTTGTTTATCCATCCCCCCACACACATAATGAAAACAATAACACAAGGATAAAAAGGAAAAATCGATTAGCTCTAATTTTTTCTTGTTCTTTCTCCAGGATTATATGGACCTGTTTTAGGGAGCTTTTGGAGAATTATAGCTACGTCACGAGTTCCAGCTAGCTCTCCAAACAACCTAGATTATTCGTCTTAATTGTGAATGTTAATAGCTATAGATAGAACCAAGAATAAACAAGCAGTAAAAGTTATATAGGAAACTGTAGCTATAGAATTCCGAAATAAACTAGCAACCGAAGTTATAGAAAACTCTTGTAGTTTCTCATCGGCTACTTTTTAAAATTTCGAGCTCACTAAACATAGCCTATATATATTAGCAACACAGCCGACACGTTGATGACACAACATGAAACGACACACATGGACTATATATTGATTAGCTGCATTAATGGCAAGAACAATATTTTTGCTCTAGAGGGTTAACTGAATGACTGAAAGAGGACAAGAAATAGAAAAGATCAGTAGGGCAATTAAGTCTCTCATTATCCCCCACAGACCTAATTCGTCTGACAGAAAAAAAAGGAAGAAGAGGAAGATAATACAGTCTCATTGCAGCTATCCCTCCAGTATAATTAACCCAATTACATTTAGCACCTATTCTTTCAAATGAAATTTAGCAATAAGATCTATCAGGAATAGAATATTATATTGCAGTAATAACGCCTAAGTACTTTAGCTCATGTCTCATGATTCCTGTTGATCTAGCTTCATCATGCATTAGTAGGAGACTAGGAGAAGCTCTTCTGCTCACCATGCCTCTCTGAATATGTATCATCATCAAAGCTGGCTTTATCCTTTTGCATGGATGCATGCAAAAACATCTATCACATGTCACAAGTCACAGCATTGTATAGCAACCTGCAAATTAACAACTTATTCCTGCCATGCATGTTGATGCCAACGTGCCACGTATATATGCTTAAGAGATCATTGCATCCTGCCTCCGTTGAAGGACGACGACGCCGACTTCATCTCGGCCTCCAAGGTGCCCATGTCGCTGCCGCCAACGCCATGGTGCTCCCCTCTCGCCATCGACATCCCCCTCATGAAGCCGCCACCGCCGACGCCGAGGAAGTCACGCGTCACGTCGCCGTCGCCACCGCCGCCGCCGCCGCCGCGCTGGCTGAACTTCACCTCGTGCTGATCCATGTCGTACAGCCTCGGGTCAATCATGCTGCCACTGCCAAACATGCCCTGGTGATCGGCGTTGCCACCGCCGGCGAGCGAGTTCATCAGGCTCTGCAGGTGCATCTGCCCCTGGTCGACCATGGTTGCGCGGCCGTGCGGGATGGACGAAGGCGCGGACGAGCCCGCGAAGCCGCCGCCGAACACGGACGCGCCGGCGCCGTTCGCGCTCGTGCTCGAGCCCATCTGCGCAGCCTTCTGGAGCAGCGCGGTCGCCGACATCTGCGGCAGCATCATGGCCTGATCATTCGCGTACATCCCGGCAGGAGCAACCTGGTGGTGGTCACCGCCGGAGAAGTTCCCACCGGCGCTGAACAGCGCCGCCGCCGATGTCTCTGAACCGCCGCCGCCACCACCACCTCCTCCTTCGCTAAACTGGTCGGTGTTGGTCATCTGTCCCTGGCTTGCGTGGCCATGGCTGGAAGTACCTGAGCTGTTTGCGCTGTTGGCGATGTAACCGAGGTTGTAGAGACCCGGACCCGACGGCGACGGCCCGCCGCTGCCATTCCCTTGGAGATCAGGGAGCTGCATGAGGCCATGGAACGGCTTACCCTGCAAGAATCCGTGCGGACCATTGCCGTCGCCGCCGTCGCCGAACCCCTGCGGCGCCGCGCCGAGGAGGAACGGCGCCGGAGACTGCTGCGGCGCCGGCGGCAGGGGGCGGAACGCGGAGGCGCTGGACGACGACAGGAGGTGCTCGAGGCGGGCGGCCATGGCGCCACCGCCGCCGCCGCCGCCGCTGCTGCCACCGAAGCGGAGGAGGTCCGGAGAGGCGTGATGGTGGTGGCCGTGGTCCTGGAGGGTGGAGGCGAGGTGGGAGCCGACCTGGGAGAGGCTGAGCGCCATGTTGGAGCCGTAGAGGTGGCCGGCGGCGGGAGGCAGCCGCGCGCTCTCCTGGGCGAGGGCGTCGCAGAAGGCGCGGTGGGTGATGAAGCTGTCCCTCCTGCATTGCATGGACGACGAACACATGCGATGTACCATCAAACTGACTGACTGTCCGTGCGGCACAAGCTTGCACGTGAAATTGTACGATGCAAAAGTGAAGATAACTGGAAGGACAGTGCATGCCGCTACAGTATCGAGTACTGATACAGAAATCACGTGAAGTGGTGCTCATCAGCTAGTAGCTGCAAAAATTTTTGCTGTGTCATGCCATGCATCCGTGCAAACCCAATAGTAGCATACATGTATATACAATATTCTTTACGAATATTGCCGCCCTCAAGTAGTACTAACAACTAAAGTTTCTCTAATCAATTGCATGTTAAGCACAACAGTAAAGAAATCCATGCAAAAAATTGCACTCTAATAATTAACTAGATGAAATGTGTGTATTCAAGAATTATGTATTTGCACCTTTTAGGAGATGTAGTACATTCGATTCTTGCTTTGAACCGATAAGATTCCAAGTTCCAAACACAGGAGGACCAGGATATATTTGTACGGAAAAAGTTACAAGCTAGTAGTACAGTAACTGGCAAGGATGCATGAATGACGGCCTGTGTACACTGTGCGTATGACTCGAGGTGGGTACGAGAAATAATGGCCGTCTAAACAGTAGAACTGTGTGATATATATACTATCGTTGAAATATCTTTAATTCTTTCTACAAGTAAAGTGGATTTTATCTACAGACTACCTATATATATACCGTCATATCTTTCATGAAAAAATAGCTAGCATGTATTTATATTATAAGTCTCAGAATTGCATATGTAATTTTAATGTATTTACACGGTAAGTCCAGTCCCAAAATTATAAATGTAATTAGTATATAATTACATGAATTTGGTAAAAAAAACCAAATCTAGCGTCAGCGAAATCTAGCGATTCTGAATCACAACAAGTACAAGTGCACGAGTACGTACGAACTAGTGCTTGCACGCATGATGGCGAAACAGTCATGCACGAATCTAAAAGGAAGCTAACAAACTGACTGTGATCGAAGAAGATTTATGGCGATATAATTATAGAAAAACCATTTTATCTATTGCGTGTAACAACTCCTACTGTTAGTATTCCGAAAAAAAATCTTGCTGGAAGTATTTTAAGCTATATTAATCAAGAGTGCATGTCATGCGTGCCCTCGTTTCATGTATGAAATATAAGCTAACAAGATTTGACTATATAGATTATGGCGTCACATATGTATCACTCTACATACATGCACGACCAAATTCAATTTACATATAAAGAAAAAACAAACCTAACTATGAAAAGTAGTGTAGATGTATATATTTCCTGCAATTAGATTTTTTCCACATGTGTTCAAATCAAGTTTGAACATACATATTTATAGTAACATATAGCAATATGTAATGTACATTGTTAATTTTTTTAGTGATTATTTACGCAACACACAAGGAGGGCAAATAACCTTCTTAAAGGTTCAAAATATATACAACTTCTATCAAAGGTGCAGATAAACGTCTAGCGACCCCGGGTAGCCCCTGGGTCACAAGGGGTCATCAGTGAATCACGTTTTTATAATGTCTTGTATTTGAAGTGTTCAATAACATCGATATATAATTGTTCGTACATGTGTTTGTCTAGACTTTTAAAAATATTCTAAATCCACCACTGATTCTACAGGTTTTCAAGTGTGGGGTTGACTATAACCTGTTCGTTTTACTTGACTTCTGTCACACTCAATTGAAGCTCGAGATCCCAGAAACTCATGTCAATCAGGGATGAAACGAGGCCAGAAAAGAGTAGGCAGATTGATATAGCATGGCGTCACCGATATATATATATATATGTGTGTGTGTGTGTGTGGTGTAGGAAGCTTCCAAGGAGAAAAGGCTGGGAAAAGAAATTCTACTACTAGTAGTATAGTAGACATATTGGACATCACCATGGTAGAGAGCACACGCACACGCCAACTCGCCGGCCGGAGACATGAGAAGACTTTGTAAAAAGCTCATTTTCCAAGAAATCAAAGGGTGCTCCAACAAGAATATATATGGATGAAAAAACACATGCAAAACTACAAAAGCCTACACATATATAGGGCTAGGCCCCCATTGCATCAAAATTATTGATGCTAAGAATTCTGCATGCAGAGGTCATGCCATGAAGCCAGAGGAAAATGCTCGAGTTGTGAAAGATAGGGGTGAACACTCTTGCTGCTATTCTGGAGAGAGAGAGAGAGAGTCTGCAGTATGCGTGACACTGCTGCTAGCTAGCGAAGTTGCACCATGTGACTTGTGAGATCAGATGTAAGGGCCTGGAGCGGAGTATGCATGTATCCAAGGGAAATCTAAGCCGTGTGAAGCGTGAACCACAGGCTCTTCTGACACGTACGGCCAACGAAAGGCCCTGCACCGCACATCTATCTAGCCAGCTCACGCACATTCACGTATCATATCTGCATGAATGCCACTAGGCTAAGTTATTCTTTACATTATTTTTATATATAGATAGAAAGTCGGCTTTTATATCGATCCACTGATGGATATATACAACGAAAGACTATATATCCATACTCTTATATGGCAGCTCAAAGCGGATTAGCCAATTCCGAGTCTAGCTAGTACGATCAGATGGGGGTGTATAGTGCAGACGTGCATAAGCTTGTTTTTATATATATGGACTACAATTTTTCTATTTACCAGCCGACTGGGATTTTGTTTCTTAAATCTCGGCTAATTGATGAAAATCTTGATCTGAGGATTCGACAAGTGGCAAGCATCTTCTACCTCTAGCCGAACAGGAGATGTGTAGTGAGGGAGGGAGGGAGATGGCAAGGATGACTCACTAATGGCATCACTAGTGACTTCATTGGTAAGCCCTTGGCACCAGCGACATCCGAACTTCGGCTGTATATCATAGACAAAGCTATATATACCCCAACAATAACGATTGACTACGGTGTGGAGGAGGAGATATGGAGTGGGCAACCAGTTGGACTTGCTGGCGCCTGCCAACAATGTGGAGATCAATCGAAGAGCTAGCGGAGGCGATAGATGGGATTGGGATTACGGATATCGAAGAGGTTTATTGCATCACCAACAAATGTCCCAATAGTATCCTCTAAATATCTTATTTGGAATCTCTAATAAAAATTTTAGGATTTAAAATATACCTCTCTATAACAGATAGCCTAAACTTAATTCCCTAACATAGAAAAGGGGGCCCTCCTCTCCTCATGGATGATCTCCCTCGCCCACCTTCCATGCTGCGATCTCGATCGCTCTCCTCTCATGCATGAACGCCTTTTTGGGAGGTTGTGCCATTCCCTAGACGTGGAGAATGATAAAAACGGAGTTGGGGATGCTAATTTTTTTTATCATCTCTATATGGGAATTGTTGGATCCTATTTTTCATAGAAAAATCAATCTTTTTATGATTGGATTTTATTTAGAAGAATTGTCATTTTTTTAGGAAAAAACTGTAGGAGAGTATCTTACAGTGTGTGTGTGTATTAACATTTAAGAGAGTTGTTGGTTATGCTCTTACATATATATTAGTTATTACTGCACGGATCTTGGAATAATTCTGACCGCTTAGATATTTCAAAATTCAGTTGTCTGAGAATAGACAACCCAACGAATTAAGAATGTGCTAGCTAGCTGTCGACATTCCGGGCATATCCCGAATTCGAGCCATATGAATCAGTGTAACACATGCGCACACATATATAAACATATCGCGTTGTGTGCGTACGTGTAAGTACTTGTGACTTGTGATATATAGCTGAGGAAGAGACGGGAGGCCCTTTCAGCCAGGCTTGACGACGATGCATGCCAGCACAAGAACGCTTGGAACATTTGCATCAACAAGACAATGGCAAGATCACGTGCGAGCAGTAGCCCTAATGCTCTTCGCCCATACATGCATCCTGCAGACCACGCGGTCGTACGTACGACAGCCATAATTCTTCTCCTCCCACTAGCCATTAACCCTCGTGAACAGATTAATTAAAGTACTAGCTAGTGTACAACCACCCAGACAAAACCCTAACCCCGAACGTGCATGCTGCCATTTAGCTAGTGCGCACGTACTACTAAACATTCTTCGCTAGCTAGCGCGCGCGCGCACACACATATGCAACGATGCATGCAGAGAAATCAAGCTGAGAAAACCACCATGCAAATTAACGTACGTACGTAGCTAGGTAGATGTAGCGTGTGCGTACCGGGAGAAGAGGGTGCCGCAGTCGCAGCGGTACTCGCGGGTGCCGCAAATCTTGGAGTGGGCCTTCCAGTCGGACTGGACGGCGTAGCGCTTGGAGCACTTGTCGCACTTCCACTTCTTCTCGCCGTGCTTGCGGCAGAAGTGCTTCTTGATCCCCGTGAGGTCGCCGAGGGCGCGGGACGGGTCGTGGTGGACGCACGTCGGCTCCGGGCACAGGTACACGCGGCGGCGCTGCGCCTGCAGCGGGTTCTTCTGCTTCAGCTTCCACGGCAGGTTGTGCCCGCGCCGGTGCAGCTGCAGGTTCTGCTCACGCTGGAACCCCTTGTTGCACACCTCGCACACGAACCGGTTCGTCGCCAGCAGCGTCTTCGGCGACAGCGCTATCACCTCCGCGTCCGGGTCTGCGCATAAGTAGCTAGAACTTAGTGCTGGTGCAATATAGTACCAATTAGAAGATATACATGCGTGCATGCGCATGCATATGCTGCACTACCTGATCGAAATGTTCTATATATATATATATATATATATATATATATATATATATATATATATATATATATATGAGATGCATTTATGTAAATGGTTTAGATCGAAATATAGATAGATAGATGCACGGTGGTTATAACATTATGTGGGGATTAGAAGAGACAGAAAGGAGTATAGCTTGCCGCACTACTGATGACAAAACAAAATTGCAGTGGCTGATGATGACAAACACATGCATGTTTCTTAACACGAAAGAATTTCCCAATCGGAGTAGATTTGTGGTGATGAAGATCGGTTAGGCATGCAAGGATGATTTCTAATGGGGAGTAGTATTTTTTTTCCTTTTGATTTAATAGCCAGGGACAAATTAAGGCAAAAGAGAATATTTGCACGAGATTATGAAGGAGGGGGGCAAAAGAGAATTAATTTTGCAGCAGGAGGCATGTAGGGAACAAAGGAATTGACATTGCTCGTGCATATGTCATGGCCCGTATCTGCATCTCTCATGATTGGTAAGAGAAAGGAAGAGGCCAGCAAGGGTGAAGAGGAGAACAGCTCACGTACATGGAATCTTGCCCAAAAAATCTCCAAGTTTAATCGATGATTAAATGATGGTGACTGTGTAATTTGAATTAAGGAACTTTACTGCGGTAAAGAAATAATTGGGGAACCAACAATCTATCTCTGAAAAATAGGTCTGATTTAGAATAACATATGAGAAAAAAACAAAAAAGAACACCAAGAAATAATTTTGTGCTTTGTACGTTCACCTGAACTGAAGACTACTATTCATCCAGGTGAGACTACAAGCTTTAAATGAAGTAGTGCTGGGTGACTACAATCCAGGTGCGTAAGAAATTCATTGGACCAAGCTAGAGAAGAGAGAGAAATTAGAAACCGAAGAAGATATAGGACCATTTCATGTAATTTAAATCCAAGGAAACCAAATCTTGGACTTTATGCTAGCGTACAAATCCCTTCCAAAAAAGACATTATGCATGTGAATCAAAAATTTCAAAACCAAGAAAAAAATCACTAGACAAACACGGTAAAATCGATACAAAAACCATGTGAATCTTGAACAAGCTAGCAGTAGCTGTCTTCTTGTGCATGCTGAAACTAAGGAATTGAAACTCGCTCCAACCGATAAATCGAGGCAAGATCAGCAAGGAGATCGAAGAATGCTATGCGGGCATCCATGCATGCATGACTGAAAGTCTGAAACTGAAGAAAAATAGGGATAAACTTGCATGGATTACCTGGTAAGGTTCTCTTCTTCTTCGCTGGTGGCGCCGCCGCGGTCGCTTGACCGGCCGCCGCCGACCCTGCCGCAGAAGCCGCCGCCGCGGCGTTGGATGGCGCCACTGGTGGCTGGTGGTGGAGGTGTTGCTGCTGCTGTCCAAACAGCGGCTTAATCTGGTCCTCATGGTCGCCATCCCTAATTCCAAACAACGCCGCCACAGCTGCCGCTGATGAGTTGGATGCCATGGCCGCTCTCAGATTTACCCTCGAGCGAAGCTAGCTACTCAAGAACAGAAGGGAATCTTTTCCCTTCTTCTTGTAGAACTTTGGCTTGGGCTAGTAGCAGCTTTCTTTTCTTGATTTCCCTTCACTGCAAGAAGCTGCAGTGTCCGAGTGAGACATGTAGATAACAAACTCAAGCAAGAACAACCAAGATTGACACTACACATCATGCAAGAACACAAAGATGAGAAGATGTCAGAAAGTTCTCTCGCAAAAGGAGGATGGGATAAAACCAAAAGAAAAGAGCAGAAAGGAGAAACAGAAGGGATAAGCATACCTCTCAATACTTATGTAAGTATCTGCTTGGAATCGATCTGAAACAACAACAAAGGAATCGACAAGAAGCTGGGGAAAAACTCCAAAGGGTTAGGGCTCGTCCGAGATGAACAAAAGAACAAAGTGCGCAGGGAAATCCAAACAAACAGTTGCACTCAGAAACAAAGGAAAAGAAGAAAAAAAGCTCGCAAACACCCAAACCCAAGACGTGTATAAACTAAAGAACCAAAGCAAAAACGAGAGCTTTGCTTAGCTTCTTCTCCATACCTCTCCCCTCCCCTGTGCCTGTCGTCTCTAGAGCTGCATGCTGCTAATACTCTTCCAGCTTCTTGCTCTTGCTGTTAGTCCTGGTCTACTAGGGAACTCATAGCAAGGGAGAAGAAGCTAGTGGAGAGGAGGAGGCTAAGAAGGTTGTTGTCTGATTTCTTTCATCTCCTTGTCATACTTTTCTCTCTCCCCTTTTGCTTCCTTCTTTCCACACTCTACTATATGCTCTCTCCTCTCTGCTACTATATATTTTAAACAGCCTTTTTACCTAGGTTTATTCAGGGGACATGTCGATTTATTTACCCCTTTTCCGAGGCCTACGCATACGTATCTATCAGGGTTCACATGTACAGAAATGTATAGTCTGATGTACAGAGTGAGACAAGTGAGGGTATAGTAGTAGAAAAGAGAAGTGTATACTCCGGTAGAGTTGATGGGAGAGGGAGAAACGCTCACGCAGGCGAGAGCGGTGTCGTCAAGCGGCTGTGGATTGGGTCCACCGACTGCGGGGCTTACCGCATCTATCTCTCCCTCTCCGATCAGCGGCGCATGTGTATATGTGCTGTGTGCACTGTGTGCACACGAGATACCATTCACGTAAGCCGACGTACTTTTGGATTGGGACAAGAAAATTTTCGCTATTTGTGACCTACAGTGCTACAGCCTACAAGCATAAGTACGAGGTCATTTCTAATTAAGCTACTCAGGGAGGTAGGAGGTGGCGAGAGAAAATATAAGCAGATTGATGGTGGCTGTTGGATCCCAATCCAAAGGCCAATTTACCATGTTTCTTCATCCCTCTAACAATTGGAGGGGAAGGATATGTTAGGAATATAGGATCTCTAGGAGCCGATCTAGGGGTTAATCTTCTAGATTGGTGTGATCATCGGGAAAAAACCGGGAGAGAGAGAGAGCGCCCCATACCTTCGCTGGCTTTGGAGCTCGATGCGGCCATGGCGACGGCGGCAGTGAGCGATTTCCCCTCACTTCAGCGCGCTCCCGGATCGGATGGGTCTAGGGTTTTGTGGGGAGCCCGTGTGCACGACGACGAACGTTGGTTCGTGTGCGCCGGTGGCTCCCCTCTTTTATATTGCGCGCTGCATGAGAGGAGGCCCACAGCCATTGATCGGCTGGCGCCCCCGATCAGGGCGCGTGGGCGGAGTGGGAATCGGATCTCCGATTCCCGCGGGGATCTCAACTAACATTCTCCCCTTAGATCTCCGCCTTTCTTACTTCTTATACTCAACGTTCATTTCTAAATAGATTGATGCATAGAGCACGCTTCATCATGATAGTTATTATTGAACCATCAGACGCAACGACTACAATACACCTCTCCATCTCGAAATAAACACTAGGCCCCTTTGTAATCCAAGGATCATAGGCTTTCCTGTAAACCCATGCCGACTAAGTGTTCTCTGAACACACTGGGCGGTAAGCCTTTCGTAAACGGATCCGCTAACATTTTCTTTGTACTTATATGCTCAAGACTAATAGTCTGATCCTGGATTTTCTCTTTCACAACATAAAACTTAATGTCAATGTGTTTGGCAGCACCACTTGACTTATTGTTGTGAGCATAAAACACTGCAGGCTCATTGTCGCAGTACATCTTGAGTGGCCTTTGAATGCTGTCGACCACTTTCAACCCGGGTACAAACTTCTTTAACCATTTTGCCTGCCCCGTGGCCTCATAACTAGCTACAAACTCAGCATACATCGTTGATGATGCTATGACGGTTTGCTTGGAGCTTTTCCACGAAATGGCTCCTTTTGCGAGAGTGAATATGTAGCCTGATGTGGACTTTCTATCATCTACATCTCCCGCAAAGTCTGAGTCTGAATACCCTTCTATCTCAAGGGAATCAGTTCTTCTGTACGTTAGCATGAGGCCTTTTGTGCCTTTCACATAACGCAAAGCTTTCTTTACCATTCTCCAGTGGTCTATTCCTAGATTTTCCTGATATCTGCCAAGTATCCCGGTAACAAAAGCTAAGTCAGGGCGTGTACATACTTGAGCATACTGTAAGCTTCCGACAGCTGAAGCATATGGAACCGCTTTCATTTGATCGATCTCATACTGGTTCCTAGGACTTTGAAATTTCCCAAATCTATCGCCCTTGACTATCGGAGCAGGTGTAGGCTTACTCGCATGCATACTGTATTTCTTTAGAATCTTTTCCAGATATGCCTTTTGCGATAATCCTAAAACCCTTCTTCTTCTATCTCGGTGAATCTCTATTCCTAAAACAAATGAGGCTTCACCAAGATCTTTCATATCGAAGTTCGAGGACAAAAACTTTTTCGTCTCCAATAGTAAATCAACATCACTACTAGCGAGTAGGATGTCGTCTACATATAGGATAAGGAAGATAAATCTCCCATTTCTGAACTTTGCATAAACGCAATTGTCCTCTTCATTCTCATTAAACCCAAACCTTCTTATTACATCATCAAATTTTAAGTACCACTGTCTGGAGGCTTGTTTTAATCCATAAATGGATTTTCTCAGACGGCATCCTATTTGTTCTTTTCCTTCCACAACAAAACCCTTTGGTTGTGCCATGTAGACATTCTCATATAAATCCCCGTTAAGGAATGCCGTCTTTACATCCATCTGATGTAGCTCTAGATCATAATGTGCCACAAGTGCCATTACGATCCTGAAGGAATCTTTACATGACACCGGAGAAAAGGTCTCATTATAATCAATTCCTTCTCTTTGAGTAAACCCTTTTGCCACGAGTCGTGCTTTATGCCTTTCTACATTCCCTTTGGAGTCACGTTTTGTTTTGTAGACCCATTTGCAGCCTACTGTCTTGGCTCCTTTAGGAATTTCTTCTAAGTCCCAAACTTTGTTGGTACTCATTGATCTCATTTCATCTTTCATGGCTTCAAGCCACTTCGATGAATGAACACTTCTCATGGCTTCTTCAAACGAGGTGGGATCTTCCTCTGCTTGAACTTCTTCACTAGCATAGACTTGGTAGTCACTAGGAATAGCTCTCCTTCTCTCTCTTTGAGATCTTCTGAGTTGTGGTATGTCTTCAACTTGGGGCTGATGTTGCTCTTCCTCTTGTGTGGCAACTTGTTCTGAAGGATCCTGTATCTCAGGTTCCTCCTGCTCAGTCGTTGTTGTCACAGGAGAACTAACATCAGGTGTTATCACCGCAGCGTTCTGTGCTGGCGGTGTAACAGCAACAGGTATTGAGAAAAGAGGTTCCTGAATCATTGGAGTAGGTACTTGTACCCGCTTCTCTTCAAGAGTAATTTCTCGGGGTACCATACTCCCCCTGATTATTTCATCCTCGAGAAACACTGCGTGTCTCGTTTCTACGAACTTAGTGTGTCTGTCAGGACAGTAGAAACGAAAACCTTTTGATTTCTCAGGGTAGCCAATGAAATGGCAACTAACTGTCTTGGGATCTAGCTTCCCAATATTTGGGTTAAATAACTTTGCCTCAGCTGGACAGCCCCATACCCGTACATAATTTAGCGTGGGTTTCCTTCCTGTCCATAGCTCATACGGTGTTTTGGGCACCGACTTACTTGGTACTCGATTAAGAATATGGACAGCGGTTTTTAATGCTTCCATCCATAGACTTATCGGTAAAGTGGAGTGGCTTAGCATACTTCGCACCATGTCCATTAAAGTGCGGTTGCGTCTTTCAGCTACTCCATTCTGCTGAGGCTCGCCCGGTGTTGAGTACTGGGCTACTATGCCATTTTCCTGTAGAAACCTTGCAAAAGGTCCAAGTATTTGGCCATAAGGGGTGTGTCGACCGTAGTATTCTTCTCCACGGTCGGACCTTACTACTTTGATCTTTAGACCAAGCTGATTTTCTACCTCAGCCTTAAATATCTTGAATTTATCCAATGCTTCTGATCGTTCTTTAATTGGATAAATGTAGCCATAGCGCGAATAGTCATCTGTGAATGTTATAAAAGAGTCATAACCATCCACTGTCGTAATTGGAAAAGGACCACAGATATCTGTGTGTATGATTTCCAATCTTCCTAAACTTCATATGGCTCCTTTCTTTATTTGTTTAACATACTTTCCTTTAATGCAATCGATGCAATATTCTGTATCCGTAAAGTCTAACGGATGCAAAATTTCTTCTTTAATTAATCGTTCAATTCTCCCCTTCGAAATGTGGCCTAAACGACAGTGCCACAATTTCGCCGAGGTTTCATCATTGCATCGCTTGCGCTTACTTCTTACACTTGTAGACGAGGAAGACACACTATTGCACGCAACATCCTCTTCATTGCATACAACATTCACATTCTCATGTTTAGACAACATGTAAAGTTGGCCTTGTCGGATGGCAAGACCTACACACTTATTCTTGAATATAATTGAACATAAATCTGGTTCGAAATAACAATTATATCCATCATCCGCCAAACATGAAACGGAAACTAAATTTCTACTTAAGGAGGGTACATAGAGCACGTTCTGCAAATAAAGTGTGAAGCCATTATCCAACTCTAATGGATGATCGCCAATAGCTTCAACTTCTGCTTCAACTCCATTTGCAACTCTAATGCATCTTTCTCCTCTTGCTAGGATCCTCTTCGTATGGAATCCCTGTAATGAATTTGCAACATGAATAGTCGCACCTGAATCAACCCACCAAGTGGATTTTGAATAGCTTACATACAGTGATTCATCTACGAATGTAATGATATCCTCACCTTTCTTTATTAGATGCTTCAGGAACTCAGGACAATCTTTCTGAAAGTGTCCCTTTTGCTTGCACCACCTGCAAGTGTCCCTATCCACGTCTATACTGGGCCATGGATGAGAATCATTTTGTGGCGCCTTGCCTTGTGACTTGGAATGTGCGACGTTCTGACTGTGGTTGGTCCTCCTCTTGTTCTTCACATAGTTTACGGAATCACCACGAGTCTTGGGTCTGTCTTCTTCTTGCACACACATGGCAATCAACTTCTCAATGTTCCAGCTTTCGGGCAATGAGTTGTAATTCACAACAAATGCATCGAAGTCTGAAGGTAAGGAGGCAAAAATGAGGTGAACTAGGAACTCGTCAGGGAGAACCAAGTCCATCTTCTTGAGCTTTGAAGCAATGCCACTCATCTTCAAAATGTGCTCTCTAACCCCTCCGCCATTGTACTTCATAGTAACTAAGCTCTTGATCAGGGAGCTCGCATAGGTTTTTGAAGAACCAGTGAATTGATTCTCCACCCTCTGAAGATACTCTACGGCGGTGGTACAAACTGGGATTGCTCCCCTTATTGCCTCCACTATGGAGCTCTTGATTACCATTAAGCACTTGCGATTGGAAGACTCCCACTTCTCACGATCAGTGTCGTACTTATGCACTATTGGAGCATGGTCCAACATTCTCTGCTTGAAAGCATCTTCGCTCTCACTTTCCCCTCTCACTGGCGCAACAGGCTCAGTGGGACAGGGCGCGGTGAGAGCTAAATCTATGTCTGATAGCGCAAGTGCTATCTCGATCTTCTCTCGCCATGAGCCATAGTTGTTCCCATTAAGGGGCTCAACGGCCGAGATATAGACTAGTGGGTTAGTGGTTCCTGAAAGCAAATTAAAGAAATTGAGAAACATTTAAATTCTTGCATGTTTTAATTTAACGTTGGTCAAAATTAAAACATGCAAACTACCACATTAATTCTACATCACCGTTGGGCAGAAATAGAACTAATGTATTAACTTCATTATAGCAGCGGAAAAATTAAAATTACTTACATGTTCAGAAGTAGTTATTATTATTTATCTACTCTCTAAACAATTTTCACGTTGGTTAAAATTGCTTAGAAATTAAAACAATCAATTTAACTTAAAATAATAAAAGCTTCTGAAAAAGGATGTAAAACAGACTTCTTTCGGCCGCAAAAGGGCCTGAAATGGACTTCTTTTTCTTCGGCCATGAGGGACCTCATTTGGACTTATTTCCCGGCCCTTTGCCGGTCGGCCCATGGCCTTTTGCGCCTGCGCCGGTGCTCCCGTGCGCCACAGGCCGCAACCTGGGCCTGGGCCGGGAGAGCCGCCCCGCGCGCGCTCCCTCTTGGGCCGATTTCGGCCCGTTTTCCGTCGGCCGTCCGATCGCTAGGGTTTTGATCGGACGGCCGACCGTCGAGATCGGCCGAACAAAACGACCGCCCGACGCCCGCCGCCCGCGAAACCCTAGCCCCTCCTCTCTCCTCCTCTCTTGCGCACGCATGGTGCGGCGGCGGCGGCGCCGTCGCATGCCCTCTCGCCGGCGCGTGCATTCGCTCGAGAGTGAGTGCGCCGCCGTCGAGTGGCCTTGCGGCGGTGCCCTAACCCGCACGGCGATAGCCGTCGGTGGCGGAGGAGGCGACTACCCGCACGCACATCGGCGAGACCGACGGCGGCGGTGGACTTCCCGCGCGCGCGTCGGCGAGGACCGGCGGCGGCGGTTTCTTCCCGGCGGCGTCATCGACGGCCGGCGGTGGGAGGTTAGGGTTTTAGCCCTTCCTCTTTTTTTTTTTTGATTCGTTCTTCGGAGATCCGAGACCCCCTTTTTCTCTACTTCTAACCCTACTAGATCCACTCCTAAACCTTGCTCTGATACCATTGTTAGGAATATAGGATCTCTAGGAGCCGATCTAGGGGTTAATCTTCTAGATTGGTGTGATCATCGGGAAAAAACCGGGAGAGAGAGAGAGAGAGAGAGCGCCCCATACCTTCGCTGGCTTTGGAGCTCGATGCGGCCATGGCGACGGCGGCAGTGAGCGGTTTCCCCTCACTTCAGCGCGCTCCCGGATCGGATGGGTCTAGGGTTTTGTGGGGAGCCCGTGTGCACGACGACGAACGTTGGTTCGTGTGCGCCGGTGGCTCCCCTCTTTTATATTGCGCGCTGCATGAGAGGAGGCCCACAGCCATTGATCGGCTGGCGCCCGTTGACGACGGATTTTGGTAATCGACTTGGAAAGGAAAGAGGAAACCGAAGCAGAGAAGAAGGGTTGAGTTAGAGTCGGACCAGACTTTGCATTGGACCCGGTAACCGTATCGGACTGGGGAAGTGTTGCTATAAAGAGCGTATCGGCCGATACGGATTTGGTTTGGTTATGGGCCGATGCGGGTTGTGAGTTGACAGTGTCAACGTGGGCTTGGTCTGGGCTCGAAGTAAGCTTCAAGGAAGTTGCCAAATAGAGATAAAGCTCGGTTTTAGGCAATTGTATCTTGTAAATTAGGTAGTGTAGATCTAATCTGTGGCTAGAGTCTGCCGCAAAGACTTGTTTGTTAGTTGTAGATAAGATCGTGCCCTACAAGGGTTCTGTTGTAACCTCGGGTATAAATATCCCGATAGTTTGTACATGTAAGCTCTCTCGAATCAATCACACAAAAAACCAGTTCAATCTACTTTCGGCGCATCGCCAACCCTCGCAAGAGGTCTTCTTCGACGAGTTCTTGCTTCCTCGGAGCAGAGGTAAGAACTCGTCCCCGACGATCTGCATCGTCGGGGCTAGTGTGTCGTTTTAGACACATTAAGCCTCGATGATGTGATCGTCGATTATCATGTCTTGAATAGTTTTGACAGGTATTCTAATTAAGCCTTGCCAGCGGTTTACTCGTTTTAGGGTTTATTGTTGACGATGGTTTAATTCTTATGCTTGGCTAAATTGTTCAATGCATTTACCATCCCCAAAAGCGATCGAAGACTTGATTTTCTTTATGTTAACTCTCGATCTACACTTTGAGTTGTTATCGACCTTAGTCGTGTTTCGAGGTTTAAACTAAAGCCTGTTTTTGATCGTAATTAAGGATAGCGCCGGGGTTTCAGCCGGTCTTACCTAATGCATGTGATTATTTTATGTTCTTGCATGTGTTTGCCACTTATGCAGGCGGATTGGTAAATATAAATACATTGATTACAGGGTGTTCTTAGGATTTCTCTGTGGTTGGCATATTTATATTGGCCGATTGGCTTGTATAAGTTTACATTAGAGTATTAGCTAGTGTATTTATCTTCATGCTACCCTCATCGGCCGATTCCAGTAATTCGCTATAAACATGATCACATGGGCTGATGAGATTAGATCTACTTTATTAGTTCTATCTTATTACTACCTCAAGTAAGCCGATACAGGTTTGCCCTATCGGCCAGGTCTTCACGATGCAACATCGGCCTATCGGCCGATTGGCCATCGGTTCTCACATGGTTTACTTGTTTAATCTTGTTGATTGCAGATCAAATCAACTGGCACGCTCTACTTACGACTAGGCAAGCCATTTGGACCTGCACTGGAGCTAAGCAGATCTCCCAGGCCGCCGTGGTAACGCGGAACCCGTTTGGTTGCTGGACGGGTCGAAATTCTGCGCCAACAGCGCCCCCGATCAGGGCGCGTGGGCGGAGTGGGAATCGGATCTCCGATTCCCGCGGGGATCTCAACTAACAGGATATACTTACCAGCGACAACGGTGTGGCTTCTCTGATAAGCGCTCCTTCACAACAGTGGCGGGTTCACCACTCGGCAAAGCGCAATAAAATTCTTATGCTGTTATGGAGACAGATAGATAATAGTATGTTCACAATAAATCTTTCTTTGGCGTAGTTAAATTTGTTCGGGCTTTAAAAGTTTTCTGGTTCCGCTAATGCTTTAAAAGAGGTCTCCCTTATTGCTAATAGCTACCAAATGCTAGCACACATTAAATTATTGCTTTAGATGTGTAAAAAGGGGAGTAAGGATTGGCTTTAGAGACAAGCCAAGGTGATAGAGGCTTTACTGTGCCACCACCTTGGCGGCATAGGAGAAGAGGATGTATATATGTTTCGTCAATGGCATGGGTAGGAAAGCTAAATAAAATGATGGCGATTAGGAAGGTGTGATGCGGCGGAAGGCTCGATCGACAAAGATGATCAAGCAGAGAGGGGAACGGGAGAGGCAGATTGCAGGAAGGGGATTGAGGTAGATGGAAGTGAAAGTGGGGAAGGTGATGTTTCGAAGGTGTCTAGTGGCAGGCCAACGTTAGCAAGACAAAGTGGAGTGCATGTTGGGAAAAAAATGTGAAGAAACAGTGTTGTGTGTAGATATAAGAAGATTCTGGATGATGTATGGAGTGTCAGGTAGGTGAGGAAGAATACTAAAATTAAGAATGAAATCACTAATCTCAAAGCAATCTAAACAGTTCCTATACGACCAATACAACTAGGTTGGCAATCCCTATATATGTTTTTCTATCTCCATAAAAGATAACAAACACAATTGTAGAGGCACACCTCATGGGTAGGTGGGAGACCATCTGATCGAACTAAATACTGGAGTAGCATATATCATGATCCACCTTGAATATAATCGTGTTATTCAGTAGAATCTACTTGTTGCCTTACTCCTTAACGCTCTTGGCTCTGTTAGTGCTACTGCAAGATACGAAACAATAGAAAAAAATGTTTCAAGCATAAATATTTGCTTATAGCTTATATTAAAACTTGACTTATACTATATATATATATGTGTGTCTACACACATACGTACGTACGTATATATATATATATACACACACACACAAGAATTGAGAAGACTATCCAAGAAGGAATCCAGAAGGACACCCTATAAAGCATAAAGGACCATATAGGATGCGGTGAATGACATATCCCTGTGAAGAATAAAACTTTCAGTAGAAAGGCCTCAACTTTAGCCTGCTCTCGTGAAGCCACAGTAGCGAAGAGATAAGCATGAGGCACAGGCGACGCCACCCCTGACCTCTATAAAAGGAGACTTCGGCCTTCACTCCGGGGACACACAATAACGAAGACACCATTCAAAACAAAACTTCCAAGCACGCTCTCACCCTCCATTCCACCTTCCTTAGTAGTAGTCACTCTAGTCTACCTTGCATAATATATTGAAGCAAGGAGTAGTAATATAACGCTGTGTAAGGTAAGAAGAACTTATTTGTATCTATCTTCGGGGTTCCCGAAAGAGAACACCGTATGTAAGCCTACCTGTTTAATATGAAGTAATTTTCTTTAAGTATCCCTGTCTGTTTGTTCTAGACAAGTGTTTATGCTAGGGACCTTATAGGAGAAACCTCTCCAGTTGTTCTCGTTTTTAGCCTGCATCTTGCATAGGCGTTGGGAGAACCAGTATCCGTAAAGAAGTGTTCCCTTCGGGTGGAACTGCCTGGGGAGACGGTAAGCTCTTAGCTAGGTCAAATATGACTAGGGATATCTGAAATTAGTTGCTTCTTTAAACAGGCAGATAGGTGAGGCATACGACTAGTACCGAGTAGGACTTTAAAATTTCTGAATCAAGCGCCGGCTGTGTTTGGATTTGCCACCTTGTAAAGATCCTAAAAATTTAAGAAAATTTTTTTTCGAGTGAACAGTAACCCAAAAAACGATTGTGAACAGTAATTCTACATCATAATAGAGAATTCAGCACTATGAATAGTAATGAACAGTAATTCTGTATTCATAATAATAAATTCAGCACTAGAAATAGTAGTGAATAGTATTTTAGTACCTACAATAATTACACCGCTTCAAATATTTGAGTAAGAACTTATATATCTCCCAACGTCGTCAGTTATTTCTTTATTTGTGTTTGTGCAATTGTGCATGTGTTGCGGCGTGTACACACACTCGTAGGTAGAAACAAATTAAGCAAGGAAAAAAAATTCTTGTGCATGCTGAGTTCACTGTTTGACTAAGGTCCACCCACACACATACGCACGATCGATTGTCACCTTCGTAGGTGCTGTATATATGCGCACGAGCCATATATGCATGCCTGCCTGCCTACGTACGTGCGCAGGTTGGTACAAGAAATAATAAATGCTCGACCGATGATCGATCAAACAGGAGACCGGATGGAGTTCGCAACCGTCAAATTGATGGCACCGCACGTAACCATGGACTCTTCCTGGTTGCTCGCTAGCTACGCCTGCATGCCGCGCCGCCGTCGTCGCGTATGGCGTCACACACGGCCTTCGATTCAACTCAACTCCCTTTGAAAAAACCTTGTGTCGTTTTACGGGTTTTAATTTGTACGATTTTCTGGCATGATGAGTAGTATCGTCGGCAGTGAAGGACAATTAGACATGGGCCGGTCGGTTGTAATCCGGATCAAGGGCCACGTGTGCGTATAGAGGAAATAATTAATCTAATTTAACGGTGGCCTTAATAATTTCAAGAGTATTATAAAATAAATGGCATTGTTATACAGGAAATAATTTCTAGTGATGTTGTTTTCCATCGTCAATTATTGCCCCGGGGCCTTGTTACTTTGACGCGGTTCTCGTAGATATTTCGTGTGTGCGTAACCGAACACGAGTACTGGCGGTTCACGTGCGACCATTCCTCGATCAGGCATAATGGTTGCGGATACATAGCGAGAAAACCGTTTTTATTTTTTGTTTGTTCATATGACAATTAAAAGATCACTTTATAAATTACTCAGCGTTTATTTACATTCCTGCTTAACGTTCAATGCGTGATTATATATTTTTCTATTTTTTTATAAAGAAAGCTTTTATTGATCTCAGACGATTATATCAAGTTGACAGAACTATACTAAAAAAACTTTTGACCTATGCATAACTAGAATGCACACGGCCAAAACACACATATACCCACAAAAGAGTTTGTAACAAGTGAAAGAAAACAGTAAAATCTATGGAACACCAATCTTTAGGCTAGACCGCCACACATGTCCTTGGGTAAAATACTCCCTGATCACTTGCTCCAAGCGTTGACACGCCGTTGCAACCAAATCCCATGAACCAGGCTTCTGAAGGATAGCCTAGGTACGAAGGAAGTGGATAGTTAAAAAAATAGCATGTAAAGTAGAAGCGATTTTTCTTTTGTCAAACACCATATCATTCCTGCAAAACCATAATGACTAACAAATAGTGGCTGCCCCTAACAGGATAAGCGAATTCAAGTCTTTCCTAATTCCTCGTAGCCAATTACCAAATATATTGGATACACCACGAGCCGGGAAAAGCCATGTAGCCACTTGAATAATGCACCACACGAAACAGGCAAATCTGCACTCATAAAACAAATGTAATATTGTCTCATCTTTGTGACAAAAGCAATAATTCTTACTTCCTTGCCAATTATGTTTGGCCAGGTTATCTCTTGTCAAAACTACCCCAAGACGCAAATACCATAGGATGATCTTGACTTTAAGTGGTGTTTTTAATTTTCAAATTAATTTGTTTATTTTCTAATTTGCAGGGGAAAAATAACGATTTTGTACTAATTAACCTTTACACACATATATAGGGCTCATGAATCATGCATGGGTGTGGATTTAATTAATTTACGGATTTGTAAGAATATCTAACATATTTTCTTAATTAGTTGGATTTCAATTCCTTGCATGTAATAGATCATATACCCCTTATGCATAAAATGCCAGAATCCGGTCCAGCCAAACTAGCTAACCCTATAGCCTTATAGCTAGTCTGCTCCTTGTCCGAATAAAACTGAGCCAAGCACTAGTCTCATATGAGATATTTACTTTTAAACTAGTGTCATGCTCCTACATTGTAACGGGATTGAAATAAAGGGATTTATTCTTTTTTTATATGGCTTTTCGGGTTGATTTTTCGCATGAAAATATTGGTTTTTTTGGTAGGGAGGTTTTTTTAGAATGTGATTTTTACATGGGGAAGTACGATGGTGAGGGAGGAGGACGACTTCATTTCTTTATAATGGGAAAATTTTCGTTAATAAATGAAATTACACCTGGCCTCTGCTTCCGTCAGGCTAGGATGCACATAGCCAAAAAAGAGGGAAAAATTCTCAGTCACCAAACAGACACATGAACTATATCATATATGACCTAGCTACTCCAAAATAGCGACTTCAAGAAGGAACCGTCGCTTGTGTGCCGCTATCATCTTTAGCCAGAATTAGATTTTCGTCCAAGTCTAAGACGATACCTTCAGCAAGGAAACAACATACAAGCACTAACTTTGATGAATCTAGAAATTGGATTAGGATTTTCACCCGGAATTATCTCACTAGACCTCATGGCCCCATTCGATTACCAAGAGCTTGCCAGAAACAACATATGCCTCCAACGGCAACTGCTCACCGAGAACAGTCGGATATGACACATTCACGACTGGCCATTAGCAGGTGAGAATCATTTGACAACATTCATCCATGTGCAATCGTCCCCATTGGACGATGGCATGGATGGCTGGATTGCATACCAAGAGTAGGTACCACAATGCGTGGTATGCCCCCATGTTTATGGAGATACTATCGTTGGAAAACTAGAATGTGTGCATTCGCCGACGGAAACCGCAACAGCAACGGGTTGATGTGCGCCTGCCCAATTAAAATTCTAGATCGCCATGTAGAGAGACCACGGTGAAGACGGATGACGGTGAAAACGACATTGATCTGCATCCATCAGTCATGTACTTGGACAGAGAGGAAGCCCCNCCCCCCCCCCCCCCCCCCCAACCAACAAAAAAAAGCATCCATCAGGGCTGCGGCGGCGGAGAGAGAGATTTGAAGAGACCGCTACGCTTTTAAAAGTAGTAGTAGATATAATTTTTTTTTGCCTGCTGTGCTTCAATAAATTGAATTGATTCATATATTAGCATCCAAATGCTACAAAGGTAGTAGAATTTTCTAATTTCATTCAAACTCACTCAAGTTTGAAAAAAAAATCTGTTTTGATGTCCTGTATATATAGTTAGATCTCTCACATAATTTCAGAATATCTAATAATGCAACTCCTGTAATCCAACATCAATCGAGCAAATAGTGCACAATATGTGAAATTTAATACATTATGGTTAAAATAATGAAGATAAATACGAGTGGAA
The DNA here is from genome assembly GCA_008326285.1 of Oryza officinalis. Lineage (NCBI taxonomy): Eukaryota > Viridiplantae > Streptophyta > Magnoliopsida > Poales > Poaceae > Oryza > Oryza officinalis. The sequence goes on along the minus strand of BDMV01000002.1, from coordinate 47,401,036 downwards.
TAATTAGAAGTATTTTAGTTATAAATTATGACATATACATACCTCAAAAAGGATGTCGGAAAGGTGCAAATTAACATTTGTTGCCATGGAATCCATGATTCCAGGATCAACTGCTCCTGGGATCCAATTATATCTCTTGATTATGGGGAACCACCGATCATCACGGTGAAATCATTTTATACGTGTGCATTATTCTTTTAAATCTTGATGCTCGTAAATATTACTTATACATGAACGCGTTTTCAGTAGGAGATTTAAGTGATAATGTGTGTATACTTCTTTCATATAATCAAAAAAAATCTCTTGATTATACTACAAAAAACAGCAGCAGGCAACGCATGAGTCTAAACTATGTGCGTATTTCACATTTTTCGTTACAAGGAAATACAAGTTGGTGTATCCGAAATGACCACGGGTAGCAACTGACCAACCATGTGAGAAATTCACGGATCATATGTTTCTAACCGACAGTTGTATATATACACATATATGTTTTCTGAAGATCGATCCAGACAAGATCAGACATTAATAATTAAACGTGCTTCTCTGGTTTTGGTGATTTTACAATCTTTTCTCATGTCCCCAGCTAGCTGCATGCTAGCCTGATCGATCGATTTGCCAAGCAGGCGTCAAATCGCACGCGACCAATGACGTTGTTAGGCCGGCAGTTACAGTGTGATTATTAGTATTGTGTGATGCTGCCCGTGTATATATCAACCGGGAAAAATGGTGTACGTATTATTGCTTATACTCAAACAATGACCCAAACTCTAATCCGTACGTCAAGGGGGACCTTTTTAAACAAGACCCTTCGCTGTCCTAACTATAAACAAAAAGTAAACTCTAAAAACCTAATCAAATTTAGTTTTAGAGATCACTAACCTATAACGAGTGTCGTGACAACAACCCATAGATATCACAAGCATTAGGTGAGGAAATTGCGTCAAAGCTATAGGTCACATCAGACATATATATGCATCCATGTGAGTAGTATATATATATTAATTCATGGCTGATAGCCTGATACTATCAGATGATAGATCACGGCTTAGCCTAAAAACATTCGCTAACCTTGGGAAGGGCATGCAATAGGATTGTTTTTGTTCTGTGAGCTAGATTACTGGAGCTTAGAACAGAATCGAGAGCTATAGCTGCAGAGGCGCGGCCGAGTAGTAAGTTCTGTTCCCGTGTGACACGGTGTGAGGAGGGAATTTGGTCGCTTGGTTTTATGCGGCAGAATTATGCCGCGCCGTTTGGATTTTACCGGGAGGTGATCGAGTGAGAGTGAGAGCTAGGCAGAGGAATATGGCTGCATGCCGCGTCTGCTGAGTTGGGGGGGCTCGGGCCCCAGCCTACGCTGAGATTCTCTCTGCTTTGGCCTCATTGCGGTTGTTTTCGTTGATGCGGACACACATCGCGTTTAACTTAATCGCGCACCTGCGCACTGTAGATGGCATTAATTATGGTTTCCTGCGCAGATTATCCATGTTCTGAGTATGCTGTTCTGTTCTACTAGTTCGTACATGCATGAGCATAGTCAAAATTTTGTCTCTCTTGCCCTTCACCGAGGCCCATTCTTCAAATTTTCTGTCTTGCGTCAAAATCATCCTTTAAACCATAACTGCTTGACCCGTCATTTTTACATCAACATGCTAACTATTGGAGGGTTAGCCTATATAAATAGTTGATTTTCACAGGCGGCTCAATCACCGTCTATAAAAATTGATTTTTACAGACGAACCACTAGTGCAGAGGCTAGGATCGTCATATCTGATGGCTGCGAACTCCTCGTTAAGCCGATATAGCTACAACAGCGTAGAATGTGAGTGGAGGAAGAGGTGATGGCAGTGGTGCCTAGGAAGAGAGGAGACCGAGTTTGGTGCGGGAGAGGAGAGTGAGGAGGACGGAAAGAGAGGTGAAGGGGCTTGCGGCTAGGAGCGGCCCAGCCTCCTTCGATTTTAACGGATTATTTGTTTTATACACATGGTGCTCCTAGGGTGCCACCTATAAAAATATCCCTTTTTATATGCAGTCCTTCTAAAACTATCATTTGTGAAAATTAATTAGAAAAGTTGCTACAGGACATTCAAAATTTATTCTCTTTGCCAAAGGACACTCCAAAAACATGACATAGCTATTGGACTCCTAAAAATGGTAATAAGCTATGGGATATTGCGACCATTATTTTATTATTCTTTTGTCCAAATGAAGAGAGAAACCACGTGAAAAAGACTATTTTGCCTCTAGGGCTAGATTGCTTGTAACCCGATTAACCTAAGCCGCTCTCCCTCCCCCGATCCCCTCTCCAAAACCCATAGAATTTGGAGGAGGCGGCGACAGCGTTCACGGCGACTACAAGAAATTAGGATATCTTTCTTTATATGTTTTTCTTTTCATTTGGAATGAAGATAATAAAATAATTCCTGTAGTATCCTATAGCTAATTTTATCAGTTTTTTGTATCTGCCAGTTATATCATATTTTGGGGTTTTCTATGACAAAGACCATAAACTCTGGATGTCATATAGTAAAATTTGCCAAATTAATTTTCATACATGGGTTTTGACAGGAGACTACCATGTATTTTCACACGTTGTAATTTTTTTGATCACATGTAAAAATAAATAAGCGCTATCTACGAAAATGTTTTCTTTATGATGAATCCTATCCAGTGTTTTTCATGTAACCTATGTAATTATTGAAATCACAATATGTTCAAGGAAGCATTTCCAACCAGAGTGAGTGCATTGGATTAGTTAGGACTTAGGACTATGTTTCAAGCAACAAATGAAGAGTTAGGCGAAAACTACGGCTAGATAGAGAGATGAACATCCAGAACCCACGTGAGAAAGAGGCATATATGTACGTTTTGGAACTGTATATTTTATCTCAAGTATATATATGCATTATATATGGCTTAGGAAAACAAAGACGTCTCCAGTACATTTTGCTCGGCCCACGTGCTAGTGAGCGTGCCTGCTCTCTTCACGAGGTGACGGGCGAGACGGCGACTAAAAGGACAAGAAAAAAATAAGATGAGTACTCCGTTCGATTAAAAATATAACAATTTATATTTTAATATAAATATTTCTTTATCTATCTTGCTAATGGCATTTTTAATTTTTTTAACCGATCATAAAAAAAATGTTATCTATTTTTCATCGTAACATTCATAACAATTAATTTCTTGTCTCAATTTTACTTTTTGTTAAAACTTTTAAAAAATACTTACTCCCTCAATCACAATATATAGCACCTAAGATTAGATGTGATATATGCATCCTAATACGATAAATTTGAATAAAGATATATCTAGACTCATTATATTGAGATGTGTTCCATTTAATTATAAGTTATTATATATTTTTACACAGAGAAAATATATTTAAAACAGAAAACAGTATTATGCATGGACGAACCTCACTACTGTCTCTCGGTTCGTGAGATGACGACGATGCCGTGCTCGTCTCTATACGCATGCCGGCCAGAGTTATTCCCCGCGTACGTGCTCTTTCTGAAGATTGGTATACGTGACGAAGAATCTGGGAGGGAATAAGAACCTGCAGCACTGAGTACTCGACCCTTTTTCCTGTGAGCTTGGAGAGGAAGCGATGCACGCAAAAGCCTGCAGACGAAAGGCTCCTCGTGGTCATGCCTGAATGAATGTCACTCTGTTTTCAGGGAGAGCCCGTCCAACTCGTGTCAACTCTCACAAGCAATTGTGGTCTCCTAGCTTGACAACCCCTGTACAGCAACAGCACACTCTGTAGTCTGTTCGTGTGACTGTGTACTCCTTTGTATCAGTATTATCAGTGTATACATGTAACGTTCAGCGTTCTTGCGGTAAACAATACTGTAGCAGCAACTGTGTTATCGGATAACTGAGTATTCTGAAACTCTGGAAGCTGGGGAAAGAAAGCAGACGTGTTCAAATTTTGTTTATCAACAAGTACTGGCTAGCGGTCGATATCATAAGATGTGACATGGGCAATCTACTCGATCGGAGTACTAGTACGTCGTCTTGGACCGTGAAGTCACACTCAACCTCAGAAGGCGATGAAACTTCGGATGTGGCAGAGACAGCCAAGCGTACCAGCGGTCAGCAGTCAGCGCGATATCAGCTTGCACACATCTGGTGGAATTTGCGTATTCCTAATTGGTTTCTTCAGAGATGATCAAACTTCTTACCGTTCATCAGTACTACTCCAAGGATTGGTTATTTGGAGTAGACTCTTCTTCAATTCCTATCCGGCCTTTACTTGAAGACCTTCAATTCTTCTTTCTTGTTTGTTTGGGGAAAAAAATCTCCTTTCCTGTGTATATACTACTCCAAGGAACCGAAGGTAAAGGAGGCAACGTCGTACGTACATAGTACCTAGTACCTAGTCTACTACGCTACTGTATCTAAAAAAACTACTCTACAATAAAACGTGTTTTAATCATACTCGCGATATCACAGTGCTATATATGCTGGCCCGTCACATGCGCGCGTAGTGTAGCCTGTGGCCACCCTGGCTACATATATGTGACCACCTCGATCGAACCCGGTCTGTCTGTCTCACCCTGCAGCGGTGCAGCACAGCCACGGCACTACGCTACTACAGTACAGTACAAGCCCGGCTCCCGCACCGCAGGTCGACCGACCGATCGATCGGGGCCCGGCATGCATACCGCTCCGACACACCTCACGCCAGCACAAAACGCCGCGCACGTTCGTACGCACGCGCCGCTTGCTTTGCTGTCTTCGCGTCGTGCCACGAGGACCGGCCGCGCCACCGCCTTCCCGAACGCTGCCCGCCCGGGCGACGAGTTGGGTGATCGATGGAGGCAGCGTGATCCGCGCGCACATGCCATACAGCGGCAGGGCAGCGCGTGGCCGGGGCCCGTCGGGCCGTCGATCGGCAGCAGGCCAGGCGCGCGCGCAGCGCAGGGCCTCGGTGTACTGTACAGGGGAATGCGCGCCGGGCCGGCTCGTGAATCGTGATATCGCTGTGCCGCTCTCTCGGTGCGAAAGCTACATGCATGCCATGGGCCCATGCAGCTCCAGGTACCCCGGCTGGCTGGCTGCTGTGGAGTCTGATGAGCTGATGTACACAGGCAGCGGCAGCGCACTGACAGTGCCCGCATATAGTTGGCCGCACAACCGGGCACCGGCGGTCTCCTGTGTTCGTGCTGAGCGTCCTAACAATCTCTTAACTGTTGGACTGGTCTGCCGTACGTGATCTCTGGAGTTTAGGCAGCAAAATATACTCTCTAGGATATCAAGGTCGTGTTTTGCGCTTTTGGGGATGAACCAAATTTATGTCGCCAAAATGGAAAACAATCATCTGTTAAGATGTTACGAGATATCAACGCCTTTCGTTCGCGTGCCCCCATGCATAACTAATGCAGACAAAGCTGAACTACTATGGCTGGCTCCCAGAACTTCTTTTTTCCCTGGAATATGTTTTTGGGAGATTTCCCAGTGATGCTCCTGTCGAGTGGAGAAGCACTAGTGGTACGGTATAGAGTTATTTGTGTATTTTTTAATAATACGAATGATTTACGTCTCCGATATCTGTGTCAACAGACACACGGCTAATGAGTCGAAAAAAGATAAAAAAAAGCTCGAGATTATGGGATAACCTCCCATCTCCATCCTAATGATATCTAACTGAAATACCAAATAGAAAATCTATAATGATATTCTATGAGAACTATGTCATCCAAAGTAAAATAAAAGACAACTGACTACCGATTTCAAAAATATAGCTTCACTGTGCATAGTATCCTGCTCATCCTGTGGCATCAATGTAGCCAACTAAAAGACACGAAGATAATTAGGTTGGGTTAGACAATTTTTTGTTATTGAAAACTATATCATTGCGACAATGCTAAATTGACCAGCACAAGACACTAATTCTAAACAAAATTAGTTTTTTAATGGATGTAAGCACTTCCCTTAGCCAACTACCTAAAATATTTTTAACATTTCAAAGAAAAGATGTTGAAAGCAAAGGAGACACATCACCAAGCACACTGTTCGACATGGCAATCAAAGAAAATATGTTGTATAGTGTCATTTTTATCGAAAAACAACAATGGCCCCCCNNNAAATTCTTGTAGCAACCACATAGAAACTTTAAGTTTTAGTGGTATCTTTAACTTAAACTAGCTAGATGGTCCGCACAATTGCGTGGCTAACACCCACAAATTTATGTATCTTTTCACATGATTTTACTTAAAATTTGTAAAATAATCATCTCGTTGTTTTCATGACTTTCAAAGATCGAACCTTACTATCCCGAGGTTTCTAATTTCATAGTTTTTTAAAAGTCATATCAGTCATTACCACTTACTTCTTTATTTGTTTGCCTGACCTATCACAGTTTATATTCATCATCGTTGAAACCTTCAAAAATTAGATCTTTTAGTTTCTAGAGTTTATTGTCTCATCGGGTTTTGTTTGTATAAATTTTGAAAGTCTCGTCAAATATCATTGCTATACTCCTCTACAGCCCGCCCGCTGTCTTCACTCTTTAGTGTCACTGGGAATTTTAAAAATAAAAAATGATTATCATTGGGATTCATTTTTTACTTCTAAAAGTTCCGTCAACTGTTTGTGACTGAGCTGCTTAATGACATGCTTGCTATCTCTCCTTTTAATCGTCATTAGGATTCTAAAAATTGAATATAATAAGTTTTAGCATTTCATTTATAGTTCTAGATATACCATCAACCACTGTCACCCTACTTCTTTGTAGGTCCGTTGCTTTTTCTCATTTTATTTTTATTTACTACCGTTGTGTTTTAGATAGACTATTCATTCACCATTCAATATTTTTCATTCCGATTTGTTTTTTTATTTATGAATTGTATTACTACTTGAACTTTTATTTTTTCTAATTTTTAGAATTTATTTTATAAATTTTACCTTGTACTGGTATTCTACATGTACTGTTTCATTCAATAATCATTTTTACTTTTTTAGTTATTTTAAAATTGTATTCCTACTCGAACTTTCTTTTTTCTTTTTATAATTTCAGATTTTTTTTATTTTTATTGCGAATTTTAATTAATCATATATTGGGTTTTATATCACTCTTTTTTCAATATTGCTTATTTTTAATTCTGTTCAGTTATTTTTTAATTGTATTTCTACATGGACTTTCTTTATTTATTTTTTTAGTTGGACTATTTTTTCAACTTTGCTTTTTTTATTTCGAATTTCAGTTATTTATAAATTGTACTCCCATTGAAACTCTCTTTTTTCTTTTCTAGTTTAGAAATTTATTTTATTTTTTTATTTTGAATTTTAATTAAACCTGTGTTGTGTTAGAGATGGATTGTTCTTTTAATATTATTTTTTTATTTCAAATTTTAGCTATTTTAAAATTTATTCTTTCTCGAACTCCTTCTTTCTGATTTTAGAATTTTTTTATTTTTTATTCCAAATTTAATTAAGCACATATTGGGTTCTTATATGGACTCTCTTTTAAATATTGCTTATTTTTAATTCTGAATTTCAGTTATTCTTTAGATTGTATTCCTACTCGAACTCTCTTTTTTTCTAATTTTAAATTTTTTTTATTTTTTATTTCGAATTTTAATTAATCACGTATTGGGTTTTTATATGAACTCTTCTTTCAATATTGCTTATTTTTAATTCCGAATTTCAGTTATTTTTTAGATTTTATTTCTACATGGACTCTTCGTTTCTTTTTCTCCGATTAACGTGGGAATTTCTAACCTCCACAATCAACGTGGTGCCTTCTTTTCGAGCTGTCTTAATAGATAAGATTCTCTTACGCGGATATGTCTCATATTGAAGTTCATGATTGTGTCATACATAGATTTAACCGAAAACTGGTCATTTTTTAGCAACCATGGAGTCATTTGTGTATGACTTGAATATGAATTTAGTGAGGTAGAAATTTGTCGTTGGTCTTAAACCTTTTTAATGTGTGTTTTCAAAAGGAAAAAAATGTGTTAGTATTGAGTAGTATCATAGATCATTGGACACCTTTTTTGTCGACATGTCGGGCATGCACTCTTGACGTGGTCTATATGACCGACAAAAACGTGTACCGACGTTAATTATCACGGGCCAAGCGATATATGCACCGTGCGAAAATAACTACACAACACGTACGTACAGCAAAATTGTATTATGCAATATCTACAGCAAGATTGTAATCTTGTTACGTAATGCTCTCTATTCCCGAAAAAAAAAACACGTACGTACAGGTATGAGGTATGCATAACGCGTAGTGCTCTCTGAAACCCAATTAAGCGACAGTTCAGTCTCTCTCCGAAACTATGTGAGTGCGTGCTCACGGGCCGGTGTTCCGAAAGAGATACATCCAAAAGCTTCGCAAACAAAGAAGAAAAAACACGGTAGTCCTAACGAAACACGGAGACACACAAACACACAATTCAAGTCCGTCCATGCAGATAAAATCGGCTAAAAAGTGGCCGACACAAAGATGCAGTACACGGCAATTAAAGAACCGAGTACGTGCATGACGTCCTTGCAAGTTGCAGCCCAAGCAACGTTTTTTCAGGCTTTCGATCGGCAGCCTGCATCTAGCATATGCGCAGCAACCGCCGCGCCAATCGATCGATCGATCGATCGAGAGCTAGCTATGGTCTGCGCGTATTTGATTGAAACCAGTGCTTCCGCTAGTCGACGAGCGATCGCTGATCAACGTACGCGAAGGATTAGCGAGGAGGGACAGCAAGAGGTCGAAGCAGCCGCCCGACAACTAGAATGTCAAACAGGATATTGTACGAACGCGTACTACTTTCCAGCTCGAGCGCTGTTGGAAAACATGCATGCGCTGCGGCTGCGCTTGGGCCGTTGGCCCGTTGCTTCACGTACTATACGCTCTTTTGCGCCTTTTTGCAGGGGCAATGCAAAAATGTCTGCTGCCTTACGTCGATCACCAATGAGAACGTACGTCATCAACGACGATAGTTGTCTGATATTTTGGATTCTGCCGGCTCCAGCCAAAAGTTCAGAATTTGTTTGAATTTAACAAAAAATTCGTTCTAAACTTCCAAAATTTTCTAAGGCTGTGTTCGGCACTTCATTTTGGGAACTAATCCCTCGTGCATATAAAATGAAACGACTGATTAACGCATGATTAATTAAGTATTTATTTATTTTTTTAAAAAATGGATTGATATGATTTTTTAAAACAACTTTCGTATAGAAAAATTTTGTAATAATAATATTAATCTCGTTTTGTGTGCCGTCTCCCAAACACACCCTCAGAGGCATAGAGTATGCAAAGGACTCGAAAAGAGAATGAAAAAAGCGATCAGGTCCCTTGTCCTTCACAGTTTCCACAAACAGTGATGGCTAAGTCGATGACGACGCCGGCGAGATGGAGAAAACCGCGGTGAGACTGGCAGAAGATGACTCCTAGGCTCGAACCCAAACAGGGCCTCCAAGAGTGAGAGGTTGAAGAAGCCTTGGCAAGGCAAAGATAATATCAGTCGCACCTTGTGGATCCTTCACCAGAGACGAAGAAGATGGCTGACACTGATGCAAGAAGCTCGCCGGAGAAAGACCTGAGTAGCCGGTGCAACTTCTCTTCCTTGGGCTAGAGGATAAGTCCCCACTAACCGAGCAAATCAAATCAAGCTATTAGTTTTCAGCGATTTCAAATTCGAGGAACCGAAACATGTGTAACGCCCGTTTTGTCGCGGCGTTAGCGGGAAAACTAATCTGCTAAAAACCCTAATTTGCGAAAATTTGCTCTTCGGTTGAGTCTTGTGTGTGCCAAGGTCTCGTGTCTCCCCTCTCACTTCAATCCCGGAGAAAACCGCGAAATCGGATTTCAAATCCGAGCCCTAATCCTCCCAAAACCAAACCCTCAGAAAAAGTCTTTACCTCCCTCTGTCCGGGCTTTCCCTTCCCGGCCTTTCCCTCTCCCTCTCCTCCTGGGCCGCGCCGGCCCAGTCCTCCTCCCTCGGCTGTCCTTCGGCCTGCCTCCACCCGCGCCTCCCCTGGGCCGCGCTTTCCCCCCGGTCCGCCGGCCCGCCGCCTGCCGGCCGCCCTTCCCCCGCTGGGCCGCGCCAGGCCGCTCGGCCCGGTCCGCGCCCGAGCCGGTCCGCAGCCTCTCTCTCCTCTCTCTCTCTCTCTCTTCCCGTTTCTTCTCTCTCCCGAGGCTCTCTCCCGCCGGCGCCGTTCCGTCCGCGCACCGCCGCTGGCCCCTCGGCCCCGCCGCTGCGCTGCGCGCGCATGCCGCCAAGGCGCCGAGCGCGCGCCCCCTCCCCTCCCGCTTCCCTACCCGAATCGGCAGGAGGCGAGCCCCCTTTTCCCCCCCCTTTTTTCTTTTCCCCGGCGACCGACCGCCGCCGACGTCACCCGCGCCCGCTTTGGCCGCTTGCGCCGGTCCCCCGCTCCGCCTCTCGGCCGCACCGCCTCTCCCGGCCCAAAATCGGCATTTCCCCCCCCCCAAACCGACCTAAACCCCCTCTAAAAACCCCCCTCGCCCCCGGCCGCCATTGCCGCCCCCGGAGCTCGCCCCCCTTCCAACCGTCGCGCCGCCGCTCCTGCCGTCCGCCGCCGCGAGAAGAGGAGCCGGCGCCCTCGTCCTTTCCCCGGCCCGGGTTCGTGCCGCCTCGCCGCGCCCGCGCCCGCGCCGCGCCGTCGGCCTCCGGCTTGCCGCCCCGCCGCGGTAACCCCTCTCCTCTCCACCCTCCCCTTTCCCCTCGCGTTTTAGGCCGCTAGGTAGGCCGTAGAGCCCCCTCCCGGGCGCCGCCGAGCCGTCGCCCTCTTCTCCGCCCTCTCCCCGAGCCGCCGTGGCCGCCGTCGCACCGCGCCGTCGCCAGCCGCCGTCGCTCCCCCGCGGCCCGATCCGAGCCGACGGATCGAACCCCCTCGCTCCCCTCTTGCTCCGGCGCCAATCCCCGTCGCCGGCCTCGCACCGCACCGCTCGGTACACCCCCCTCCGCCGTCGCCGCCGTCGCCCGGCGCCCTCTCCCCTTTTCTTGCCCGACCGGCCTACGTGGCTGCCACGCAGGCGCCACGCAAGCGCCAGCCGGCGCACCCCTTCTTTCCCCTCCGTGCACCCGGTCTGCGTAGACCGCGCCGCTGCCAGGCGGGCCCCGCCCTAGCACCCGCGTGGTGGTCGCGGTCACCGGATCGGCCACCCGCGTAGGCCGCGGCCTGCACCGGCCCATCGGCCCCCCCTCCGCTCACTCGGCCCGCTCGGCCTCGCTCCCGCATCGGCCACTCGGCCTCCTTCCCCTTTTCGGCCCAGTCGGCCCGTGCCCGCATCGGCCGCTAGGCCCATCGGCCAACCCCCGCGCACCGATCGGCCGTGGGCCAACTCTTTTGGGCCATCGGCCGGTCCATCAGTCCTCTTGGCCCAACGGCCTCCCTTGCTCGGCCTAGGCCGATTCCCTTCGGGCCGCCGGCCCAATTAATTCGGCCGGGCCCGTTCTACTCTTTTGGGCTGCCCTTAGCCGCCCAAAATAAAGTCCAATTTCAGTCCCTCCTTCTTTTCTTTTTCCAGGGAATTATTAAGTAATTATTAATTCCTTTTCTTTATTCCAGAAAATCCTTTAATCTTCGGAAATTCATATCTTTTCAACCGTTCGTCCGATTGACTCCGTTCCACCTCCTGTAAATCCGTAAAATCGAGATCTATCCAATGGCACGCTTAGTGGTCTTTAATAGGGCTTCTTTTTATCGCTTTGTTGAGTCGTCTCGTTTCGCGTGTAGTCTCGGAGCCCGAAGACCCGCAGTGCGCGGATTTCGAGGAAGAAGCTCAAGATCTCGAGCAAGGCAAGTCACCTTTGATCAATTGAACCTATAATTTAAATTAAGTATTTTTAATCTCGCAAACTATGCATTACTTAGGTTACACTTGGCACTAGGCCTCGGTTTGCAATACAACCGGCAGGCCCTACCCATTTGCTGCATTCACCTTCCTTGTTTATTGAATACCCCCAACACCCTTGTCACCCCTCAGGTGATGCCTCGGTATCCGTACCTCGTGTACGAATACCGGGACTCCCCTCAAACTTTAAAATTGATCACTTGGGTAAAACTTGAGTTTAGAAAATGCTTGGAAAACCCGACACTTGGGTCGGTGCCTTGAAAACTAAAGTGAGTTTCTAAAACTCGCGGTGCGGGAGACGTACTGGAGGTACGGTCTGCCCGTTCTCGCTCTAAGGACCGATTCCTTGGGAATTACATCCAAGCATATGTCAAGTACGACCACATGGGTGATATGGGACGCCCCTGGCTGAGTAATTAGCTAGGCCAGGGAAATCTTGATGCCAAGGGACAAGTGGATTCGCCGGGGTGGTGTCGGGGAGGACCCCTGGGCTTCCTGGCACAGTATGGTCTGGGACCTAACCTGGTGTTGGTCCGTGGGACCCCTCCCGTTGGCATAAGATGACCCTGAGTCGGCTTTCGAAATGCCTTGTCGTGAAAGCCTTAAGGTCGCCAGACGTGACCGAGGGTCGCGGGCTGGGTGATTCAGGGTTAGTAACGTCGTGTGGGTAAAGTGTACCCCCTCTGCAGAGGTTAACAACTGTTCGAACAGCCGTGCCCACGGTCATGGGCGGATGTGAGGTGATTCCTTAGCGTAGTTTTAATGAACACCTTGTGGACTGCTGCTGGTGTGAGGTTTTCCGTTCCGTGCTTGGTTTAAGGCTGTTGAAGCAGCCGGAGTCGGTGACGATTGGCAGGGAGCCTCTCGTACCGATGTGTTGACTTGTGGCTGTTGGTGCAGCCGGGTCGGTGACGATTGGCAGGAAGCCTCTCGTACCGGTGTGTGTGAGTTGTGGCTGTTGGTGCAGCCGGGCCGGTGAACGATTGGCAGGGAGCCTCTCGTGCCGACAAGAATCAATCGATACATTTTCACTGCTCCGGCCGGATGAGACGCACCTTCTCATCCGTGCCGTCGAGAAGCACTCACTTAGATGTTTCTAAAGTCTTAAACTAAAATCAATTGTGAAAAATAATTGGCTTTCCCTTGAAGCTTGCATTAAACACTTAATTCCCCTGACTTGCTGAGTACTCCTGTACTCACCCTTGCTCTATACAATTAAACCCCCCCAGTTCTCGAAGATGAAGAGGTGGACCCTGCTGTTGAAGAGTTCTTCCAGGAGCAAGCCGACTTCGAGCAGTAGTAGGGTTTCGGCCTTCCCCAAGGCTTTGCTTGTGGCTTAGGGCTAGTCTCCGCTTTCCGCTTCCGCCTTTTTGTAATGCTGTTGTGAACTCGGGTTCTGTCCGCAGTTCCAACCCTGGTTGTAATCCTACTCTTAAATAAAGAGACCGCTGTTGTTGTGATATTCAGTCTTCCTGTTGTACCAGCGCTATTTCCTGGGACTGGTACAGGCATACAGGTCAATCTGGACCGCTCTATCCTGGTCTCCGCCCGGGGCCAGTTTGGGGCGTGACAATTCCTATATGGGATCCTCCTCCTGTAGCCTTCCACAAAGCCTATAGAGCTTACAAACATGACCATTCCAATAACATCTGCACATGTGAAAATTGTGTTAATAGAACTTCTATTTGTCACAAATTAATATTTGTTTGGGTGGTTAGTTGAACTACTTACCAACATAAATGTCATTATGGTAAGTAAACTCGAAAACTTGATCAAGTGGCATAAGCGGAGGGAGTAATGGCAATATCTTCTCGTGCATGTTTGCTATCTCAGTAACAGTAGTATCACGTGTGAAAACACACACAAAAGCATGGTCTGCAAGCCACTGATACAAAATCATCCTAGCTGGCTCTATGGACATCCTCGACACATAATATGCGGAACCCTCTCGAAGTAGGGGATCTAAACGATCCACTTGGTCATCATAAATGATAACTGCCATCTTTGTGCCCTATTTATAATAGATAAAGTCAAATGCCATACAGAAATCATTGCACTGTAACATATCAAAGCTCAAAATACCTGCTCATCCAATAGAACCAAGTTGAGCCTCTTCTTGCTAGGAGCAAATCTCTCAACATGGTACTTATGGTATACTCGAACACCTAGACTCCAATTGCCCCTAGGATGTACGTCACTGAATGTTGGAACAGGTAGTGCTTCTACTCTTTTACGCTTCAACGACCCCATCCTAAATGCCAAAAAATACATGTTCTTAAAACCAACAAAGGTGTGTTGCTACATCAAATGATAAGGATTATATAAACTCATATAACCTAACCATTTGTAGGAAGGATTTGGCAACTTATAGGATCAAGCAGAATACCATTGATTAAATAATGTACACTAATGTCGGCATGGGACATCACTGCCCAAGTGGAAAATTCATTAAGCTAGCTAGCGATGCATGGGACAGTACTATGCGTGTCGACAGCTAGCTATATATATAAAAATACATGCTTGAACATAGACAATTATTGACGAAACAAATTAAAATCAGTTTTTTCGAAAGACCACATAAGGAAGCAAATAGATCATGCACACATATATATAATTTGGTGAAACTATCACGATACAAAGAATGCCATGCTTGCTGATACTGATCAGTCGATCTCGATCTACATATGCATGTATATATAACTACAATCTGCAAAGCACCTAAACTACTTACTACAACTACAACAGCTGAACATGGAAAATATTTGAACTTTTTTTAAAATATTTTTTTAATTTTTAATTCTGAATTTTAGTTAATTTCTATATTGTATTTCTAGCCTCTATATCGAGCGTGGTGGCTTCTTTTTTAGTTGCCTTAATAATATATATATATAATATGATAAATAGATTGTTCATCCCTATAAACGACTGTGAATAATTTATATCAATTGTTCATCAATATGTGCAACTATGTAGCTTACCGTAAATTTGCAAACGTATACCAAATAGAAAATTCCTTGACAGCCTTGTTTGGCGCTTAAAATTTTTGAACTTAGGTGCCACCTACTGAATAGATTATTTGCTGTCGATACTGGAGTTGATCGGTCCTGCTCTTGTTCAATGTGGTCCAATAATGGTTGCAATCAGTGGTTACGACAGTTATTCATGGCAATCAACCTGGTTGAGTGTGGTTACTCAGCCGTTATACTGGTTTTTTCACACACTTTCTGTTTGCCTCGTGTACCCGTCTCATCGGGCACGTCCTTTAAATTGAGGGGAGAGGTGGGGGGGTCTAGGCACGGTTTCCTTGGCCTGCTTTTGTGGAGCACGCGGGCAAGAGAGTGGAGAGGGTGAGTGGAGGTGCTGTAGCTTGGGTGAGGGGAAAAATGGAGAGGAGGGCTGACATTGGTGGTTGCGGCAATGGCGGCGAGCGAGGTGCTCGCCGTCGAGAGGCCGAAGGCTATGTGGGACAAGGGGCTGCTGGCGGGGGCCTACTTTGCCGGCGGTTGGGAACGGAGGTGCCGGAGATCGAGGTACAGCAGCGAGCTATTCCATCGGCGCAGGCGACGGGTGGCGCTGCCGTTGGCGGGGGCGCTGGGGCGGTGGT
This sequence comes from Oryza officinalis, assembly GCA_008326285.1. Taxonomy (NCBI): domain Eukaryota; kingdom Viridiplantae; phylum Streptophyta; class Magnoliopsida; order Poales; family Poaceae; genus Oryza; species Oryza officinalis. The sequence goes on along the minus strand of BDMV01000002.1, from coordinate 47,385,599 downwards.
GCCTAAGCGTTCCCGTCGAGGGGAAACCTTCCTGGCAGGGTTGGCCACTGTTTTGCGCTGGGTGTGGTCTAGTCTGCAGTTTGTCGGGGCAACCATCTTCACCGTCTTAGCTTGGATGGTTCACCCTGTGGTCCTGCTCTGGGAATGGTGGCAAGATCTAATCAAGGATGACCACTCTGATCACTTATGTGTGGCGGTTTGTCTCCTCATTGTGTTGGCACCGATCGTTTTTATTTCTACTCTGAAAGCGCTGCTAGAGTAGATAATTGATGAAATGGTTGCCAAGTCTTGGCGTGTATCCCTTATGTATCAACTTACATGATCTCTATTTTAATCTTTCTGCCTCTGTGTCGTAAGTATGGTTGCCTCTGATTGATACTTGTGCCTGACTTGTGTTGTCTATGAATGTAGGATTTCTGGTTTTTCTCAACATGCTTAGGCCCTTTTAGGTTTGGGCATCCTCTTTATTCAGCAGGATAATCCATTCTTAATCAATAAATGGCTTCCTGTTAGAAGGGCACTTCAGCCTAAGGGGGGTTACGGACAGTCATTTCTGAACCACTAAGTCATTAGGGCAAGAGATTGCATTACTGCATATTCAATTTTCTTTTACAACAAGGTACCAGGTAATACATCTCTGGAAAGGAGAAGGGAACTACTATTACTGGATTGGGTAGTGCCTAACAGGGCCTATGCACATCCCTTCTCATGGTGATGGTGGGGGCGAGAGGGGATCAACTTCCAACGGGGGCTTCCGACGGAGCCTAGCCATCTTCCCGCTCTGGATCCTGCGGACTATTGTGGATGCCTGTAAGAGCTGTAAGGTTGTGTGCTCTAGAGCTAGGCGCCGATAGCGGGATTCCAGATCGACGTATCGATCCTGAAGTTCATCAAGTTCTTCAAGAACTTGCTCGTAGGAATTCTCGGTGGTGTTGGCTAGCTCGGAGAGAAGGGTGCACCTGCTCCCTTGGGGCTCTCTAGTCGGGCGGAGGCGGCACCGGTTGTCGTCTCCTTCGCGGTACGGGTGCATGCCAAAGTTGTTGGCTATACCCAAGGGAATGCTAATCCCGCAAAGCTGCAGAAGGACTTCACGGAACGCGTCCTGAACGGCAGCCGCAAGGGTGATCCGGGGATGGCGAGTCCGGAAAGCGACCACTTCTTCTCCATCTCCCTGGAAGCAGAGGAAGATTTCCACCTTCCAGCTCTCCAGGGATCCCCGGGTGATCCGTTCACTGCAGTAGACTGGCTCCTCGAAGTACCCTAGTTGCTGGAGTAGGTAGTTCAGCTGTTGGGCATACCCGTTAGGATTTTCCATGGGCCAAGGGTTTTCTAACTGGCTTAGTTCAAGAGGGGGTGTGCCTTTTTCGGAGTTGCCTTGGGTTTCTTTTATAGGCACCATTTTGTCGGTGGTTCCTATATCCCATCAGCTAGGTTTCCATTAACACTGCCTAGGAAGGGGCAAGTCCGAATTTCCTGGGATTCTGGATCTGTGGGGTTCGGTTCGGATCGTCCTACGGTCGGTGCGTATCTTTGGTGTCGTACCATCCTTCTTCTGGTGTTTCCAAGGTGGCTTTGGATAGCACGGGTGTACTGGTCATGCTAGTTTAAGCAGATCGGGTGGGGGTAATTTGAGAGGGTTCCCAGTTGTTTTTCTGACTGGCCGTCTCATGGGCGGCTTTATATCCATTTAATATTTCTATTTTAGTACCTATGGTTTTTCATTTAAGTCCTGTCTTAGACTGAATAAGTTCTTCTTAATTTGTGGCGCCTGCTGTTCCACTGACTTCGTGGGCCCTGATTGTCAGTGGTAGAGGTGGTGGTCCTAGCGGAACGGACACCACGCTTGTAAACGTATAAAGGAGTATAGGCACCATTTGTCGGTGGTTCCTCAATCCCAGCAGTTGGGTTTTCCATTAACACTGCCTGTGAAGGGGCGAGTCTGGATTTCCCGGGATTCTGGATCTATGGGGTTCGGTTCAGATCGTCCTACGGTCGGTGCGTACCTTTGGTGTCGTACCATCCTTCTTCTGGTGTTTCCATGGTGGCTTTGGATAGCACGGGTGTACTGGTCATGCTAGTTTAAGCAGATCGGGTGGGGGTAATTTGAGATGGTTCCCAGTTGTTTTTCTGACTGACCGTCTCATGGGCAGCTTTATATTATATCCATGTAATATTTCTATTTTAGTACCTATGGTTTTTCACTTAAGTCCTGTCTTAGACTAAATAAGTTCTTATTAATTTGTGGCGCCTACTTTTCCACTTGCTGGAGTAGGTACTTCAACTGTTGGGCATACCCGTTAGGGTTTTCCATGGGCTAAGATTTTTTTGACTGGCTTAGTTCAAGAGGGGGGTTTGCCCTTTTCGAAGTTGCCTTGGGTTCCTTTTATAGGCACAATTTTGTCGGTGGTTTCTGTATCCCATCAGCTGGGTTCCCATTAGCATTGCTTGGGAAGGGGCGAGTCCGGATTTTCTGGGATTCTGGATCTGCGGGATTCATTTCGAATCGTCCTGTGGTTGGTGCGTGTCTTCAATGTCATACCATCCCTCTCTATGGTGTTTCCAAGGTGGTTTTGGATAGAACGGGTGGACTGGTCATGCTAGTTTAAGCAGATCAAGTGGGGAGGGTAATTCGAGATGGTTCCCAGTTGTCTTTCTCACTGGCCATATCATGGGCTGCTCAACCGGTTAGACATAAATTGTGAACCACTTCACAAATGAGACCATCACATGACACAAACATTTCCATAGTGTTATGAATTCAACTGATATTTCCAGAATAATACAAATTATGTGGTTATGTTACAGGAAATCATAAGTGCGTAGAAAGCTAAGTGCTAATATATATCTTACATCTGAAATTAGGTAAAAACAAACATCAACACATAAATATAGTGCTGGTACGGCAAAAGCTAGCTACTTGCATGCTAGCTCAGAGATTGATGTTCAAAGCAACATACTACAGTGGTGCTAGCTCCGAAATCAGTACCTCTATGACGTGAGAACCTCTCTATATACAATGTTCCTTGTGTACGTCCCACGAGACATGGAACGATGGCTCTTGTCCTTGCTTGGTACCGCAAGGATCTTAATGTTCATTCTTGCTGTTGCTCTAGACAATGCAACATACAACTGACCATGAGAGAACACTGGGTCAGGGAGGTACACGCCAACATTTGGAATGGTCTGGCCTTGCGCCTTGTTAATGGTCATGACAAAGCTAAGTCTGACCGGGAATTGCTTTCTTTTAAAACGAAATGGGAACATCTCATCGTCGGAGGGTCATAGGGGTATCCTAGGAAGGAACACCCTCTTCCCAGCATGTTGACCAAGCACTATCTCGGCGTCGATAGTGTTTCTCTGGAATCCTCGAACCACCAACCTCGTCCCGTTACAGAGTCCGTTGGCAAGATCAATATTCCTCAGAAGTATAATGGGGCAATTGATTTTAAGCTTTAGTATGTGCGGAGGCAATCCATTAGGGGTTAATGAATTTAAGAATTCAGGAGGATAGTAGTTGTGAGGATCATCCTCGGCACGATCGAAGCTGTGGTATAACATCTCCTCCCCTCGAAAACGATCGATCATCTTCATGTTTATCTGATCAACATACTCGTTCCGTGTTGACAAGATGGCTCGAGATGTGATGTAGTTTGGGTCGGCTAGATTAGCATCAAGCATCGGAAACACATTATCTATTAAATTGTTGAGGTCGTCATCATTCCCGGTGCATGGCACACATATCTCATCTGGAAGCCGTATGTAGCCATCATCACATGCCTCCTCTATGCCGTTGCCAACGTGAAGAAGAAATTCGGCAAACCATCGGTCATTTTGCGCTCTCATATTTGTAACCAACCTTAATTGGCGCATACAATCCCAAAGGTAGGACTTACGTAGTGTTGCATCGGTTATCTGAGGTCTCGTTCCCTTCCGAACAACAGGGAGTACCTGCCTAAAGTCTCCGCCGAACACAACTGTCTTCCCCCCAAATGGCACATCAGGATGGTCAATGATGTCGCGCATGCTTCTATCTAGGGCCTCAACTGCTTGCCGTTTTGTCATAGAAGCTTCGTCCCATATAATTAGGGAAGCTCTCTGGAGAAGTTTAGCTGTCCCACTCTGCTTTGTGAAACTGCATACCCCTCCATCATCAATATTCAGTGGGATCTTGAATCTTGAGTGGGCAGTCCTACCGCCAGGCATGATGGAAGCAGCTACACCAGACGTCGCAGTTGCAACGGCTATCTTTCCCTGACCACGAATAGTAGCAAGTAGAGCCTTGTATAAAAAAGTCTTTCCAGTACCTCCAGGGCCATCTACGAAGAAGAGGCCTCCTTGTCCGCCCTCAATAGCGGATAATATCTCATCATAAGCACATATTTGCTCAGGGTTGAGTGAGCTTGACAAATCCATGTGCTCATGATCCACCTCGATTGTAGACTCCTCAAAGATCTCTCTAGGCTCGCTGCATGCAGTGTCGTACGACTCATCAATTTCGGGTAGAGGAAACGACGTTATTTCTTTTCCCATCGACTGGAGCATATTTCTAATGTCCAAAAGCACCATCTGCTCAATTGTACGTGGGCACGTGTGGGAACGACGATAGTCATCCGACATTCCCTCCAAGTGCTTGTTCCATAGACCAAGTACGTCGCTTGGCTCACAAAAGACCAATATCGTGGCAAAGAGCCTCCGTAGCGATGATGGCATTTGGAACACCTCAGCCTCAGTAAGGCACTCATCTAATGTGTTGTCTGCCTCGATAAGACCCCTTTTTTCTGCAGCTTCACGAAAGGACGAGCAGACTTCACCGTCCACTGTCCTAAGGTGTTCAAAGGAGGTGGTGCCGGTCACATGGGTTAGCAACACCCTAAGGTAGTATCGCTCCCCCTCTGCAGGATGAGCTGTCACGATTCTCCCAATTTGAGTGACTCGTCGTTTCCTCCGTTGCCATACTTTTGGGCCAGCCTGCCAAGTAAATGCCTCTGGTAAATCCTTGTAGAGGATTCCTCGGGCATCTTCGTTAACTTTATTTGCCTCAAAATACTCAGTTAGCATACTCTTCTCGACTCCATTTCGCTCTACGACATCATGGAGATCTTGTCCCGCATGAAATGAGACCATGTGCATGTTTGGAAGATGCAGTTGTAGCTGTTTCACAGGCGGATGTACCTTACTAAGGTCAAAGCTATATATACGCCATAGTGCTTCTGGTGGGGTGACCCACCTTGCATCTCTATATTGTTGAATCTCATCAATGTTGCCATTGCTATCGGCCTCGCCTAGGCCGACAGATGCTCGATCATGCCCCTTGTAAATGTACTTGAATAGGTATTTCACAGCCTTGATGCTAGAGCAAACCTCCACATTGATGTGGCAATTGTACATCCTTAGGAGGTAAGGATTGTAGGGCACTACCCATCTGTTGTCCAGCATCTGCTTTCGAACCTTAGCACATCGCTTGTTATCGCGTCTCCTGTACACAGGGTAGGAGTCCTTGCCATTTATGGTAACCACGTTGAAAGCTCGAGGATAGCGGTTTTTGCATGAACCGTCTTGCATGCACACATTTTTACGATTCAGAGTCCCACATGGGCCATGCATCATATGCTTGACGACCATCTCGTACAACTCCGGATACTTATGCTTGTTTGGAAGTTCAGCGGAAATGATACAATCATATTGCTCGGGAGAAGTGAGCTTGTATTTTCCGTCCATGATCAAAAGGAAATGTGCATGTGGAAGACCCCTCTTTTGGAACTCAACCACATACGCATAAGCAATCACTTTGCCAAGGATATGCTTCTCAAGTAATTGTTTCTTGAGGTCCTCTAGTTTCGCTCGAAACACGCGCACTATGAGATCAGGCCTATCTTGGGGTGTCTGCCCAGGCTCAAGGTTACCTATTATCTCTTCCCAGTTAGGGTTGCATGTCATTGTCAAAAAAATGTCCGGCTTCCCGTATTTTTGCACTAATGCCATAGCGTCCATATACCGACGCTTCATGTCTCGATTACCCCCAATGAATGATGCTGGGAGCACAGTACGTTTGCCTACCTGGCTCGCACGGCTCTCTCCAGCATGAATGCTATCAACCACACCTTTGTATAGGTCAGCCCTTATCTCTACCTGGTGACGCCTTATGTAGTCTAGTCGAGTGCTTTCTACTTTGATGTACATATCAACTGCAAATTGCTGGAACAAGCGCTTCCCATACAATAGTGGGTTGAATATACCACGACGCATTTGGAACTTGTAGCAATAGTAATCCCTAACGGAGACACATAGTCTGCTATTTGAATCTACACAAAGAATGAGAGCAAAAACATTGTAAGAGCTAAGGGAAGTAAACCATCAGATAAAAGGGGATTAGCCAGCAATACATGGATGGAAATGATAACCTGAGTCAGCATGATTATTTCCACGAGATGCGATTACATCCTCTATGGACACACCTACTTTTGGGATTTCTGGGTGCCATCCGAGCTCTCCTTTCGGAAAGAAGAGAGGGTACGACAGTGGGTCGTAGCAACCGTAATATGACTGGATGCTGTACTTGGTATTGTTGTTCCCATATAGCACAACGCTACGTTCGAAATGTGTACGCAGTTCATTCCCCTCTACCCACACGGCAGCCACTTCCGAAGTCACCGGCACATTATACCGCCTCTGATCCAAACGGTTATCAAGATTTAGTGTGACACGATATTCATCAAGGTCATCAGCTTGCGCTAGACATCTGAAGGTTTGGGAGTAGGGGTTGCCACGAAGGATTTCAACAAGTCTTCTAACAACCTCTTGGTCAAGGCTAGGGGAGCGACGAAACCGATGATTTAGACTTGGATCGTCATCATAGAAGTATAGCTCAAGATGCTCTGGGGCATTATCTCGCTGCCCAAAAGAGTGTATGTTGTGGTATATCTGGCCGTGGGCTCGAAATGTGTAGACGCCTGACCTCATATTGGTGTAGCGCTCATCAAGGCTCACACCAAGGGTGGTGAAAGAAAAATGTCCATTGAAGAATCTTATGTTGTCTCGAAAATGTGTCGCATCAGAATCCATGCTTGACCAGAGCCTCATTAGTTCAGGGGGTGTTTCCAAATTAGACAGTTTGATCTTTCCGCCCCGGCAACAAAACCCGTTTGTCTCATACTGGAACTTCTTAGCACCACAATGCTTGCAACTTGCTGTGGGCTTCAGGACATGTGTGTTACGAGGTATGTTACTGTACACATGGTCGTAGGGATCATGTTCAACTGAGTCCTGTTCTATTTCATTTAAGTCTATGTCCTCCTCATCTTCCCCATCTGTATGGATTTGTTTTAAGGAGTCACACTATGCACTACAAGATATGGAAAGAAGAGAACTAAGCCAAAAATACCTCCACCAGCAAACATGTAGTACTCGTCATCGTCATCGTCATCAAAGTCCATATCTGGATGGATTTAGTTTTGAGTCACACTATGCTCTACATGATATAGAAAAGAAGGAGAGTTCTACCAAAAATACCTTCACCAGCAAACATGTGGCACTCTTCATCTATGTCATCTTCATTGGTAGTTTCCATTGTAACTGCCACTTGTGAGAGTAAGGTACATGTACATCTATTTTATATTTTTATAAAAGTAATAAGAAAGCGAATATTACCATCATCCATAACAAATGATTGTGGTGTGGACTCTGCACCATTAAGGTTGTGTGAAGATGATGGATTTACCGCTGATGAAGCACCAAAATTCGGGCATTCCATCGCGATGGATTCAAGACATGGTGTATCCCGTCTAGCTGCATCGCTTGTATTTCGTCGATCTAGCAATGCTTGCCTCTCATTAGGCGGTAAACTTTGCCTAGCTGATCTTCTACGGGCATTCAACTCTTGCCTCTCATCAGGTGTCAAACGTTGCCTACGAGCTTTTCGGCAGGCACTTTCTTTTTGCCTCTCACTTGGTGTTGCATTTTGTCGCTTTGCTCTTTGACGATCTAGCTTTGCTTGCCTTTGTTCCGGTGTAAGGCTAGCATAGCGAGCCGTGTGACGAGAACGTTCCCGTGCTAAAATAGATTCATTGAATAATTTTATTTGTGTGCTGTGTCATGTAAAAAAGAATGCTTATAGTTTTAAGTCGATACCATTTGCGCTTTCTCCCTGTTCCAAAACTTGAACCAATGTAAAGGTACTTATTTTTGTTTTGTTGGATTTATTCTCCACTGCCAAAACAATTCGTTACCACCACCATGAGCGTGGGGATGTATTCAATACTCATACAAAATGTATTGTTATAAATATTTAATACTCATCCAAATGTACTGTTATAAATAATTTGGAGGGCGCAAAGCACCTTGTTTTCCTTTACAAGAGTGTTTGGTAGGAGGACGTGTCATTACTGAAATATGAAAGCAATATATTAGCATATAAGAAAGAAGTAACCTGGCCTGCAGTATTACATTAGCCACAAGTTGCAGCTAACAATTCTTATTTTATTTGTCGAACTCCAACATTCTTTCAGTCCACACCCAACAATTATATTCTATCGTGTAGTCAATAGTAAAAGTTAACTCTTGTTAATTGACTGTATCCATAAAAATGGGAAGAACAAAAAGCATTTAAATCATTTTGTTTTTCCTAAAAAGAAATTTTCATTTGATCCAACAGATGACAGATCAAATGATAGCAAAGGCTAGCTTGTCTGATTCAGCTCTCTGGTCAAAGGATACAAACATATGCATGACCACATCTATCTGGTGGTCAAAGGATAAAAACAAATGTGTACTATGCATGACCACATATGTAGCTGGCTGCACATGTTTCTCTGATCATTGTGGGTCATGGAGTTAGCTTGTGATATACTCATATATGCCCCTCCACAAAATTAATCAGTTAGTGCATAACACGTATGAGCAAAGCAGTTGTACCATAAATCCATCACTACCTTAAATTTAAATTCGTAACTTTTGGAGATAGTTAAATTACACTTCATAATTCTTGGACAATTTTGACATCTTCAAAATCCACGTCAAAGTTTTAGATAAACCAAGCAAAAGAATCCTATGGGACCTCTATTTTTTGACGCATAAAAAACGTTTTTTAATATAAATTATATAATAGTTACATGTAATTATAATGTAAATTTCAATATTTACATCATAGATTTTTTTAGTACGCACTATATAAACGAATTACGATAAAAACTACTGATTACCTACGTGAAAGAGAAGGTAGAGAGATAAAACATACTTATTTTATATATATATATATATATATATGAAAATATAAAAAAGTAATCACATAATCACTTGGAGAAAAAAAACTGACCGAAATCAAACTAAAAGATATCGTGTCAAATTTTTAACAACAAAACTATAACTCTATGGCTACTATTTTAATTTGTGTAAAAAGAGACCTAATCTTTCATGATACTTTCTCCGTCTCAAATTATAAGGCATCTTTTTTATTAAAAAAATCAAACTCGATAACTTTTTATTAATGAGCATACTAAGTATTATGTTTGTTGTATCATTAGATTTATATTTTGAAGTATTTTTTTGTGATGCTAATTTTATATTTATTAGAGACATAACATGAAATAAATTAATAGTTTAAAGTATGTATGTGGCCATATAAAAAAATATACGGAGGAGATACTACCTTTTTTTTAGATAAATCACGCAGCTAAGATTGTTTTTGACCGGTAGAAGTAGAGTAGAATAGGAGAAGGACACTGTTGTAGTAAAATTGTTCTTGACCATTAGTAGGTGTGTAGGACCCTTTGCTGTCAACGCCTATTTATTGCAGCCTCTTCTTCCTCCTTTCCTTCGTCATCTTCTATCTATTGTTCATCTGCGAGAGGAGTCGTCAGCAATGGTGGAGGGGAAGCAGTCGCAGCTGAGGTCGTTCGTGGAGGTGGCACCGGGGTCGCCGGTGATTACCTAGTGGTCTCTCTCTCTCGCGCGCGCGCGCAGCTATGGCGAAGGGGGCTTCCAAGGAGGGGCGTAGGGAGCGGATCCCACCGGCGACGGAGAAGCTCACCGACGACCTCCTCATCGAGATCCTCTCGCGCGTGCCCTACAGGTCGCTCTGCCGATCCAAGTGCGTCTGCAGGCGGTGGCGCCGCGTCATCTCTCGCCCCGACCACCGCCGCCTCCTGCAGCGGTATCACCTCAGCAACGCCATCGCCGGCTTCTTCTACTCCAACACCTTCACCAACGTCACAGGGGAAGGCCGCCCTTTTGTTGACCCCTCGCTCCCCTTCCTGCCCAAGTGCGAGTACCTCAACGTCGTTGACAGCTGCAATGGACTCCTCCTCTGCCGCTGCTGGAGGCTCACAGATCGGCGGAGATTTGATTACCTAGTGGTCTTCCCCATCTAGAACCTCCCCTTCGGGGTCTTCCGCCGTCGGGGGGCGACGAAGGAGCCGCAGCCGCCGCCGCGCCCGGCCGTCACCATCGGGGACTTGGCGCTCGACCTCGCCGCCGTCTCCGATGCGGGGCTCTTCGACGGGCCCCTGCTCTCCGCCTCGCGGAAAGGGCGGCGGCGCTACGATGAGGCGAGAAAGAGAGAGCGCGGTGGCGGCAGCGAGGGGCGGCGGCGGCGGAGGGGAGGCGGAGAGGGGCGGCCGCGGGGGACGGGCCGGCTCGACGGCGGTGGTGGCAGCGAGGGGCGGCGGCGGCGGAGGGGAGGCGGAGTGGGGTGGGCCGGCTCGACGGCGGGGGAGGACTGGCGCGGGAGGGCAGGCGCGGCAGCAGCGGCGCGGGATGGCCGGCGCGGCAGCGGCGGCGGGGGATGGCCGGCGCAGCAGCGGCGGCGGGGGATGGCCGGCGCGCGGGCGCGACGGCGCAGGAGGGACGGCGGCGCTACGATGAGGAGAGAGAGAGAGACGGTCAGACGGCTCGCGCGGGCGGCTTCGGTGAGGCGCTGAGGCGAGAGAAGAGAAGAGAGAGCGAGAGAGAGGGAGGCGTTTTTATTTGGAGCGGCTTCGGTGAGAACGGACACCACGGTTTCTTTCTTTTTAATATGGTATAGATATCCCTTTCGAGAAAGAAACCTATAACAGACTGTGGGCCGAAAAAAAAACATGAGGAGGAGGCCACTAGAGCATGTTGCGCTGGCGGGCTCGGTCGTGGGCCTCACAATGCCCGCAGGACAACATGGCCCAGGAAGACCGAAGCGCCACGATCGTCGTATGTCTTGCGGACTTGCCGATCGAGAAACAAAACCGTGGTCGAGAGCCGACAGAGACACGCTGCGCCTGCGCTAGCTACACAGCCGCGTTGACTGTTGACTGCTGAGGCTAGCCACCTCCAACTCGATCGATCCCGACGCCGCCACGCCAGCGAACTGGACTCGCTGCTGCGTCGTCGACTGGCGCAGGACATCGGCGGTGTGCATCATATCTGCGGTTTCATGAGAAAACAGGCGCGGATGAGTATCGCGCTCGTGAAAGCGGGCGAGGCTGGCTGAAGCCGTGAAATTTTTTTCTGTGCGATTGAGCGATTCATGTTCAGCCACGTTTTCCCTAGCATCTCTAAATCTCACCCTTTAAAAATCTATTTGGCCAGCTTGCCAAACCAAATGAAGTCTAATTTGCATCTCATTCTAACAGCCTCTCTGTTATACTATCCAATCTAAGGCTGAGTTTCTTTTTTCACTTTCCTAATTTATCTCTGTCATTTTTCATGTACACGTTTTTAAACTGATAAACGATGTATTTTTTGTAAAAAAAAATTATACGAAAGTTGTTTTAGAAAATCATATCAATCCATTTTTCAAAAAAAATTAGTAAAAACTTAATTAATTATATACATTGTTTTGTGTGCCGGAGAGAAGAGATCAGCCTAAACGTGTGTCCCACCTATCAACCTTTCTACTATTTCACCCTCTTCTCTCTCCTTCTTCTTCCCTCTCTTCTATGCCGCGCCACCAGCCGAATCCACACGAGGCTGTCGGCGGTGGAGATCACGCAAGGGTGGTGCGGTGGTGCTGGTCGTTGTCACCATCGCCGTCCTCGTTGTCTCGGGCATAGGTGGTGGCAGTGGAGGCCGCGCGTGGACGAGACGACGACGAAGCACTGGTGTGGATTCCGACGGACGGCTAGCGTGGGACCTCCTACTCACGCCAGGAAGGACGGGCGGCATCGTTAGGCCGATGGACAGTGGTGGTGGTCCTGTAGGGCGCCGCTTCTTCTTTGGCTTCTCATGCGGGACACCGCTGCCTCAGGAGATCTCGCCATTGGCATGCCACTCCGAGGGGACAGGGTCCCGCGCTTCTATCAGTTCGCCAGAGATCTCGCCATCCCCGAGCTTTCATCATCAGCCATCAACTCTCCTCCTCAGCCACAGTGTTCCCGAACAGAGGAAAAGTTAATAGGAGGTGGTGGGACCCACGGATGGTAAGTGGATGACAAGTTGAGTAGGCTAGCCAAGTTTGGCAAGTGAGAAAAAGAGTTTGGCCATCTGGATGGCTTGGACAGTGGGATGGAGAGACCGTTGAAGTGCGATTTTTGTTCACAGTTGCTATTTTTTGACTTGGAGAGTGGGATGGAAAGGTTGTTGAAGATGCCCTTATCAGATTTACAATATATTTGTCAAAAAATATTTTTCAAAAAATTGATAGATGTAAATATAGTATAATTATATCGTAATTTGCACGTAACTACAATCAATCTGTATGTAACTTTAAAAAATCTTGCAATAACATGATATTTTCATGAAACGGAGGTCGCATGACCAAATCCCCTCACTTGTGTGTGCGTTGTGAATTTTTTCTTCTCCGCTCGCATAAATCTTAAAGCAAATTTAATGATTTCAAAATCACATGAAAATTACATAACAGTTACATTAGAGTTATATATAAGTTACAATGTAATTATATTACTATTATATTATATTTACATCTGATGAAATTTGTCAACGAACGTTCATAGTCCCGCTCTTATCTATCGTCGTAGTACTTCCACCAATTACTGTCGTTAGTGCTCACACTAATATACCGGTCCTTTCGGACCAAATTTCCTTCAAATTATCGGGACCAAGTAGTACAGACGCGGCCGTGGCCCGTGGGATTCGGGCGTCTTCACGCCTCCTGGGCCGCTTATCTTGGGCTACGGGAGATCACCACCACCGCCACGGCCCGCTCGGCATCAGCCTAATCCACCGAAAATCCCTCCGCGGCGCCGGAAGCATCGAGGACAGCACAGTTGCGCCGCACCGACGCCCAGTCCCGGACGAGCAGCCGACCGGCCGGCCGTCGACCAGTGGCTCCCACCGAGTCCAAGTGCCTCCCGCGGCGCCACTCAAAGGCGCAGCCGCGCGAGGTACCCCGGGCGGCGGCTGCGGCAAGTGAGGTGAGGTGAGGTGAGGTGAGGTGAGGCTCTTTCTCAAGTCGCTGGTCTGGGGGCTAGTCGGAAGAATCATTTGAACCGGGGTTGATGTTATCCGCGAATCCACGATGTTAGCTTTGATGATGCCTAGATCCAGTTCATCCCATTTTGGTGCTTTTGGTACTGGTTCGGGTCGAGAAAGTAGACAATCTGATCCTAACTCTGAACCTATCCTAATTTAGAGAAATTTATTTAGTTTATGGAACGGGATGAGTCGATTCAGTATAGAAATACCACATCATTTGTATGGAAGAGGGATTGCGATGAGAGGTCATCCATCAATCCAATCTCCACAGGTATGTACGGGCCTACGAGATCAGCACTTTATTTGGTCTCTCCTCTAGCAGTTCACTTGGGCACATAATGATGCGTGATTGGTTGGGCAATCGTTAGAAGCTACTAGCAAACTTGTATTGTGGTTACAATTTAGCTTTTTAATTCAAAATTGCAATGTTCTCCGCAGCTTGTATTATTCATAGTATAACCAAAACGATGGCTTGCACCGTTAGGTATGGAATAGCTACTGCCATTTATGCTGTATTATGCTACTACGTTGTGAGGATGTGTAGGCTGCGTACCATCACATTCATCCCTGTCCACTACTTTTCTCCATACACAGGGGCCCTATGCTAAGCTCATTAGGTACCTCGTATTATTTTTGTGGTGTAGAATTGCGGACTGTATATGCTGCTGTTTGGATGGTTTTGTGTGATTGCTGTCACCGATGGTGTTATGTTAGGGTGGTCCAGTTTTAGTGTCTTAGTGACTATGAAATGTGTGGTGGATGCAAGATGGCTGTTTGCTGGTGGTGAATTGATAGTTCAGCTGAAGATTGAAGCCAGTGTTAAGCCCTCGGATAGGCAATGTGGAATATACACATTTTTGTTTTGTAGTGGGGCATGTATTCTCTTAGCACAGGTACTGCCCTCTGTCCTCCATTTAAAATAACAAGTATGGAGGTGTACATATCAGGAATCAGCAACAATATGGCACTCAGCATTATGTTGATGTCTCCTTGTTTGGTTAAATAGGTTTTTAGAGGTAACCTAACTAGATGCTATTTTCTTTCTTTTCTCAGGTGTAGTGATTTTCTTGTGATGCCATGGAATTTTGTTTTGATTCATACTAGTACGAAAGTGCACCTTTCTTTCTCTGTCCTCCATTTAACTCTTAATTGTCAATGTAGCAGTATGAAAGCATTAAAAAAATAACTCCTTTGCTGGGCCGGTGGAAAGCATTTTAAAATAACAAGTATGGAGGCGGAATTCTGACTTGCTCTTTGGATCCTACGAAGATTAAGAGTATTTGTTTTGTCATCCTGACTCCATACGACTTTAATAGTTGCCATTACATGCGTGGTATAAGTCTGGGTTAGTTTGTATGCACAGATTGATGTATGCCATCAGTCATCAGACACTTCCAAGTTCCAACTGAACGTTGTAACCTAAGCCTAGGTTCTCAACTGTGGAGGACTAATCATGCAGTTGCACTTAAATGTCAAATACTATATATTTGATCAATGTTAGGGCCCTTTTGACACTGTAAATCTTCTTAACTGTCTAATATTAATGCATATTCTTTGCCAAATGAATCTGCATATAGTATCTTTTACTGGCTGCATCAACTTTTGTTTATAATATGTCAGAAACCATTTTTAGGTATATTCAGATGTTCTTGACTCCAGAGGATTCATTTGAGCTGGCTATAAAAGAGCTGCAGCATACTCCTGTGTCCAGGTAACCTTTTTTTTTTCCTTGTCTTTTTCTAGTTCTATCATATTTTATATCTTCAGTTATCATCAGTGACTCAGTAAATCTGCATCCACATATTTTATTTTGTGTTCTGTATTTGTTTCTACATGTCCATCCGGAGTATCTTTTCATATTTATGAACTGACATTTCTAATAATGTATGCATTACTATTTTGTCCTGTAGTCAAATTCACCTCTAGGCTCTAGTGGTGATGAAGTCACTAGCTCCTGCACCAATTTGTATAGTGACCACGGTGTAAGTGTGTAGCATGATATCCACCGTGAGACCTTTCAAGGGACATGACTCTTCTTTTGACCATCTTCCTATTCAAGTGCTCAACGTCTTTACTTAACCAGAGTGATCTTGTACCTGTGAGCAATGTCACGACAGGAAGAGATTTGGAGGCTCAAGAAGAGTCCAAAACTCGGGTTACATCCATCTCATAGTTTGTCATGCATGAATGCAGTATTAACACACGGTTGTCTCTAGAGGTCAGCTATTTTTCTCATTGGAAAATGCTGTTTTCACCGATCGCTGTCATCCTCCACCAACCTACTAAGGTCGTTAGTGGGGAAGCTTCACGCTCGACATCTTTCAAATTGAGGGAGAATGAGTTGTCTGTCCTTGCCTCCAAGCTTCTTTTCTTATATTATTCTAGTGGTTGACACATTTCACTGAGAGAGTCAACTAGGAGTAAACAAAGCTACTCCTTTAATTGCCTGTCATTAAGTTCACAGTACACAGAGCCTCCTCCTGGTGTGCTTTTCCTCTTCTATTAGAATATGTGATGCGCGTGCTTAATGCTGCCTATCCTTGTTTTGTCTCTCTCCCTTTCCTAAAGGTGGAGGGTCCGTGTGTAGTCATTCATTTAGATATAATATAACCACTTGAAGAACTTTATGTGTAGGTGTGATGCCCCTGCAATGCTTGTTTATGGTCTTCTTAAATCTTAAGCATGTTGTAAATACATGGATAGGATACGACTGGTTATTCTTCCTGTCTCTTGTCAAAGCTCAAGTTGAAAACTTTGCCACCGCACTTGGGTTGACATCTCAACCTAATTGCTATTTGACACTGCTAACTTTGAGCATGCGAAAGAAAATTTCTCCAGTCCATGCTTGTGTAGTTAGCTACCCAGAGTGCAGACTTGGTGTACTGCACGAATGGAGACAGGGTGGCAGCATTGGAAACCATATTCTTTGTTCGATGATATCCAAAGTTAGTCATCCCCTTATAAACAAGAACCTGACGAAAAGTGCCTGCTGTTCCTTTCACAACATTCCTTTAGCTCGATGAAGCAGCCAATTTCAGTCAGCTGATCCCAGATGACAATTAGGTTACTGAGTGTTATTAGGGCACGCTTCCTCTTCCTCTTAATTTAACTGACAAGATTACCCGTTTTTTTGGGTCAGATCAGGCAAGTGATCAGGGATGAGTTTTGTAAGAATTAAATAGTGGAAGTGGAGTTCACATAATTTTCAGCAGGAACCACCGCTGTGGCAAGTCTAATGCACAGAAAATAAATTATCTGTATTTATTTAGTGTTACTGATTGGAGGCCATTTGCTCAACCACTTGAGTGTGGACCAGATGATCATATGCTGACAAGTGTTATGAGCAATCCCAGTTTCCACTGAAGTCCTGTTATTAAATTTCAAGCTCGTCTTTATTTTGTTCTATAATCTGTGTGGGTCCTCAGGATATTATTGATTTGAAGAAAGGCTATTTGAGGCATGCTGCTTGTGATGGGACACATTTTAAGCTTATACTCCACTATGCCCCTTTTACACGTGCCAAGGTGTGATCCATCGTGAATTCTTGTCAATAGCTAATTTGAGTATTTATTCATATCATGGGCTCATTGCTAATCTGAGTTTTGAATATGAGTGCTATTTGTCATGTATACCTTTTAAAATTTGCACTAGCCTAGTGCTTATAACCTTCTCATATCCATGATTAGGTGTCATATCCATGATTTGGTATTAAAAAAACTGTGCCAGCAGCCTAGCATCTTGTACAGCAGTAATTCTCAGTCCAAGCTAACAATTTGCTGACTTGAATAGAGTGTGAAATCACTCTATTAGTGGGGTGCTCCTGTAGCTGTAAGTGCCACTTTCTTCTCTTGCTGGAACATACAGACTAATGTTTTGCGAAGGAAAGAAAATTACAGAGTCCATATTGGGTTCCATCAGTATGCTATATATTTGCTCATATGTTACTTTCTGTATTTGAGATATCTGTTATACTACATATGATGTCCGTTGTTACCCTGATAAAAAAAACTGTCTGCTTTAGTCACCGGTCTCTGTAGCTTCCCCTTTCAGTTTTGTCTTGGAAATTTCATCTCCCTAGGTTTCTTAGCATATTAGCCTATAGTTCTACATGCACACTTAGGCTGAGTTAGTTTCTTTGCTTTCCTAACTCAGCCCCTCATTTTCCGCGCGCACGTTTTTCAAACTGCTAAACGGTGTGTTTTTTTTGCAAAAAATTTTTATACGAAAGTTGCTTTAAAAAATCATATTGTTTCATTTTTGAAAAAAAAATTTAGTAAATACTTAATTAATCATGTGCTAATGAGTCGTTCCGTTTTTTGTGCGAAAGGAATAAACTCCCAACATCAACTACCGAACACACCCTTAGGCTGTGTTTTAAGTTGAGGTTTCCAACCTCACTTCCTCGTTTACCGTGCGGACGTTTTTCAAACTACTAAACGGTGTATGTTTTGTAAAAAATTTCTATAAAAAGTTGTTGTAAAAAATCATATTAATTCATTTTTAAAGTTTTTTTAGCTAATACTTACATAATCATGTGTTAAATTGTTATTCCATTTTGCGTGCGGAGGAGAGGGGTTCTCAATCCTCCAAAGGAACACAACCTTAATCCATTTGTCGTGCTAATGGAGATACTAAAGTATTTTACTCAACCGTTTATTTGCATTTTTACTATGCTTCCTTCATTTTAAAATATAAGAGATTTTAAATAGATGTGACACATCCTAATGTTTTCTATTCAGATTCATAGTATTAGGATATGTCATATTTATCCAAAATCCTAATGTTTTCTATTCAGATTCACAGCATTAGGATATATCGTATTCACCCAAAAATTTTTTTATTTTGTGACGGATAGAGTACCTCACTCGGAAGAGATGCCTTTCCTCAGTTAAGGAAAGGCAGACAACACATTACGCTGTTTCCCTGATTCTCTTTCTACATCTGACCTGCCGCTGATTATAATGTGTTCAGATTGCAGGCTGATACTTTCCTGGCATTCACACATCATCTTGTGACGCAAAGCGTCAGGAAGCCATGGATTGCATTCTTGAAACCTTTGCCCCCCAGCCCACTACTACCAAAGCCACCACCGTCACTCACCAAAACTCTAGGGCGAGCTCTTTCAATGGCCCTGAAAATGCAGTCTCTGCTCCATTGTTGGCGGAGCAGCAAGAGAACAGAGAGTAAACAAGACAAGGTGGTGCAGTAATTAAACAGCAGAGAGACACAGCCACTGACCCACTCAAGTGGAAGAAGACCATGGAGCAAAGTAGCACTTAATGTTTCTGAGAATATTCCTCCCTCGTCGGCCATAGCTGTGTGATACCCCATGGCTTCATTTAGTAATGATAAGTCACCTGACATGGTCATGGTAAAGTAAAGTTGATGAAAAAGTCAGCCTAGATTAGTAGTAAGTAGGACCACTGTAGAACTCCAAAGTGACGTGATATGACGTCTCGAAGTTGAGTGGCTTCTTTACTTGCTGCAGATCTTCACCATCTGAAAGACATATCCTGCTCATGCATGTATAATACAGTACTACTGTAAGCAGCATGTCCATATCTTTTCCAGAATCATATCGAGCAGGCTGCTGAGCGTGCAACGGTTTTTTTTGCAGAAGCACAAGGCTGGTACACAGAGAAGACATGAAATGCTCGAGTTTCCGGTGTTTGCAGTAGTACATCTTTGGTGCACACATCTGATTAATTACTTCCTGGATTTGGCTTGCTTTATGTCCTGAAGACGGTTGTGTTGTTGGGACTTATTGTGTGACTTTGTGAGTTTTTTTTGTTCAGTGTTTACCACCACGAAAGAACACTGTTAGGACAGAGTGATGCGCAAGAAGCCGTGTGCTGCTTACTCCGTGCGAGTTGTGACAGGCACCTTTCATGGACCAATCGCCCATCACCGAATAACGTGGCAGCAGTCTCAGTGAGAAGGCTGGCAGGCTATCACCATGTCTCGTACTGACAATTCAAGTTTCTGAATTAACCTATGGCCTTTGAAGAAAGCATTTCTTCTACATCCATAAAACCTTGTAATTAAAGAAGCTTTTGTCCTGCCTCTAATTTTTACCTTTAGAAGTAAAACTATATATATGCACATCATGTTATCTTAAGTGATGTAGTAATAGGTATAGTAGTATTTGATTCCGCTAGAAGTTGAAACAGCATCTAGGCTTAGGTCTTATTGGGTTTGTCGCACATGCAAGACCAATTGGAGCCACACCTAAACTCTCAGACCTACATAATCCAAAAGAGTATTAGCCTTATTTGGAAGAGCCTTTGACAGCTATAATTACTCAATCTCTAACTCCCTCAAACAATTATAGATTTTCATCTAAATTCTAAGAATCAATGAAATTGGCAGCTCGTCGATTCGTTCAAAACAAAATCAAAAGCTACAGAATTTAGAAAAATTAACAAATGAACCAATAGGCAGAAGTGGGGAAATGCAACTTCTCTAGATTGTCATCAACTGAATTTTAGAATCCCAAACTCTCAAGTCGTCCTCAAATCATTACGTGGCATAGAATTATAAATCCAACCCAATAAATTGTCAAGCGTTGGCGAGTCTAAACTCATAAGTAAAGTACAGTGGCGATCCACTTACCATGTTCTGTCATCTTGGTCCCTTAACTTTGAAAATGCTTATCAAGCCTTCTTTTGATTCAAAGAAAAATCATAAGAATTTTGAATAATTTCATTCCTAGGATTTTTTTTCTATAAAGCCCTTTGAATCAAAGGAATAAATCCTATGAAATTTTTATGAAATGTCTCATTCCATACAAGTTTTGAAAGAAATTTAACGTAAGGTAGTACCTCGTGGGAAGTTTCATTTGAGTCTTTATCTCTCCTAAAATTTCTGTGCTTTTCATGCAGTCTAATTAAACGGTCATTCCTGTGTTTTTTCTGTGTTTCGTAATCATATGTTTTATACTTGCATTCCTGTCAGAATCTTGTATTTTTTCTATGCCTCTGTTTTTTCATTTCTATGATTTAAAGAGGCCCACGTAAGTTCTGGGACTTGTTAAGTATGACATTTGAGTCCAAAATTCCACATACCCCTTCAAATGCCCACATGGCGCTGACATGAAACTATCGCATACACCTTTTGAGTGTCATTAAGAGAGTGAAATGTCAATCAGCCATGCAAGCACCTGAAGAGTTTTGGATCTAGATGACATACTTTTAACGAGTTTTGGGACCTTGATTTGTACTTTTAAAGTGTAGGGATCTTAGATGACAATGCGATTAGTTTAAGAATTGCCGGTGCATTTTACTCATTGATACTCTAGCTAGCTAGCTAATGAATGGATAGGTAGTAAATTGAACCTTCCAAGCTGAACCACATAACATCTCAATTCTCAAGTAGACTGATTGAAAGGCCCTTCAAGTAGCACTTTCAAACTCAGAAGTACCCCCAACAACCAGATTGCTTCAAGATTTGCGCAAAAAAAGAGTACACTTCTCAGAAAGGACAGGGCCATTAAAGCTAGCTATCAAAAATATATGCCTACACTAACACATTTTAACTATGGCTGCTTCATAGCGTGCATATTATAAATTTGAAAAGAAAACAAGCAAAAAATTAACTCATCAATGATGTCTTGCAGCATGCTTGCATCACGCCGACGTAAGCACATATCCTCCTCGATAACCCCACCGGAAAATATTCCAAGCGCCTACAAATAGGCCCCAGCACCAACTTTGGTCCACTCCACATTGCAAACCTCAGCTCCGAACCCATGCGATGCGTCTGCACGCCGGCGCAGTGCAACTCCAGTATTTCATGCCCCAGCAGGGAGCCGCCGCCGCCGACCACCACCAGGCCGACTCGGCTACCGCGTGCAGCGCCTCCACTTCGCCGGCCACCGCCGCCATGTGGGAGTATCACCAGCTGTCGACGCACGCGGCCTTGCAGCCGTCGTCCTCCTTTCCGTACAGTTACTGGAGCCCCTACTCCGGGTCGACGGCCCTCCTCGCCGGCTCGGCCTTCGCCGCCGACTCCTCCTCGTCGACGACCGACGTCATGCGTCTCCTGCAGGCTGACGGCGAGCACGCGCACGGACACGGCTGGAGCCACGGCGAACTGTGAGTCCTAACTATAACTGCTCTGACTAGCTCCGTACTACTAGTACATATATTTCATGCTTTGTGTAAATGATCGCAATTCCAACGCCGGTGAATTTCTCCTTTCAGAAGAAACAGCACCACCGGCTACAGGGAGAACTTCCTCGATCTGCTCGCGTCGAAGAACGTGACGCCGGAAATGTTCGAGGAAGTCCCCGCCGCCGAGCACTACGACGTCGCACCGGCGGGGGCCCTGACCGCACGGTCGTTCGATGCTCGCTCCGACGTCTCGCCGATCAAGTACGAGATCGCCGGCTCGCCGTTGTACTTGGGTGGCACTAACACCGTCCTCCAGGTCCAGGATATGAGCATGATGAGTAGCACACCAACATGCTACGGCGAACACCACCACCATCATCAGCTGACGAAGGAAGGCAGCTGCAACCAGCAGCAGCAGCAGCACGAGCTTGCGATTAGCCCCATGGCCTCATTTCTGCAGCAAATAAGCTCCGGCAGTGCTAGTGTTGGCGTGCACAACAGTAGCCTGGATTATTCAGGCTTAGGAGATCAGCCTGACAAGATTTGCTGCCAGGACGGCCGGGAAATGGAGGCTAGTCCTTTTAGCATGAGGGGCTTGCCGGATCTTGGGTCATTCGCCGGCTACACACCGGCCATCGAGTCGACGACGGTGCAACCGTACATGAGATGCGCCAATTCGTCTGACAGCAATCGACAAGAACAGGAGACTGTGCCGGTAAAGATTAATTCACATGCCATTTCATACACCAACACTAATAGGCCAGTGAGCATAACTGAATAAGTGCAAGTAGTAGTACTAAACAAATGCCGCTTGTGTTGTACATGTTCATAAACCATATATGCAGTTTTGTATCTGCATATATATGTGCATGGATTTTGAATCATGTTTGTGGCGTTCTGCTAATTATCTCGTTGCAGGCAAGGAGTAGTAGCAGCGGCAGTGGAGCGGCGGCCACTGATCGTAAGAAGAGGAAGTCAGAGGAAAGGCAGGAAAGCACTGGTAAGAAGTCCAAGCAAGAGGCTTCCAAAGCATCACCTCCTAAGGTAACGACACATAAAAGACAAATGGAATATTTGATGCTATCTCTGAACTCGTCAGACCATTTCCATTCAGTATCTGAAAGAAGTGATCGTTTAATTTGGAACCAAATTAATGCAGCAACCAGTGCCTAAAGTAAAGCTAGGGGAGAAGATCACAGCACTTCAGCAAATCGTTTCGCCGTTTGGGAAGGTATGTAGGTTACAGTTACATATATATGTCTGCAAGTACTACATTAGTTTTTCTTCTGCAAATAGTGTGAAACTGCAACTCTTCTATATAATCTAACTCAGCCCCCTATGCATTGCACCACATGACCAGACGGATACAGCATCGGTACTGTTTGAAACGATCAAGTATATCAAGTTTCTGCACGAACAAGTACAGGTAAAATTCCATTCCTGCAACCATCCCAGCATGCATATCATGTACTAGCTCCTATATTTTGACCTAGCTATAAAATCTTCCAGAAAAGCACATGATTTTTGTGACCACCGTGACATTAGTAGTAAAACGGAAGTGTACTACAGGTGAGCAGTGTTCATATATACAGACACAAATCCTCGCGTGGTATCCTAAGAGATGCAATGGATCATTTGCAATGACTGTTTAGCTGGTTCCACATATGAAAAATTGACCCGGTAGTGCTCCCTTTCGTCAGTGGGCTTCCTAGTCACACCCAAGAACAAAGTAGAGAATGTTTCTCAACTTGTACTGCCTCGCAACAGCCACGAAACATGAGAAAAGGACAGTACGTCTATACAGCATCAGCATGCATGTCGCAATCATTTCGCAAAACGACCCCTTTTGAGCTCTCAAGCCGTGCTGATTATCCTCCTCTCATCTTCCTTTTCTTATACTATATGTGCAGTTGCTAAGTGAGCCGTACACGAACTCCAGCAGGAGCAACAAGGTACATGATTGATTAAGCTTCAGAATCTGTTACAGCCGACCGGCTAATCAGGAATTCAGAAGCAGTGTGAGGCTAACAATCACAAGCTGTGTGTGCTGAAATGTTTCAGGGTAACAGCGTTCCATGGGGAGATCAAGCAGAGGCGAGCAACGGAGAGACGACGGAGCATGACCTGAGGAACAGGGGGCTTTGCTTGGTGCCTGTCTCGTGGACGCCCGAAGTGTACCGGGACGGAAACGCGATGGACTACTGGACGCCGGCGTACCGGGGCTGCCTGTACCGGTGACATCTAACTGAAATGCGATTTGTTTGGAGAGCTGAAGATTCTAAGAAACAGCTAATGAGTATTCAGACAGTAAGATTCTAGAGAAACTAGAATTATATTAGTTCATTTTCTAATCTCTGCGGCTAATGATTCTCAGAAACCGGAAGAGAATAGGGGTCTCCAGCTCCACAAACAAGGTAGTGTTAGCTGCGAGTTTCTTCTAATCAGTATGTAGTGGTGCGGCGCACGACGCGCGGCTCGTCCAGGTTACATAGGGGAGGCGAGACGTCTGCTTATTCTATATGTTGTGCTTTGTGTTTCTGAATTAGCATGTAATTTGTTTGCTAAAGCTTGCTGATTTGTAATGTGTGCTGCGGATATTAACGATCTGAATCGACTTTAGTTGCTGACACTTTTATTACTTTTCCGGGTTGGTAATACTTGTCATTTGTCATTTTGAATAAGTCTATTGTCAAACTCTAAAAACTTGAACTATTTGTCTAAAAAATATGATAACTATATGTATAGATTGGTATTAAAAGAAACTTTGATAAAATCATATATTTATTGATATTTGATATATATATATATATATATATATATATATATATATATATATATATATATATATATATATTATAATAAAAAATAGTGGTTAAAGTTGTTTTTTTAAGACCTTGTTCTTGTCCAAAACGACAAGTATTATCAGCACAAAAATAGTACTAGTTTAGTATGGCACCAAAGCAAGGGCTAGTTTTTTTTATTGAAAACTTATGTTTTTATTGATTAAAGATAAAGTATATGAGTTACATTTTCCGATGAGATAAAGCCGAGAGAACAGCTAGTTTTGTATAAAAATCCCTGAGATGGACAAATTACACTTCAAGTGTAACATATGCAAAGAAAAAAAAGAACCTAAAAAAAGATATAAAAAAACAATCAGGTCCTTACTATGACCACGTCGGCGATGGCCGGATCCTCACACACGACGACGACAGGAGCAGAAGAATCATGGTTAGCTGTAATGGATAGAGCCGAGGAGCATGCCCAAACGAGGTCTCTCGACAGATGTTGAAGCCACCTTTTGCAAAGCTACCATCAGAGATGAAGCAGACGATCATCGTAGGTGTGAGAGACTCGTCGGAGATAGAGGAAACAACCTATGCAACCTTCTGTTTGACAGGTTAGAGGACAAGCATTCAACCCTAAGCACAGTGGCGGAGCCACGTACAAGCTGTGGGGTCGCCTGACCCCATAGCTTTTTCACTAACACCCTTATGAGTACAATTTTTTTTATGTAAATTCATTGAATTTTATGTAAATAAACCCCACTAAAATATCAAGCAATGATAATTGATCCCACAGGATAAAATTGCTAGCTCTGCCAAGCAAAATAGCAGTGACCCCACAGCTTTTTCACTAACACACTTATGAGTACAAATTTTTCCATGTAAATCCACTGAATTTTATGTAGATGACCCCACTAAAATATCAAGCAATGATAATTGGTCCTACTGAATAAAATTGCTAGCTCCGCCAAGCAAAATAGCAAAACTCTAAACTGAAGACATTGAAAGTGAACCCAACATTTACGGACAGGAAGAGAACGCTGATGAGGTCCACCATGTCTGTCAAGCTTAGAACAAAAGAGTCGAATGCCGGTGACTCTTTTGAACTACATAAAAAACGAAGAGACCCGATTAAATCTAAACTATCTCTACTTGTGGAGAAGGAGTCGGACCCCCTCCCCACGCCAAGGACCGAAAGGCCACCGGAGAAGAAAGGAAAAGGGCCGGGAGATCGAAGTTTTTTTTACGTCCGAGTCGCCGCCTTTCGCTAGAGCCTTCGAGGCTAGCGCTAGTTCAAGTTCATTAATGTGTGCGCTGGGTCTGAGACTCTAGGTGGAACATTAACATAGTTAAATTAAATGAATGATTCCCCTGGAACATCCATGATTCTCCAATGGCCCAAATTCTTGGACCACACCCAATATTTCTGGGCTTGATTCTGTTAAAAGAAGCCTTCATAAGTGAGCCTGTTGTTATCTGGCCCAGTCCATGTAACATACATGGATTCAGTCATGTTAAGTGTTTAGATGGTTGGACCAATGGTTTCGGCATCGGAAAATGTTGCGAGCTGAAACATCAAGAGGATTTGCGTACGACTCAGCAGAGTCCAAAAGGTGGTGCTTTGGAGATTTGGACTTTGGAGTGCCCCGGAAGGCCCGAGGACATAGATGCAGCAGTCGTCTTCAGCTCCTTTTCCTTGTGGACAACAGTGATGTTTACGGGTACTTGCCTCGGTTCAGGGCGTTGCAAACCGAACGAGACCCACATTTTTTAATTTATTAATTACATCAAGCAACCGCAAATGCACTAAATAAATGAACACCTGCGTATTCCAGCAACAGGGTTTCTTCATTATTCAGCATCTCTTTCCAGCTGCCGCTATCATGGACGAGTCAGCCACAGCTATCTATACTGATTCTTCACTTAGATTTATCGAGGAAGAAGAGAAGACTGAGGAAGAAGGGTAAAGGTATTCAGAGAATTCGATGCTTTGTTCAATGCCGCACAAAACTGATCCCATCGTTGTTTTTCCCTGCCGCTCATGCGTAATCCCCTATGATCATCCTTTTCTCTATCCCCTTATTTTGCTGTCAGTTCTTTGCCCCACAGGAGTCAGGAATTACACATCCATTTCAGGACGATTTCATCCGCAGATGGGCTATCAGTGCTTGTACTCAAGTAATCACATCACAAAAGCTTCACCACAAATTCAGACGTTTGGACTCAACCAAGGCCACACATTTGCGGCCTCCTGCACGTATTGGCGAAATGTGCCATAAACTTGATGCAAATTGATCTCACCTTGTCAGGCACTGATATTAGTAGGTTCATAATCTTACCGAGCAGTTGACTCGAAGAAGCCTTACATACTTAATCCAATGGTCCAATTATAGTGTTATACATAACGTCATGTACATCTATGCCAATTATTTGGGTATATCCATAAAAAATATCCGGAATAAACATTTTTCCATAAGCCATATGTATGAACTGAAGCATCTCAACTTTAATATAACAAAGACATCAACCTTTATTCAAGTGCAACATTGACAGTGGACATCGAAACTTAAAGTTTCCAACAAATACAACTGAGGAAACTAAGCTTCGTGGGTGATATAGTTTCAGAAATAAATAAAGGTATTTTAATGGACAAGATGTACAAAATCAAAAACAAAGAACATGATATTAAACAGAATTATTGATTTCGAACTTTGCTGAATACCCTGCTGATGCAACTGCAAGGGTAATGAAGAATTTACCGAGACCGAGGCAGAGATTTGTCGATCACCATTGCTTCAAGAACCACCAATCCGGCAATCTCTGATTCCGTTCATCCTTCGTTCAAGCTTGGTATGATCCAGGACGGCGTCTCGCCGCGGAGGGCCATCTCCAGCTTGTTGAGGCGGCACGCGAGCTTCTTGGAGCTCCGGTTCTCCAGGCTGAACACCGACACGCTGTACTTCACCGTGGTGGAACGCCGATCGTTCACCTCCTTGGTGGTCACCGAGTAGATGGTGTTGCTCTCGAGGTTCTTGAATCCCGCGGTCTCCATGGTGAACCCGTGGAGGGAATCGACGAACAGGGCGCGGTCGCCGATGCCGGTGAGCTCCTGCCAGGCCGAGTCAACGCTGCGGTGATCCACCCGGAAGGCCTTGGAGAAGTCGATGTCGTCGCCGAAGAGGTACATCCACTTGGACTTGACGAGAAGGAAGAGCTCGTCGCCGGCCACCGCGATGCGCGCCTCGGCGGGGAGCTCGACGGCTGGCGCCGGGATGACGGCGGTGATGGCGAGGGTGAGGGCGTCGACGATGGTGGTGCGGCAGACGTCCTCCTCGAAGACGAAGAACTCGCCGCCGGAGTAGTTGATGCTGCTCGCGTTGCAGTCGGCCATGGCGGGGATCGGGGCCCAGGCGGCGGTGGGCGGGTCGGAGGCACAGAAGAGGAGTCCCTCGCCGCAGGACGCCATGACGCCGTGCGGCGACCAGTCCCAGGCCAGGTCGTCCGTCTCGGCGAAGAAGGCCGGGAGCGGCGGGAGGGCGCGGACGGCGCCGGTGAAGGGGTGGAGGAGCGCCGCGGCGAGGTCGGTGGGGTCGATGGCGAGGGTCCACCCGTGTGGGGACGCGTAGAGGCGGCGGCGGCGGTGGTGGGCCTCCGCCGTGAGGGCGGGCATCCGCAGGTCCGGGTAGAGGCGGTCCTCCCGCGGGCAGAAGAAGAGCCTGGAGGGGGAGGACGGGAGAAGCAGCCACGGCGGCTGAGGCGGTGGCGCGGCCGCCGCCCCACCCGCCGCCGCGCGCCAGGAGGAGCAGACCGACCGGAAGCGCGCGATGTCCCCCAGCTCGACGAGGCCGCCGGCGATCTCGGAGAGGAGCTCCGACGGCAGGTCGGACCAGCCCGTGGCGGCCATGGCGACGACGAACCTGGTTCGGAATGGCGTTGGGCGGTGAGGGGATCGAAGTAACCGCCCTCGCCGATTTATTCGCGAGCTGGGGACTCGGCGTGTGGGGGGGGGGGGGGGGGGGGGGGGGGAAGACGTGGCGCGCGCTGCGCCGTCGGCGGGAGGGAACAAGAACAAGCTGGTGGCTTCGCCTCCGTGGCCGCGCGAGGCGTTGCAGTGCGGGGTGCCGTGCGCTTCTGGGCTCGGGGTTCGGTGGCCGGCTCCTCCCCTCTCCTGCAGCAAACGCCGTGAGGTTGTGTGTCACACTGACACCTGACGCCCTGACGGCATCTGTGCGTGCTTCGGGGCATCGTCGTGGTGATGGGCTGGCAGAGCCAGATTGGTTTTGCATTTGGGTTCGGCGTCCTCGTGGTAAGCCACATGTGTCTTCCTTTTGGGCCTTCCAGATGGCGATGACGTACACGTACTCGTTGCAAGAGTTGGCCCGCGGTTTTCTGTTCTGTTTGCCTCTTTTCAGTTGGGCCCGTTTTGGATAACGCAGAAATTTCAGCGGAAGTCTGAAGAACTACACAGGGATGCACGCGGGAGTAAGTAGAAGCCAGGGTTTTAAATAGGGTCGTACTGTTCTCGCACATGAGAATGATAGTATCCCAGGTACCTTCTAAATCAATTACTATCTACCGTTGATCTTTTAAAGGGTAAATTAGAAATGAAAAATAATACTATTAAGGGAAGTTTAGTAATTCGCAGTCACCATCCACTAGTTAGATTAGTTGGGTTGATCATTAGGCTAACTATGGATTTTAACCCTTTTCTTCGTTAAAAAAATTATCTAATCTGCAAAGTGCAAAACTATAGGAAAATTCAATATTTTTCCAAGTATAAAAAATAACATATTACTTATACAAGATTTTCGAATTTATTTTGTAGTCTTAATTCAAATTTGAATATTTCTCAAACCTCTCGAATTACTAGTCAGTACTACAAAATTCAATTTTCAAAGTCATGCTTCAAATTTTAAATTTGGTATAGGCCTAATAATTTATTTGAGGTTTTGATGATTTGACACTTTTTATATTTTTATATTTTTTCCTTTTTTGATTGTCAAGTTCTATGTCAAGTTCTATCTCCTCACTCACCGACGGTGCCATACATAAGCAGGTATACAGATCACATAGGACCCTAAAAGAATTATGCTTAATCCAAACCAATGGTTCTATGTTTAAGAACATTATTCCTGTTCCGTTTTTCTCTTTTTTTACTCCTCACATAACCACACAACAGATTGATGAAATTCTTATGATTTATTCGCGAGTGCGACTCTATCTACATGTTTACAAGAAAGAAAAGTAAAAAATTTGCATGCTAATGCAACCTGCAAAGGGTTGGCCGTCTAGTAGACATATTATGACGACAGCACATGCATTTTTCCTAAAACAACAATTTTCAGGGTGTTTTGATCCATGTTTGCTAGATTTTTCTTTTTCATTTTAGAAACAACATCGATCTCAACACCAGATGATAAGATTCTCTTATAGACAGTCTGTGTATGGATGACTTGCCACAATGTTTATTGAAGTCCTCACAACCACGTTTTAGTTTTGAACGCTGTAACTGGGGCACTCCTAGTGAGGAGCGGCTTGCCTTGCCGGCGACATCCTCACTATCACGGAGGACGACTCGCGAGTCACTACCGTGAGGCAAAGCGATGGATCGGGGGAAGGATCTTGATGGCGATCGAGACACAAGTAGATCAAGAAGTGGTACAGATTTGTATTGGACCATACAAATTTGCAATTACTATTTTAACCTTCCCTCTAATGTTTAAGTTAATACCTGGCCCACGTTTTAAGTACATTCTCATTAGTATCTTTTATCCTAGTGCATTGGATTATAAGCAATCAACCATTGAAATAAATTCCAAGTACCATAGAAAATCTCCTGGTCGCTGGTAGTAGCAAACAAGGCCTGTTCTGTTTGCCTCTTTCCACTTGGGCCCGTTTTGGATAACGCAGAAATTGCAACGGAAGTCGGAAGAACTACATAGCGATGCATGCGGGACGTAAGTAGAAGTCAAGGTTCTAAATAGGGTCGTACTATTCTCGCACATGATAATGATAATATCTCTGTTTTTTTCTGTAGGGCAATACCGGAAATTCCTTTTTCTCGCAGCAAGCAAAATATCCTGACAAATTAGAATGAGAAAGGAGACATCTCTCATGATATAACAAATTCGGTAATTTGTTTGGTATAAGAGATCAGATTATCAGAAGAACACCTCTAAGACATGTGGAAGCTCTCACTTCATATAAAACACTTTGTTTTTACGGTCGCAACCACAACCCTCCAACACTGTACATTACTATTTTACTGTTGTCTCACGCTAACAGCCGTCAAATTCCCTTGCTTGCCTCAATTAAGTTGTTCTTTCCAATCTATCAACCATGCCAATTCCTGTTGTCGGCTCCTCACTCCTTAGGTCCCGATTCCCCAATCCCCATTTTCATCCCCTCATATGATCCCTATTTAGAACTCTGACTTTCACTAAATAGGGACTAGGAATTTCCGTCACGTTTGTCCTCAGTCCCACGACCCTCCGCCACTGCCACGCTCTTCTCTTTCCACGGTTGCCCCGCAATCCTCCGTTGCAGGTTACTTTGCTATCCAGAACTACATCTTCTATCTACATACTCACTGATAGCTGTGCTGCTAACAGTTGTGTGGATACATGATTTTTGCTAGGGCTGCCATACCAATCGCCATTACCTCTCGTCGCTTGCTCTTGCTCCGACGTGTTAGTTTGGTGTTTGGCTGGCTACCTCCCTTGCTCTCCTGTCTGTTTAGATTGCACATAGGAGGTCAACGTGCATGGGTTATGTTGGTGATCGATTTGCTTGGAGTCATTGGGGCTAACAGTACGAACTCGGCCGCCATGCTCGATTTCATCACATGGTGTTCCAGTTAGGGTGTGTCATTGTCCCTGAGTGATGTGCCTAAGTGGTTCGCAGCTATTACATTAATCTCAATCTAGATTGGCGAGGTTATTTCTCTGATCTCTATTGTGTTCTGCGATCATTTAGGCATAAAAATAACTATGAAAGCACTATTCTATTTTTTTGCATTCCCAGTTGAAAGGGGGTTAAGTTATGTTAGCTATGTGCTTACTTTAACTATCCCTTAATCCTACTATGTTCCAAACAGTGATTTATTTTTCCTCTCCTGATCCTTAACCATGATTCTCATAGAACTTTGTTATCATGTTTGGACCTGGTAAATCATCCTCGCTTGGTACATACCATAAATGCAATCAGGGTATGCCAGTTCCCACTTCCCATTTAATTGTGTGTCCTTTGTCGTGCCTAACAATTTTTTGTTGCTTTCACTTCTATTGACCTATTATAATAGGCTCGAACAAAATGTTCAGATTTGTTTTGTTCTTTGTAAATGTTGCATCTACCAGTAACATAGGTTTATCACCAGAGGGCATGCTCTTGTTTTCTAAAGCACCACAAGTACATAGGCAAGCACTGAGTAACTTGCTAGTATTATATATTTTTTTACTATATAAGACCAACATTGTAGGTTCCTACGATCCACGAGTAGATTGTTTGGTCTAAGGAATCAAATCATTTAAGATGGATGATTCATTATAGGATATCTCATAAAATTGGTGGATGATTTTATTCATCACTATTCAAGTTAGCATATGTTTTACAATAAGTGGTGATAGACAAACCAGTTACATTTCTCAAACCAATATATATATATTCTTATGTGGTCAATTCATCATTGCGTTCCTCAAACCAAAAACTTTGCAATTTATACATCAACAAAAGATCATGTAGGATGCAACATGACTAGGTTCATTTATTATGCCGCCTTTCTTGATATTGCAAATACGCTTTGGTTGATGCCCATGAAGAAAGAGCATGAACTCGGATGCACCACAAGTAAAAGAAAATTTGGTTGTGATGCATCCTAACAACAAGATAATTTGGGATCTACATGAACTTATCACTCATCGTTAAGAATGCCTTGACAAGCCAAAGATTTTGGTTTTTCTATATTACTCACAAGCATGCTACTTGCAATTTATCATAACATTTCTTACCAACAGTGTGATAGATTGTAGATTGATATGTGCATTAACCTAATTTATTCCACAAGTAACTTCTTCTTAACATGCCAAATATTTCACTACTGACAGAAAAGCACATTTACGCATGCAAGACACAAATTATTTGTTATGTAGCGATGTTATGACATGTGTATATTGTTCTAAACCCTTTTAGGTCATGCCAAAGCTTGGATCCTTTCCACATCATCAACACCGATCAAACCGAGCCACATGCATTAGAATTTTTCGTGACATTCCAATCTACGATACTAACAACTCTCTACATGTATCATAATAGTGTTCCACAAGAGGAACATCTTGACAACCCACCAAAGCTTTTAAGTTGTCTGCCATAACAAGCATGAAGGTAACATGAAAAGCAAATAACTTACAATTATTGCTACTAAAAGAATATGTGGTACGAACATAAGGAAAGCAAAAATTTTAATTTTTTTACATTTTCATGTAATCATTCTGTCGACGGGCAATGCCATATAGACCATAATCCGGTGAACTCGGCGTACAATGGCAGGGGCTTACGGCTGCGGCCTTACAGAATTCTTATTGCAAAACGATGATTTACCCAGGTTTGAGTCTCCCAGAGGATAACAACCCTACTCTTGCCTTTCTTTTTTTTTGAGATAGATTGGCCGATCGAGCGTATAAACTTAGTTGTCTCTAATTATTTTTTCCAACACCTAGCCTCGAAGAGCCCCCAGGTCCTTGTATACTAAGATTGGAAAAAAATACAAGGGAACTGTGTTAAAAATCATGACGATCTACTCCCTAGCTACAACGCTATCCTATATACCCAGGATTCCCATGCAAGTCAAGCACTAGTTGCTCCTGCTATTTAGCAGGATCCACTTTGTCCCTTACCAGGGAATGGTAGGGATTCCCATGTTGGCATCTGCCTGTTGCTTTTGAGAAAGTCACATGTTCGCCCTATGTGTCCCTGGGCAGATATCAACTAGCAATATTAGGGATAGCTAGATGTTTGTTGCCGAACAGGGGTATCATGGACGGTTTCGACTTACCCGTATACCACCACACGGACACCTCCAGGCAAAGGACTGACTATTCCGTTCTCCATGGTGTACCTCCGGTCACTCCTAAGCACCCGACCGATGGATGGTTATGAGCATGCCACACATCCCTACTACTCTTTGATACTTGTATATCTTGTACAACTCTACGCTCTTCTTTGTCGTCGTCTTCAGATATATATCTTGTACATCTCCACGCTCTTCTTAGTCCATCATCATGCTTTCTTTACCAACCATCACTCATGTCGTCCTTCTCGCCTTCTCCTGTTTTGGCAATGGGACAACCCAACTACCCTCCAATAGAACGGCATAACGAGGGACGGATGCACGCATGCACACATGCACGTTCACACACACACCATTAAGGCACTTTGACATGTCGTCCATAGTGTCATGTCACTATTGGTTACAACGACAAGGCACATAGGTTTCATGCTTTGCTTACACCGAGGGGAGAGGCCCATGGAGCTCTAGCCTGGCTCTTCCTATCCTACTTTAGCCTAGTAAGGCACACTATGCGACCGATCCTAGGTTAGCCAGGGACCGCCTCCAGCCCTCTTGGCCATAGCCATGTGTCTACCCTCGATCAGGGATGTCGTGCCCCTTGGAACCCGGGGAGGTTTTCGAGTGTCTCCCTTGGACAACCCCATATGCCAACTTCTTGTTGTCCATTCACACGTCGTCCCCCAAAATATCTTTTGGTGGGCCTAGGAAAAGAGACTCGGTGCCTTAACTCCAATCGTGCGCATTTGTCGGTATGTGGGACCCCAAAGTCTATGATGGTCACATTCAATCAAGGTGCACACGAGGCAAAACATAGTGTGACGTGACATGTGTCTAGCATATGTTGAGTTGTTTGATACATACATAACTCCACGAGCATGGTATTGCATCATCGAAACTCTAATTAGGCATACCAAAACTATAGTCATTTTCAAAGATACACGCCAACACAAGTGAGCATGCCACATCATGAGGTGCACGCTCTTGAGATAGGTGTGCCACGAGAGGATGGTCTCTGTGGCATGTTAAACGCTCCAAATTTTCAAACAGCACGGCATGCTAGTGCCATTAACTAAAAATAGAATTTTTCGTGATGTGTTCCTTGATTCAAAACAAAAACCTAGATATGTTGATATTGCTAGTGAAGTAGAGAGGACCACCTTCCATACATGTTGATAAAATTTGTTGTTTCTATATCAAGGCATAAGCTTGCGGATGCACCTATATCAAAAGAGCAATTTGTTGTCTTATGTTTTATTCACATTGCCCCGATATCTTTATAAGTCCATGCATGCATAGTACAATGTATTGCAAGAGGAACCCATACAACTAGATGTTCAACTCTTTGCACTTTTCACCTCCACGATGTATTGTGAGAGGAACTTATTCATGATATTAAAACTTCTTCACATTCCACTAGGGTGCGTTCGCACGTGGGTTCACTACAAAGAAACAAGTGTAAAGTGAAAACGATAAAAACATTTTTTTCTATAATACCAACAACACAATAGCTAGATTGATACCAGAAACAACACAAGTGAAGTGAAATCAACAAAAACGTGTTTCTTGGTACAACACCAACAATACAATTGGTCGATACATGGTACAAACCTAAGTATACCATGAGCAAAATACATGCCAAAGTTGTTTGCTTTCTTGGAATTAGCTTAATAATGGACTGGACGGTAAGTTGTCGCAATAACAACACTAGCACTTTTGGCAAATTCATGTGTGTGAAAGTGAAATATCTTTAAAAGCATAAAACATAAATTATTTTTCTCAATTAGCATAGATATAAAACATGGTAGGTAGACGAGCTATAGTTTGTTTGGTAAACATTTATATTCACCATTTTTTCTCAGATCTACGGAAATATGTTAACGCCGCAAAAAAACTAGACATGGAAATCAAATTTTATTAAAAACAAAAGGGAACACAAGTAATTTGGTGCTTATTGTTGTCTGACACAGAAAAGGCCTTTACTTGTTTCTTAGGCTAATAATCCACCTAGAGCAATTAAGCACATCCACCTAATTTTTCAATTGAAAATTCAAAGAAAAAAAATACAAGGGGCACCACAAAAACCAATGGCGCCGCCCGAACGCGTCTTGTTCAGAGGGGCACGTTTCAGGGACAACCTAGGTGTCCCTGAAAGTGTCGAGCAGCGACATGACCCTATCAACGTTTTTGTCCTCCATGCTATACCGACAAATTAAAGGAACCCGTACTTCCTGGCATCCATCCACATTCGCTTCGAGTGCATAAAGTAGACGCAATCCCACCTCAGCTTCGACGCGCTGTTGGGCTCCAGCGAGAACCCATGCATGTACTTGTCAAAGAAGAGCACACGGATCCCGACGCTCTCCACCTTGGCCCACGCTGTGGCGGCCTCCCTGTGCTCCTCTTGCTAGTATATGTTGATGTATTGTGAGAGGAACCTATTCATGATTTTAAAATCTTTTCACATTCTAGATGGATGCGTTGGCACGTGGATTTAGTACAAAGGAACAACACATGTAAAGTGAAATCGATAAAAAAATATATTTTTGCTATAATACTAGCAACACAATAGTATGTTAATACCAGAAACAACAGAAGCAAAGTGAAACCAACAAAAACGTGTTTCTTGCTACAACACCAACAATACAATTGGTCGATACATTGTATGAGCCTAGGTATACCATGAGCGAAATACATACAAAAGTTGTTTACCTTCTTTCAATTAGCATACTAATGGACTGAAAAGGTAAGTTATCACAATAACACTAGCACTTTTGGCAAATTCATGTGAGCAGAAGTGAAATATCTTTAAAAGCATGACACATAAATTATTTTTTTCTCAATTAGCATAGACAAAAAACATGGTAGGTACACGAGCAATAGTTTGTTCGGTAAATATGTGCATCATAGAAAAGTTGTTTTTTGGTAGTAGTTGCTAACCACTCTACTATTTGCAAACATTTATATTGATAATTTTTTTCTTAGACCAATGGAAATATGTTAACGCTGTAGAAAAACTACACACGGAAGTCAAATTGTATAAAACACAAGGAAACACATGTAATTTGGTGCTTATTGTCGTCTAACACAGAAAACCTAAGGCCTTTCCTTGTTTCTTAGGCTAATCATACACCTGGAGAAACTAAGCACATCCGCCTAATTTTTCAATCAAAATTCGGAGAAAAAAACTACAAGGAGCACCGCAAAAACCAATGACGTCGCCAGGACATGTCTTATTCAGAGGGGCACAATCCGGGGACGACCCAGGTGTACCTGAACGTGTCAGGCAGCGACACGACTCTATCAACCTTTCCGTCCTCCATGCTATATCGACAAAGGAACCTATACTCCCTGGTATCCAGCAACATCTACTTCTCATTCATAAAGTAGACGCAATCCTGCCTCAGCCCGGACGCGCCATTGGACTCCAGCGAGAACCCATACCCCTACTTGTCAAAGAAGAGCATGCGGTCCCCAATGCTCTCCACCTTGGCCCACACCGGGGCGGCCTTCCCATGCTCTTCTAGCTGGTACATGTTGATCTATTGTGAGAGGAACATATTCATGATATTAAAAAATTTTCACATTCCAGTAGGATGTGTTGGCATGTGGGCTCAGTACAAAAAAACAACACATGTAGAGCAAAATCGAGAAAAACATAATTTTTGTTATAATACCAACACACAAATAGCTAGGTTGATACCAGAAACAACACAAGCAAAGTGAAACCGATGAAAACATGTTTGTTGCTACAACACCAACAATACAATTGGTCGATACATTGTATGAACCTAAGTATACCATGAGCGGAATACATACAAAAGTTGTTTGCTTTCTTTCAATTACCTTAATAATGAAATGAAAGGTAAGTTGTCACACCAACAACACTAGCACTTTTGACAAATTCATGTGTGCAAAAGTGAAATATCTTTAAAAACATGACACAATTTTTTTTCTCAATTAGCATAGACATAAAACATGGTAAGTATAAGAGTTATAATTTGTTTGATAAAAATGTGCACCATAGACAAGTTATTTTCTAGTAGTAGTTTCTAAGATAGCATCCTACGTACCATGACCGCTCTACTATTTGCAAACACTTATACTGATCATTTTTTTCTCGAATCAACAAAAATATGTTAATACCACAAAAAAACTAGATATACAAATCGAATTGTATTAAACAAAAGGGAAATACATGTAAATTGGTGCTTATTGTTTTCTGACACACAATACCCAATACCTCTCCATGCATGTTTCCTAGGCCAATCATTCCAGAGCAACTAAGCACATGTACCTAATTTTTCAATGGAAATTCAAGGAGAGAAAACTACAAGGAACACCGCAAAAACTAATGACGCCGTCGGGATGCATCTTATTTGGAGGGGCATAATCCGGGGACAACCCAAGTGTCCCTGAACATGTCGGGCAGCAACACGACTCTATCAACCTTTCTGTCCTCCATGCTATACCGACAAAGGAACTTGTACTCCTCGGCATCCAGCCACGTCCGCTTCTCATGCATAAAGTAGACGCAATCCTGCCTCAGTCCCGATGCGTCGTTGGGCTCCAGCAAGAACCCATGCCCCTACTTGTCCAAGAAGAGCACGTGGTCCCCAACGCTCTCTACCTTGGCCCACAATGTGGCGGTCTTCTCGTGTTCCTCTAGGTGGTACATGTTGATGTATTGTGAGAGGAACATATTCATGATATTAAAACTTTTTCATATTCCAGTAGGATGCGTTGGCACATGGGTTCAGTACAAAGAAACAACACATGTAAAGCAAAATCGATAAAAAATTGTACTGAAACAACACATGTAAAGCAAAATCGATAAAAACATATTTTTGCTATAATACCAACACATAATAGCTAGGTTGATACCAGAAACAACACAAGCAAAGTGAAACTGACAAAAATGTGTTTCTTACTACAACACCAACAATGTAATTGGTCGATACATTGTATGAGCCTAATTGGTCGATACATTGTATGAGCCTAAGTATACCTTGAGCGGAATACACACAAAAATTGTTTGCTTTCTTGGGATTGACTTAATAATGGACTAAAATGTAAGTTGTCACAGTAACAACACTAGCACTTTTGACAAATTCATGTGTGCAGAAGTAAAATATCTTTAAAAGCATGACACATTATTTTTTCTCAATTAGCATAGACATAAAACACGGTAAGTAAATGAGCAATAATTTGTTTGGTAAAAATGTGCACCATAAAAAAGTTACTTTCTAGTAGTAGTTTCTAAGATAGAAACATACCATAACCATTCTATTATTTGCAAACATTTATACTGATCATTTTTTCCTCGGATCAACGGAAATATGTTAACACCACAAAAAAATTAGACACAAAGATCAAATTTTATTAAACCCAATGGAAAATACATGTGATTGTGTGACACACACAACCGAAGGCCTCTCCATGTTTCTTAGACCAATCATTCACCCAGAGCAACTAAGCGCATCTATCTAATTTTTCAATGAAAAATCAAGGAGAAAAAAACTACAAGAAGAACCATAAATCAATAACACCGTTGGGACGCATCATATTCGGAGGGGCATAATCCGGGGACAACCCAGTGCCCCCGAACGTGTCGGGCAGCGACACGACTCTATCAACCTCTTCGTTCTCCATGTTGTACTAACAAAAGAACCTGTACTCCTCGGCATCCAGCCACGTCCGCTTCTCATGCATAAAGTAGACGCAATCATGCCTCAGTCCCGACGCGCCGTTGGGCTCCAGCGAGAACCCATGCCCCTAGTTGTCAAAGAAAAGCACGCGGTCCCCAATGCTCTCCACCTTGGCCCACACCGTGGCGGCCTTCTCATGTTCCTCTAGCTAGTACACGTTGATGTATTGTGAGAGGAACATATTCATGGTATTAAAACTTTTCACATTTTCACATTCCAGTATGATGCGTTGGCATGTGGGTTCAGTACATAGAAACAACACATGTAAAGCAAAATCGATAAAAACATATTTTTGCTATAATATCAACACACAATAGCTAGGTTGATATCAGAAACAACACAAGCAAAGTGAAACCGATGAAAACATATTTCTTACTACAACACCAACAATGTAATTGGTTGATAAATTGTATGAGCCTAAGTATATCATGAACAGAATACACACAAAAGTTGTTTGCTTTCTTAGGATTGGCTTAACAATGGACTAAAAGATAAGTTGTCACAATAACAACACTATCACTTTTGACAAATTCAAGTGTGCGAAAGTGAAATATCTGAAAAATGCTTCTCTCCGCACGTCCGAGCAAACGGAAATATTTGAATGCTAGGACTACTCTAGAGTCTAGAAAACAGACGATTGTGCATGTAATGAGGGGCCCATGGTAGTAATAGCATATGGTTTGTCAGTTGAGATGCATGTGTATGTGGCACATTTTTTTTAACTTTGAATGGTTTTAAATAACATTTTCTCCTACATGATTTACCTGATTTCAAATCTAATTATACCATTGTAATTGTTACAATTAAATTTTTATAATAATAAGATCTTACATGACTATATTCCGATAAAAAATTATGTATGTTGCATATAGTAAGGTCTGTGTGTTGCACTGAGCCTTTTTCTTATGTTGCATATGAGTGAAACATTTTTTACTAAGCGGTGAAACATTTGTAACCAAGCAATGAAACATCTGA
Source organism: Oryza officinalis (assembly GCA_008326285.1). NCBI lineage: Eukaryota > Viridiplantae > Streptophyta > Magnoliopsida > Poales > Poaceae > Oryza > Oryza officinalis. The sequence continues at coordinate 47,345,560 of BDMV01000002.1, read as the reverse complement.
AACAAATTTTATTAAAACATTTTTTACTAAGTGGTGAAACATCTAAAACATTTTTTATATGTAGTGAAACACCGTTCAGGATTTTGAATGGGATCGGATGTCCTATCCCTAGTTGTTCCCGAAATATCTTTAGAAGCATGACACAAATTTTTTTTCTCAATTAGTATAAACAAAAAACATGATAAGTACATGAGCTATAATTTATTCGGTAAATATGTGCATCATAAAAAAGTTATTTTTTATAGTAGTTTCTAAGATAGAAACCTACCATAACCGCTATATTATTTGCAAAGATTTATACTTATCTATTTTTTTCTCGGATCAACAGAAATATGTTAATATCAAAAAAAAAAGACACACAAATCAAATTTTATTAAACACAATGAAAAACATATGTGATTGTGTGATACACACAACCCAAAGACCTCTCCATATTTCTTATACCAATCATTTACCCAGAGCAACAATTTACCCAGAACCACTAATCGCATCTTATCTAATTTTTCAATGAAAATTCAAGAAGAAAAAATTAGAAGGAACACCGCATAAATCAATAACGTCCTCAGGACGCGTCTTATTCGGAGGGACACAATCCAGGGACAACCCAGGTGTCCCCGAACGTGTCGGGCAACGACACAATTTTGTCAACCTCTCCGTTCTCCATGTTGTACCGACAAAGGAACCTGTACTCCCCGGTGTTCAGCCATGTCCGCTTCTCGTGCATGAAGTAGACGCAGTCCCGCTTCAGCTCCGCCGCGCCGTTGGGCTCCAGCGAGAACCCGTGCCCGTGCTTGTCGAAGAAGAGCACGCTGTCCCCGACGCTCTCCACCTTGGCCCACGCGGCGGCGGCCTTCCCGTCCTCCTGCAGCTGGTACACGTTGAGGTAGTAGTCCTCGGCCGACGCGGCCACCACGCCATCGCGCGGGAACAGCACGACCCTGATCAGCTTCCCGCGCGACTCCACCAGGTAGTCCCCGCAGGAGACGCCGGCACCGGCACCGGCGCCGGCGGCCGAGCGTGGCGGCGGCGGCAGGACGGACTCGACGGCGCCGGTGGAGGCGTCGATCACCAGCGTCTCCTGCGCGTTTGTATTGACGTAGAACCGCCCGCTGTGGTACGCGCGGTGGCCCATGTCCTGGCGCCCGTCGACCAGGTTCCACTTGGTGTCCCCCTGGCGGCAGTACCCGAAGTGCCCCGTCCTCGTGGATGCGTTCACCACCAGGGGAGCGCCGCCGCGGCGGCGGCCGTCGGCCACGACGTGGACGACACCGTGGCGCCACTGCGGGTACGGCGCGGGGGGCAGCGCGAGGCGCTCCCCGGTGAGAGGGTTGTGCAGCGCCGTCGTGGAGAGGTCCACGGTGGTGACGAGGTGCTCCTGGCACGCGCCGCCCATGACGAGCCAGGAGCGGCCGCCGTAGCCACGGACGCCGTACGTCCTCCCGGAGCTGGGCGAGTAGAAGCGGAAATGGGCCCTCGCCTGGAACGCGGACCCGCGGCGCTCCACGACCCACGGCAGCTGCGGCGGCGGGTCGGACAACGGGGAGGCGTCGCGCCACGCGCTGCATACCGTACGGAACCGCACGAAGTCGGCCGAGTCCGGCAGCTTCTTGCAGATGAGCGGGAGGAGCTCCGGCGGGAGCTGCGTCCACCGGTCTTCCACCTCCGTCCCGCCCGCGTCACGTCGCCCGGTCCTCCCCGGTGGCTCCCCCATTCCACGAGGTTTTAGTTGTCGCTCTCAACGCTGGGTTTATGGTGGCCAAAATTAATACGCCATTTATAGGTGGGCGGCTGGTGATAGGATAAGGATCGACGATACACACGCACCCCGGACCGCCTCGCCGGCTACCGGCTCCCAGCGATTGCGTCCGCGTCGCCCCGTCTCGTATCGTATCTTTCTTGTGGACTTTGCCCACCCACGTCCCCTCCCACGCTCGCCTCTCCGGCGCCGCTTGATGGTCCACCACATCATCACGCTCCAATGCTTATCTCCTCCGCCCCGCCGCCGCGGCTCGGACGCCAGCCCCCCTCCCCACCCCCCACGCCGTCACGCGGGGGCTCGCGCTAGCCTCACGTACTACTAGGTGAACTCATGTGCTAAGTGAGGAAACGGAGACGTTCCGCGGCGTCACGCTGTGTCGTGTCTGCACTGGCTCGGCACGGTGATTTTGCCCTTTTGTCTTACTCTCCACGGGTGGGATTTGTCCGCTTTTACAGCGAATTCGTGGAACGCTCGCGCCTTTCTTAAATGGAAGCAAGCAAAGTGGTGGGCTGGAAAAGACCTGTACAGCGTATTCCGGAAACTTGCCGTGTTGGAGCATAAAACTGTGCAAAATCTCTCGTCTGCTCGACACGCGGACTCCGCGTCTAGCTGGTGCTCCAGTGAAAGGTGTGAAACCAACTGGATGGATGGTCGTGTGTTCGTCACCCTCTTGGACAGGAACATTCCTGAAAAGAATACAGGGTAGTAAATAGCAATCGGGCGGGTCAGCTTGATACCTAACCACGCGGTTAATTAGGTTGACTAGACTCAGAGATTGCCTGAACATAAGAACATTCCTTTTCTGCGACTGATATAGGCTTGGGTCGGATCGGACAACAGTTAACATAAGTAGCGAAACAATTTGGCCCAACTCTGATAACGTGAGTGCCCAAGTTGTCAGCCTATCTAGCTCCAACAAACGGCCCATATTCTCGTTGTACACTCCTAGCGAAGCGAACCGCTTGTCCTGCAAGAGATGGGCCGGACAGTACTAGCCTGGTAGCCGTGCAACCTGAAAACATCACAATCCCTGAAAAGCTGGTTTGCCGTGTCCGTGTGCTTTCCCCCTCTCTGAAAACAAAACATGAAAAAACAGCCGCGTGTATCGCCTACCTTGCCGATCGAGCCACACGACCCGGCCAGGGAAGCGATAGAGTCACCGGAACGCAGTCATCTTAGAAAAAGAGAACCGATCGGAGACAGCTATACGTACAATTAACATGTCTTCAACGTCGACTGCCGTCGCTGTCAGGGAGAGAGAAGCAAATTGCAATACATCATCATGAAAAAAGGGCCCCAGGAAACCCCACCCTGAAAACGAAACGAACCCAAGAAAAAGAGCAACTTGTGAGCCGCGGAGCATTCTCAGCCGAGCAAACGACGGAGATGTTGGGTGAGAGCGTCGCCTCAAGTTCACGGTTGCAGATCAATTGGCTCGTCGTCTAGATCTTATCCGATGACAGTAACATCTTGGCACGGTCGCATTGTGTTATCATTACTCAGTATATATGGTCACTGGAGGATAAGAAGGGAAGAGAGGCGAGAAAAACCGACGGGAGAGGCACACGGGAAAAGATAAGAAAGGATTCTTCGCCTGATCAGGGAGAACGACTGATCAGGAAATGCAGAGATGCCCAAAGCAAAAGAGGAGAGTCCGCTTACGTTTTTCTTTTTCTTGCGGCGGGCATGCTTGCTCGTGAGAACGCCAGATGAGAATGGTAACTCTGAAATGTTCCACGACGTCAGACATTTCGACATGGGACGATGCGGTTTGCTCTTTGTCTGAATCTAATTTGAGTTATTTCGTGATAGAATTATGTCTGCAACATTGGTAATAACAGGCAAGGTGAAAGAAGATTCGATATTTCGATTGGTAGTTGGGACATTACAAGTTTGCTTGCTTGGGACAAAACAGAATGAACAGAATAGAATGTATGCTTTGCCAAGCCGTCTCAATTGCTTGCCTTCCTAATTGACACGACCCGCAGTCCCGCACACAAGCTGCAACCTCAGACAGACACTTTATTTATAAACTAAATAGGCTTACTTAGACTGAAACTTATGTCCTTTCATCGATTCCACCGTGCATTGCAGCAGATGAAACATCCAGGACACACACACAGTAACGGACACGAGTAGCTAGCCCATGGGAATCTGTCGTTGCAAAACCATACAGATTTCTCCATGTCATCCAGGCTAACTTGTACAGACCATCTGACTTGTAATCTGCTTGGAAAGAATGCGGCCGATGCACGCTGTCCATGCCCAAATTAACAAGTAGCCTAAATGGGCATTTCCCCCCTCTGATCGACCGATCCCCTTCTTTGTACACAAGAATGCAACCAGCGTACCTGACACCCGCGCGCGGAGCAAATGAGCAAATCAATCATCGCTCGGAGATCCGTAAAGATCTCAAGAGATTAAGCACTGGACGAATGGAAGATCTGCAGCAGGGACGTGTAGGTGCCGAAGACGGCGAGCGAGAGGCCGAGCACGACGAGCAGGACGTCGCTGAGCACCCCGGGCCAGGACATCTCGGCGCCGAACACCTTGAGGTGGAACGAGGCCGGCAGCACGAAGCCGAGCAGGACGCAGACGCTGCTCCCGACGAGCGCCAGGAAGTCGGTGAAGTTGGGCACGTACATGGCTGAGAGGCCGACGGCCAGGACGAGCAGCCACCGCAGCCACCAGCAGTAGCGTTTGCCGTGGAGCAGCCGCTCGGCAACCTCGTACACAGGGTGCATCATCACCGGCATGGTGAAGAAGAGGTTGATGCACAGCCCGAGCTGCACGGCGGCCGAGAGCCACCCGGTCCCGAGGTTGGTGGTGATGATGTCGCGCGTGGCATCGCCGAACGCGATGTACCCCATGGCGCCGAACAGCCCGTACATGACGGCGATGAACCCCATGGATAGCCCGAGCGTGGTGCCGAACTTCTTCTTGTTGGCGGCCTCCGCCTCAAGCGGAAGGACCATGCCGATTCCCTCGAAGGCGTACACGGACACGCCGATGCCGTACAGGATCGCGCTCAGGCCGCCGAAGGCGAATACGGGTGGTGGTTTGGCGAGCCAGACGGACACGTCCTCCCCTAGAACGACGCCCATGGCGCCGAGGTCAACCACATCGGCGAAGATGCTGAGCGGCGCGAGGAGCGTCAGCGTCTTGATGGAGTTGAGCCCGAGCTGGAACGGCAGCATGGCCCAGATGAAGAGCGCCTTTGGGGAGAGGAGCGCGTTGGAGGAGGGCGCAAAGACGGGGTAGAGATGCGCCATGGTGTTCGAGATGAAGATGAGGTACCCGACGCAGAAGCTGGCCTGGCTGAGCACCAGCATGGTGTCCACGGCGAGGCGCCCCGGACCGCGGAACAAGGCGTCCCCCAAGTCCCCGAAGGAGGCGATCTTCGGGTGCTCGTCGGTGAGGCGGCGGCGGCAGGCGACGAGCAGCATCATGCAATAGAAGGTGAGCGCCGCGACGGAGAGCAGGAGGATGGACCCCGCCGCCCACCCGGTCCGCGAGAACGTGTACGGCAGCCCCAGCACGCCGGCGCCGACCACCGCGATGAAGACGTTCGCGAAGGTCTTCGGCTGCGACGACAGCTTCCCGGCGCCATCTCCACCATGGTGCGGCAGCAGAGGCGCCGGATCCAGCCGCGACGACGACGAGCTCGCCTCGTTCCCCAATCCCATGGCGAGCACTGTCCCCCCAACGAAAGCACGAAGCAATCAAACTTCAGAACCACCACCACCCCAAGCGACGGCACGCTGACGGCGATTGACCGGATTTCTTCTCCCCTTCTCCGGGCGCGACTCGCAAATACCGAAACGAATCCGGAGATCTCGCGGAGGAGGAAGGAATGCGTGTGTGTTGGTGCTCACGGCCGCGGCGGAATGGAGGATTTGATTATTGCCGCAATTGCTAGGAGGCCCTTTTTGTAGAAGAGAGGGAAGCGAGCCATTCCCCCGAAAATATCCTGGACCTGGTCCATGGGCACGTTGGAGCCTGTGCGCCTCATGGGCCCACATGGAAGCGTGTCCGGTGTATGAGCTGTGCCGTACCTAGATGATCGTGCGGGAGTAGCAATTGCCACGCGTACTAAGTGAAACGGTACAGTGCGGCTACGCACGGCTGGCAATTTCTGTCGTTTTATTAGTGTTTTCCCATGTGTTTTATTAGTGTTGTCGGAAATATGAGCTTTTTCACATGTGCTTCTTTTAAGCGGAAAATGCCTCTTTTGTGTTCCTCGTAACCAATACATCGTGTTTGTGTTTATTTCCTTTCCGAGATGGCTAAGATTTTTCACGTGTAGTTTGGGTATAAATGAACAGCTATTCAGAGCACCAGTATCAATTCGTTTAGGTGTCTTCGTCCTATTCATAGATTTTCTAAATTATAACCAGCTGATATGAAGTGGGCATGCATCTGGCGTTCCTGCCGTCACAGTATCATAGAGGCGAAAACGGGGAAAAGAAAAGGCAGCCGATTGCCAAGAAACATTTCACGAATGACGCATCCAAATGAGAGAAGGGAAAAGTTGAATTACGCCACCGTAAAATTGATAACAGACAGTGTCACACAATGACACGAAGGGCCGACGCACGGAAGTTTCTTCTCCATGCTCTCCAATCCAATCTTGTTGCCTCGATTCATCATTCCTTTCTCTTCGATCTCTCAAACCACACGACTGTTTATAGTCCAGCACCTATCTTATCGGTACACGTTAGCACTCGATCAGGCTGCTCTCCGAGAGCAGTTACGTCACAAAAATATCTGCACATCAAGTATGGGATACGGCCGTCTCGTTTTGCCCGATCCCATTTGCAGGTCATGTCGGTTCCTTCTTGACCATACGTTCACCGCCTATGCTTACAAGCCGAGCTCGAGGACGAATTTGAGGGCCACGGGCCGACGGCTTAGTTAAGCTGGCATTTGGGAGGCACCTGCCCTGTCTGCTGAGGAAAAAAGTTAGGCGGCGTGAGCACGATCGCGACACACCAGAGAGGAGAGCGACGGGGTTAGTGTCATACAGCAGGTGCTCCATGCGTTCGTTGGCCAGTAGCTATCCCCGGCAAAATGGGGGCGTTTTATTAGAGAGCAGAGGTAGTCGACTTGTGCTCGTTGGCTCGCATCGCATGTCGGCTAGCTGACTAGCTCGTTGCATACTGGCATAGCATTGCCATTGCTGTTGCCTGCCTGATGATAAAACATGTATACGATGATTGAGTGATTGGATCTGCAAAAAGAAAACAAAGCTCCCGGCGAGGATCGAACTCGCGACCTTTCGCTTACGAAGCGAACGCACTACCACTATGCTACGGAAGCTTACTAGTTCATGGTATCTTAATTAACTAAAATTCTTGTAACCTGGACGTAACGCTCTTTACTTCTACTTGTACATGCTACCCTTGGCCGTGGTTATGCTCTCGCTGATTGTTCATGGTCCTCGTGATCCAATTGTCCCCGACGTGTTTCGTAAGATCTTTTTGACTTTTGGACCTTCACATGTATCACATCGTGTCGACGAGAAAAAAAGGAAGGGAATAAGTCTATTTTATATTTCTTATCTTATCGTCTTCTTCAATTGTAAAACCAGAAATAGCGTCCCTCGTCTTTGAAAATTGGTGCAAATCGACTTCTTCAGTAGTTTAGGAAATAATTTTTTTCTGACGTGACAGGGTGACCATGACTGACTCGCTGAATCAATAGGTGGAGCCCATTGCAACTCCTTTCCCGAGCTCCTGTGTCCTTCCGTACCACCTTAACCTCCCCGAGCTCCTGCTCCCACCATGACCTTGTCGATCCCCCATTTTTGAAGGCGTGAACGAAGTTGGAACGTCGCTACCACCACCTGCTCGAGCTCCCACGTCCTTCCTCCATCTCGAGCACCCTCTCCATCCCCCCACTCGTCTCGGTACCATCGTGTTAACGTCAAAATTTGGTAAGATTCTTTAGCGGATTCGGTTAAGGAAAGAATACGATTACCCGATGGAAAGCTTATCCAAAAGAGACCGAGTTCAAGAAGGAATCGTGAAAACCATAACATGACAGTTTAATTTAACAATTAATTAGGCAAGTTTTGTATTTAGAAAAATTTGTGTCATGTTCGATAAAAACTTTATGTTTTTATTTTTTATCTTTAAAAAGTCTGTGATGTATTCAATTGGGACTCTTATCGGCCTATGGATATAAAAATATACACTCAGGATCTTTGTAATTTATCTCTAAGATCAATACAACTTTTGGCACATCGTCACCCTTTATTTCGAGATTTCTTTTACTATCGACGAAACTTGGCACCTGACATGGGGCTGCATCGGCTTTGATCTTCGGTGGAGGGGTAAGCCCTAAGTTCTGTCGACCCTGACAATTGTATCGGCTATATTGGTGTTGTTCAAGGCTACATCGCTTCGATCTCTTGGATTGCTCTGGTTCAGCCAGTATCTTTGTCTACTTGATATCTCAATTCTATCTTTAACTACACTGCGTTTAGAGACCCATTGATTTAGTCGAGATAGTCTTGGTTAGGTCTGATTTTCTGGCTTAGTCAATATATCTCTACAATCACAATGTTGTTTTAGATAGATTCGTTATATTCATTACATTAGACAGATTTATCGGCTCATTGAGTATTAGATTATTATATACAATCTCGTGCTGCATCGGTTAGGTTTGACCTACTATATTGTTGTCGATAATCTAAATCTTGTTAAGCCGAAAGATTCATGCTAATGTTTCATCGGAGTGTTAACCGATCTTATCTAATGTATTAAATTTTTCTTTGATAGTTTTATTGTCTTAGTTAAATTTAACGCGTGACCATTTTGATTGGTGTCATATCGGTTTGCTTAAATCTATCAGGCAATTATCAACCTTATGCTGTATCGATTGGGTTCGACCTATGGGGTTGTGGTTCTAAGTTAAATTTATTTAAGTCAACAGGCATGAATCATTGTTTTATCGGGGTATGAGTTATCTAAATGTTGCATCGGCTTATAAGAATAATATACAAATTGGTTTTAGTCGATTGCAGCGAAGGTTTTATTGATTACTTAATCATTTGGATTTAATAACATAGGTCTTTCAGCCGATGTATGCTTTAACCATCGAATAATCTAATATTATATGTCATATCGGCCAATTGGCTTGTTAGATATTTGTTTCGTTATATCTATATCGACTGAATGATTCATTAGATATTTATTTTTTCACATTTACATTGGTCGATTGGTTCATTATCTTATCTTACCATTATTAACTGGTTGTCTTTATATCATTATTTATTTAAGTGTCTAAATCTATATCAAACATATAGCCGATTGTTCAAAACCCTATCGACATCGGCTAGTATTAACATCGGCTAATATCGCTACATCGGCTTGTTGGCCGATCGACTTTTTGGTCATCAACATATTTATCCATCTTATCATTTGCAGGATTAAACTGACTGACACGCCTGCATCTCATTAAAGTTTAGGACCTACACTGGAGCTAAGCAAATCTCCTAGACCTTCATGTGCTACACGCAGGATCTACATCAACATATTTTTTGGCATACCTGACGGAACAAATTTTACATCAACACGTCGAGAGACTTAGAAAAAAGAAGAGAGAGGGAGAGAGAGGAGAGGAAGAGGAGAGTCCCTAACATGTGGGTTCCACCTGTCATGTCAGAAAAATCACTTTCAAACCACTGAAGGAGTTAATTAATTTGTCAGTTTTCGAAAATGAGGAATACGTTAGATCGAGTTTGAGAGCGATGATTTAATTAGAAGCAAAAGATTAAAGAGGGAAAATGGACTTATTCCCAAAACAAGGCTTTCGATTCGTTTCTCCGGGACGAGAAAAGGCCCACGCGATTCCCCATCGTATCGTGGAATTTTTAGCATTTTTAATTTTATTTATTTAAAGATTTGCAAAAATAATTTTTCGTTTCGAAATATTGTAGAAATAATCTCCTCTCGCCCTCTGGGAGGGCGAGTTCTAAAAATCGCTCTCCCAGAAGGCGATTTTTCCAACGTGGCAGACGGTCGTTGGGCGCCGTCTGCCGCGTCGCGGTTATTTTACGTTTTAGTCCCTTGCCGCCCTCGGCAAGGGCGTTTTTTGACTGTTCATCAAGGGGCCACCTGCAAAAGGGCGGTCGCCCTGGCAATTTTGCAGGCGGCCCCCTTGCCGCCCTTACAGAGGGCGATTTTTTGCCCTCCCCTATAAAATCCCATTCCAACTCCGCGGCCGTCATTCGCAGCCATCGAGACTCGAGGAAAATAATAGAGGGAGGGGTGAGGAAGAAGAAGGAGAGAGGCGAAGCCCTGTCGGTGTGCGTACTCGATCGCAGGTTAGTACAATATCCCGATGTATATATGTTTGTGTTATTTATTTTGTGTAGAATATATAAGAAAAGATTTTTTTTTGAATATTTGAATAGTTGTTTAGTAAGATATTGATTTATAAATTAGGGCACGATTTAATTTAAGGAGTTTGACCTAGGACGAACCGATTTAGATGAACCTACGTAGAATACATTCTGATCTATGTCTATGTTATTTAAATAGTTGTGTAGCACTATAATATGATTTAAAAATTAGGGCATGATTTATTTTAGTCAATTTGACCTAGGACAAACCGATTTAGATGAACATATGTAAGATATGTCCTTATGTATGTATACATTTCTTTGCGTAGAATTTTGTTTAATATAGAATTTAACTTAGGCACAGATTGATCTAGGCAACATATTCGTAGTATGAAGTAAATTAAGTTTGAACCTGGTTATCAGGCACAATGGCAAGCAAAGTCATATTTCAGATAGTTCACGGTAAAGGCAATGTTAGATATGGTCGAGATGGTGTTGATCTGTCAGAATTTAGTATGAAATCAAAGGGCATCGATAGGCCAGCCGATAAAACATTTGAGGCAGTCTATAGTTGGTTACTACGTGGATTTAAAGTGGATACAAGAGTGAACACAATGTCTCTATCCGTTGTAGTCAGTCGTGCAACAGAAGGATATTATTGGGAACTAATGCCTATAGATAACACTGAGTCCTAGAGACGTTATGTAGAGATGGCCTTTGAAAGGTCCTGGCCCCTTGTTATTTTTGTGGCATTGCATGAAATCGATAGCAGTGTTACAGTGCAAACAGAGGATGGTGAAGGTCCTAGCAATGCTGTGGAGAATGTTGGACCATCGATGCGAACTGGGGGTAACGAAGCAAGGTTGGAGGAGGCAATAGGTGTGGCGGATGAGGGGGAGAGAATCGAAGCAATTGTTGAGGAAATGGAGAGGGAAGATTCTGAAAATGAGCTGGCGGAAGGCGATGAATCATCGGACGAGGAGGAAGATGTACTGCCCGTTGATTGGACAAAAGCTGATTTCTCTCAACTTGTTATCTCAGAGGGCCAGCAAGCACCCTTTGAATACAAGGATAACGAGGTAATCCAAGGTGCCAGGTATGCTCATAAGGAAGACATGAAAGAGGCGGTGAAGCATTGGGCGGTCTCCTTGCATAGAGAGTTTAGGGTGGTGAAGTCTACCAACTGTGTGTATGACGTGAAGTGCACGAAGGCTGATTGTCCGTGGCGCGTTCATGCATATAAGGGAAAATGGAATGACTATTGGAAAGTGAGCATTGTTGTTGAGCACACATGTTGGTTGCCAGGGGTTGATAAGTATCACCGCAGCATCACCTCAGCTTTTGTTGCTGGTGAGATGTACGGCGATGTGGTTTGTAACACGGACTTTGAACCGGGCTCCATTATTAGGCACATTGAAAACAAATTCAAGTATACTATAAGTTACTACAAGGCTTGGAGGGCGAAACAAAAGATTTTGGAGATGAGGTATGACACATTTGAAGCATCCTATGATAACTTGTCTCGTCTGTTAGGCACCATTGCTCAGAGAAACCCCAATACCTATTATGACATTCAGACCTTTCCGTTGTCTAATGACCCGAGCAAGAGTGTGCTGCAAAGAGCCTTTTTCTCACTGGGTGCTTGCATCAACGCATTTGTGCACTGTCGCCCTGTGTTGTGCATAGATGGAACCTTCTTGACAGGCAAATACAGAGGTCAGATACTGACGGCGATTGGAGCCGATGGAAACAACCAGGTGTTACCTATGGCGTTTGCATTTGTCGAGAGTGAGAACACCGAAAGCTGGTATTGGTTCTTGGAGAGAGTTCGCTGCCAAGTCGTGCGTATGAGGCCCAATGTTTGCCTCATTCATGATCGTCATGCGGGCATGTTAAAGGCAATTGACTACCTGCAGAATGGTTGGCCGGAGAGGGGACTTCCAGCTAGGTGGCATGATGTTCGGAGTAGGTGGTGCATGCGTCATATGGGAGCCAATTTCTACAAGCAATTCAAGAACAAGCATGTGATGGATCTATTTAAGAGGCTATGTGGTCAAAATCAGGAGAAAAAATTCAATGAGTTGTGGAGGAGGTTGGATGAGCTGACAACAAAGCAAACCGACGAGCAATCTCGTCGGCCACAGGATGACGATCCTCCAGTACCTCTTGGTCCACTACATGATGACCCGCCAACAATGAGAAGAAGGTCGGCATCATCAATACATAATTTCTCGCAGTGGATAGAGAATGAACCGAAAGAAAAGTGGTCTCTGTTGTATGACATTGACGGGTCTCGGTATGGTATAATGACAACCAACCTGGCCGAGGTGTACAACTGGGTGATGCGAGGAGTGCGAGGACTCCCACTGGTCGGTATTGTGGAATTTATCCTTCATGGCACTCAGGCATACTTCAGGGACAGATACAAGAAAATTGCCCCTTCGATGCCTGATAACAACATTGTATTTGGGAGTGTGGTGACAAAGTATATGCAAGATAAAATAGCAAAGGCTATGAAGCACAGAGTTATTCCCCAAGGTACCCAAGTTCATAGGTACGAGATCATGTGTGTGGACAGGCGAAGGCGCGACATCAACCGCGTTCAAGCTGTGCAGGAATGTGTGCTTCATGCGGAGAGCGGTTGCAGTTGTAGCTGCATGAAGCCCAAGCTTAGACATCTGCCCTGCTCACACGTACTTACAGCAGCTGGGGATTGCGGCATACTTCCCGATATCTATGTGTCACCCTACTACAGAAAAGAAGCAATATTTCATACATCGAAGGAGGAGATATATGGGTTCGGGATATCTGGATCTTATACAACTCTGAGGCCACAGGTGTTCTACATTCCAGATCCGTCGAAGTTAAGGCTGAAAAAGGGCCGGCGTCCGTCGAGACGCTTCAGAAATGACATGGATGAGTCGGAGGCAGGGGGGAGGACTGTACGGTGCAGCAAATGCGATGAGCGCGGGCATACTTACAAGAAATGCCCGAAGAATTCGCAATCTCCAACCGTCCCAGGTTCTGGTCTATCTGGACAGGCAACCGATGGCCGCCGTTCATCGAGAGAAGGAACAATAACGAGGCGACCACGGCCTAGGCGTTCTCGTGCGGTGACTACGTCATCCGCTGGTGATGCAATGACTTGATTATTCCTGTCAGCCTTTTAGTCTAGCGGTGATCCAATTGATGTAGTATTTATAATGTTGTTGTCATTTGTCATGTGTGTAATATTTATCCTTGTGAGACATGAACTATTGTAATGCTGTTGTCATTTGTCATGTGTGTAATATTTATCCTTGTCGGTGACAGGGGACCGGGGGTCTCATGGCCAGAGGTTTGGGCGGCCGCAATCATCCACGTGGCCCGTCCCCCCGGGGGGTCGGGCCCGAGGGTGACGTGGCGGCTCCCCCCTCGGTCTCCCCGCGGGGTCGGGCCGCCCCTATTTCGGCCCCGAGGGCTGGGGCGCCCCGACCCCCTGTGATTTCGGCGCCTCATGTGCGGGTTAGGTGAGCGCAGCAGGGCTCACCTAACCGCATTTATGGCGGTTCAGACGAGCGCACTACGCCGTATTTAATGCGGTGCAGCGCATGCTTGTCCGGTCCGTGACCGGTCGCGGTGTGTGACCGGTCACAGACCGGTCAGATCGCGGGTTAGGTGGCGACAGGCGGCCTGCGGCACGCCTCGCCCCGTCCCGTCAGAATGATGAGAGCCTCCTGGCTCTCGTCCCTAGCCGGAGCCAGCGTGCCAACTCCTGGAGTTGGTACGTCAGCCCCGGTCAGATGCATTCCAGACTTCAGCGCAAGCATGGCAAGGAAGTCGCTTGCCATTTAATGAAGATTGAAACGGGCGTCCACCGGGAGAGCTGGCTAGCTGGGCAAGAGGCGTGTACCGTGTCTGTCAGAGGTCACTTCCGGCAATAGACTAGCCCTGATTGTAAAAAGAATGTTTTCTTTCTTAGGAAGCTCGTGGCCCATGTGGTAGCCCCTTACCATATAAAAGGAGGCCCAGGCCTAGGGAAGCAAAAAAAGGAAAAAAGGAGGGGGGGATTGGTTTAGACTCTGGCCAGTTTGCTCTGGGGCCTGAACTCCCTCTCTCTCTGTATCCCTTCACTCTCAGATCCACCAGAACACAGGAGTAGGGTGTTACGCTTCTCAGCGGCCCGAACCTGTCTACGTCGCCCGTGTTTTGTGCGTTTCCTCTCTCGCTGACGTTCCTCAGATCGAGGGCGAAGAACCTCACCTAGCGCCCCCGGCCGAACTGGCAAAGGGGGGCCCGCACGGTCTCCCGGTTAGGAGCTCCACGCTCCGTCATCTGGCGCGCCAGGTAGGGGGCGCGCGTGTCTTTCTAAGCCCTCATCCTCTTTCGTGTGCGCAAAGCTTCGCCCGGTCAGCCCTATGGCCGAACGGGCAGTGGCGCACAGCCTCTCTCCGAGCGCTAGCGGTGATAACGGGGAGCAGAACCCGCGTCGTCGGGCTCGCACCCCGCCGTCCCCCTCTCGCCGAAGTCTTGGGCGGGGGAAGGCGCTCGAGGAGGTCGAAGGATCCGCGACCTCGTCGCTCACGGGCGACGGGGGAGGACGGCGAGGCGGGGCGCTTCGCCGCCTCGTCTACGGCGACGGCGGCACGCCCCAGGGCGCGCTCCAGGCTGCGGGCGCGCTCCTGCGTCACCCGCCCGTTGTCCCCGATCCAGAGACTCCAGCCCGGCGTTGGCTGGATGACATGGCCAACTTGGTCATGACGGCGCAGCAGCGCCTAGGCGCCGGCGGGCAGTCCTCCACCGTCGGGACCTCTGGCGCTGCCGCCGCCGGCTCCATGTCGTCGAGGCGGAGGGCACGGCGAACGACGGCCGATACGCGCCGTTCGTCCGCCGTTCCCTCGTCGACGCCTCCGACGCAAGAAGATGTGCGTGGGGGGCCGGATGCCCTGCTCGATATCGAGCGCCGGCGCGACGCTCGTCGCGCCGCCCACGCAACGGAGGGCGCTTCCTCGTCCGGAGCGCTGCTTCGGTCCGGTCACGGGGGCCGGCCCCCCGTGTCCCCGGTCGGCGGTGCTGGCTGTCGAGCCTTTGTGGCGAGCCTTCGGAATGTCCGTTGGCCCCCAAGGTTCCGGCCCACCATCACCGAAAAATATGATGGAAGCGTCAACCCCGCTGAGTTTCTCCAGATCTACACGACAGAGATAGAAGCCGCGGGGGGTGACGACAGGGTCATGGCGAATTTCTTCCCCATGGCCCTGAAGGGCCAGGCGCGGGGTTGGTTGATGAACCTGCCACCTGCGTCGGTCCACTCCTGGGAGGATTTGTGCCAGCAGTTCACTACGAACTTCCAGGGCACATATCCGCGCCCAGGCGAAGAAGCGGACTTGCACGCGGTACAGCGGAGGGACGATGAGTCTCTTCGCTCGTACATTCAGCGGTTCTGTCAAGTCCGCAACACCATACCATGCATCCCCGCACACGCGGTGATCTACGCGTTCAGGGGGGGCGTGCGGCACAACCGCATGCTCGAGAAGATCGCCTCCAAGGAGCCCCAGACCACCGCGTAGCTTTTTGAGCTCGCGGACCGTGTGGCTCGCAAGGAGGAGGCCTGGACCTGGAACTCCTCCGGCTCTGGCGTGGCAGCTCCGGCCGCCCCCGAGTCCGCCGCTCGTCCAGGGCGGCGGGACAGGAGGAGGAAGAAGAGGTCGGCCCGTTCCGACGACGAGGGTCGTGTCCTCGCCGTCGAGGGCGCTTCGCGGGCCCCCCAAAAGGGGAGGCCTGCGAGCGACAAAAAGAAGGAGGCCGGCGCTCCCAGCAGGGAGCGCCCGACCGGCAAGTGGTGCACCGTGCACAACACCTCCCTCCACGACCTCGCGGACTGTCGCGCGGTCAAAAGCTTGGCTGAGCGGACGAGGAAATGGGAGGAGGAGAGGAGGCAGGAGCGCCATGAGGGCAAGGCCCCGGCAGCTCCCACCGGCAACCGGCGAGGTGAGGCCAAGCAGAAGGCCCCCGCCGAGGACACCGGTGATGGCGACGATGATCTGGGCTTTCAGAAGCCCGAGGCCACCGTCGCCATCGTCGATGGGGGAGCGTGCGCTCACGTTTCTCGCCAGAGCCTCAAGGCCATGAAGCGAGAGCTTCTGGCCGCGGCCCCTACCCACGAGGCGACGCGGCGGGCGCGTTGGTCGGAGGTTGCCCTCACCTTCGACCAGACCGACCACCCGCCGTGCGTTGCCCAGGGAGGACAGATCGCGATGGTGGTTTCCCCCACCGTCTGCAATGTGAAGTTGGGGCGTGTCCTCGTAGACGGGGGCGCAGCCCTCAACATCCTTTCCCCCACAGCCTTTGATGCCATCAAGGCCCCGGGGATGGTGCTCCGACCGTCCCACCCGATCATCGGCGTGACGCCAGGGCACACCTGGCCGCTGGGTCATATCGACCTCCCAGTCACCTTCGGTGGTCCCGCCAACTTCCGCACGGAGCGGGTGGACTTCGATGCGGCGGACCTCAGTCTGCCCTACAACGCGGTCCTAGGGAGGCCCGCGTTGGTGAAGTTCATGGCGGCGGTCCACTACGCCTATCTCCAGATGAAGATGCCGGGCCCCGGTGGCCCCATCACCGTCCATGGCGACCTCAAAGTCGCGCTTGCTTGTATGGAGCAGCGCGCGGACCACCTCGCCGTGGCGTCCAAGCCCGCGGGTGGCGACGAGAGGCTCAGCACCTCCGTCTCGCCCGCCCCGAGGCAGCGGATGGTCACGTGCGACGAGGTCCCGGTCAAGGAGGTTGCCCTGGGCGACGGCCCGTCCAAGACCACACGAATCGGTGGTCTCCTGGACGACAAATAGGAAGACGCGCTCGTCTCCTTCCTGCGGGCAAACGCCGACGTCTTCGCCTGGAGACCGGCGGACATGCCCGGGGTCCCCAGGGAGGTGATTGAGCACCGTCTCGCCGTGCGGCCGGGCGCAAGGCCTGTCCGGCAGAAAGTGCGGCGGCAGACCCCGGAACGCCAAGCCTTCATCCGCGAGGAGGTGGCGCGGATTCTGGAGGCCGGATTCATCCGTGAGTTCATCCATCCGGAGTGGCTTGCGAACCCGGTCGTCGTCCCCAAGGCAAACGGCAAGCTTCGGATGTGCATCGACTACACCGACCTCAACAAGGCATGTCCTAAGGACCCTTATCCCCTGCCACGCATAGATCAGATTGTCGACTCCACTGCGGGGTGCGACCTTTTGTGTTTTCTAGATGCATACTCTGGTTATCATCAGATTCGCATGGCTAGGGAGGATGAGGAGAAAACTGCATTCATTACCCCCATAGGAACTTATTGTTATACGACCATGCCCTTCGGGTTAAAGAATGCAGGTCCTACTTTTCAACGTACTACTCGTATTTCTTTGGGTAGTCAAATAGGACGCAACGTTGAGGCCTATGTCGATGACTTGGTTGTGAAGACACACAACCAAGAGACCTTGCTCTCGGATTTAGCGGAAACTTTCGAAAGTCTCCGCTCCGCTCGCATAAAGCTGAACCCCGATAAGTGCGTGTTCGGCGTTCCTGCGGGCAAGCTTCTTGGGTTCTTGATCTCTGCCCGAGGTATCGAGGCCAACCCCGAGAAGATACGAGCTATAGAGCGGATGCGCCCCCCAGCAAGCTTAGGGATGTGCAGTGCGTCACTAGCTGCATGGCCGTCTTAAGTCGATTCATATCGAGACTGGGAGAGAAGGCGCTACCCCTATTTAAGCTCCTCAAACACTCCGGGCCGTTTACCTGGATGGAGGAGGCTGAGCGGGCCCTCACTCAATTGAAGGTGTACCTCAGTTCTCCCCCAGTCCTGGTCGCCCCGGAGCCAGATGAGCCGTTGCTACTCTACCTGGCGGCAACCCCGCAGGTAGCCAACGCGGCGTTGGTCGTGGAGCGCGACGAGGACAACCCTCGCTCCGCGCGCCCCCACCCTGTGTCGACTCGACCCGGGAGAGAGCAGGGAGGAGAGGCCCCCGAGCCGAACGGCGGCCTAAGGCCCCCGACGGCCGGAGCTGGCCCTCCGCCTGCTTGTCCGATGGTGCCGGGCACCCCCGACCCCCAGGATGGCCCCGGGGCCACTGCGGGAAGGCCGCGTCTGTCGCCCTCCGACCCCGAGGTCGTCGGCACAGAAGCCGAGTGCGCCCCGCACGGCCTCTCGGACGAAGGGCGCCCTAGAGATGTGGCCCCTAGCGAAGAGGACAGGCCCCGCCGAAAGGTGCAGCGGCCCGTCTACTTCGTTAGCGAGGCCCTCCGGGACGCCAAGACCCGATACCCTCAGGCCCAGAAGATGCTTTACGCAATTCTGATGGCTTCGAGGAAGTTGCGCCATTATTTCCACGCATCGGGTCACGGTGGTTACGTCTTACCCCCTCGGCCAAATCTTGCATAACCGAGAGGGTACTGGACGGGTGGTGAGATGGGCAATCGAACTCTCTGAATTCGATTTGCGCTTTGAACCACGCCACGCGATCAAGAGCCAGGCCCTCGCCGACTTTGTAGCGGAGTGGACCCCGGCTTCCGAGCCCGTCTCCGCCCTCGAGGCCAGCCCGGGCCCCTCGCAGCTGCCTCACACCGCCTACTGGGTGATGCAGTTCGACGGCTCCCTGTCTCTTCAGGGCGCCGGTGCGGGGGTCACTTTGACCTCGCCGAGCGGAGACGTCCTCAGATATCTGATCCGCCTCGACTTTCGGGCGACCAACAATATGGCGGAGTACGAGGGACTCCTTGCGGGACTCAGAGTGGCGGCTGGACTGGGGATCCGCCGCCTCCTGGTGTTAGGCGATTCCCAGTTGGTCGTTAACCAGGTCTGTAAGGAGTACTGGTGCTCTGACCCGCAGATGGACGCCTACGTCCGCGAGGTGCCACGTATGGAGCGCCATTTCGACGGGATAGAGCTTCGGCACGTGCCCAGGCGGGATAACGCGGTCACCGACGAACTCTCAAGGCTCGCTTCCTCGCGAGCCCAGACCCCACCGGGCGCCTTTGAAGAAAGGCTTGCCCAGCGACCCGACCCCCTAGGGGAGACGGACACGCCTGAACGGCCCCCGAGGCCCGTCGGAGTCCAGGCCTCGAGACCCGAGGGGAGCGCTCCCAGCTCCCCTAGATTGATTGCTTGGATCACTGAGATCCAGGCGTACCTCACAGATAAGACTCTACCCGAGGACCGCGAAGTGAGTGAACGCGTCCGTCGCATCTCCAAGCGCTACGTGCTGGTGGAAGGGACCCTCTATCGGCGCGGGGCTAACGAAGTCCTCTTGAAGTGCATTCCTCGGGAACAAGGCGTCGAGATTCTCGCCGATGTCCATAAAGGCGAGTGCGGAGCCCACTCCGCCTCGCGCACCTTGGTTGGCAAGGCCTTTCGCCAGGGTTTCTATTGGCCGACGGCTCTCAACGATGCGGTCGACCTGGTCCGGCGGTGCAGGGCGTGCCAGTTCCACGCCAAGCAAACGCATCGGCCGGCCCAGGCCCTGCAAACCATACCTCTTTCGTGGCCGTTTGCTGTCTGGGGGCTCGATATCCTGGGTCCGTTCAGGCGGGCCCCGGGCGGGTTCGAGTATCTGTATGTCGCTGTCGACAAGTTCACTAAGTGGCCCGAGGCTTATCCGGTCATCAAGATCGATAAGCACTCCGCCCTTAAATTCATCAGGGGCATCACTGCTCGGTTCGGGGTGCCTAACCGTATCATTACGGATAACGGCACCCAGTTCACTAGTGAGCTTTTCGGCGACTACTGCGAAGACATGGGCATCAAGCTCTGCTTCGCCTCACCCGCCCACCCCAGAAGCAACGGCCAGGTGGAGCGCGCCAACGCGGAAATCCTCAAGGGCCTCAAAACCAAGACCTTCAACGTCCTCAAGAAGCACGGCGATTCGTGGATCGAGGAGCTGCCAGCGGTGCTCTGGGCGAACCGAACCACGCCAAGCCGAGCAACCGGGGAAACGCCTTTCTTCCTCGTCTACGGCGCGGAGGCGGTCCTCCCATCTGAGCTCACCCTGAGGTCCCCTCGGGCCACCATGTATTGCGAGGCTGATCAAGATCAGCTTCGCCGAGACGACCTCGACTATCTGGAAGAGCGAAGGCGGCGCGCGGCCCTTCGAGCCGCGCGCTACCAGCAGAGCCTGCGGCGCTACCATCAGCGCCACGTCCGGGCCCGATCACTCTGCGTCGACGACCTCGTCCTACGCCGCGTCCAAACGCGTGCTGGACTGAGCAAGCTCTCACCAATGTGGGAGGGTCCGTATCGAGTGATCGGCGTCCCCCGGCCGGGCTCGGTTCGGTTGGCCACGGGCGACGGCACAGAGCTGCCTAACCCGTGGAACATCGAGCATCTTCGTCGCTTCTACCCCTAATGGGGGTCGGGTGTCATGTCTCGGGCTCGGGCCAACCCCGCACCCCCCCCGGGCGTGCAGGGTTGGCCGGGGGCTACCACATGCACATACTTATCTTTTTTCTCTTCCGTATTTCAATAAAAGCACTTTCGATTTCCAGAGGACCGTGTCTGTGCCGTCGCTTCCTTTTGAAGAATCTCGGCTTGAGTTAGTACGCTCGTGCTCGGCCCTGCCCTCGGTGGCCCGGGCCGGCTAAAACCGCCAAACGGGGCCCAGAACCGAGCCGTGCCCCGGGGCGTGGTGAACTCCGGGGGGGAATCGGCAAAGGCCCACAATCGGGTCCTCCTAACCCTCGGTCACCGCGCTCCCGGCCTGGCCAGTCTCGACACGCGGATCTCCCCAGGCACTAGCCCCGACCCGCGCCGTTTGAGGCTGGGACCTGGGCACGAGCCCTTGCTCAAGCCAAGACTCAGAAGGACCGCGGCACAGACCATCCTCGTCTTATACGCACAACAAACATAACTGACATAGAAATTTCCTCTTTATTTGATTGCAGATTAAACCAGTCTATACAAGCAGGGGGCTTGAAGGCCTCGGAAGAAGAAGGTAAAATTTAAGATCGGCGGGGGCTTGGGGGCTCACTCCGACGCACCCGGGCCGCCGGCCTCGCCGTCGCTGTCGTCCGCACCGTCGTCGCCGTCCTCCTCCTCGGAGTCGAGGGCGAACGCGAGCCGAGGGGCCGTACCCTCGAAGCTGTGGACGATGTGGTCGGCGGCGTCCCGGACCTGCGCGCGCGCGCCGTCCTCGGTTCCGGGAGGGAACTCTTCCAGCGCTGCCCACGGGGAGAAGTCAGGGTCCCTGGCCTGGTAGCTCGCCAGTACGAGCTCCACCGCCCCCCGGGCGAGGTCCCTCGAGGATGACTTGATCGTCTCCTCGAGCTCCTCGGGGAGCCGTTCGAGGACCCCGGCCATCTCCGAGAGGCGCTGGGCGAGGCCCCCCTGGTTGGCGGCGTACTTCGCGTACCGCCCGCCCCAGAGGCCCGCCTGCCGCCCGGCGCGGTCTAGACGCGAGACGGCGTCCCGAAGCATGCCGGGCCCCACCTCGCACGCCAAGCGGAGGGCCTCGACCTCCCCGGCGGACGAGTCCAGCGCGCCCTGCAGCTCGGCGACGGTGTGTTCGGCGGCTGCGAGGCGGGCGGCTAGGTCGCCGTGGCCCGCGGCCGCCCCGCCGCTGTGCGCTCTCGCGTCCAGCTCCTTCGCCCGCGCCTCGAGCTCAGCGGCCCGCTGGTCCAGCGCGGCCCTCTCGGCGCGGGCGCCTTCCAGATTGCGGCGCGCCTGCTCCTCCCGCGCCGCCTCGCGGAGGAACAGGCTGTCCGCCAGCCGCTGCGCCGCGGCCTCGGCCTCCTCGAGAGCTCGCCCCCGCTCGGTGAGCGCGTCCTCGCGGAGGCGGAGTGCGGACTCCTCTTCGGCGGAGGCGGCCTCGTGCGCCGCCAGCGTTGCCTCCCGGGTGGCGACGGCGGCCTCGCGGTCCGCCAGGGCGCTCTCCTTCGCGTCCAGGGCGCGGGCGCGCTCCT
Source organism: Oryza officinalis (assembly GCA_008326285.1). Lineage (NCBI taxonomy): Eukaryota > Viridiplantae > Streptophyta > Magnoliopsida > Poales > Poaceae > Oryza > Oryza officinalis. Next base: position 47,323,553 of record BDMV01000002.1, on the reverse strand, counting down.
CCAGCGCCGTGACGCGGGCCTCAAGGGCCTCCTCGCGCTGGCGGGACGCCGCCTCGTTCTCCGCCGCCCGCCGTTCCCGGGCAGCGGCGGCGTCGAGAACTCCCCGGGCGGCGTCGAGCTTCTCCTCTAGCTCCGCCGCCCGGCTCCCGTATTGGAGGCGGAGGTCGTCCCGCGCCTCGTCGAGCACGGCGGTGGCGATGAGGGCGGTCTCCCGCTCCTCCTCCACCTCCCTGGCGATCTCCGCCAGGTTCCTGCGACGGGCCTCGAGCTGTGAGGCGTGCCGGCGGTGTGCCTTGCGGCCCGCCTCCACCATGGCCTCCACCGAGCGCCGCCCCTCCTCGACACGCGCCCACGCCGCGTCGAGTTCCGCCCGCTCCGCCTGCAGGGCCTCCATCTGGGCACTTAACCCGTCCAGCACCGTGCTGTTCGCGGCGGCCAAGGCCTGCAGGAGGGGTTCCGCGCTCAGCAGGGCAGTGGAAGGCAGAGGGGAGGGTCGCCTCGGTGTAGGTGCCGCGCGGCTCGGCCCGCCGATCGGCGTGCCAGGCTCGGGGGCGACCCCCGAAGCCGGCTCGTTCTGAGCGTCGCTCGGGGCGTCGAGCCCGAGGGGCGCACCTGCGGCCTCGTCGTGGGTGGCCTCGGAAGTCGTCATCGCCTCGGGCGGAGTCGGGTCGGGGGCTTGGCAGGCTGCCTGGCGTGCGCGCGCCGCCTCTGCCTCCCGGGCGGTCTCCCCGGCCCGGCGGACTATGGCCTCCTCCCGAGCGGCCTCCACGGCCTGGTGAACCCGGGCGGCCTCCTGGGCAGCCTCCTCGGCTTCCCGGAGGCGGTCCACGGCTTCCCGCCGGTCAGCCTCCCGCCTCCGGGCCTCCGCGGTTGCCGTCTCCTCGGCCTCGGACCGGCCGGACTTGGAATGGCGTGGGGGGCGCGACGGGATCTCACTGAGGCAGAAGAAAAACCAGAGACAAAAAAAAGGGTGAGTAAAAACTTGCCTTGGGAGATGGGAGTATGAATACGGCCGCAGTGGGTGCGGGGACGAACCTGCGGGGTGGTCGGCTGAACGACCACCTCGGGGGCGCGATGAGGCTCCCCCGGCACGGCTCGGTCTCCCCCATTTTGCGGAGTCGTTTCTTCTTTCGCTCCCCCTCGGGCTGCAGCGTCGGCACGGCACCCTCCGGGCGCCTGCTGCTGGCACGCACCGCCCCGCCCCCTCGGGAAGGAGATGGAGGAGGAGTACCCTCCTGCTTCCTCTTCCCCTTGGCATCGACAGGGCGGCTGCCCCCCGGGCCCCCGTCGCGGGACCCAGAAGCACGGCCCCCTCCCGGTGTAGATTGTTCCTCCCTGCGGCTCCCGCCCGCGCCATCGTGGCCTCGGGGGGCCCGCTCCCCCGACGCCCCGACCACCTGCATGATGGCCAGGATGTTGGCGCGCTCTGGGTCGCAGCAGAGGGGGAGCACCCATTGGGGGATGAGGGATGCCTCCACGGAGCTGAGATTCAGCACCTGTTGGACCACCATCCTGAAGTCCTCAGGGTCCCAATCCCATTCGCGCCCCTGGTGGGTCCTCAGGTGGTCCTCGGGCCCGGTATACTCCCAGGCGCCCCGGGCGCGCCGCTGGAGCGGCGCGATCCGGCGGCGGAGGTAGTCGCCGAACACCATGGCCCCCGTAAGCCCCTGGGATCGCAGACCCGCTAGGCGATCAAGAACGGCGTCGTAGCCGTCCCCCAGATCTACCGCCGCCCGCCAGCTGGAGGCCTGCGCCGGGGGCTGGCTCGGAAGTCGGAGGCGCGCTTCGCCGACGAGGGGGGTGTAGAACCAATCGCTCTTTCAGTCGTCCCACTTCTTGCGGAGGACGCAGGGAATGTAGCGGTTCAGCACCTGCCCCCGCGGCTGGAAGTAGCAGCCACCGACTACCGTCGGCGGCGACACCGGCTGCACGGTGAAGAACCACCGAAACAGCCGGAGAGATGGGCGCACCCCGATAAACATCTCGCACAGGTGCGCGAAGATGGCCAACGTCATTATCGCGTTGGGGGTGAGGTGCGCCATCTGGAGATCGTAGAACTCCAGAATATCCATGAAGAAAGTAGAGAATGGCGGGACCAGCCCCGCCATCGCGAAAGAAAGGAAGAAAACGGACCGCCCCGGGTAGTGTGGCGCCGGGCGTCCCTCGCCCAGTGCGACCACCTCCCGGCCGGTGGCAGATGCCGGCATGAACCGGCGCGGCAGCCCGGCTTGCCTCTCGCTCGTGATGCGGGAAGGCGGCAGCACGCTACCGTCGAGCGGTGCGGAGCCCCGTGCCATGGCGCCGGCGGAGGGGGAGCTTGAGAGCGAGCGCGTGCGGCAAGGGTAGGGCACGAGAAACGAAGAGTTGGGGCACAAGTGGCGGAGGCAAGGGAAGGATGGCGAGGGAAGGGAAGCGATTCCCTTCCTCGGCGCCTTTATACCCTCGCCAACGCCACGCCCGGCTCCTCGTTCTCCGCGCCCATTACCTTGCCCCCTCGTATCTCGCGCCCACGCCTCCACTAACCCCTCACGCCCGTCCGCGGCGCACGCGGCTGTCATGTGGCCATGGCGGTTGAGGAGGGGCAGATCGTGTGCGCATTAATTGCGCTCGGCTACCGCGAAAAACGCCGTCATCATATCTCCAGGCGAAACGGACCGACGTGTCCCGATCCGCGCGCTGTCTCAAGTAATGAAGCGGTTACGAAAGGACCGCTCATTATTTTCGGTCGTTTTTTCCCTCGCCGATGCGCGCGACTCGCGACCGTTGGCGTCCAGCCCGCCTGTGGGACCGGTCCCATCTGTCACCAGGCCTTAGGAGTGGCGTCATGCCCGGGCGCTCCCCTCGAGGGGAGCGGTTGCCCTGGCGTAACGCCGAGGGCTACTGTCGGTGACAGGGGACCGTGGGTCTCATGGCCAGAGGTTTGGGCGGCCGCAGTCATCCACGTGGCCCGTCTCCCCGGGGGGTCGGGCCCGAGGGTGACGTGGCGGCTCCCCCCTCGGTCTCCCAGCGGGGTCGGGCCGCCCCTATTTCGGTCCCGAGGGCTGGGGCGCCCCGACCCCCTGTGATTTCGGCGCCTCATGTGCGGGTTAGGTGAGCGCAGCAGGGCTCACCTAACCGCATTTATGGCAGTTCAGACGAGCGCACTACGCCGTATTTAATGCGGTGCAGCGCATGCTTGTCCGGTCCGTGACCGGTCGCGGTGTGTGACCGGTCACAGACCGGTCAGATCGCGGGTTAGGTGGCGACAGGCGGCCTGCGGCACGCCTCGCCCCGTCCCGTCAGAATGATGAGAGCCTCCTGGCTCTCATCCCTAGCCGGAGCCAGCGTGCCAACTCCTGGAGTTGGTACGTCAGCCCCGGTCAGATCCATTCCAGACTTCAGCGCAAGCATGGCAAGTAAGTCGCTTGCCATTTAATGAAGATTGAAACGGGCGTCCACCGGGAGAGCTGGCTAGCTGGGCAAGAGGCGTGTACCGTGTCTGTCAGAGGTCACTTCCGGCAGTAGACTAGCCCTGATTGTAAAAAGATTGTTTTCTTTCTTAGACAGCTCGTGGCTCATGTGGTAGCCCCTTACCATATAAAAGAAGGCCCAGGCCTAGGGAAGCAAAAAAAGAAAAAAAGGAGGGGGGGGATTGGTTCAGACTCTGGCCAGTTTGCTCTGGGGCCTGAACTCCCTCTCTCTCTGTATCCCTTCACTCTCAGATCCACCAGAACACAGGAGTAGGGTGTTACGCTTCTCAGCGGCCCGAACCTGTCTACGTCGCCCGTGTTTTGTGCGTTTCCTCTCTCGCTGACGTTCCTCAAATCGAGGGCGAAGAACCTCACCTAGCGCCCCCGGCCGAACTGGCAAAGGGGGGCCCGCACGGTCTCCCGGTGAGGAGCTCCACGCTCCGTCAATCCTTGTGAGACATGAACTATTGTAATGTTGATATCATTTGTGTAGTGTACCTTTAGCATTACGAATTACCATTGTAATGAACAATTTGTGTAATGTTTTTTTTGTTATCAATTGCTTATTTGTAATCACTCTTACCTATGCAAGTATGGCGGATGAGACACCAGCTCTCCTCAGTAGGTCACTGGACAGGAGCCACCGTTCGTACTTGTCGGCGGTGCAGGGTGCGCAGCTTACCACCTTTCGTCCACGCCCGTCGCGCGAGTTGTTGCGGGCCGATCCGCGACACGTTCCGTGGTATGATAGAGGTTAATTACTTGATGGCATTTTTTGGCTATTTGGAAATATGAGGTACTAATGTTGAACTCGACGGTACGCAGGTTGCGTGAGGCAGGCCTAATAGCGATATGCAGGCTTGTTGAGGCGCGGGCGGACGAGAACGACCCGGCCAAGCGCTGGGATGCGGACCGGTCGCTGTTGGCTGCTTTGGTAGATCGGTGGCGGCCGGAGACGCACACGTTCCATCTCTCCTGTGGGGAGATGGCACCTACGCTGCAGTACGTCGCGTACCTGCTTGGGCTTCCACTGGCCGGGGAGGCTGTGGGTCCAGTGGACGGTGCGGGTGGCTGGAGGGAGGATATCATGGAGCGATTCGCTCCCGTGATGAGGCTACCTGGGCTCCCTGGAGTTGCTCCCCCGAACATGTACACCATCGCCGGGCCTACGAAGGCTTGGCTGCTACAGTTCACAGTAAGTTAACTTTTACACTTTGTTACTTTCCTAGAAATCTTACGAGTTTTAACATCGTTTGTTTTTTGTTGTAGACCGACCAGCTCCACCCCAACGCCGACGAGTACTCGCTCAGGCGGTCCTTAGAGGCGTACCTACTGTGGATGTTCGGCTGGGTGATGTTCACCAGCACCACCGGGCACGCAGTAGACAGGGGCCTGATCCACTACGCCCGGGCGATCGCGGATGTGGAGCTAGGGGCCGTGCCGCAGTGGAGCTGGGGTTCGGCAGTCCTCGCAGCCACGTACCGTGCGCTGTGCGAGGCCTGCTGCAAGACGGATCCTGGAGCGATTTTCGCGGGCTGCCCTCTCCTTATTCAGCTCTGGGCAACTGAGCGGTTCGCGATCGGCCGACCGATCGTCGACACCGCCGCGTACGCTTCAGGACCGGCAGCCGACCACCCAGCCGATGGGCCGACGATGGGCACGTACTGGTGCCGCCGCAACGTAAGTACAAATTGTTTTCATTTCAAATTTTAGATTACGTGCGACTGATGTTCTGACGAGTTGGTTCTCCGTGTGTCGCAGCGCCGTTACGCCCACGTCCAGGTCAGACGGAGCTACCCGGAGTTTGTCTTCGAATTCGACCGTCTGCATCCTTCGGACGTCGTCTAGGAGCCCTACACGCAGCACGTGGTCGCCGAGAGAGCACCTCTAGGTCTGTCTGCCTTGTGCACGCGTGACGCGGCGTACTGGTTGACGGTGGTGCCGTTGGTTTTCGACATCTTCGTCGAGCCTCACTGCCCTTACCGTGTTATGAGGCAGTTCGGACTGAGACAGGGCTTTCCAGTGAACGTACCGATACCCGTCGCCCCCCAGGACCACCAGTGAGTATTTCTCTTTCACCTTTACTATTGTTATGTCGACTACACGCGGAACGTTCAATGACCATTATGTTCTTTGCAGGTTGACTCGACGGGGACAGCATACAGGGACACTGTGGGCACCTCGGATCTTACCGTACGTCGAGGACTGGTTGGTAGCCATCGAGGAGGTGATTGCCGAGGTCCACCCACACTCGGAGGAGAACTACACTGCCTACCTTCGGTGGTACTTGCCGCGCACACGTGCCCGCGTCACCTTCACCGCGGCAGCTCCACAGCTACACCAGGCAGGCGTCAGGGACACCTACCCCGTGCACCGTGACCAGGAGTACTTCCTGGGGGTACATCCATGTTTCTCGGACTTCTTGTTTTCGTACTACGCGGTTGGTACATAAGAGACTGACAAACCTAATTAATAATGATTCCCGCAGGCCGACGCTGCACGCGCCATGAACGCCGACATCAACGCGGTGATGCTGAGGTTGGACGTTGGACTGCACCTGAACGACATTGAGCAGAGGTTGACGTTCGAGCGGATGCAGACGAAGATGCGTTCGATCTTGCGCGTCTTCTCTTGTCGTTCGGCCGTGGACGCGGTACCTCCACCGGCAGCTGTTGTTCCACGTCCACGCGGCCCGACACCAGGATCGACATCGCACGGTGCTGGTGCGTCCACAGGTTAGTTCCGTACCTTCTCACTATGCGAAACCTTCGCCATGTTATTACAAACTGAATGTCTACTAGGTCCGACGCTGCCTACAGGACACTCTGCTGGAGCGAGTGGATCGTCAATCCCTCAGCCGTTCGCGACTCCGCCCAACACGTTGGCCTTTGTTCGAGCGAGCGGTTCGTCCGTCCCTCCTCCCTTCAGTCAGCCGCCAGGTGAGCAAGCGTCTTCCGATGAGTGCTACAAACGTACTATTTGGGCAGAATGTTGCTTAACTTTTGACATCTGCAGGAGGATACTACCCGGCGGGGATTTTCCGTTCGGGCGAGTCTTCGTCGCAGGCGGGCGGGTCTGGTGAGGGCGACGACTTCGACGACCTGGAGGACCCAGAGCAGGACGTTATCGGCGCCTCTCAGCTTGGTGGAGCACCACCACCACAGAGCCAGGAGCAGCCACAGCACACGCCCGCACCAGATGTCCGCGCTGGTCGTGCCGTGCCCGCTGAGAGGCTGACGTACTCTCAGGGGCACATTAGGAGGGGTAGGGGTAAGAGGCCTCGCCAGTAGGCTACTAGTGCTACATGTTTGTAATATTTACAGTTAGTAACTTTGTGTTACCTCTTTGTATACAACTCTATTCGATCGCCGCACTCATATGTCATGAAAACATTTCATGTCATTCGCTACATCTACTCAACGAAACGACGAAAAACTTTCGGCGCGTAACAAAGGGCTACGATTGGTCGCTATCAAAGTAAGTGAATGCGAAACACAAACGGAGTACAACGGCGAGAAGGGAAGGAAAAATGGAAGACACGCGAAATAACATTTCAAGTTCGTTAGTTCGCCACACGTTGCGAGGTTGTAATGTACACAACATTATTCATCGATACACCATACAACTACCAACTCGTGCATACTACTGAGTGCAACGAGGCCACTTTCCCTTTCTCTGCGCATCGGGATTCTCCTCCATTGCTACCTTCGCTCGCCGCGCACGCTCAAGCTTCCGCTCCCGCTCCTCCCTGTACGCAGCAACACGCCTCCTTTCCGCCTCAGCCTTGTGCTCTTTTTCTGCGGCCTCCTCCTTGCGTCTCTGCTCTATCTTCTCCTTGCGCTCTGCATCCCATTGCCGCATGTACTCCAACCGCTCCTTGTTTTGCGGCTTGATCTCGGTGTCGATCCACTGCTCAAATTCACATAGCGGTGAAGGGGTCTACAACAAATGCAATGTTTACTAACCAAATAAGTTGTTCAAAACTACTTAATACACCAAATAATTATTAGAAAACATCAGTTCCTCACCATTAAGTTAATGCGGCGTATCTCAGGTGTTGGCTCAAACTCAAAATTGGCACACATCCAGTATCTCTGCATGTACGTCTCCTCTTCATCGGACTTAGCTACCTTGCAAGGATCACCGCACCAGCACATGGGCACTGGAACACAGCTAGGCAAAGGCAATGGGTTGAAGGCATTTCCAGTCTTCGGGCGATAACTACAAGTCAACAATAAATGAAACACTCTAACCCGTTAATCTAGGATTCCTCATTTCATGCACAACGAATAACACAAAATATCACAAAAACGATTTACGTTACCTTGAGTTCGTAGCTTTTCCACGCCTTAGCATCTTACAGTTTAAAAAAACAACTATCAAATATTGTAAACACCCTTAATACTTCTCATTGTACGGTCAAATATAGTACTACTACAAACCAAACGTGTGCACAACAAATCTAGCCTAAAATTATTCACACTTCTAAGTGCTACAGATCTACTCACAAATTTCAACATATCTACTCACAGTGCTACAGATCTACTCGCAAAAAATCTAGGGTCCACATCTAAGTGCTACAGATCTACTCACAAATTTCAAATACATGGTAATTACACTAGTATGCGACACAAAATATAACCATACGTCGGGATATTGTACTAACCTGCGATCGAATAAGCACAGCAACAACCCTTCGCGACTCTTCTCCTTCTCCTCACCTCTTTCTTTTTTTCTTTCAATTGTGACCGGTTGAAATGAGCACTTCCTCGGGCCATTGGGGCTTTATGGGATGCCGACCAAAAATTGCCCTTGCAGAGGGCGAGATTACGCCAAAAATCGCCCTCTGCAAGGGTGGCGAGGGGGCTGCCTACAAATTTGCCGCACCCCTCTATAGTTGTAGTTGCACTTTTTCCATATTCTCATCGAGAACACACAACTGATCAGCTTTGATGCGTTTCAGTAGTAAATTACAAGGAAATTTGTTTTCTTACAAAAAATACTACAATTTATCTGTTGCATGTTTCATGTTACAACTCGTTTCGATTTTTTTCAATCAATCTTTTTAAAAGTTTAATCAAGTTTATAAAAAAAATGGCAACATTTATATTATCAACTTAGTTTTATTATATTTAACGTTACATATATTTTGATAGTTTTTTATGTTACAAATATTGTTATATTTGTATAACCTTACTTAAATAAAGTAAAAATAGTTTAACTTTATAAAAATTCAAAAATCATCCTTTTACAGGCGGCCCCCTGCCGCACAGGCAAAAATCGCTCTCTGCAAGGGCGGTAAGGGGGCCGCCTGCAAAATTGCCAGGGCGGCTGCCCTTTGGCATGCGGCCCCCCTACGACGAAAAATCGCCCTTGTCGAGGGCGGCGAGGGTCTTTTTCGCAAAATAACCTCGACGCGGCAGACGGCGCCCAACGGCCGTCTGTCACGTCATCAAAATCGCCCTCTGGAGAGCGATTTTTAGGACTCGCCCTCCCAAAGAGCGAGAGGAGATTATTTCTGTAATATTTTGAAACGAAAAATTATTTTTGTAAATCTTTAAATAAATAAAATTAAAAATGCTAAAAATTCTCGTATCGTGCCGTTCGCCACGCCCCCCTCCTCGCTCCGAACTCCGATGTCTCCAGTCTCCACTCTCCAGCCAGCGCCGCCCCCTCGCACGGCCGCATCACCTGCGCCTCCCCCGGCGCGCGCTCCCTTTCTCTCTCTCTCCAGGGCCNCCTGGCGCCGCCCCGCCCCGCCCCGCCCGAGGTCTCTCACAGCAGTCCTCCCCGGCTCGCCGGCGGCCACCTCGAGGTCCCTCCACCTACTCCGGTTCTTCATGGAATGATCCTGTGAAGAAGATCTGAGCTGGTGGTCGGACTGAGAGGTATATAGCCATGATCCGTGCCCATTTTTACGTGATCCGCTGTGCTACTTCTGTTCTTGTCATTAAGGGCCCCTGACCATTCTCCGAATCTCCGTAGTGCGTTGTTTGCTCCAGTTCTTATTTATGTTCTCAATTTATATTGAATGGTTTAGTTGCATCAAAGATCAGCAGTTAACTTATTTCAACTATTTGATGTTATTAACTTATTCCAAATACGTTGCTGGTCCTTCGACCCAGTTAGAGGAAAACATTAGCAATGTATGGGCTTTCGTCTCCTATGCAGGTGCTTGGCGAGATTGTTGTTATCTAGTAGAGGAATGGGTGTTTATATGTATCGATCCTTAGAAAGGCGTTTATTCTCATAATTTCCCCCCATTGATAGATCACGCAAACAACTAAGCAACTTTAAAGTGGTAGCTGCATTGCAGGAGGTAGTTTTTCACATGACTGCTTGATGATGTGGCTATTTGTTGTGATAGCACATTATTGTTTTGATCATGTAGCTATATTTCCTGCACAAAATTAATTGTTTGATAGCACCATCGTGCACAAAATTAATTATTCTGCACATCTGCATGCTTATGAAAGTCAATTTGTTTCTGTTGGCGTGAACCTAAGGTTGGTCTGGCCTTGTACAGAAGGTTTGTGCTTGTTCCCTAATTTGACCAAACTTTGTTATACTTTGACCCTAGTGCCAAATTTGGCTATCAACAGTTTCGATTATAAGTTCATTTTTGTGTTGCAAATATCTTTACTATTGCAGTAGTATTTCATATCCATTACCTGTGGCAATGCCCTGGAGAGATTGTGGCTTCACCTTCTCTGCTGTGTATGTCATAACTGGAATTATGGCTTAATTTTAATTTGATTTGCTATCAATTTTAGTGCTGTTGTACTAAAGTTCATTAATTGTATGTGTTCCACTGTTGATCAGGTTCAGGTGAATAGTATCCTTGGAGGTGCAAGAAAAAGAAACATGTCTGTGAATTCGAAGCCAATTAGTTATTCATTTTTGTTTTTCTTGTGTCAACAACCATGATGACGCTACCAATTCTTTTGAGGGATTTAGCTGGAAACACTAGTTCAAAGTTTGATAAAATTGCAGTGCTGAAGCTGCGTAGGAGACTATCAGCATCCACTGCGTATACAGATTCATGCTCTAATAAGATACTTAATTTTGACAAGTTTGCTCCATTGTTCCAAGGCTGTGCATATATTAGGTCTCTAAAGAAGATCCATTGTCATGTTTTCACACATGGACTGTGCTGGGATGTGATTCTTGGCTCTAAGATTGTGAGTTGTTATGCTAATTTAGGGACCCTGCCTGAGTCAAGGCTTGTTTTCCAGAAAATTGTAAATGATGATCTTTCCCTGTGGAATTCAACCATAGTTGATTATTTTAGAGCTGGTTATCCAGAGGAAGTTATTATTTTGTACAAGAGGTTGAAATTGCACCAGATTGGTTTGGATGGGAAAACTATTACTTTTGTTTTGAAAAGCTGCACTGAGCTTGAGAATCTGTACTTGGGTAAAGGAATGCATGTGGATTCACTTAAGCTTGGTCTGTCTGGGGATAAATTCGTCGGTTCCTCCCTCATTGTGTTGTACTCCAAGCTTCACAGGATGGACGATTCACAGGGAGTGTTTAAAGAGATCATCGACAAGGACATTTTTGCTTACACTTCGATGATCACTGGTTGTTCAGAAATTGTGGATTCAGTTGCATGGAATGCATTTGATATTGCCATTGATATGCTGCAGGACAACTTGGAAGTAAACAGTGTGACTCTGATAAGCTTACTGCAAATAGCTGGGAATTTGGGAGCACTTAAAAGAGGGCAAATCACTCCATTGCTACTCCATAAGGAGAGCAATTGGGTCTCAGATGATATTCTAGAGACCAGCATTGTGAACATGTATACTCGATGTGGAGCTTATCAATCAGCAGTTGCTGCTTTACAGAATTCAAAGGGAACTGCAGCTTCATGGAATGCTATGCTTTCTGGTCTTACTAGAGCTGGACAGAGTTTTAATGCAATCCACTATCTGTCTGTGATGCTGCATGAGCATAAAATAACTCCAGATTCTGTCACCTTTGCAAACGTGATTTCTGCTTGTGTTGAGGTATGCTATTTCGGCTATGCTCCTAGTGTTCATGCCTACTTAATAAGATCATCCATACCTCTGGATGTTGTTTTGGCGACTGCTCTTATTAAGGTGTACTCCAAATGCAAAAAAATCATGAGATCAAGACATCTCTTTAATCAACTGATTGTTAAAGATGCAGTCTCCTATAACACACTGATGTATGGTTACCTACAAAAATGGCATGGCCAATGAGGCCACCTCCTTACTCAATTACATGATGGTGGGAGGTATTGCTCCGGATTTTGCAACTGTTCTTAGTCTGCTTGCTGCTTTTGCTGATCAAAGAGATTTAGTGAGAGGGAGGTGGATCCATGGATTTGCGATTAGGCATGGGTTTTGTTTGGATGTAAACATTGAAAATTAAATTCTTTATATGTACTCAGTTTGCGGAAAAACTGCAGCAGCAAGGGCTATATTTGATTTACTGGAAAAGAAAAGCTTGGTTTCATGGACAGCCATGATGAAGGGTTGCTTATCCTATGGACATGAAGATGAGGTGGTTCGATTATTTCACTTGATGCAGAAACATGGGGAGAAACCTGATTCCATGTCTCTTGTAACTGCTGTTCAGGCTGTTTCTGAGCTTGGCCATCTAAATGGTCTAAAACAAATTCATTGTTTTGTTTACCATTCCCTGTTGGAGAAAGATAAGATTACTGCAAATTCGTTGATAAGTGCATATGCCAAATGTGGAAGGCTGGATTTGTCAGTAGGTTTGTTCTTTAGTTTGGAATACAGAAACTTGGATACTTGGAATGCAATGGTCAGTGCTTATGCGATGCATGGATTCTATATTAATGCGCTTGAAATGTTTAAGCAAATGGAAGAAGAAAACATTCGGCCTGATGAGTTAACATTCTCTACTGTGCTTACTGCTTGCAGCCATGCTGGTCTTGTCAAGGATGGTTGGCGTATTTTCAATTCCATGACCTCAGTTGTTCTTCCACAGGAAGAGCATTATGGTTGCATGGTTGATTTATTGGGTCGTGCTGGGCATCTGGAAGATGGATACAAATTTATAAAGCTATCTGCCTTAAAGGATAAATCCACTATATTTTGTGCTTTGCTCTCTGCTTGCAGAACACATAGAAATACACAACTGGCACTTGCTATTAGCAAAGAGCTCCTTGAGCATGGACCACAGAAACCAGGTATTTATGCTCTGATTTCAGAAGTGTATGCTCAGGAAGGGCAGTGGGATGAATTTACTAATACGAGGGCCAGAGCTAATTTAAGTGGGTTAAAGAAACATCCTGGTTCTAGTTTCATTGAATCAATGGAGCAAGGCATGTGTTAGCGAAGAGCCTGTGGACGGCATATGCTACTCTTTATAGTGTGTAAATTATACATTATGACCCTTTTTAACTTCTTACTTTACAAATGGGCCCATGAGATAACTAATGGCAAACTAATTGCAGGAATGGACTCCTCCCTTTGCATGAAGAACAGAAGCGCACAACTGCCCATCTTGCATCTCTCTCCTCTCAAATCCTTCTCAAATTACCCCCCAAATCGAAGGTTTTTCCATGGGACTTGTGGAGATCGTGTAGGAAGGTACTCTCCCTTGATTGCCCTCATTTTGACAATTCCGTAGTTGACTTGAGCAAATTGGGGTGAAACCCTAGCATTGATTTAGATTCATTCGTTGGACTAATTTTTATTGGATTGATTAAACTTACTGTCAAGTTGTGATTGATTGTACCAGGATTCAGGTAGATTAGTTTGTATGAACTTTTGGTTTTAGTTGAATTTCATGCAATGACTGGGTGCAAAAACCGGTTCACTCAGCTGCAAAATTAAGGAATTGCATCATGAATTTCAGAATCCTTGCATTGGAGGGAAAAGAACAAGTAATCCAACATGCTTCATCCTATATACAGTGCCCATTCCCATCTATTGTATTCTCTCTCCCTGAACGCACACTTGAAACATTAAAATTTCAACTTACAGATGCCTGACTGGAATCGAAAACTGATGCTTGCATGAAAGTGGCAAAATCATTGGAGATTGTTCAGGTAGTGGGTGCATGGTCGTAGTTTGTTAGCTGGATCAGTATTTGCATTAACAATTTATCCAAGCTCTCATATCTTTTTTCACAATTGATTTCTTGAACTGACAGCTAATCGTTTGGTGTTTCTTCCTACCAATTTCAGGACATATATTTCATTGTTTTGTATTTCTCTTGAATATTCAGCCATTCAGGCCATCACTTTGCTATCAGGTTACTTAGCCGAGAGCAAATGGGCAATGGTTCAAGAAATGGGAGAGAAGACACCACAATGGTTCCTTCGCTATGGTCAGTTCTCCACATGCTGCAAGGATAACTTTAAAAAGAACAGCAGCCAGGAATACATCTGCCGTATGTATCACTTATTTATTACCGTTCAGCACAAAGTCAGTCCATTCTGGTTTTGTTATGCCTTCAAAAGCACTTCAATCTTAAATATAATATTGAGGAGATTGGGGGTACTGATGCCACCACATTGGAGATCAACAACTCTTCAAGTTGGGGACTGGGATTCTTGAGACTGGACAGAAGAACATGTTTGATACTGAGGAGCTTGATGGCAGTGACGTATTCAGCAACCTCGAGTGTCATCCGGTATATTCTCATTGCCCAACTTAAGCCTCCAAGGAGAAGAATTGCTCTAAATATATAGTACTTACAATATTATCTAAAAAATATATCTAGTACTTGGGGCCGTATGCATTGCTTGATGCATATGCTGGAGATTTTTTTCCTCTACTATCTAAAAAAGATGTATGAATACTTTTGATTACTTTAGGTTGATGTGCATTTAGTGAGGAATTTACTTTTTGTGATATGATGGCTTTTGTGACAGACCAATTATCTTCTCTCTTCATCATCTGGCAAACCATGAAATCGTTTTAGTCTTGAACCCAATCTTTATTTTGACCAATGGTCATTTTCTGAGATCTGTTGGGAAAGTATAAGCTTTTTCTGCCTTTCACAAAAGCTATTTCTCCCTGCGCATTTTACTCTATTCATGATAGCTCGATTTTTTTTCATCTTACAAATAAAGGGATGTAATGTGCATTGCAGGGTCGAACAGGGTTGAAATGTTGTTGAGGAAAATGACAGCAAAATAGCACGTGAAGGCGTGAAGCGATAAATCAGGGAGATGGCAGCCCCACTGCACATTTTTCTAGTGGAGGCAAACCTACCTACAAGATGTAATCGAAGTAAATCATATCCTTGGAGAAACATTAAGCCGGTATGTAATACTACCAGATACTAACCGTTGTGTGATCATGTATTTGGCTCATCAGGATTTAAAATTCAGACTTGATAGTAGTATATATCAGCTTTACTCCCCATGGTAAAATGAGGGGGCACCAGTCCTGGTGGACTTAATTAGGTGGTACTTATCGAGTACCGATTCCTTGACTACAGGGTTAAACCCCTAGGTCTAGCCTTTAGCTGGTTGTATCTGACAATAGCATCTTTCGCTTTTTTATCTGACAATAGCGTCTGGAGTTCGAAGAATTACTCCTCATGGTGATTCTATCCAGGAATATCCTAAGTTTTGGTAGCTCTACTACACACACACAAACCCTTCAATTCTAAATGCGTAGCAGTGCTTCACCCTGTAGTAGTTAAAAACCTCTGAAGCCTTCTTCCAACCGTCTCAATCACCAAGATGATGCTCACAGTTCGCTACTTGGCAATATCATTTCAGGATAAGAATTTGAACTGAATTTGCGTGGCTGGTGGAGAAGGCGGTTGATCGATCGTCAGGAGGAAGAGACGGACAGCCACAGACGAAGAAGTCCTCAACACCCAACCACGGGAAGAAGAAAAGCCCCATGTTCCAAGGCGAGCAAGACAAAGGATCTTACATATGCGAGCTACGAAAGCGACATCGCACCCAACACAGCAAACCGAACCCCGTTCGCTGCCAAGGCAGAAAATGACTCAACGAGAGAGGTTCTGAAGTCTCAATTTCTCATGCATCAAAACCTACGCCACTGTGCCACCCGCTCTAACCTAACGAAAATGGTTTCATGCGTCATCATGACGATCTAAAGTATATGTATATGCAGATATATCTAAAGTGTCGTTGTAATAATAACAAACCGAACTGAGTGCTGGATTAGATGGCTTGCTAATTTGCTGACAACATTATCATCAGTCATGTGACATGTACTTTTCCTAGGACCCCACGAGCCCCTGCCGCTGCTAAGGGCTCCTTTGCAACTTACTGGAGTGCCTCCGTTTTAATATATAGAGGTTTTAGGATTGAATAGGGTTTTAAGAAAATTGGTGAAATCAAATAGGAAAAAATTATGGTTGGTATAGAGGTTTTAGGATTGAATAGGGTATTAAGAAAATTGGTGAAATCAAAAAGAAAAAGATTATGATTGGTATAGAGGTTTTAGGATTGAATAGGGTATTAAGAAAATTGGTGAAATCAAATAGGAAAATATTATGATTGGTTGAGAAGAGAAGAGTAGGTAGTTAGGGAATTTGAATGGTGAAAGATTGTGATTGGTTAAGAAAAGAATATAGGTGAAGAGATTGTTATATATTAGAACAAAATTTGAAGGCTAAAAATTGTTATATTTTGAGATAGAAGAAGTAAGATTTTCAAAACACACAAATGTAAAAAATACATGATTTGAGTGTCTTAGAGGCGGTTTGGTTAGTGGTCAGAGTTTGTCACGTCAAACCTTATGCTTAGAGGCGGTTTGGTTAGTGGTCAGAGTTTGTCACGTCAAACCTTATGCTTAGAGGCGGTTTGTCACGTCAAACAGGCATGTCATACTTTGTTAGCCTAGCGTTTGGTTTGTTACTATAATTGTGACATTCATATTTTATTAGCTCTGGATCCCATATGTCATATATTTAATTTGGTGCCTAATTTTATCACACTTGTGTCAACAATTTGTTGGTTCACTTTGGCTGTGTTCGGTTCCTGAGTTGAGTTGAGAACTAATCATTCGCGCATGTAAAATGAAGCAACTCATTAACACAGGATTAATTAAGTATTAGTTAATTTTTAAAAAAAGATATATTAATATAATTTTTTAAAGCAATTTTGGTATAGAAAATTTTTTGAACAAAATATACCGTTTAGCAATTTGACGCGTGAAAAACGAAAAAGATAGTTGGGAAACTTAACTAAAGAACTCAGCCTTTGGGTGGCTAAGAGCCACACCTTTAGTAAAATTGGTCATCAACGAAAGAGACTTTAGCATCTCAAATCATATTGATTGAAAAATATAAGGCCTTAGCATCTCAAATTGTATTGATTGAAAAACATAAAAAATCTATAAAAATAACCGTTTGAATGAAGTGCAAAAAAAACACATGAATCAAAATAAAGATAGACAGGGCCTATGTTGAATTGCTCTAAAATCTCTATATTTTGGGTAATAAAAAAAATCATAGGATCGTATTCCTCCAAGAACCCTTTGTTTCAAGGGAGTCCTAAACGTGTGTACACTACTTTTGCTTTCCTTCCTTCGAAAGTTCGAACGGTCGCAGCAGTACTGGTGCTAATCATCATTAAGCAGAGACCAATGAACATGAGGTGGAACGCAGTGTCGGTGGCTAACCGTTTTGGGTTGGGTATGCAGAAAAGCAGGTTCTGATTCCTGAAGTCCCAACGGCGCCATCAGCTGCTGACCATTTCGACTAATCATGCCAGCTGGTGTGGATTTAGTAATAACAGTATTAAAATAGTTAACATAATGCCTCTGCTCCTCTTAATCCATTCCATTTGATAATGATAACTATTTTAATACGGCTCGTACAGTCGTAATAGCATTATGTTAAGGAAACCCGTGTTTGGAGAAGGGCAATTGCTGCAATTGATTACACTCGAAGTGCGTGACAGCCAATTTGCTCACCGGGTTTTTCATCAGTAGCAGCACTCATCCTTGAATGATAAATCTATCCACCAGTTTATACACGACTTGATTATTAATATTAGAATCCAATCAGAACATACAGGACGGGAGTGACACAAATCTTATTCACTCAATTCGATTCGTGGGCACCGATCCAGACCAATTCTGCTTCTTCTTTCACGGTTAAAACAGGGCGGAGAAAAAAAAAGTAATGGAAAAAAAAGGGAAGAAGACTAGTTAACGAGTAGACGGAGAGGAGCAACGAACGAACTTGGAATCCAGTTTGAACAGCGGGTTGGTGGTGGAGGCGGTCAGCCGCGGCAGCGGGTGATGGCGGAGCAGCCGCGGGAGTAGGGGTTGGCCTGGCCGCCGGGGCGGCAGTTGTAGTAGGAGGCGCCGCGGACGGAGCAGGGCGTCGTGTCACGCCGCAGTGCGCCGTAGCTGATGTAGCCCCGCCCCTGCAGGACCCGCCTCACCACCGCGGCGCCGTCAGCCGCCGCCCCGGAGAACCCGAAGCCGTCGTCGTCGCTGCCGCCGACGACCCCGAGCTCCCAGCTGAGCGGCACCTCCCCCGCCCCCGCCGCGGCTCCCCCGGCCAGCGCCAGGAGCAGCGCCAGCAGCAGCGCGGACGCCGCCACGGTAGCGGCTCTCGCCATGGCGCCTCTGCTTCTTGTGGTGGTGGTGGCGGGGATTACTTGGTCGCCTCTTGCTTGTGCCTCGCTCTCGCTCGCTTGCTCGTGGCGGATAGCGTAATGGTTGTGGTAGTGGTTGGTGGTCACCGGCCGGCCGCCGGCGCGCGGGGGCTTTATAAAGGAGAGCAGGAGGGAATGCGCGTGAGCAGCGCTGCTGCCTGCGGCGCGGGGCCAACCGTGCGTCGCGTTAGGTTTGGACTTGGGAGGGGCGCGGTCTGGTTCGTGTAATCGTGTTACGGAAGCAGGCTGGACCTGAGTTACCTGCGCCACAAAGTATCCGGCAGCGAGAAATTTCGCTCTCACTCACCTACTACGTAGTAATATGTAGGACTTTCAAAAATTGCCATTCAATCCGTGTGTTTTTGGACACTAGCCACAGGAGATGCGAGTTCCTTCGTTCTGTGCCGTTCGGTCAATCCGACCTTTTGCTACTTGTTAGACGTGTCGCCCGTCCATTGACGCTGTGTTGATAGCCATTGCTGTAGTCATCGTGGCTTCATGTCTTTTGTAATCGTCACGCCTTACCTCCAACGATCCCGAACAGGAGGCAAATAGCCCGTCCATTGATGCTGAGTTGCTAGCTATTGTTGTAGTCATCGTAGTTCTATGCCTCTTATAATCGTCTCGTCTTGCCTCCAACGATCCTGAACAAGAGACAAATGGACATGCACCGGTAGAATATTAAAGTGACAGATAGGGTTTTTAACTGTAGGGATGTTTACCCTCTCAGTGCGAATCACTAACGACTTGTTGTTGGTCTCGCTCGTGCTCTCATCCTTCAACCCGCTTCGTCTTTGTAGTGCTCTCCTCCTTCGACCTGCTTCATCTTTGTATTGACAGGAAGTGCCCGCTCAAGTTCTCGCTTGGCAATTGTGAGTTCGTCACTATGGTCTGCTAGTTGTAGCTACCTCCATCATCTAGCTTCTCTCCGACCCTTGCCACCATTGATGATGATGAGGATGGTTCCTGGTGCACATCCTTCATCGTCATCGCCAAGCTCATGCCATTGCATGGCAGGGACGAGGAGATCATCATTGTGGTGGTGTCCGACGCGTTGCCGTCGCACTAACCGAAGTAGCAACTCAGGGATTGCTGTCGCACAGTAACGTGGAGGTAACAGGTACTGTAGTGGATGACAAGACGGAAAGTGAAGACTAGGACAACATCAATGACAAGAAGGATAACGTGACAGATGCAATGTTGAGATGTGGAGTGGCGAAAGGTTGAGAGACCTGGAGGAGTACTCTCTTTGTCCTATAAATAACCAACTTCTGAAAATAAATCTTAACAAATATCTATTTATATTTATTTTTAGAAGTGGATTCTTTTTTATATTAGGGTATATGAGACAATCCCTTTTTTAGATGATGGTATAGGAGACGGTCCGTGTTCGCATGGTACGAATGGTACGAGGTTTTGTTTGTTTTTTTACTTGCTAGAAAGGGAAAAATATTCTGTCAGAATCGGGGAGCACCAGCAGATGGTCGGCACGGTTTATACTACTATTAACAACATTTGCTGGAATCCTCGAAGTTGAAAAGTCAAAGCAAA
This sequence comes from Oryza officinalis, assembly GCA_008326285.1. Lineage (NCBI taxonomy): Eukaryota > Viridiplantae > Streptophyta > Magnoliopsida > Poales > Poaceae > Oryza > Oryza officinalis. The sequence goes on along the minus strand of BDMV01000002.1, from coordinate 47,303,951 downwards.
GGGAACCGTATAGAGCTACGACGAGCCTCCAACAGCCCTTAAGTGCCTTGTTTATAGAACCATCAGATCCAAAACGTGTTCGGTACTTAAATATCGTCAGTCTAAACTTTGATTACGCAAATCTCAGATCTTAGATGGAAGACTAAACCATCAATATCCAAAACGAGTTCAGTACTTAAATATATATCTTCGGTCTGAACTTACTTTGATTACGAAATCTTAGATCTCAATTAGATGGAACAGCGTACGAGCGGGCAATGACAATGAGTACCATCACAGAAGCCTACCGACTCAACGAACAATGTATTTCCCTCCACTATGATATGAAGTAGCTTCAGCGGGCATCTAACGAAAGCAGAATGCAATGGGACCACAAGGGATTCAACATATGTGTGCAAGTATGGTAAACAAAATGCATCGAACAAGTGTATAACACCAAATGTAATATGCAATTAACGAAAAGAAAGTTAACTGAACAGCCACTAGATTAGCAAATGAAACAAAGTTCTGAGAAAGTGGTTAGCAAAAGAAAAGCAACAGAACAGCAGGCGGCATTCAGGCTTTTTCTTTGCTAATCCACTGTAGGAAAACACTCTTGAGTACCATAACTCTAAAGGGTCCCCTTCACACACACGCATGCCTACTCCCAACATATTAGGGTCGAAGATAGCAAACTAGTAAAGCTAATCGGGGACCTAAAACACAGTTTGCTATCATGCCCCCGGATACACTATTTACTCTTCATCGTCCTCGTTTTCCTGCAAAGAGCAAATTAAAATTGTTCATTAGCAACACAACTAGCAGTAGTCAAATTTCATTGGCATTCAAGATAAAATAGGGCACCGATCGAGTGTTTAATGATTACCTCATCGCTACCACCATCCTGGTCATCGTCGACCTCAGACTTGGACTTGTCAGAGCCTTCTCCATCATCATGGGTCTTAGCTTTCTTCGAGCTTGTGCTCTCCTGAAGAAGTAATTCAAGAAGTCCAATTAGTGCCTAACGCTTGAAGGGCTCTATAATTAGGATGCGCGATTATTCTATCATCACCTTCTTATCGAAGTTGGCTTTGGTCTTCTCGTAGTCCTGCTTCTTTTGGCCAGCCTTGTCCACATAAGGTGCCTTCTCCTAATAAATTTTAACACAAAAAGCCAAGTACATTTGGCACATCAATCGCCAACCATGGGCAATGGTACGCATGTGTACGTAAGCGCTTCACCGAGTACAATTTAAAAACAATTGTAATTTTTCATGCAACTATTTAGGAGCAATTCAACCTTTTTCAAACAAACATGCCCGAACAATTATTAAACAGTCCTTTAGTGATACTCATAGATCAGGTATGCTAAATAACAGATGCCACACTTATAGGAACATGTACTAATTTTGAACACTGCAGAGAAAAACTCACTTGCTCAGACATAGCTCGCCACTTCTCCCCTGCAGCCTTGCTCACCTAATGAACCAACAGAGGGGGCAAAAAAAAAAATTAGACATCTACAGCAGCCAAAAAGGGGCGAAAAAGAGAATGGTGTCAGGAAGCTCACGGCGGCGACACTCTTGTTGTCAGGGTGCGCTGCCTGGTACTCCTGCCTGAACTCAGACCTGCAAAAATAAAAACAAAAAAATAAAAATCAAGAAAATAAAAAAAATTAAACAAAAACTAAAAACAGATCTGTAGATCTGAACAGAGGAATACGTGGGCGAGGGAGCGAGAAACTCACATGAAGACGAAGAAAGCGGACGGCGGGCGCTTCGGCTTGCCGCTAGCGGCGGCCTTCTTCCGCTTCCCGGCGCCGCCGGCGGCCTTGAGCCTACAACAACAACACCAAACGCAAACCGCTCAGATGTGAACCAACAACAGCCACCGCAGAAACCCCTCCTCCACCGCCCACACGCAACTGCAAAGACGCCCGGAGAGAGGATCTTACCTGCCCTCGCCCTTCTTGGAGGCGTCGGCCTTGCCCTTCATGGCTGCGGTGCGAAGATCGCGGAGTCGGTGCGCTAGGGTTTTTGCGGGGTTGCAGCGGAGGAGGAGCGTAGTTTGGGAGGCGGCGCAACGGGCGTTGTCTGGCTTTTTGGGGCGGAGCGTTGCGCGGTGCGTGGCCGCGTGGGAGTGCGTGAAAGGAAATAAAAAAGGACAGCGACGGGCGGGGCGCTGCACCTGCGACGCGTGGGTTGGTGGTTGGATCGGTTTTTGGTTGGAGGAACCGGGCTGGCCCGTGTAGGATGGCCCAACATTGCGGTCAGTCGCTGCACCGGTCTATTGGGCCTAATGACGGAGGAAAAAGTACACTTTGACTTCCTCTACTATGGTTCGAGCATAATTCATGTCCTCCAAATACGAAACCAGATATATAGCTTTCTCCAACTATTAAAATCGGTGTAAATTATGTTCTTTGGTGGTTTTGGAAGCGGTTTTGGCTGGCGTAACGGTATTGACTTGGTCTTTATCCTACATGGTGTTGACGTGGGGCTTATGTGGCACTAGAATAAAAAAAAATATGGGACCCATTTATTATTCATACAAAAATATATTATGGGACCACTGACATGTGGGGCCCAATTGCCATCCTCCCTCTCTCTCCCTTATCTCTCTCTTTCTCTTTCTCTTTCTTCCCCTTCGGACATGGTGGCGGCGGCGGCGGCGAGCGGGAGGGTGAGCGAGGGCTGGAGCGGCGGCGGTGGCGCGTGGGGGCCAAAGTGGCGGCGGTGGGAGGAAGGGTGAGTGGGGGCTAGAGCAATGGTGGTGAAGGAGGTGCAGGAGATTTTAAGGTGACGATGCGTTGGCAGCGACAAGACCCGAGCCGGGTGTGGAGACGAAGGCGATGGAGGAGCGCCTCCTCTTCTGTCTCCACCCACGCCAAAACCACTCCAAATCCCCCTCGATGTCGCCTTCCTCACCGCTGGCGACCCCGCCGACCTCTGTCCCTGCTCGTCACCGCCGCACCAATACTCCCCTCCGCTCCCTCCTTGCCACTTTTCCTTGTTGTCGTTCTTGGCTCCGGTCTCGCCGTCTCCTTTTCGCTCATCCTCAAGCCGTCGTTGGGCGACTCCGCCAGCGCCGGAGACGGCTCGGCGCCGACGATGTCAACCCCCGCCGTGGCCACTGCATCGGTTTCAGAGGTGACGATAAGGAGTGCCATCCCGGCGCGGGGCGACACGTGGCGGTAAGGAGAGAGAGGGGGAGAGAAGGAGGAAGATGGGAAGGAGAGAGGATGACATGTGGGGCTCACATGTCAGTGGGTCCCATAATATTTTTTTAATGACATATGGGTTCCACATATTTTTTGTTTGTAGTTTTTATTCTAATGCCACATAAGCGCCACATCGACGTCACGTGGGACGAAGACTAAGTCAACAATGTCACATAGGCGTCACGTGAGCCAAAACCGTTTCCCAAACCATCCAGGGACAAAGTTTGCACCGGTTTTAATAGTTAGTAGAGTCGATATACCCGGTTTCATGGTTAGAGGTGATGAATCGTACTCGGACCATAGTCGAGAAAATCAAAGTATACTTTTTCTATAACGGATAGCCACCGGCAAAACCCAAAAGATAGCCATAAATCTAAGGACAGCCTAAACAGTGACACGAAATCCTACCATAAATCATACTCCCTCTCTTCTCAAATAAAAGCTCGGACCGTAAAAAGTAAGAATTTTGTATAGTTAATTCTACTTCAATATTTGTGGGCCACCGCTTAACCCTAACTCCTCCTCATCTTACCTCACTCCCACTCCCACCGCTTTCGTCGATCTCTCGTCTCCTTCGCCGCCACCGGCGCTTGAAATGTGTCACCGGTGCCACTGTGCCAGACTTGTACATTGCCGCGATATGCGCCATGCCGCCATGTGCTCCTCCCCTGATGCACGGGTTCCCAGATGACAGTCGGTCAGTCGCCCAGCCAGGAGCAGCCTTCCTCCACTACGGCCTCGTCTCGTCGTTGCTCTCCACGTCCAGGTCATTTTTGCCTCTTTTTTAATAGATATGTGGAAGAGCGGAAGACAGGTGAAGCACGTCGCTGGAAAAACAGGATCTACCACAGAAGGCATATAGCTCGGGGAAGAAGAGACAGAGGAAGTGCTCCCGGTGCTTTGCTCTGCTCTTTGGCTGCTCGCGGCCGCGTCTGCCATGGGGAATTGCTTCGGCTCTGATGACGGCGAGGTGGAGGCCGTCAAGGTGATGGCCCGTCATGCGCTGCCACAAGGTCTCCATATATATATCGACATCCCGATCCGCTGTTTACAATATCACTTATGTTTTCTTTGTATTCGTGATTTATTTTGTTCATCGGGATCTGGAACCAACAATGCCATTTTGTCATGGTTTTGTGCTGTATCTCTAGTTATGACGCACTTCGTGCTGGGTTTTGCTCTTGCAGCGGCAATGGCGAGACCAGTCATGGTCGCGATGAGCCCAGGGCGGCCACCAACTGGTAAGTTGCCGACCCAGGCCATAGCCACAAGCACCGGCAGCGGGCGATCGGTGGCTGGTGGTGGAGGCCGGACGAACGCCGGCGGCGACGCCAGCGCGGAGGGGAGGATCCTGGAGGCGCCCAACCTCCGGATCTTCACGTTCGCGGAGCTCAGGGCCGCCACGAGGAACTTCAAGGCGGACACCGTCCTCGGCGAGGGCGGGTTCGGGCGGGTGCACAAGGGGTGGGTGGACGAGAGGACCATGAGCCCCGCGCGGAGCGGCTCCGGCATGGCCGTCGCCGTCAAGAAGCTCGATCCCGAAAGCTTGCAGGGCGTGCAAGAATGGCAGGTGCGTGACACTTTTCGTCAATATAGATCATCTTCTCCTGAATTTTTTGGCTGTGCAATGAGCAGAAAGAACTCCGTAGCTACAGTCTTGCAAGGATCACATAGTTGTGAGATCAAAAGAAGAAAAATTCGTATATCCTCAGTTAATTTAGGTGTTTAGTACTTTAGCATTGATCTCATCAGCCATCACATATTCTCACCGCGCGAAGCATAAACTAGCTATGACACTGGTCCGTGTGCCCCGACACATACGACCGACGTGTTCACGTCATAATCTGAGATGCATAATTATCAACGGTAATGTCAATCTTTCTCGATTCGCTGGCAAAATGGGATGCCACTTTGTGATTGAGGAAGAAATGGTGTTGATCTTGGTGGTATTGAAGTGTTCATGCAATGATTCGTCAGTAGGCAGTATGCATGTTTAGTGGTCGGCACGTCGGATGCTGATGAGATACTCCTACGTGTTTTTCTCTTCTTCATTTTGCCTTTTCCACTGTGTCGTTAACGAATTTGTTTGCAGTCCGAGGTGAATTTTCTGGGGAGACTTTCACATCCCAACCTGGTGAGACTACTGGGCTACTGCTGGGAGGACAAGGAGCTACTGCTTGTGTACGAGTACATGGCCCAAGGCAGCTTGGAGAACCACCTCTTCCGAAGTGAGCCACGCAGTAAGTACCTGTAAGAGAAAAGGTTTTATGGTGCTTTCAGATCCATGACGGTATTGCCATGATTATTAAGAGTTGACAACTTGACTTGGGCTGCTAATTAACGATGTCTGATGGTGGTCACAAAGGGGACAGATCGAGATTATTCTTCTGCCTCACATGGGGAGTGGATTAATGGTTGTTCTGAGAATAGAGTCAACTGGTAGTGCACAATTTATGCGGGTGAATAGAGAGAGAGTATCAGGCTTATCAGGTTTTTTTTTCTTGGTCAGCACTTCTTTGCTTGCACCAACCTTCTCTGACAAGCTAAAGGGTCTGCTAAATGCAAGTTTTTTCTTTGGCTTGTTTTCCAGAAACGCTGCTGGATGGCCGATCTTCTTCTAAAACGTGATATTGACAGCCACTCGGCCTGCCCTCTCTGCGCCCAAGAACTGAAAACGACGAACCACATCCTCCTTAATTGTGTTTTCGCTCGCCAGTTCTGGCACCACGTCCTCTCTCCTCCTAGATGGTCTGACCTCGCCCCTTCCCGTGGCTGCTCCCTCTAGGTCTGGTGGCCGTCTGTGAGGGCCCGCCTACCAGAGCATCTTCTCAAGAGCTTCGACTCCCTTGTCTTTCTGGTATCCTGGCAACTATGGAAGGAGCGGAACTCCAGGGTCTTCGACTTCTCGCTCTCGTCGCTTTCAGTGATGCTGGAGTCCATCCTTCAGGAAAGCCATTTGTGGTCATCTGCTGGCGCTGCTGTGTTCGGAGACTTGCTAGGAGTTTAGTGGGGCTTCGCCTCCGTCCTCCCTCGTCTTTGAAGTTTATTTATTTTTCCTCTAGTAGTTTTCCTTTCGGTCTTTTTCCTTTTCGGTGTTCCGGTTTTTTTCGATTCTAGTCCCTCGACAATGGCTTTTTAACCGTTTGCGTTGTATAACCAAAACTCTGCTTCTTCTAATATACTGACGTGTAATCTTTTTGTTCGTTCGGAAAAAAAATAGAGAGAGTATCATAAGCTAGCTTGATATGAAGAGTCTATAAAAAATAAATGGGCTGCCAGGTTGAAATTGGAATGGCAATGGAATTTACTTCATTACTGGATTGCAAAGTTCGCATCAGTAAATCAAACCAGAAATTTGCTGAACACACTGTTACTGAACTGTGTAGAATGAGAGCTACTCCGGAACTAGCTGGCTGAAAAATGACAATCTTTTTGTGTCAACCAGAGGGCGGAAGCGCGTCGCCGCAGCAGCCGCTGTCGTGGAGCCTCCGGCTGCGCATCGCCATCGGCGCGGCCCGCGGCCTGGCCTTCCTCCACTCGTCGGAGAAGCACGTCATCTACCGAGACTTCAAGGCCTCCAACATCCTTCTCGACACGGTACGCCCTACACGCCGCCGCCTCCGCCAGAGTACGCCGTCTAACTCGATCATCTCCTTTTCCTCGCGGATGAATGCGTGCAGCAATTCCACGCGAAGCTCTCCGACTTCGGGCTCGCCAAGGACGGGCCGGCCGGCGGCAGCAGCCACGTGACGACCCGCGTGATGGGCACCTACGGCTACGCGGCGCCGGAGTACGTGGCGACAGGCCACCTGTACGTGAAGAGCGACGTGTACGGCTTCGGCGTCGTGCTCCTGGAGCTCCTGACGGGCCTCCGCGCGCTCGACACGGCGCGGCCCAGCGGGCAGCACAACCTGGTGGACTGGGCAAAGCCGTTCCTGTCCGACCGCCGGAAGCTGGCGCGGCTCATGGACCCGCGCCTCGAGGGGCAGTACTCGTCGAGGGGCGCGCAGCGGGCGGCGCAGCTCACGCTCCGGTGCCTCGCCGCCGACCACAAGAACCGGCCCTCCATGAGGGAGGTCGTCGCCGTCCTCGAGGAGATCGAGTCCATGTCCAGGGGCGGCGGCGGCGGCGGTGGCGCCCCCGGCTCGGCGTCCCCGCGCCCCGCGGCACGGGGCGGCGCGAACGGTTACGGCCAGTCGCCGCGTCCGGGGTCGGACTGGGCTGGCCCGGCCGCTGGCCACCCGTCTCCGAGAGTGAGATAGCGTAAGAGCGACCGGCGCTTGCAGTTGTAGCTGCTGCAGATCATGGGCATGCAATGCTTTTGCTGCACCATGCTTTGGTCTTTTCTGATCCTCGATCGTTCTTCCGTGATGTCCGAACGGAACACTTGAATCCTTTTCATGTGCCCGATTTCTTGGGAAAGAAACAAATATAACAGAAATATTTGGTGTGCCATATGGACATAGAGCTTAATTTCTAGATGAGAGGGAAAAAAATAGCATCTTGTGGATGCCGTTGATAATGATGTAAATATTGAAATGTTTATACACTACATATATTTACTGGAAATAGAATAAAGCATGTTTGCTACGTAGTATTTTTGGACATTTAAAACAACATTCGCTCAAAATCGATAGCTTTTGACTAATAATTATATTAATCATATCTATACTAAATATTATAAATATTATGCATGTTATATCATTGGTTTCATATTTTAAAATATTTTCATGTGATCCTAATTTTATATTTGTTAAGAACATAACATGAAATAAATTAATGATCAACGTATATTATCAAAGACCGTGTAAAAAAATATAAATCTTATAATTTAGAACGGAAGGAGTAGTTTCTAAATGTTGATAAACATTTATTGTTTGATGTTGTTGATTACATTACAAATTTTAGGGGTGATTTTCTGTCAAATGTTGTATACAAACGCCCTAGTTTTCTAAGCCAATCCTCTTGACAGAACCGAAGCTCGCATATGCCTTGTGCTGCACACATATGTTGAGGTCCGATACAATTGATCAGGCCTGTTCGTTTCTTATGAAACAGTGAAGGTAAAAAATAAATTTTCGTGGCACACTTTTCAAACTCTCAAACGGTGCGTTTTGTGTGAAAATTTTTAATATAAAAGTTGCTCTAAAATGTTAGATTAATCCATTTTTCAAGTTTGTAATAATTAAAACTCAATTAATCGCACGTTATTGTCACCTCGTTTTGCGTGAAACATTTTATCTTCATTTTTATCTTTATCTTCAGGACTTTCAAACACCACCTCAGTTATTGTTGGCACACCACATGGCCCAATAATCCCTGTTATCTATGTCCTTTATTAGTTTTCTATTTTCCTATATCTTTCCATGTGCACGCACCTGTTCTTTTCTATGATTAATGAATACTTTGTCGATGACTGCCCATGGATTTCGTAAAACCTAATTACTGTAGTACGTGTAGGTGCGTGGAACATCACATAGCATTAGCAAATGGACGCGTTAGCGTGTAGTAGTGCGTTATTCTTAAATTGAAACTTCTTTTTTTTTTTCAATTTCATATGTTGCTTTTATCACAGACCCCATCTACTTTCTAAAATCTAAAATTCAAATAAAATTTTCTTTTAAATTATTTATCAGATTTATAATCTGATTACGTCATTGTGTCGTTACAATTAAATCTTTATAACAAGATCTTACATGATTATATTATGATGAAAAAATATTTATGTTATAAATTACTTTTATTATATATATAAGTCACTTTTATCATATATATAAATTACTTTTAGATTTGATTAAAACACTTTTTAGACATTCAGTGAACAATTTACTTTATTGGTTAGTTTTATAATATGTTGATTAAATTTAATTTTTAGATAGACTCATGTTTTTACCCCCATAATAGATTTACTTTTAGTGTCGTGACAAGTTACTTTCTTTTTGTTTTAAGTTACTTCTATAATATATGTAAATTACTTTTAGCTTTTATTGAATTTACTTTTATATGTCTAAGAAGTAATTTAATGAAATCTAAAAATAATTTAGATATATTATAAAAGTAATTTGTAATTTTTTATCCAAAATATAATAATGTGAGATCTTGTTATAAAGATTTAATTGTTACGAACATAATAATGTAATCGGATCGTAGATCGAATGAGTAATTTAAGAGAAAATTTTATTTGAAGCATAGGTGGTAGGAATATATTTTCTACTTGCTTGGTAGACTAATACTATAGTTAAGTAAGATTCTTTCAGTCATCTGATGTCGTCGCTGGTTACGACTAAAACGAGATGCTCTCAATTTAGATTTTACGTTAGAATATGCGTCTATAGATTTTCGCATATAAATATGTGGCATGACTACTGGACGCAAATATTGGCCATGTTTGGTAAGCTTGCGTTCTTTTCTCCCTTTTTTCAACTTCTGCTCTCTTTTTCGCACATGTTTTTTAAACTGTTAAACGGTGTGTGTTTTATAAAAATTTTCTATAGTAACATCGCTTTTAAAAAATTATATTAATATTTTTTTAAAAGTTTTTTTAAAACTAATACTTAATTAATTATACACTAATGAGAAAAGTTCCTAACTGACCTACCAAACACAACCTAAGTAGTAGCCTGGGTTCTATATCCCACAAATAAAAAAAATTGGTATCCAGATAAACAAAATTTCACAAATTGCCTGAAATTTTTGAACCAAAAACTTAAAATTTAAATATTTTTTTATTAAATTTGTATTTTTTTTTGAACAAAATAGTTTAGGGGGAGGGGGCAGGGACGATTCCTAAAATTTCAGACCTAAATATTGAACCCTGGCCGCAACAGCCCACTCCTAGAATCTCTAATCTCTAGTTCTCAAATAGGCTTGATTTTATTCTCAGTTCTCAATATGTGTGTGTGTGTGTATAAATAGAATTCAGACAATAAACGTAAATTCTTCAGATTCTCGCTCAACTGGATACTCGCCAGTTATTTCTCAGCTCCTCCAAACAATGAGCCTAACAGTAATTGATGTTCTAGTTGAAGGATAAACTTTGTGTTATTCAAGATTTGTGATTATTTTTATTAAGTCTGTGCTTGGCTGTACCTTGTTCATGGATAGCACTAGCAGTGCTACTGGCTTCATTGCTCCAGGCACACAAAGGATCCGGCTAACAGTATCGTTGTTCACACTACACCATATATATTGAGCTTGCCCTAAGGCCTTGTCTGATTTGAAGGAAAAAAAACTAAAATTTTGTAGGAACTCAAATTATATAATATTTTGTGCCTTTCTTCTATGACCCTTTGAAAAAAAAAATGGTTACTATTGAATCCTATGAATTTTTTAAGGAATGCCTCAATCTGTATATGTTTTGGAAAAATTTTAAACATGAGATTTAATATCAAGGAAAGTTTCCTTTTAAATCCATTTCATTCATTTTTTGTATTTTTCGTACGATCTAATCAATCAAATGTTCATTCCTATATTTTTTTTCTTTATTTTATAATCCTCTATTTTACATTTATAATTTCTTTTTTTATTTTTCTGTTTTTTAATCCTGTGTTTCATGTTTCAAAGGATGCACTAAAAGTTCGCTGAAAACTACCATCACATTAAAAGGCCCATTAAGTTTTTTAAGTACATTTTTTTGCAACATCATATTCATAAATGACCTTTAACCAGTGTTAGCGGTGAAATTTGGTAATTATTGTTACTCAAGATTGAGTCAAAGAAGAGATTAACGGGTGCATTTGGTTGGCAATTTTGTCTAAGTTTAGAATTATTTTTGTATTCGCTTTCGTGATAAGGAAGGTTTGTTTTAGTTGGAATCAGACTCATTTAGTTTCATTTTTCTATAAGTTAGCCGATTGAGTCGTGTCTGAGTTGAACTTGTTTCAATCCATGGATATAAATATGTACATCCAGGGTCTTTGTAATCTAACAACAGTTTAATATATAATTTTCGACGCATCACCAACATAGTTTTAGTTTTGATGAGTTCTTGTTTTCGAGTTTGGCCTGCATCATTTTCGATTTTCGGTGAAAAAGTAAGTTTCGTCAACCTCTCTTATATCAACGGAATTAGTATTTTCTCGGTTAAGTCTGATATACTAGTTAAGTTGTTACTTGCGTTGCTTATCCGATAAATCGTTTCTTTCTTAGATTGTTTTGCTGTCTAGTTAGATTTAATATACCAATCACCCTGTATAATATCAATCAGCTAGTTTAAATCTATTAAGCTTATTGTTAATCTCATATTGTCTCAATTAAGTCCAATTTTCTTGGTTATAATTTGCTAGTTAGATTTGTTTAAGTCGATAGGTTTTATTCATTATTTCATCGAAGGTCTAGCCGTGAGGTATCTATTCACTGTCAACTAAAGTGATATATCGGTTAATTTACAAGGTTTAGTATAATCGCCTGGTTGCTATTTTTATTATCTTCAATTTTATATTGTCTTAGTTGAGTCCGATCTATCAAGATAGTGGTTAATAATTATAGACTGTTATTATTATATTTCAACTTGTTATAGCCAATTTTAGTTTATTTCCTTCATATAGAAGTTAATGATGAGTTTTAATTATTCTGGCATATCGACCCATATTCAAAGATCATATAATTGTTTGAGTACCATCTTATTATCTCCAACCTTATACTATCTTGGTTTGGTCGGATCTTGATTTTAATAAAGTTAGGGGATTCATAATTATATCACATCTAAACATTGGTCAATGTTTTCTTTGACTGATCGATTCAAGTTCCATCGATATTGACTGGACACATGATACAATATCGACCCTTTGATTGATTGATTGACCTCATGATCTAATCTTTATTTTTATTTTATTAGTTGTTGGATCAAACTAACTGACACGTTCTGAATTATTGATAAGACCTATATTAGAGCTAAACAGATTTTTCAAGTGTTCGTGTATACGACGAATTTTACGTCGACAACTAGACAAATAATTCAGTAGTACTACGTCACTGCATCCTAAATATATGCCACGGTTGAATATCGCTCGTGCGGTGAAGGCGTGATTCTCATTCGCGTGAAGCAATTGATATATGCTTAACGAGTTCCCAATGCTTTAAAAGGAAAATCAAGACATTTTCTCAGCGATAAACACCCGCTAAACACGCCGTGTTACTCCCGAACATTCCAGCTGGAGCCGTGAAAGCTATCGACGCCACATCAGCGCATCTACTCTCCTCGCGTTTCGGCTGGCCCACGACCACGACACGCCGACGGGAGACGGCACCCTCTTCCGGGACGAACGCCGCCGCCCCCAAACCCCAAACTGCTCCGGCGATCGTCGAACCGGCAGCGCCGCCCACGCCAGTTCGCGCGCAGCTGCCCAGGTATTCGATTTCGATTCCACCCTAGCTTGGGTGGGTGTTCTCTGTTGGCTTTTCCCCTAAGGCTCGCCGATTGTTTCGAATTCGATTCCGTCCCAACCTAGATTGCAACCGCGTCATCTATTTTGTGCTAGTTAGGTTAGGAGTTCAGCGCCGCAAGCCGGGTCGTGCAATTCGAGTCGAACCCCATCGGATTGCTCTGTAACTTTGCCTCAGCGGTGGATTTTGGTCGCGCCTATGGTATGAGGGGCATTGGCCGTGGGAATTACATTCAGTTGCTCGTGGATTTCTGTACAGAGATATAAAAAAATTATGAGCGGGTTTATTAGCTAGACTCTGTGCAACTATTTTGCCTATACTAGTTGCCTTGGGTTGTGTTTATGGGGGAAAAGAAGTTTGTTTTGCATAACTGAATCGATTAAAACGGTGAACTCGTTTAGTCCGGCACATTCTTTTGGTTATTTTACATTTCTTCTCGCTCGTATTCCTAAAGGGTCTGTTGAAGTAGGCAAGAGGATTTTATTACATACTCAATTGTTCACCATTATCTCTAAATGGGGTGGTCTATTTGTCACTCCATTTCCCATTTCTCATATGAAATTTCGTGCTGTTGGTAGATTTACATTCTTTAGACATTTGCCTTGCAGATAGTAAACTATTTGGATCGGGAATTTGCTTCATATGGTGGCAGCATCGAGTTATATGTGTATGATACTGAGCCCATACAATTGAAATGCTCAACCTTATGGTTAAGGAGTAAAATGATGTTGAGGCCTTATAAGATTATTAGACTTCAAGGAAGTGTTATCAGCTGTCATGAGGGTCAATCCTGCACTCTTCCTGCCTTTGATGGCCGAATATGCAGCGCCCACATGGGCCATACTATTTTCAGGGTTCTTCATGCTGCTTTCTGTTTCCCTCTCTATGTACTTGATATTCCAGCACCTTTCAGCATACAACAATCCAGAGGTTTGCTTTGGAACTCCACCATGTTATCAATACTCAGTAAGGTTTGTCATGTCTGCAAACAATATCCATTTTATTTTGTGTTATTCCAGGAACAGAAATTTGTTCTCGGTGTTATCTTGATGGTCCCTTGCTATGCAATTGAGTCGGTAATATCTCCAAAGCAACTTCTGTTTTTTTGGTTGGATTAGGGCTCTTCAGTTATTTTAGTTGCGTATTTGATTATCTTTGCTTCTCCTCTGCAACAGTATGTTTCGTTGGTAAATCCTGACACTAGCGTGTACTGTGGCATCCTGCGTGACGCGTATGAAGCATTTGCTATGTATTGCTTTGGAAGATATATTACTGCTTGTTTAGGTGAGCTATTTTCTGAGACATTCTAACTTTCATTGCCACTCTCAGGGTGCTACTTGCACTTATACATTTAATTAAAGATTGGTCTACGGTGTACTCCTTTTTGCAATAGATCTGTTACATTTATGATGTTGCTATGAGGTACCAATCTTTTTTTCCCTTTTGAGGGCACGTGGGGATGGATATGTTAAAACAATGAAGGTAGTTGGGTTATGTTTGGTTTGTGGCCTATCTAACCCCATGGACTTTGTCAATAACTAGCTAGATATTGTTGTGCTTTCAATTTGGGCAAAACTTTGGCAGGATGACCAATTTATGGGCTTTCATAAATTTTTCAACAAACCAAGTAACAGAAACAGACCTTTGGCATTGGAATGAGGCATGATTTCATTTATGGTGCCTTACATGTAATATGTACCTCCATAACTGGATACAGGTTTTCCAAGTATACAGCTAGTCTATATTCACCCCAGAACAACTGGAACTATTGTTATCTACCTAAATTCCTGAGACAACAGTATTGTTGTTATCAGGGATTCTATTCGAGAGTTTTCATCAAGCGAATTTACCCGAGAGAAAAGGCTTAATAAAATGAACCTGTGTATAACTACTAAGAATGTCACCTTGGATATACTCAGAATGTCACCTTGGACAAACAATGCATCCCTATGTATATTTTCCCATTACTAGCAAAATACCCATGCTTTGCTATGAGTAAAAGAAAATACTATTATAATATGTCATAGACAAAATACATTTTTTTTATCAAATATGTTAGTATCACTTGTTTGCTTATTTAAATATATGATATTCACTTGTTTGAAACAAATACTGGACTGTTCCATAATATCAGAAAAGATCAAGGGCTAATTTGTCAAAACTGCAAAAGAATGGTGGGGTAGCAGTGGCCGATTCACTGCCACCACCACTAATAGTGTGTTTTAAAGGATTATAGATTAATTGCTTCTTTATACAAGGAAAGTAGGACTAACATGATGAAAATACTAATATGGAACTGGTTCCTTAATAATTTGGAAGCTCTCCATCTAGCGTTCTCATTTAATTTGAAAAATGTATATATTTTGTATATAGGTGGTGAAGAAAGGACAATTGCATTTTTGAAGAGGGAGGGTGGCGACGATTCTGGGGAACCACTTTTGCATGGTACTTCTGAAAAAGGGATCATACACCATCATTTCCCTGTGAATTACATATTGAAACCATGGAGAATGGGTGTGAGGTTTTACCAGATTATCAAATTTGGTATATTTCAATATGTATGACCACTTGTCCAGTTAGTTGAAATGGAATTTATGATTTTGAGAGCATATTGGTTAAGTACTTTGTACCTGTGCAGGTGATTATAAAGACACTCACAGCTAGCCTATCCCTGATTCTTCAACCTTTTGGTGCATATTGTGATGGAGAATTTAATTTGAGATGTGGGTAAGACAATTTTCCATTTTCACCTCTTGAGTCCAACAGAGCAAAAGGCATTCACCTTTATTAGTTGAATTTCATAATGCTTGGAAAAAATTGTTATAATAGGAATAATGCAGAGACAGATAACTACATAGAAGCGTAATCTTCTTGATGAGTCTACCCGTGTCACTGCATAAGCTATTATTGCCTTGTCTTTATCCCCAGAATATATGCACATCTGATAGTCCACTTCAATGAATTATTTTCTGCATGCTTATCCATTGTTTCAACTTCATTACTTTTGTTCAAACTGCAGATACCCTTACTTTGCTGCTGTCCTTAACTTCAGTCAATATTGGGCCCTATACTGTTTGGTGGAATGGTACACGGCTACTAAGGACGAATTGGCACATATAAAGCCATTGGCAAAATTTCTTTCGTTCAAATCTATAGTATTTTTAACTTGGTGGCAGGGTATTATGATTGCTATCATGTATTCTTTGGGCTTGGTTAGAAGTCCATTGGCACAGAGCTTGGAGTTAAAATCAAGCATTCAAGATTTCATCATTTGTATAGAGGTACCTCACCTTTCCGAGTTAGACGGGCTTCCAAAGAATATCATTTATTTTTCATCACCTGCAAGTTCATTTCTGTAAAGAGAGTTCTTGGATTGAATTTACCTACGGTATATTACCTGCGGGCAACTGCTCATACATGGTTTCCTCACAGTGCTCTTCTTTTTCCAGCGCAGATGGGTATTGCTTCAGTTGTTCACCTATATGCGTTCCCTGCGAAGCCCTATGCATTATTAGGTAATCATCGTTCACCTGAAAACATTTCAGTACTAGGGGACTACGCCGCCGCTGACCCTGTGGACCCTGATGAGATAAAAGATATTAGTCGACCTACCAAATTGAGGCTTCCACAGTTGGAACCAGATGAGATAATTGTGACAAATGTTAAAGAGAGTGTTCGAGACTTTGTAATTGGCAGCGGAGAATATGTGAGTCCTTGCAAACTAGTCCTACCAAGATTTAAATCTATTCTCTTCTTTTTAGTCTTTACACTTCATAAGATTTCTTTGGAGAGCTTATATCTACTGTTTCCACCCCTCCAAGGCATGGGCTTCTTTCTCACTGTGTTTCACCATTTTTGTTTTAATGTTCTGCTTCACCTAGTTAGCATGTGTCTTTGCCACTATTTTTATTATGTTGTGTGTTTTTCTTTATCTTTAGGTGATAAAAGATCTCAAATTCACGATGAAGCAAGCAGTGCGACCAGTCGGGAAGCGCTTTGAGAAATTAATGAAGAAGAGGGGCAAGTTCGGGCAAAGTCGTGATGACAATTGGGTGAGTGCCTCCACGCCACATAGAGCAATCCATGGGATCGATGATCCTCTCCTATGCGGGAGCGCTAGTGACAGTGGGATCGGTAGAGGAAAACGGCACCGCAAGGACGTAAGCTCAGGTGGTGTTGTGGACAGTTGGGAAGGCAGTGACCAGACATCAGATGGGTATGTCATACGGGGACGCCGCTGGGAAATCAAGAAATCATGATATTCTTTTGTACAGGAGCTACGGAATAGCGAGCTGGGTTGCTGACTCGCTGGTAAATTTTGGTGCTAGCGTACAGCTCCCGTAGATTGCTGAGCTACTTGTGTGATTGATGGTTTGATACTGTACATGGTTTCTTCTTTTTCTGTCTATAGGTGCGGTCAGAGTATTGTAAGTGCAGAATTCCACAAATTGTGCCATGCTTTAAGGGCCCAAGTGTAATTGAGTTCTTTGGCGTTGTTCGGATAATCCCTCCCATAAGAGAATTTCTCCCATAAGGGAATTGAGATGGATTTAAAAGAGTTTTATTTCACTCCACTGTGATATGAAATTATTCCCTTCAATCTCCTTCGATCCCTCTCTCTTGGGGATTAAGCCCTTACAGAAGTGCAAGGTATTGTACCAGAACACAAGTACACAACTCCCTCTGTAATTTTGTGAAAGTCGCTGACACGAACTGGATGTACGCCAAGGGAGGACACTTCATGTGATCTCGGCAGCACCCAGCTTACAAAACACAAAAACCCTCATAAAGGTGAGAAAAAATCTCTTAACAGAAATAATGGTTTCATCATGGTCGTCAAAATATCAGATGAATGCATGACTCGTTTGCCTGTGCAAGGAGAGAGGGAGGCAAGATTTCAGTGGACAATTTTTCTTCTGATTTTTGAATTTTGTTAGCAGAATTTATTACGCTCTCTGGAATTTTTATAGCTCTTGGGAAGTACTCCATGAGAGACAGGAGTATATTAATTATAGTAACCATGAGGTACTACTCCCTAGAAAGAATAGGAGTATATACCTCCCTATTAAAGTATTAAACCGGAAAATACTCAATACAACTCCACGAACCGCTTTCAACTCTTTCCACTCTTGCACAGTTGCACATTCATTCAAGTGCACTCTTGCTCATTCATTCAACTGTATGGAGGCCAAGAAAAAGGTAACACAGGAGTTCAGTACACTGCATGCTATTAGCACCGAAACGAGCACTTCACCTATATGTACCTATTGTACCTGCTACTTCAACGCAACTATTTTTTTTAAAAACACAATACAAACGCAAACACTCACAACGCGTACACACTTATTCCTATGAACGCACACACGCACACCCTATTCCTATAAGCACATTCGGAATACTGAGCCAACATATCTTGAGATTGACGAAGTCATCACGGACGCCTCGCTGTCGATGGGTACGTCGCCTGAAAGAATAATTAGCCATAAATACGAGCATCCGTGTCAAATCTAGGATCAACACAACTATTATCTATTCTGATGGATCAACACAGGTCATATGCCTGAACTGCATCGACAAACAACGGTCAGTTAGCAGAACTCCAAAGTCAGAACTTCCCCACAAAAAACTGATCTGCAAGCAGCACTTGCCCAGAACATTCTGCATTGATCTGATAAATTATAACCACCTGGAGAGGAGACCCTTGTATTTTACAAGCTCAGTTCGCTGTAGTGTCAGATGGAACCTCTATGCCAATGCCTATGAAACTTTGGCTCTTTCTCTAGATAACCTTTCCTCTTCGGCATGCCTCAGGGTCTCATCCAAAGCTCGCAGGGAATTGGAAGAGTAGCTTTCTAGGGCTTCAAGAACACGCTTCAAACTAACCTGCACACTGTTTGCTTCAAGAAAATGGACCTGGTAAGTTTGTGCTGTTGGAAGAAGGCTTTGCCGGCCCGGTACTAGAGCCAGCTTCCTGTTGAGTGTGTCAGCCTCCTTGTTAATCTCCAGAGTCTTCCTTTCCAATATCTTGTTCCATTTTTCTCTTTCCCGGATTGCAATCAGCTGTTCAGTTTGCTCAACATTTTGTTTCTCCCATAGGCTCCGTACACTAGACACAAGAGCTTGCATACTAGTAATCACCTCCTTCTCAGAAATCCGATCCATAGCTTGGGACCAGCTATTACAGATGACAAACACAAGGGGCGCGCCCACTCTTCCAGGAGAATACGGAGGAACCCCATCAGCCGTCTCCTCCTGCTGATAGTTAAGACAGAGTGCTAGCCATCCATTCAGTGCCTTGATGAAGCTCCTCTGCTCATTCACCCAGGAGGAAAAATTAACAATCCATTTAATCAACTCTAGTTCAAGTTCCATTGCGAGATCTCGATTGGTTCCACCAGAAATGATTGAATCCAAGTTTTTTGCCTCTGATATTGCTTGACACTGGATGTGATAGCAGTTCAGCTTATCTTGCCACATTTTCATAAACCTGTAAAAGATGGCTGAGTCTTTTGACACAAACTAGATTTGAAGATAATATGAAATTCAAGATCATGTAGAAAACAAATTTGGAGTATTCAGTATTCCATTGTAGAAAAAACATGCAGGAACTTAATTGTTCTACAACATAGTATCATCAAATACACATTTGCCATAGAGTAGAAAAAAATTGAACGATTCTAAACGTACACAAGAATGTTTGGGATGTTTTTACTTGATTGACTTAAATGTGCATGTTTCATTTTTCTTATGAAAATGTGCCAATTTCTACAGAGATCAATTTAGTGCACTGGGACTTAATTACCTACAGAATTAAGGCTGTTATTTCTGATAGACATACTAGACATGTAGACTGACATTGAAAAATAACAAATAATGGGTAAAGACAGAGCTAAATCAGAATATTTGCATAAATGTCAGAGTTAAAGAATAGAATGTACCCTTGGATTAAGGTATTAACTTGTGGCCATAACTCCTCGTCCCTTACTCTGTTTATCTTTTTTGACACCTTAGCAATAACTCGCACAGCTATCCTAATTTTTGTTGATAGCTTCCTGACCAAATTTCGAGTTGCATCAATCTTGGGAGCTTCAGCACCTTTTTGATCCAAGAACTTCAGCCGCTTAGAGTTCTTGGCAAAAAGCAGTCGCATTTTCTCTTCGGCCTGGAAGAGGAAAACAGTACCAAAACATTCAATATGGAATAGAGACTACCAAGGGTGAGCTCAAGCAAACAACATGATTTCCCCAATGTAAAAGCAGTACTTCTTTGTTGATAGGTTTCTCACAGTATTATTAGTTTACACGTAGGGTGATAATGATATTGTCCTGTTATGCATCAAAGGAGCCTATAAAGGCATAGTGGCAACATCTTGACAAAATTACCATTAGAAGAAAAGGCACCAACCCGCAAGTGTTCTTACTAAATACATCTCCCTAATAGGCTTATGCAGCAAATGCGATAACTTAAAATACAGCTAGTAGAAGAACTGTTCCAAATCTGGCTGTTAGGTCCCCATAAAAGGCACTTTCAACTCTGCTATCCAATGAGCCCTTTTCTTAATCAAGCAGCACACCTAATTCAAGATAGACCCAATGCAACAGTACTAAAATAACCAACATTGTTAGGGGTGTATGCTTTTGTTTGGAGATGAGTAGGTTGGGACTTGGGAGGAGTGGGCAATACATAATGCATGAACACCTCAACAAGATTTCAGCCTCAAACACCTAATGCGATGCTAAGATCGCAAATTCATCTTTCTACATAGGCGTGACTATTGGTGCCTGGTTAAGGATGTTGTCATTGTGCAAACTTGCCACAGTGAAATGAATGGTATTGCTCTCTTGGTCAGGACCTGTACTCGGTTGTTTCAAATGGGAGTATGGGACCACTCAGCGAGCAGCAATTTTGCATCCTGACCTACAACACTTTGAAGAGCAATCTCATGGCTCAGCTCATTTAACATGCTACTCCTACTAGCATATTCCATATCACTACATCATACTGTCGTAAAAAAAAAACTACTACATCATACGCCAAAACAAGGTACTAGCACTTAACAAGGTGAACACTTTCAATCTGTAATACATACCTTCACCTCGTCGTACAACTTCTTCTCCCAGATATAGAGCTTTTGTAGGGTGAAAGACAAGCTCCTCCCTCCCACCACCTTCTCCCCTCCTCCGACATCCAACAGGTCGCCGCCTCCGTATCCTGAATGCGGCAGCGCAATCACTGACACCATCCGAGATGAAACTGTTTCCAAACAGCAATCAAACAATGGCACCAATCGTTAGGCACAAGGTGGGTAATCGGGAGATGCATGCGCAGGTTATACAAAGAACAGAGATAGCTCACCATGGTACACTGAGCTCCGGGGATGGTAGCTCAGCCTCCCGACTTCAAGAGTCGGCGCGAGCGCCCTGACCGCGTCCGCCGCTCGGACAAACTGCGCCTTGATCTCGCCGGCGACGTCTGCACTATCGGCGGCTCTCCGAGGAGTCGGAACGGACGCGGCGACGTTGCCATGCGCAGGCATCTGTTGCCGCGCCACGCCGCCGCCGACCACTCCCTTGTCGACGACTGGATTCTCCTCTTCGTCAACTTCGGCAATGCTGCTGCTCACGCCGCCGATAGAGCTACGTCGGCTGCGAGCGCCGGCGCTCCCGTGCGCGGAGTACTCGCTGGAAACCTCCTTGACAACCGCGTCGTCCTCCTCCAGCTCAGGGATGCCCTCCTCCTCGCGCACCTCCCGTGAGCTCCGGCTCGGCGTGTATGGCGCTGGCGTCGTGGCGCCGGTGCCGGGAGCATCGTAGCAGTAGTTGTCGTACACCTCATAGTTGTCGAACACATTAAAGAAGTCCCACGAGCTCGCGCTCGGCGGCGACGGCGGTGGCGCGGCCGCCCTGTCTGCCCTCCTGGTCTCGCCTCCGTAGGGGTGATACTGCGCCGGTTCGAACGAGCCGAAGTAGACGCGCTCCGACGCGGGGGCGCGCTGCTCGACGGCGACGGACGCTGGGGGCGGGCGGCTCCGCGCGTAGTAGAGCTGCAGCGACCCCGGCGGGTACCCGAATGGCGGCTCGGCCGCGTACCCGTATCCGTACGCATAATGCGGGAACGGCAGCGCGCTCGGGTGGTGGAAGTGCTCGTGGCCGGCGACGCGGCGGGTCGGCGAGGAGGACACGGACCCCGACTCGGATCCGGAGGACGGCGCGAAGTTGATGTGCGACGACGAGTGCGGGGGCGAGGCAGCGGCCGCGGCCGCGGCGTCCACGTCCTTGCGCGCGGAGGGCAGCGCGACGGTCGCCGCCGCTCCCGCGACGGCGGTGGGCGCGAGGACAAGGTGCAGCGACGCGGACATCGACGCGAGCGAGTCGGCCAGCGCGGCGTGCGCCTCCGCCAGCGCGTACCGGTGCCGCACGGCAGCCGCCAGCAGGTCGGCCCGGCCGCGGCACAGCGCCACCGCCTCCTGCTGCTCCAGCTTGGACCCCTTGCACCCCATCGCCACACACACAACTCCTCCAACACAATAACTACTAGCAGCTTCTCCTCGTGGTCGTGGCGCGTCGGCCTCCTCGCCACGGTGACATGGAGCGGAGCGGAGTGATGAGGAAATGATAGCAACACAAGCAGTAAGCAACAACCACCAAAACGCCAAGAAAAGAAGAGAGTGGATAGAGACTGCGCGCGGGTGAGTGCTACTGCTAAACTGGAGGGGTTTCTGGATGATGATGGGCGTGAGAGAGAGAGGAGAAGGGGAAGGGGAAGGCTGGGGAATCACTCCCGGTTGTGATTTGTTTGCACTCGCGCAACGACGCTTCTTTTTCTGGGCTTGTTATGGCAGGGCCGCGGCTGTTGTGTAGCGAGAGGGGAGAAAAATACAAGGATGATCGATGGCTATAGTTCGCTACCACACCCAAGCCCGCGAGTGTGGGGAATGTGACGGGGAATGGAGGGGACAGGCGAGGAGGCAACACGAGGCCATGTTCTTTTTTCTCCCCCTCTCCCTAGCGAGTAGCCTCTCACACTGCACACACTCGGCTGGTTTTGTCCGTTTCCTTTTGGAAGGGAGCGGATCGGGTGGCACCTGGCGATGCAGAGGGGGAAGCAGACGGAGCAGAGCGCAGAGGGGATGCAGAGGACGCTGGCTTTGCGGTTGCAGGTCTGGTTTGGTTTGGTTTGGTGGTGGCATTGACGGCCCCCGTCCGTCTTGATGGCCGTCTTACCGCGGGGCGGTACGGGCTTGACCGGCCTCGTCAGCGGATTAAACCGATCAGACAACAGCCAGCCTCTCCTCTACTGCGACTCTGCGAGACGCACGCTGACGCTGTAGACTGCAGTGCGGCACACGGGGGTCGGTTGCCTGATGGTTGAAGGCACTTGACAGCCAGGGCCGGCTTTCCATTGGAAACCGGTAATCGTCGGGCGTGATCAGCCGGATGCGCGGTACTCGCGTTGCAAATTGCAACGTCCCGCAAAGGATGAACAGCGTGCAATGACTGGGAGTCTGCTGTGATCCTACCTGCGGGAATGGCTGGTAAAACTGCCTGTTTACCATCGCGCAGTCTCCAAGTTCTTTTTCCTTTTCGAAAC
This sequence comes from Oryza officinalis, assembly GCA_008326285.1. Lineage (NCBI taxonomy): Eukaryota > Viridiplantae > Streptophyta > Magnoliopsida > Poales > Poaceae > Oryza > Oryza officinalis. The sequence continues at coordinate 47,280,779 of BDMV01000002.1, read as the reverse complement.
CACGGAGCAGGAGCGCAACCTTGCTCGTTCATAAATTGGGACTGATTAATTAATGGTACTCCCTTCCTTCATGCCTCTCGCCTCATGGCAATGGTGTTTTAGGCTTTTCAAAGGACATAAAGATTTTTTTTAACGATTCTGGTGCGCATGTGTTAAACTGAATCAACATATTATCATAAATTATGAGTTGTTTATATGATTTTTACCAAAATTAAATATTCACTAAAAAATCTACGTGGCTGTTGGTGCACCAGCAAATTTATATCCTGTCTATCTTATTTAGAGCTCATCTAGAATATAGAAAATTTACCTACCTCTTGTTTTAGATTATTTGTTGCCCTAGCAAATTTCACATCAAACAAGGAGATGCGGCAAAACTACCTTGTTATGCTCATTAACTGCATTATAATATTTTAAAAGCAATGTTAACTTTGATTGCCGGTTATATATGGCATTGATGAAAGGTGGAGATAGAAGATCATGATCTAAAAATTGAATAGTGAGAATGACCAGTAATATGAAACTGATGAAGTAATATATTTTTACATGAGTTAGTTTAACACCCATAAAAAAATCTTTCGAAAGCACATATTAATGGAATTTAATTTTGTGCTTGTCCCGAAAGAATGAGAAAAACTAAAGTAGAATTGTAATTAGTGATTTCCAATAATTTGATAAATGATTAGAGATGCTATTAGAAAAAAAAGTAATTTATGTTTCCTCAAAATTGTTACGATTTCATTAACCAAAAAATTGTGCATACAGTATCATTAGTAAAATGTGTATTCGAAGAAATATTGGTTCTTAGTATTGAAAATTTTCATCCAATCTTTCACCTTATTTCTGTTATCTGATTATTATTTATTTTGTAGAAATATGGGATATCAATATTGTTAGGTACGTGAGTCAGTTTTCGGTTTGAACCGTAATATATTGTATTTATTCATATATATTTTACAAAATTATTTATAATTTTTTGGTTTTTTTTACTTTCATTTATCATATTTATGCTTGGTCCAATTATCCTGAGAAGGCAACAATGATAATGGTGTAGCAACGACGCAAGAGGCAAGCATGCGTGACTGGGTTGTACAGGCCAGCATGCTGTCAGCCAGTGCACACGCCAATGGCGCTTTTCTACATTTACTGCCACGTGGACCAATGAAACACCGGCAGAATGGCCGGCTTTATATTTGTAGATATAGTCCACAAATAAAAATGCTAATACGAGTTAAATGTTGTCGCGTTGAGTTTTATTATATCCAAAAAAGAAATTTAAAAAACATAAAAAAATAAATCTAATGCAAACATTTGGACAAGATTGACTCAGCTAGATTAACATGTTGTAGCTCTACATCAGTAACAATGGGCTCATTCGGTTAAGCATGTGAGCACTGAGATAATTTTTTACAACAAAATTAAGCAAAAGGCGAGTATTTGCAACAAAATGACTTATGAGATCGAATGTCAAATTTCTAAGTGACTTTATAGAGTTTTTTTATTGCATTTTTTCCTGTATTTTAACTCTATCCTTTCATATGGATTGAAAAACAATTATGTAAGTGTAATATCATGATAGCTTTTGTTAGAAAACTTGGCTATAACATTTTCATATACCTAAAATCTACATTTTAAATAATAATTATGATTAAAATAAACTTATGTTAACTGCACTAATGCTAAAAAGTTTTTCCTTTTTGAGGTTGTATGTTATTTCAAATTTGAACATGCAGCAGTGGGTTGCTTACACTAACACCATCCTACTTCTTCCAACCTTGCGTCCACCTTTTCGACTATCAATAGCACTTGTTTCCTCGAGTGGCTTGTTATTGTCGGACACACCATTTCGACCACCGCCATCACATGCATTTCAGGGCATGATTGTTTGAGCTAATACCGTAGAAAAATAAATGATACAACAATAGATTATTTATCGTTAAAACCTTCATATACATATTATTAGCGGTTTAAAAAACAATGCTAAAAATAGAACAGAATAAAAAATAATTTTCTCTTAGGGCCGTCTTTTATTATTAATATTTCACTTTGAACCATTCTTTAACCAATGTTTTTACTTTGTACCGGGTATTTTTATCTTTGTGACACTGCAAATCACACTTAACTATTTTATTCATCTACATCCAATTTATCATATGTTGAAGAAATGATCTTCATATAGCTATGAGAGAGTTAGGAGCCGACGAACTCAAGATCGTTCATGTGCTTGAGAAAAGAGTCGGATGATCCAAAGTGAAACAAATACAAAATTACCCGGTTTAAAGTAAAAATATTAGTTAAGGATGATCCAAAGTGAACCATTGGTAATAAAATATGATCCAAAATAAAATTTACTCTAGAAGAGAATAAAAAACCAAATCTAATTCTAAAATTAACTTTCAAAGTTAAAAATTGCTATGACTACAAGCTAATGCGCAGACGATGTGAGTTTTAGTTCTATGCACAGTGATAGGAAATATATGTTGGTTTTAAAACATCAAAACGATCACGGATTTCAAGCATTTGTTTTTGCAAAACAAAATATTTCAAGCATTTCTTAGAGAAAAAAATGAATAAGATGAAGGAGAAAAGCAAAATGAAAAAGGTTAGACACCATGATGAGACTGAGGAAATGATCATGCACCAATGACAGCTTCTCTTTCCCTTTTCTTTATCCTCTTCCTCTGATCTTTCCATTATTTCGTTTTGACATTCAGGTCTCACGATTTCAGAGTGGACTGGTGGACCACGCCAATCTCTTTGGGAATAGCAATATCTGAAGGAGATGGCCGGAGAGATTCCAGAGAGAATTATAACAAGATCTCATTGCAACTCCGGAGGGAGATCACACATTCACACTGTAGTGAGAATTTACTTGGAGGCCAATCTCTATCTTTTCCGGCACTTGGCTTGGGCTTCCTTTTGCTCAATGTGCATGGGGCCTGCCTGTGACTTCTGCCTTTGTCTTTAATTCCATCAACCACTGTCTGTTGGGGCTACGGGTTTCACTGCAAGTCCATGATTTTTGTGGTTTTCTTGGTTCAATCATTTATTCTCCTGTTTCTCTGAGCCAGATGACCTTTCCTGGGCTCCTGCCACTGTTGATCTCAACCGTGCGTGTCAGTGTTTGTGTGCCACTTTCTATTGCTCAATACTACTACTACTGTACTAATAACACATCTCAAATCGAAAATTTTGCCCCAAATATAATGTGATATGAGCGAATCCATCACTTATTTATCTCTGGGGTTCTTTCTGTTTGGAGTATTATTTGTGACAAAGTAAAATAACATGGATGTTTAACAAACCAACCAATTATTTATCTCGCCCTTTTTTGTAAAAAAAAAGAAGTCAAGTCTATGCTACACTGATGACGTTTGTGATATCAACCGTACCCTAGGAACACATTTATGATTATAGGTTTTTTCTAGGCATAATTCTCTCATGTTTCAACATTTACAAGCTGTCACACACTCCATTGGCAGCACTAGATCTTCTGCACGAAATCTTTTTAAAGCCATCCAGATTAGCTATCCTTACTGTTTCCCTTCGTTGTATCTCTTCAACTTTACTTGACAACCATCTAAGATGGGAGAAAAAAAGTTACAAAAAAGTTGACCGTATATTCTGCTTTGGTGATTTGGGGCCACAACCAAGACTCCATGATTTGGTTGTACTACTGTAGACAGATTATAATTTGGGCATGGTTATGTGAAAAGCAGCTCAGCATGGCTCCCACTACAGTAGAGTGTGACAGGAGGAAGAAGGCCACTCTTCTTCAGAGATTCACTGTACAATGTACACCTATGTGATTGGGAAACAAAGTGAACAGTACCCTCTCTCTCGCATGCACTTAACTTAGGCTATACGAAAAAAAGGAAGTGATGCACGTATGTGTCGATAAAAAGAAGTCACTTGCAACTCTGATCTGTCTGGGACCATTGCTTTTACCTGTTCACTGGCAATTTCTTTTCTACACTTGCCATATTTCTCTGCACGGATTCCGAAGCGAGAGAATGGCAATTGAAATTAACTAAAGAGAGTGAGTCACAATATTGTGTGCTTTGGGGACAATGTACTGCGTTGAGCATGCATCTGTGAGAGATTACAAGTGCACTTTGTTCTTATGAATTAAGATATTGTAATGCAGAGTTGTGTGTAAGTGGAAGTAAAAAGAAAAAAATCTCAGTTCATGCATGCCCCAGTTATTCACATATCACGTGGGAGCTGAGGCAGTGCAAAACTACATGCAAACTAGTGCCGATTTTGTTGTATTATACGGACAGACAGCCTTATAATCAATCAATTTTAAATTTTAAAATCACAACTTGTAATCCTGGTGACGTTTTGGCGAAGGTTTTTAAAAAATTTTTGAGAAGGGGTGGGGGGGGGGGGNGGGGGGGGACAAGTACTACATGCATACACATGTCGTAAACCACAAGTTAACAGTGGTGGTCTTTCAGAGGGCAAATGGTAATGACCAATCCGATCCAAGTCTCATACTATACGGGCAGTGGAGATAAATTATTAAAATATTTAAATCCAGTCGCAAGAAAAAAAATTAAGGTGTCTAATGGAGTGCATAATTAGGTAATCAGTGTATGATTGGTGGCTTGATTCCCATTCTGTTATAGGAGACCGTACCACGGTTTTAGTGTCCGTGATCAGCAGTAGCGTTTTTTTTTTCTGAAGCAGATCGAATAATTTGAAGTTAAGCACGTGGGTTCTATGTAATACAGCATCTTTTTATACATACAATGTGGTTGGGAGTTTGGACTGGAAATCCTATGGTTAAGGATTAACCTTTTCCAATTTTTGGAGGTTTTCAATAGTTACAAAAAATCGATATTTTCCTGTTGAATTGGCATTATGTAACAATATAGTGGGCAACTATTTGTGAAGTTTCATGTTTACAAACGAAATCCAAGCCAAAACGAGCATGGATCGTTCCAAGAAAAAGTGTTGGAGGGAGGGACGGTTGGTTGATAGAGGTACCATAACAAGGTTCATAACCTCTATTTCTGAGTCTGATATCTGTATAATTAAAGACATGAAATACCTGAATCTTTTCGTTGCTCGGAGAATGTTCTGTTCTTAACTGAAAGGCAAAATTGTGAAGAATATGTAAAAATATTGTATAGATTAATTCCAGTACGGATCGCCAAGTATATAGTACAAAAGAGAAAGTGGGTTAGTTTTCTTCAGCACACCGGCTAAATCATTAGAGTTATCCCTGATAATTCATAAATGAAAACGTAATAACACCTTATGCCAAATGATCAATTATATCATGATTCTAAATTCACTGGTTCACTGAAGACAAAGTGAGTTGGCACTTGCGATCTGTAAAGAATGTGGAAGAAGACAATTCACAAAGTACAACAGGGCAGGACAAAAGGTAGTTGGTCAGTTATAATTCAGAATAGTAAAATTCTCTGAAGTTTTGCATCCCAAACACCCCTTAAGTGTGTGTTCGTTTGGAAATGTTGGAAAGAAATTTCCTCCACACGAAAAATAGAGCGACTTATTAACACATGATTAATTAAGTATTAACTAATTTTTTTTAAAAATAGATTAATATAATTTTTAAAGCAACTTTCGTATATAAACTTTTTGCAAAAACATACTGTTTAGCAGTTTAAAAAATATGCGCGCGAAAAAAGAGATATGTGAGTTGGAAAAGTATGATGAAGAACTCACTCTTAAAGTTTATTTTGTGAAATGCATGTTCTCTGGGCTCAAAGAAGATGAGTGGTTAAGTTCTGTAAATATGAAGATTGCAAAAAGGACTACTACATCACCGTTCATGAATTTTGTCACTTTTCCTTTCTATAGCACAGAAGCTAGTTCGAGAAAGACAAGTGATATGTTGAGACCTAGGTGACTAGGTATAGGGTAATAGGAAGAGGTAGATGAAGGCTTTAGTTTTTCAGATTCAGAAAAAGGAAAAGGGAAGAGATAGCTTATATGCTTAGCTCTGCTCAGCAGACAGCAGCCTATGAGTACATGTCTACACGGACCATATGATTGTGAATCAGACAAGGAATACCCAGTACAGAATGTCCATCAAGTGATAGAATCAGCCAGTGTAGGATGAGAATTCCAACTCCTGTTTCTTTAGAATATTGTACGCTTTTTTTGCCTAGCAAATTATAAGGTCTAAATATTCTGAACAAAAACCTAGTATGCTCCAACATGATACTGTACTCCTTCCGTCTTCATAATTCTTAACATTTTGGATAACATTTAAATCAATTTTTTATAACTTTGACTGCTAATAACTTTAAAAATATTTAGTTTAAAAACACTAAAACAACATATAAATATTTGTCTTACAAAATACTATAATAAAAATAAAAAATATATTTATTTATTATATATATATTATAATAGAAAAACATAGTCAGACATATATTTTGAAGACCGTGTCATTGTTCAAAACATTAAAAATTATGAAACCGAAAAAAGTATGCCAATTACGGTCAAATGTATGATGATTAGTTGTACAAAAAGAATTGTATACCATGTCTGATTTTTATGTCTCATGGGGCAACTACCAAGTAACCAGATTTACCATAGTTATACTCGATCTCCTAGAGTAACCGAGTAAGGAAGGCGCCAACAAGACGAAGTGCTAGAGTTCTTTTATCCAACACCTCGAGTTCTTAAATAAGATCTCCCTCAATTGCCATACCCCTCTCGCAAATACAATAATTCTCGTTTTGGAGTTCTTGTGAGTGAAGCATACAAAATTCATGATCTGAACTGGTTCTGATAATTTCATATGCTTGCAAGCACTCCAGTGTACATTATGTGGCGCTGTGCCTAAGAATATAGGGAAGGCAATAATTTAACCAGTGGTCAGTTCAGGATTCGAAGCTTCTAAATATACCGGAACGGCGGAATCCAACGCTACTAAATTTTACTTCACAGATATGAGTGCAGTATTATACAAGAGTTTGTCAGATATCAATACAGTCAAATTCCAGATTATGTCAGGCATGGAATTTTGCATCACTAGGATAAACTGCTGTGAATAACTACCATGCTTGTGTTTGATGCGGCCTGCGACGTTGTCGTTCGATATCCTTTCTTCTGTCAGGTAAATTCCACTGATCAGTCATTCTGAACATTTAAGAACCAAATCCAGTACTCCTACGGTCCTACCTAAAACAAAGATCATTTGCTAAAGAGCCGGTCACTACTAAAGAAATGGTTTTTCTGGATGAGACCCCTAATAGTTTTTAGACGGGTCATAAGTAGCCGCGCCTGAAAAAACCGGTCCCGACGGAGCCGGTAGTTGGACCGCTTAAGCGACCGCACGGGATAATGCATTATCCCGTGCGGGCCGTTAAGTGGACCGCATGCGATGATGCATCATAAAACACCTCCCATCCCCGACAGTGTCACTTTGAACATGGTGTTTCTTTCTCTAAAAAAAGACAATTATAGGGGGAAAGGTTTTCAACTTGAATTCTTTAATTGGAATCAATACAAAAGGTACTATGCTTGATCTTCTCTTCTATTTGCTTTCATTTTTAAAATTTTTTATTGGTTTAATGTGAAGATATTTGAATTTTTTTTAACTCGGTTTCTCTCTCCAAAAAAAGGCAATTTCTTTTGGTGGGAGGTTTTAGACTTGAAATCTTCGATTGAAATCAATATAAAAGGTAATGTACTTGATCGTCTCCTTCATTTGCTTTCGTTTTTGTAAAATTTCATTGGTTGAATGCGAAGATATGTAAACTTGTGTGAATTGTTATTTTGTGCTATTTTTGTAATTTGTAGGTCAAATATATTGTTTTTTTGACTGAACCATTTTTTGGTAACTAATATTGTCTCAGTATTATTATTTGCTGTGAATGAGGTTTTACTTAAAAAGTAGTATTTAAGTTTAATTTGTTTATTTAGAAAACACCGACAATATAATATTAATTAATGCTGTGAATTTTTTTAGATGGATCGGGCATGGATGTATGAGACACGGAGAACTCATCCGGTGTTCATGAGAGAAGCATCAACATTTATTGATAAGGCTAAGGCACACGCTTTGAGGGAGAATAGGAAGGATATTTTTTGTCCTTGCGTGGATTGCAAGAATCAGAAGATGTGGAAAGATCCGAATGTAATTCTGGGACACATAATTCAGCGTGGATTTGTAGAGAAATACATAGTTTGGACTTATCACGGGGAAGTTGCCCCTCCTGTAGAGATTCGTGATATTTGGTTCGATCAGGCAGAGAATTTTATAATTGAGGACATGTCCCGTCAAATGACTGGTGATTTTGGCGGCTCTGGTTTTGACGCCGCAGAGGTTGATATTGATCTTGATCTTGAGGATATGTTGCGGCACGCTGAACCAGAGGTCCTAACAGAGAAAGCAAGAGATTTAAACAATTGGGAGGCGTTGCAGAAATCAGCGAAAGATCTTTTATACGATCAATCAAAGGGATGTGACATGGATTATACAGTGTTGCGGTCGGTGCTAGAACTTCTTACATTGAAGGCCAGGCACGAATGGTCTGATACTAGTTTCAACGACTTGATGGGTCTCCTGAGAGCTATGCTTCCTAAGCCTAACTTGTTGCCAGCTAACACCTACCAAGCCAAGAAACTGATATGTCCATTATCACTTGGTGTGGAAAAGATCCATGCATGTATTAATCACTGTGTACTTTATCGCAATGAATATGCTGACTTGTAGAAGTGTCCAACTTGTGAGGCGAGTAGGTACAAAAAGGATAACAGTGCCACCGATAGTGATGTTACCGAACCAAATGCATTGGTCGAGCCAGGAAAAAAGATTCCGGCCATGGTGATGTGGTAGTTGCCAGTGAAAGATCGCATGAAGCGATTGTTCTTGAACCCCACCGACGCCGAGTTGATGAGATGACATCAAGAGGGTCAAAAAATAGATGGTATGATTCGACACCCCGCCGATGCTCGACAATGGAGAAACTTTGATTCGAAGCATCCAGAATTTGCAAATGATCCGAGAAATATAAGGTTTGCGTTGAGCACGGATGGAATGAATCCGTTTGATGACCTAAGCAGCTCGCACAGCACTTGGTCTGTTCTGCTCACCATGTATAACCTTCCGACAAGGGCCAAAACAGTCTGGTATCGATCTAGATGTGTTTCTTGAGCCTTTGATGGAGGATATGCAAGAAATGTGGGAAGAGGGTCTACGATTGTTTGATGCGTACCGACAGGAGTATTTTACTCTGCGTGCTATCATATTCGTTACTATAAACGATTTACCAGCAAATTTTTCCTTCTCAGGACAAATTAAAGGAAAGACCGGATGTCTTATATGTCTGGACAACACATCGTACATATACCTGACCTCATCAAAAAAGTTAGTTTACATGCGTCATCGTCGTTTCTTACCACAGAAGCATAGGTATTGTGCGATGACTACCTTTTTTGACAAAACTATTGAGGAAGGTACTGCCCCCGAAGCAAAGGATGGTTTCACGGTGTTCAAGCTGACAAAGAACATAAAGGTCGTGTTCGGTAAGGGAAAGACAGCTTTAGGCAAGAGGAAGAAAGAAGTGGTAGAAAACACGCTGCCCTTCAAGAAATATTCAATCTTTTTCAAGTACCTGACGTACTGGAAAGACCTGGAGATTCGTCATGCCATCGATGTCATGCACCTCGAGAAAAACGTGTTCGACAGCACCATCGGGACTTTACTTGACATCCCAAGTAAAACAAAGGATGGGTTGAAATCACGTAACGACCTGGTCAATTTGGGCATAAAGAAAGATCTCCACCCGATAGAGCTAACGAATGGTAAGATTGAGAATCCACCGGCATGCTACTCAATGTCACTAGAAGAGAAAAAAGTTTTCTGTAAATGTCTTCGTGGATTGAAAGTGCCGACTGGATTCTCATCGAATATCCGGAAACTAGTATCAATGGAAGATTTGTCGATTTCTGGATACAACGCTCACGATTGTCATAAGATGCTTACGGTATTCCTCCCTATCGCTATAAGGGCGGTGAAACCAGTGCACACCAAGGTAGTGATAACAAAGCTGTGCTATTTTTTTAATCGAGTTTCACAGAAAGTTTTTGATCCAGAAGAATTAGGACCCCTTCAGAAATTCGCAGTCGAGACAGCTTGCCAGCTAGAGATGTTTTTTCCTCCATCGTACTGGGACATGATGAAACATCTCATTGTTCACATTGTCCCTCAAATTATTGAACTTGGTCCTCTATACCTACATCAAATGTGGGCGTACGAGCGATACATGGCCGTTCTGAAAGGGTATGTCCGTAATCGTGCTCATCCGGAGGGCTCGATGATAGAGGGTTACACAACTGAGGAGGTTGTCGAGTGTTGCCTAGATTATATGAGAGATGTCAACCCCATTGGGATACCGGTGCCTCGACATGATGGAAGGTTATCTGGGAAGGGTACTGTGGAAAGAAAATGCTTCTACGACAACGATTACAAAGCGGTATCAGATGCACACAGTAGTGTTCTTTAACAACTCGCCATCGTTGCGCCCTACATTGAGCAACACACTTCGGAGATCAGAGCATGCAATCCGGGGCGATTCGATGATTGGGTTTCGAAAGAACAGAAGCGCACTTTTCCCCAATGGCTGAAGGATCAAAAGCTACCTTATAGAGAATCAATCGAGGAAAAAATGATAGAAAGACTTGCAGCTGGCCCAACAAGCCTTGTGACCTCATGGCAAGGGTATGACATTGGCGGATATTCTTTTTACACAAACAGCAAAGATAGGAAAAGCTCAGCGCAGAACAGTGGGGTTCGTGTCGAAGCATTGGACGCAACAGGGCAGAACAAGTCTTACTACGGGATCATACAAGAAATATGAGAACTTGACTACGGTTTAAACATTCAGATCCCTGTTCTCATATGCCAATGGGTGAAAGACAACATGGTAGATAAATTTGAATTTACGTGTGCTGAACGGAGTAAAATTGGACACAAGGATGATCCATGGGTCCTTGCCGAGCGTGTTGCGCAGGTTTTTTATGTGAAGGATCATTCCGACGAAAAGATGAACATTATTGTATCAGGCAATCAACACATCATTGGTATTGACAACATTCAAGACGCACGCGATTATAATCAATACGATGCCATTGAGTTATTCACAGATCTTCCTACGCGGATGAAACGCATTGAGAGTGTCCTCGACGAATCAAAGTTTGCATCTGTGCGGAAGGATGTTAATCCAAAAATTATGAAACGTTAGTTTGTTTTTGTGTACAATATGTTTTTGTGTACGAATGTATCAAACTTATGGTACTACGTACGACTGAATGCGTGGTTGTGTATCGAACTTATGGTATTTGTGTGGATATGTTAATTAATTAACATGTGATCAATTGATATATTAATATGTGATGAATTTACATTGATATATTAACATTTGAACTGATATTTTTTAGGTTTATACTTTCACGTGGAATAATTAATAAATGGAATAGTAATTACATTAATTAATAAATGGAATAGTACTTACAATAATTAATATGTTAGTTAATAAAATAGTATGTATACATATTCATAAAATTAATATATGCATTGATATTGTTTATATATCCCGTGCAAGCGGCTTAAACCGCCCGCACGGAAATATAGTCTTTCCGTGCGGGTGCTTAAGCCGCCCGCACGCGATGATCTCCGCCTATATAGGTACGCGCGGGCGTCGAAAATTTCTAAGTCCCGACGAACCCTAAATCTAGCGTCGGCAAGCTGTCGAAATTTCCACCGCCGCCGTCGCCTCCACCGACTGTCGCCTTCCTCACCGCCGGCGCCTCCTCCACCGCCTCCACCGACCGCCGCCGCCGCCGCCGCCTCCTCCGCTGCCGCCTCCACCGACCATCGCTGCTCCACCGCCGCCGCCGACCGCCGCCGCCACGGCCGCCTCCACCGACCGCCGCCTTCCTCACCACCGGCGCCTCCTCCACCGCCTCCACCGACCGCCGCCGCCATCGCCTCCACCGCGGCCGCTTCCTCCGCCGCTACATGTCAAGAAGTATATGCACCATTTACCCAATATTGTCCATATTTTTAATTTCGTCAATTCTCCAACGACCTAGATATAGATCACTGAATCATTTTTTTTCGAAAATGGAATCCATGAAGACGATAATATGTAGAAATATGAGGATTGTGATTTTTGTATGATGTTATAATGAAGAAATCAAGGGCACCCATCACTTCAATGCGTGCACATCAAGATATAGTTTCTGTTTTTCTTTTTAAAGAGGCCCCTGAGAGCTAGCTGTTGCTTGCACCTAATCCAGGAGTGAAATATAGTTAACTAATGTATACCTAACCAATAATTTTTTGAACAAATTAAATAATAATTGAGGAAATCACAAACTGTTGGAGGAGATATAGGCAACGTATGTCCTCATCCTAATTTCCTTACCTATTTGTTCTAATGCTACAGTTTGCAGCTAACATTGATTAATCACCGACAAAATTAATTGTTTAATTGAAGGAGAATATATAGTCGTATGTGGAAGTAATTTAATTACTTTCTGGTCGAATACTAAATTAAATCTGCATACGTTAATTAGTTACGGATGTAATAATAGGTTAACTATAAGGTTGATTTTATTTTTTTTCATCTTTTTCTTTCTCTTACTATGAATTTAATTTAATGTAAATGTTTTAGAGCATGTGCATGTACATAGTTAGCTCTTATATAAGAGCCGATCTGTATGTGAATAATTATTGTCAAATTTTTTGAAGCGAATGCATGTGTTGAAATTATTGTCAAATTATTGTTGTATGTGATGTGAAATTATTGTCAAATTTTTTGTAAATTTCTGATGATATATATGTGATGGAAAAGTTTATATATGAAATTAGATGTTTATTTATATATATGTATAATTAGTGGTTTGTAAATATATGTATAATATATGTGAATGTGTTATGTGATAAACTATACGAAATGCAACGGATAATATATAACACCGCCATAGTGTCATGCATATGTTAACTGTTCATACGTATAGTCATTGCAGCTAACTAGCTACGGAGTATATGTACGTTTACATGTACTTCCTCCGTCCCAAATTAGTTGTCGCTTTGATTTTTTATGGTAATATCTGACCATTCGTTTTATTTGAAAAATTAATCCAAATATAAAAAAGATTATACTTAAAGTATTTTTTGATAATAAAGCAAGTTGCAAAAAGCTCAATCTGTAGGTAGGAGTACATCGGATTTATGATTGATTGGTCTACTTTATTTAAGATTAATTGTGTTACGACCAACCGTAGATCAAATGTCGAACGAGAAAGCTCCCTCCGATGCACCCAATGTCGGACCAACGCAAGAGGTTTCGAGCGAAGGCACATGGCAGACACCAAGCGATCCTTTCCATATCGAAGTTACGCCAGCACCACCGGTTGAAGAAGACCCCGACTACATCCCTATGGAGCAAGCAGTAAGTCGAGCCGTAGTGTTATAAACTAATCCGTCTCCCTCTCGGTCACGTTTAACTTTTTCTGATGTACGTACAGATGAAAACAAGACACCACTCAAAAAGAAAAGCTGCAAAGTCTGCCGTAATAGCCGAAGGCGAGACGGACACAACAACGTCTGGTCCGGTCGCCAGCACCACCGGAGAAACGCCCGGTCAAAAGAGAAGACGTGGTAAGAGAAGTAAGACCCAAACCCCCAAGGAGACATACTGTATCACCTCTCTGAACCAGGATGGGAAGCCACTAGAACCCAAGGTAGCAATGACAAAGTTCAGCAGTACTTGCGGTGTAGTAGCCAGAACCCACGGCCCTTTAAATGTAGATTCCTGGGAGCAGGTGGATGACAACATGAAGAACTTCATGTGGAACGAGTTGCAGAAGTGGCTTGTACATCCGCCTGGTTCAGAGGCTCTGGGAAAAGAGTTTGCCTTAAAAATGATGGCGCATCGGTGGAGGCAGTGGAAATCGGACATCAACACTTACTACGTGCAAAAGAACAAGACTCCATTCGCCGACTACGGTGGTATTACGCTCGCCGAATGGGACACCTTCGTGGCAAAGATGACAAGCCCGGAAGCCTTAGCGCGGAGGAAAAAGATGTCCGATCTAGCTAAAAGGAACAAATACCCGCACCGGTTGGGCTCGAGCGGCTACGATGGCCATGTAGAGAAGTAGCGAGCAACTGAAGAGAAGTTTGCCGCCCAAGGCAAGCCCCTGCTTGTAGATGCACTGAAGGAAAGAAGCAAAAACTGGGTTTAGGCACGGAGCACGGGCCAAGTCACCGACGAGGGAGAGATCCGTTTCGAGGATCCGGATATTGAGCATGTGACCAGTAGTCTGAAGGACATTGCGGAAAAAGAGAAAACAGGGGAATTCATTGCCAAGAGGGAAAATGATCAACTAACAGCTGCATTAGGCAACCCTGAACATTCCGGACGAGTAAGGGGTCTATCGTCAAGGACGAGCTGGAAGGAAGGGTTTCCAGAGGAAGCTACGGGTTACAAGAAACGGGACAGGTACAAACAGAAATTGAAAGAGAAGATAGCAAAACAAGTTGAACAACATTTCTACTCTCTTGTTGCTCAAAATCGTCAAGCCTTCCCAAACTTGTTCCAGCAATCCGAAGAACCCACAGTACAGGTGTCAAGCAGTGTCGGGTCAGTAGACACCGCACCTTATCCAGTAGATAACATAACTGCCCCGATGCCGTGCAGCCTTGTTAACGCCAGAATTTGGTAAGCCCCGAAGTCCTCATCGGCCCAGGATCTATATCGGCTCAAGGTTGGTATCGGCCTAGAGTCTTATATCGGCCGATGGGGGTTATCTTAAACCAACCACCAACAACAGTCGGATTCTTGTTAGATTCGGGAAGATCTTATCCAGAGAAGACCGAGTTCAAGAAGGATGCAGCTTGTATCTCTTAATTAGGAAGAGTTTGTTAGTTTTCTGTTTTATCTTTAGGAAAGTGTGTTAGTGTCCGGTAAGGACTTTATTTGTTTCCTTTTATCTTTAGGAAAGTTTGAGTCGTAATCTATTAGGATCTTTGTTAGTCTATGGGTATAAATATGTAAGCCCAAGGTTCATGTAAAATCATCTCATGATCAATACAACTTCGGCGCATTGCCACTCTTTACTTTTCGTCTTCCTCGGCGAGTTCATGCCTTTCCCGTGAGGGGTAAGTCTCATTATGGCTGCCTGCACTGTCGGGGCTAGGGCTTCGACGTTCTGATCTCGTCAACGTAAGCACCTACTATCATATATCTTAGTCAATCTGGTTCGGCTTTTCGATTTAGTCTTATCGGCCGAGATTCGCTTTAGGGTTTATGCCGGTATTGACTGAATCGCCTTGCTAGATTAGATTGGCTAAGGTATCCACCACCCTAAAAATCAGTCGAGGGCTTGATTGTCTAGATCTTGTGTTTCTTTTCATACTTAGTGCCGCTAAGTCGTGATTAGAACCGTAATCTCTTGCCTGCCTGTCGATTGCCAATAAGGGTTTCATCGGGGTTTCAGCCGATGAGTTATTTGGACATTGCATCGGCCCAAGAGTTTTACACATAGATTGGATTTGGCCGATGACAACAGAGTATTTATTGTTTATCTGCTTATTGAGAGTTTATGCCATCGGACCTCTGGCCGATGTGTGCTTTAATCTTCAAATCAATGCTATTTTATATTTGGATTATGTTATATTACATTGCTATATCATCATCGGCCGATCGATTGTTTTAGCTATCGGCCTATCGGCCGATACATTCTTGCCCTATCGGCCTATCGGCCGATAGACTTTCTGTTCTGCTATTTTGCATATCTTATCAGTGGCAGGATCAAACTGACTGGCACGTCCGCGCTTCATCAATTTTAGGACCTGCACTGGAGCTAAGCAGATCTCCTAGGCCTTCGTGTGTCCGCACGGCGGATCCACATCGACGGTACGGATTTGGCGTCAACAAGCCTGCTCGTGCCAATAGGAAGGGCCGGGAAGAGAAAGGAAGTAAGTACAGGACTTGCGATACCAGGGCGTCAAATTCGGAACACGCCAATCCCTGAAGAATATGCAAGGGTGCAAGTGGCCAAGGGGCATGTAGAGCATACTAGTTTAGAGATAGATATTCCAACACCGGAAGGGGTAGAATTGCTTGGGGATGCTGTGAATCAGTTTATACTATGGCATCGACGAGATATTGTTGGCGTAGAATTTAGACTCGCCTCGCAACAAAACGGGTTCCACGTTTCCACGGCGGCCTGGGAGGTCTGCTTAGCTCCAGTGAAGGTCCAATGGCTTGCCTAGGTGCGTGTAGGGCGTGCCAGTTGATTTGATCTGCAATCAACAAGAATAAACAAGTAAACCATTGAGAAACGATGGCCGATCAGCCGATAGGCCGATGCTGCATCGTAGAGGCCTGACCGATAGGGCAAAGCTATATCGGCTTACTTGAAGTAATAATATGATGTAACTGATGAAACAGATCTAATCCCATCGGCCCATGTTAATATGTTTATAGCGAATCACTGGAATCAGCCGATGAGGGTTGCATAAAGATAAACACACTAGCTAATACTCTAGTGCGAACTTATACAAGTCAATCGACCAATATAAATATACCAATCACAGAGAGAGATCCTAAGAATACCCTGTAACCGATATGCTTATATTCACCAATCCGCCTGTATAGGTGAGAAACACATGTAAGAACATAGCGGATCACATGCATTAGGTAAGACCGGCTGAAACCCCGGTGCTATCCTTAATTACGATCGGAAAACAGGCTTTGGGTTAAACCTCAAAACACGACTAAGGTCGATAGCAACTCAGAGTGTAGATCGAGAGTTAACACAAAGAAAATCAAGTCATCGATCGCTTTTGGGGACGGTAGATGCCTTAGATAATCTAGACGAGCAAGCTAATTTGATCATCGTCGGCAATAAACCCTAAAACGAGTTAGCCGTTGGCGAGATAGAATTAGGAAACCGCATCAAGATTAGCTAACACACGATAAACGACGATCACATCGCCAGGGCTTAACGTGCCTAAAGCGACACGCTAGCCCCGACGATGTAGATCGTCGGGTACGAGTTCTTACCTCTGCTCTGGGGAAGCAAGAACTCGTCGGGAGTTAACCTCTTGCGAGGGTTGGCGATGCGCCGAAGGTAGATTAAACTTGGTTGATTGTGTGATTGATTGAGAGAGTTTCTATGTACAAACTACCGGGATATTTATACCCGAGATTACAACACGGTCCGTGTAGGACACGATCTTATCTCTAATTAACAAACAAGTCTTTGCGGCAGACTCTTGCCAAAAATTAGATCTAAATCTACTTGATTTACAAGATACAATTGCCTAAAACCGAGCCTCATCTCTATTTGGCAACCACCTTGAAGTTTATCTCGAGCCCAGACCAAGCCCACACTGACTCTGTCAATTTCCAGCCTCTATCGGCCGATGACCATATTGAATCCGTATCGGCCAATACGCTCTTCCTGATAAAGTCTCTCCCAGTCCGATACGCCTACCGAGTCCGATATGAAACCTGGTCTGACTCCAATCCAGCCCTTCTCTCCACGTCGGTTTCTTCTCCCTTCTCCGGGCCGATTACGAAAATCTGTTGTTAACAGATATCCTGCTGGCCGGTCCATCGCATTGGCGCTACCTGAAAGGCCTCTTCTGAGAAGCACAAGTCTTCCAACTCCGACCAAGCTTGAACCTCGTCGGCTTATCCCAACAATGGTTAGGTCAACATATGATACGAAAAAAATGGCCGTATACGAGGAAAGGTTAGTGTTCCAGGCTTTCAGGGGGAGAGCGCCGACTGACAAGAATCAGGATGAAACTCCAAAGTTGTCGGATTCCCAAAAATCGGTGAAAAATGAAATGGAGGACATGCAAAACTGGACTTCCGACGAAGTGCCAACAAAGTACGCGTACGGGAAGCCGTTCCTGCCGCCACACGTCATGGAAGGCCTGCCTTGGGAAATGAGGTTGATACATGACTGGTATCTGAAGGCGTCTAAAAAGGGCCTGGAAATGATTACTGTGAAGGTCCTAGATAACGCTTTCATCAGTGGACCAAATGGGATGCTGGTAATCGATTTCAACGACTTTCACGCATTATTCAAGCTGGACAAATTGGATATAAATCTCGTTGTTGCGTTTTGCCTGTAAGTCAATCATATTTAATGTCATAAATGAATTCATTTGCTAACTAACTTCTGATAAATTACCCGCTGCATTACGTAGGATGCAATTCCACGCCGCCGAAAAGGCCAACCAACCAGTAGGATACATCAACCCAACAAGGGTTTGCTGGACGGAACACACGGTGAATATTCGTGCAGATCCGCTGAGCTCAAAGGTAAAACGACGTCCGAGAAAAAAGCGGTCATCGAACAAATGCACAAGAAAAAGATGGTCAGCGTAGCACTGTACTTGGGCAGAGCGATGGTCGCGCACAAAGACAAAACTGTCCTCTTGGTCCCTTATGCGCTGCGGTACGTAATATTCTTCCGTACTACTGATATTTTAGTACAATATCACCTACAATTAACGTATCTTCTTTGCAGCGATCACTACATACTTTTTCTAGTATATCCGCGGGACTACTTGGCCGTAGTGCTAGATCCGGCACACTATGGCGAGGAAACATTTACAGAGTTTCTCATTATATTAAATTTGTAAGTCTTGTTATGCACCATTTACTAAATATTGGCTGTTGTACTCTCGAAGACACATAATTGACTCAAACAATTATTTTGTCTTAGCACACAAATATTACGTAGACCACAGTGGACCAATCAATAATCCACACAAGAAGAAGCTTCTCATGAAGACAAAATGGTCGATAATTACATGTCCGTTATAATGACATTTCCTATATATACTTGTTTCACTCAAAATATTGCTGTATACAATTTTATTCAACATAGTGTTTTAAGCAACCACCAGAGACTAATTTATGCGGATACTACGTATGCGAGATGCTTAGAATTAACGGGAGATACACTACAAAATTTGAAGAAGTAAGTCCAGAGAAAATATCTTTTTACACATTATAAGATCTTGTATAATTTTCCTAACTATAACAATGTGTATTCCTTCTTAAACAGATCCCGTCCGTTCCAGTTGTAGCGAACCGGTTCGACGATCGAACCATACGAAACTTGTGTGCAGATATTTGCCGCTTCATCCGCTGCGATGTCTGCAACCATTTGGGCGATTTCTACAATCCGGAGAGCTAGCTTGCGATGGAGGATACCTTCAAACGACTTAGAGAGTGGGAAAAAGAACATATGTATACTAGCTAGTACAAACATTTGTAATTAAGTATATATTTTATGTGTTTTTTGAACTTTTGTAAATTGCAAGACGCGATTATATGTATATATGTGATGCGTACAATTTAATATCTTAATTCCATGAAAAAATAATTAATTACATTTAATTCTTAATACGTGCGATGTGTATATATACTATTACTGAGAGAGAGAGGGAGAGAGAGGAGGGAGGGAGAGATAAGTCAATATATGCACATAAAATAATATATGCACAACAAAAAATTAATGCTGCTGTCTATCTTCCCGTGCGGTTCACTTAAATAACCGCACGGTAAGATCGATTATCCCGTGCGGTCGACTTAAACGGCCCGCACGGGAAGATCCATTATCCCGTGCGGGCCGCTTAAGCCGACCGCACGGGATAATCGATCTTCCCATGCGGTTGGGCCGCCTGCACGCGAAAATGGTCTTTTCCCAGACCTTCTCGCGCGTGCGGGCAGGCCTTCCGCACGGGAAGATGCCTTTCGGCCCGCACGGAAAAACCGTTTCTGTAGTATTGAGTGTTCTATTGTCACATATACATGTGAAATTAATTAGTGACAAGCACTTCTAGTCGAACTTTAACTAAGTCTATATCTACTTAATTATATCTCTGATCAGAAAATATCCTAGGTACAAAAAAAATTTATGTGCACATCGTGCACATCAACTAACAATTTTTATCAAAATTTTTTAAAAAATTATATATGTACTTCTAATAGTCCAATAGTATTATACATATGTGTAAATTCTTAATCTCAAATTTATTATATTTTAGCCGTAACAAAAAGATAAAAAATATGACGGTTTTAAAAGTATAAATATGTTAGAATTTTGTCTTTTTTTCTTCTAAATATAATAAATTTGAAGATGAGAATTTACACATAGATGTAATACTACTAAAAGTATATGTGTATTTTTTTAAAAAAATTGATGAAATTTGTTAGTTGATATGTACGATATATATATATATATATATATATATATATATATATATATATATATATATATATATATATATATATATAAAAGAATATTTATGTGTATAGGGTACGTTCTCTGATCAGTCTGCTGTTATTGTATGGGAGACTATGGAGTTGTATAATAGTACTATAAACCATACAGCACACGTACGTGTACACGGAAATCGTTAGTTAATTGCGGCACAAACCTCTAAGCTAGGACAGCTAACTTTTTTACTGATAAGCTCACTAATCTATGTTTGGTACATTTTGGACATGGATTAATACTCTACTAGTGGCCTCTTACCACCTCGGCACATGAAACTTAACCATGGCCAGGATCGCCTGCTTATCCGTTGATTCGACGAGGCAGTCAAACTTCAACTGCAAAGAGGGGGAGACATTTTGCATCCTTCCTGGAGTAGCCATCATCTGATCCAGTGGCCATGCCTTGTTCAGTTTCTTTATTACTAACAGTTTACATCTCAGTAAAGCCCAGCAGCAGCAGCAGTAGTACGTTTGGTCAAGTCTCACCTCGAGTGAAAACTTGCTGCTGCTAGCTGCTCCTCACCTCGATCGTGCAGGCCACGTACTGATTCGCATATACTTTCGCACCTCTTTGCCCCTGCGCTTTTGACGCCTTGAATCTTATGCCATTGCCAGCCTTCACCACGGATTACACTGAACTTTACTTGCTTTTCCTTGCCTGGCTGATCTTGTATTTACTCCTTTATCTTTTTTCCTCTCTTAGCGTTCCTATCTTTGTTTTTTCGACTGTAAAGTTGTGGCAAAAGTTGCTGGATCCGGCTGTGCACTGTCCGCCCTAGCTAGCCCAGCTCTGAACTGTTAGTCTGTAACTGCGAGTAAATATTTCAGCAGCTGGCTAGCTAGGACAGCTTCGAGTTTTCAGTTAGGAGCTTAGGATACCAGAAGAAAAGCTTAGTACCCATGCCTTGCAACAATGGCCGGCCACACACACAGAACAAGCACGCACGCACGCACTCGCACGGACACCATAGTTGCACACTTGCACTCTACTACTTCATTTCTGCAACAACTTGTAAAGGGGACTAGTACGCTAGTGCTACCGGGATTGGAATGCTTGGAGCCATTGAAATCTAAGGGCCTAGCTAGTACTGTAGTAATTGGATCTCGCAAAACACCTTTTGTGGAACTAGTGGTCAAGATTTGCACGCCAGCCAATGCACAAAGAACACAACGAAATCACTCACTCCAACACCAAAACAGTTGCTCAAACAGGGACAAAGTGACGATGCCCTTGTAAAAAAGAAAAGGAATTCTGGTACTACGCTCCATACAGGAATCGGAATCGTACATCATCAGCAGGCAGAGAGTGATTGAGTGAACGTCCATTTGTGGAGTAGTCATGCAGATTGTGCTTTTGACAGTCTCTCATGTGTGCATGCATGTGGGCAACCCAAACACAATTTTGTACTGCTTCTGCTACACAAGAATATGCGGCTATGTGCCGTATCCAGAAGCCAAGATTAGCACATGAACCTCCCTAAAAAATAACCGGACGCATCCATGCCTGCCTCTGATCCGCGGATCATGATGGAGGAGCCGGTTGGTGGCTGACCACCAGCCTTCCAGAGATTCTGCTCTTTCAAACGAAAGCACGAGCTGCATCTGCATGTTATTGTGAACATCTGGCCCAGTAGAAAAATGATGTAAACAATTGGCTTTCCCGATCACCAGGTGGTGGATACGACTGTAGGTGCGTGTGAGGCTATGAGAGCTGGAGTAGCATGCATGCTCACGAGTCCGCATGCAGCTGGCTGCAAACAGTGCGGTTGTGAAGTAACAGTGGCGAAAGAACGGCGCAGGTTTGTGCGAGAATGGATCGGAAGTTCGCAACAAAGCTACAAACCAGCAGTGCTCTAATCCGTTAGGTTTAGATCATGGTGGTGCCGAAATGCAACACTACTACTACATATTCAATTTTTTTCATACGATCAAAATCGATTTTTACATACAAAAGGACAGCCTGCATGTGTCAGAAGGTTTATGAAAATCGGATTTTTACATGCGACCAGCGCACCCACATGCAAAAATCTGATTTTCGCATACGGACGCTTAAGCCGATCACATGCGAAAAGAAAAAAATCATTAAAAAATTAAAAATTCTGAAAATAGAAAACTACACCGAAACCCTAACCCTAGAATCCTCTCCTTGCCGCCGACGTCCTCGTCCTCCAGTCGTCGCCGCATTAATGTCGTCCTCCTCCCATCACCGCCGTCATCGTCGTTCTCCTCCTCCCGTCGTCGCTGCCGATAAATCCACGCGGGAAGGGCCGCCGGATCGAGGTGGGGGAGGGTGGCCGCTGCTAGATAGGGGCGGGGNATCCAGGTGGGGGAGGGTTGTGCTGCCGGATCCGCGGAGGGGAGGGTGTTGATGAGAAAACACGGCGCCCTGGGAGCTCTGCTTATCTTCAGTGCAGGTCCAAATCTTGCGTTCGGTTTCAGGACGTGCCAGTTGGTTTGATCCTGCAACCAACAAGATATATAACAAAACGAGTTATATTTACGATAGCCAATCGGCCGCTTGAGCCGATGACATATCGTATAACCTTAGGCAATGCGATCTGACCGAATCGGCTGTGAGGTATAAGATGGATAAAATTAAGCAGGCCTAACATATGTTCCATCGGCTGTAGATGTAATCAAGCATGTTATCTATGAGCAAAGATTATATTTGTTCATATCATAGTCGATGATATCATACTTAGGTTTAGAAAAGAGATTGTATCGGCTAATACTTCAATAGTCTTATAAAAGAATGTCAATCTAACCAAATATATCAAGAGCAAGCTTGATATGTTTGAATAGTATGGCATACTCGTATAAGGGGCAGATAAAACACAAAAAGCATGATTAAAAGAATTTAAACAAAACTAAACAGTTATATCAGGTAAGATCGGCTGAAACTCCGATTCTACCCTTATTAGCAATCAAGAAGCAGGTTAGTTTCTATTATTCTAAGCATGACTAGGGCTGATGCAGCACAAAGTGTGAAAAGAAGCATAGAGCCTAAACAATCAATTTTTTGACCGATTTTCAAGGTGGTGGATACCTTAGCTAATCTAAGCCAATAAGTCGATTTAACCGATACCGACAAAACCTTAGGTAAGGCTTGACCGATACAAGTAAATTGAGTTATCGATATAGATTAACTAAGATATATGATAACTAGCAGTTGTACAAGATAGATTAGAACATCTAAAACGATACGCTAATCCGTCGATACAAGCCACTGTGACAAGCCATACCTCTTATTAGAGATCAAAACCGGTGTAGCCTAACTCGAAACAAGAACTCGTTGAGAAGTAAAAGTAAAATTGTGGCGATGCGCCCATAGTGTATTGAACTACAAGATCTTAGGCATATATTTATACCCGAATATATAAATCTTGTCCTTATCAGACACTACTCAAAACTTGCCTAAACAAACAAGTCCTAGGTAGACTCTCACCACAAATTTGTAAAAGGAAATAACTAACTCTTATTCCTAATTAATAGATACAATTGTCTTTTCTGGACTCAATACTTAATTGGCAACATCTTTAAGCTCTTCTCCGATCCTGACACAAATCCAGGTTACCCGTATTAGCTGACCGAGTCCGATTCCGTATCGGTCGATATGTTTTTCAGCCGATGCGCTGTTCTGTTTTTGGAAACAACCCTATCCCTTCGAATCCGCTTCGAATCTAACTCAATCTTGTTTCATCTTAGAATATCTTTACCAAATTTTGCTGTTAACAGAGGGCCATCGCCGTCGCCCACGCTGCCCCTTACGTGGCCCTCACCCGCCGTTGTTGCCAAAGTCTGCACCCGCCAGCCTTCGTGCGCGGGATGACCCCACCGTCGTGTCGTGCCTCCTCTGCCGACCTTGGTGCGGGGAAGGGCCGCCGCCATCGCGAGCCTCCTCCGCCAGCCTTTGCGCGGGGAAGGGTCGCCGCCCATCCTTGCCGTCGACCCTCGTCGCGCGCGGGGAATGGAGCCACCCGCTCCTGGCCGTCACCTCATCGGCGACGCCTCCCGCCGCCAATAGCTCCTGCTCTAGAGGAGAGGAGAGGAGAGAAAAATATCAGGAGAGGGAGAGAGAGGGGAGAGGAGGTGAAAAAAATTGAAGTGGTGAGGAGGGAAAGTGAGAGGAGGAGAGAAAAGACTGTGAAGAGAGGTTACTTTCACATGCAGACCACCTAAGAGGCCCGCATGTGAAAATAGATTTTTACATGTGGGCCTCTTAAGAAGCCATATGTGAAAATGAAGGTCGATTTTTGTAGACGCGATCAGTTACGGTTCGTCTACGACCTATAAAAGTTCTCGTACAGAAAAATCGTTTTTTAGCAATGCAATGATCCGTGCGCATGTGCTGTAACCCAAGAAATCATACTGCTTCTGAATGGTAATCTGCATTGGTATTGGAGAGATGCAAATCATGATGTGTTTGCTCCTCGCTATGGAGGAGACTGCAAGTTTGCAGCTTGTTTCTTCAGTTTCTCTCTCTAAAAGGAAAGGTTTCTTCAGTCACAAACCCAATGGGATATGCAGAGGTCTCACATTCGTCCTAGAGTTCTTCGTGCGGTGGGCTCGAATAATATAAGCCTAATATGTGTTAAGAAATGGCAAATTATGGCCCAAGTCGTACACGCTACCTGTGGTGGTATGCTTCTGTGGGCTTTTCTTCTTGGGCCAACCCTGAGTGTCTCTTCTCACGCGAAGCCAAACGTCGCCGCTTTCCCCTTCTCCTCCCTTCCCGGGCACCCCGGCCGGCGGCGGCGGCAGGCGGCGACCGGCGACCTCCCCTCGGACTCGGCGACCGGCGACTGGTGCCTCCTTTTCTCCCCTGTGTTCCTTCTCCCTTCTCCGTTATGTCTACGAGCACCTGATTAACAGCGTTGATCCCCATGGTTGTAGGGTGCTTGAGAGGAAGGAGGCGGTGGAGACACCGGCCGGTGGCAAGGGCGACATTGGCGAAGAGTTCACCTCCCTCCTCCTTCCATCCTATCCCAAGGAAGGTATGGAACTCTACTGGCACATATGTCGCAAATTTTGGTAGGTCGTGAAGTCAATATAGTAGTGCTGCTTGACACTGGTTGCTCAGAAAACACGGAGTATGGATTTCTTTTTTCCCCTAATCCGATTGTATCCTGTGATATGCATGACAAAAGTCACAGAATGGTGAATTAATCACTTGTGTTAAAAGCGTTTTGGATGTTGTTGTATGCGTCATTTGGGAATTGCGGCCTTGCCTTCAGGATCCGAACCGTAGAACTTGGGTGGTAGGGTGTACACCCATACCTCCACCAAGTGAGCTAGGGTGAGTTTTCCTTCCGAGAAGAAGAAATTGCGATGTTTTTAGTTTTTGGCGCATGCTACCCTGATATAGGTCAGATGTAATGTATCTATCGTTCATGATTTGTGTCTATTGCCAAGGAGCACCACATGCTTGTGTGCGTATCCAGTTCACGGAGTTTCTAAAGCCAACAATATCAGAAAAGAGTTGCATGCAGCTTCTTCATGAATAATTTACAAACTTATCTTCACCGCATCTAAGCAAATCTCTATTGAATTGAAGACAATGCAGCTTAATTGCTGATAAGTTTTTTTCCCAGCATGGCCCTTTCAAGTTCAGTATAGGATAAAATCTTGCATCTATTATGTTGCTCAGTTTGACACACTGTCAATAGAATTATCAATTTCTTCTGAGGTTTTTTCATGGGTAAACAGCAGTTGAAAAAGAGCTTATTGTTTGCACAGAAACCTTGGCACTCTTGAGTAACGGTTTCCATCTACTGTTTACCACAGATTTGGCCCTCCCATGGTGACATCTGATGAAGATGCTAATAAGGGGTATGCTGATTTTGAGGACAGGGTCAAGAGAACGGTATATATCGATCACCTTTCTCCTCAAGTCACAAGCTCAGTAATTGAAGCAGCTATTTCCCAATGTGCAAACGTTGTCAATGTGGACTTCATTGTTAATTGCACAATCCCATATGATATTCCTTCTGCTGCGTTGGTGGAACTAGATGATGAAATACAAGCTAAGGCTGCTATCGACTTGATGAATGATTTCCCTTTCATAATCGGTGGAAAGCCAAGGCCTGTAAGAGCTATCTATGCAAAGCATGAGATGTTTCAGGATCGGCCTCCTCGCCCTGGAATCAAGAAAGAGTTCCGGTGGGTGAAGCAAGAAGATGGAATAGAGTATGAAGGAATGAACAAACTGCGGCTCCTTGCAAGAAGGCAGGAAACAGAAAATATGACACTCATAAAGGTAAGTTGGTTGACTTTTGAGTTTTTGCAAGAATGAGTGACTTGTGTATTGTTCTTTATGTCCACTACCCTGAAACAGCAAACTTTTCTGCTTAACTCCCTATGAAACTGTTGGCAGAACAATAGCTCAGGATTCACTCAAAAGAATGCTCAAGGGAACTGGGGGCAGGCTCCTTGATAGTGCATAAACAATTGGAACCTGGAAATGTCAACCTGAATAGAGTTTTGCGCATATGAATATAATTATCTAATTATGGAGGATGTTGCTATCTGGAGAATCAATGCCTACAGATATTTTTGTAATGGATGATCTGCCTTTATCATGACTAAGGACTAATTAGATCTTAGGGATGGGTATGGATTACTCCTTGAGTACACACGGAGTGACCCGCGTCCATCCTTACTAGAATTGTAAATATGCTTGAGGACCTTCCATGGCCATGCCAGATTGGTGTTATCCAAGCATTGTGTTTGCAGTTTACACCAGTTTGATGGTTTAAGGACAGTATTTTGGTATCTTGATGCTGTTACATTTCATATATATAATGCGTTGATGATGCTTTGATCTTCAAATAGCATATGAGAAAGTATTTTCATTTGGCTGTTCCCTTCCCCAGAATCTATTGGAAGAGGAGAAGGACCTAGCAAAGCAGCAACAAGAGTTACTTGATGGAATTTACAAGAAGTACTGCATAGTCGACAGTGACGTGATAAATGATATCAAGAACCTCTCTCGCCGTTATGGAGTCAACCTGGCTGGTGACTGATCAGTTTTGACCATCCAAGGGACTGCTTCAGAAGGTCCAGATCAGTCCCCAGGGCGAGCAACATGCATTGGTGTGACCCAATAACTGCATCCTCTATTTAAAGATAGTTATTGCATTCTGAGGTAACAATGGCATCCAGATTCTGTAGTGTTACTGTTGTTCCCGCATTCTGACCCACCCAGCAACAGTATGCTCGTTTTGTGATGTGTATAGGAGTAACTTCTTGCGCTGCGCGGAGATGATTCGCTGATGTCTGATGCTGTCTATTATTCATGTCTGAAATTAACTTGCTGTTGATTCATCGAAGGTTTACATTCATAATGCCTACTCTTGCCTTGTTTATACCAGCAGCCCTTGTCTTGTTTACATTCATTATTTCGATTCAGTTGAGTTCAGATATTGTTCTCTCTCTCTCTGTGCGCAAGTTTAATACTTCCTGCTAATGTTTGACTTTTTTCTTAGTCAAACTTATTTAAATTGGACCAAATTTATAAGAAAATATAGTAATATTTTCAATATAAAACAAACATTATATCAAAATATATTTGATGTTAAATTTAATGAAACTAATTTTATGTTGTAGATGTTGCTATTTTTTCCTATAAGTTTGGTCAAACCTAAAAAATTTTGACTTAAAAAAAGGAGTATTGAACTATAAGCCAACTATAAGCTTATGTGAAAAAAGAGAGAAAAACGAGTAGTGTTAACTCTCATGAAAGAGCTAGCTCTATACATACTTTAAGATAAAAGCACTAATTACATACAGTAAATAGGTTTAAGATAAAAGCACTAATTACATACAGTAAATAGGAGTAAGAAAAAGAGATATGAAAAAAAATTAGAGACAACCTTATAACTAACCAGTTGGCGTGCTTCATAATTTATAGCCTATGTGTAATACGGAAAGCTTCTTTAGGCCAAAAAAATGCAAGTCTTTTACATAGTTAATTTAATTATTGTAAATTTCCTATAATATTAATTTATTTAAAAATAACCCTTTATGAGCTCTTTAATGTTGTATTTGTCCAAGGTTGAGAATTGAAGTGTAAATATTAGTATATGTTAATTGCTAGGCTTATTGTGTTACGAACAGGTTATTTAACATTGCTACGTTGGTGAAAACTGTATAAAAAAGAAATGCATGTTTATTAAAAAAATTGCGTGTAACTTTTTATAAATGGGAAACTTTTTAAGAGCTCATAGATTTTGAACTTTTACAACAATTAATTAACTAGATTTGATCTGGCACCAACGATCATAAGAGTGATATATTGTAACTGGTGTCGGTGTGGCCCGCCTTTTTTTTTTTACATTTTGAATTGTAGAAGTGCTCTCTGTTTATTTTATTTGAGCTCCGGTTTAAAAGACATGCTCAGAAGCTCTAGGCTCTAAACAGTATTGAATTGTTGGTTTTCAATGAAAATCTTAGTCCCTTTTTTTGTTTTGACCACTATTTGTTTTCGTTCTAACATGTCATTATTTATCTCCAATTTTATTATATTTTTCATATATTTTTTCTTTTGCAATTTTTTAGACCATGTAATGTTTATTCTAGTAGTAGTATCGGTGAGATAACCTGGAGGATCTAGATGTTGTTAGTTTGATTTATTGACCATGAGCATGGAAGCGTCAGGAGAAGCTGTGAGCGTGAGCTTGAGCATCGGTAGCTGCAGCATCTTTTTCTTTGTTCCACGTGTCACTAAATTGTAGGTCCATGTGGACCAATCAGCTGGTGGAAGATCCTCCAGCTTGACAAGTAGTGATATGCTATATATGTTAGCTCTAATTTGAGCTTGCTAGTAGTTACTATATTATTGAACTTGCTTTGGTGATTGCTTTGGTGAAAGATAGCCTAAAAAAATTGCATCCCAATGCAGCCAAGTATTACTCACTCCGTCCACTTAATAAGGTGTGCATCCATTTTAACATTCAACTCTTTAAATATTGGGATAATTGCTTATTTGACCAACTATCAATTTGATCTTAGTTTTATAGGTTTGCTTATTTGACCCTGTCGGTGACATGGGACCGGGGGTGTCATGACTAGAGGCTTGGGTAGCCGCGGTCCTCCACGTGTCCCGACCCCCTCGGGGGGGTCGGGCCCGAGGGTGACGTGGCCACCCCTTCCTCTGTCTCCCCGAGGGGTCGGGCCGCTCCCGTTTCGGCCCCGAGGGCTGGGGCGCCCCGACCCCCTGTGATTTTGGCGCCACGTGTGAGGGTTAGGTGAGCACAGCAGGGCTCACCTAACCGCATTTATAGCGGATCAGGCGAGCGCACCACGCCGCATTTAATGCGGCGCAGCGCTCGCTTATCCGGTCCGTGACCGGTCGCGGTGTGTGACCGGTCACAGATCGGTCAGATCGCGGGTTAGGTGGCGACAGGCGGCCGATGGCACGCCTCGCCCCGTCCCGTCGGAATGATGAGAGCCTCCTAGCTCTCGTCCCTAGCCGGAGCCGGCGTGCTAACTCCTGGAGTTGGTATGTCAGCCCCGGTCAGATCCAATCCAGATTTCAGCGCAGGCGTGGCAAGGAAGTCGCCGGCCATTGAATGAAGGTTGAAACGGGCGTCCACCGGGAGAGCTGGCGAGCGGGGCAGAAGGCGTGCACCATGCTTGTCAGAAGTCACTTCCGGCTGTATACTAGCCCTGATTGTAAAAAGAATGTTTCTTTTCTTAGGCAACTTGAGGCCCATGTGGTGACCCCTGATCGGATAAAAGGAGGCCCAGGCCTAGGAAAGAGGGGGCTCTCCGGCGGATACGTTGGAGAGATAGAACTCCCTTTGTATTGTTGGAGACCCTCAGATCCACCAGAACACAGGAGTAGGGTGTTACGCTTCTCAGCGGCCCGAACCTGTCTACGTTGCCCACGTCTTGCGCGTTTCCTCTCTCGCTGACATTCTTTAGATCGAGGGCGAAGAACCTCACTTAGCGCCCCCGGCCGAACCGGCAAAGGGGGGTCCGCGCGGTCTCCCGGTGAGGAATTTCACGCTCCGTCAGGCCCCTTTTCAAAATCAAAGTTTTTGTCTGACCCTATTTTTACTTTACCTTTAGGACTTCATTTAGAAAAAAGAAAAAAAATAAATTTACTACCCCGATGTGACCAAAATACGCCCCGATTACTAATACCCTATCCCATCCCAATCCCCACTTCTCCATCCAGTCCCGACTCCCCACCTCTTGCCTAGGGTTTTCGTCGCCGGTAACGGAGAGAGCCGCACCGGCCGGACTGGAGGGAGCGGTAGCGGTGGCCGCGCATTGAGGAAGGGAGCGGTGGCGACGCGAGGAGGGAGGGAGCGACAGCATCGGCGCGCGGAGGGAGCGGCATCGGCGGTTGCCGCGCTTGGAGCGAAAGAAGGGAGTGGCATCGGCGACTGTCGTGCTCGGAGCGGAGGGAGGGAGCGGCAGCGATGACTGCTGCGCTCGGAGCGGAGGGAGGGAGATGCGTCGGCGGCTGCCGTGCTCGGAGCAGAAGGAGGGAGCGGCGGCGGCGGCTGCCGTGCTCGGAGCGAAGGGAGGGAACGGCGGCGGCACTCGAGGCGGAGGGAGGGAGCAGCAGTTGCTCCTGCTGTTCTCGACTGCATCCCGGCAGCGCTAGAGTGCATCCTAAGCCCAGCATCCACCTTATCTCTTTGACTGATATTGTGCTTTTGCTCATTTGTATGCATTTTGGGATGGACAAAATAGGAGAAATGTTGCTAAAATTTTGTATATCAACCATAGTTGTGTCAAATTTTTGAAAATTAAAGTCAAATTTGTCAAACTGAAGCTAAATCTGTTAAAATTGTCTCAAATCTATCAAAGCTATGTCAAATTCGTTACAAATATGTTAAAAAGGTCCAAACAAACAAAATAAAATAGGATCAAATGAGCAAGAGCAAAAAAAAGACAAATCGTCCCTCAATTTACACTGTTATCTTGCCTACCCAGAATAGGGTCAGTCTTCATCTTCAATTTTAAAAAGCGGGATCAAATGAACAAACATAAAAAAAATAGAGCCAAATTAGTAGTTAGACTTTAGAACAGGATCAAATAAGCAATTGCTCCTTAAATGTTTGACCAATAATTATTTTATTACAAATTAAATTTTATTTGATGAAAATAATATCATTAGATTAACATTTGAATTTATTTTCATATGGATATGGTTTTGTTGCTATAAATATTATACTTTCTTCATCCCAGAATACAGTAACCTAGAATCAGATAAGACTTAACCTAGTACTGGTTCTAGGTTGCTATATTGGGAGCATAATATCTAAAGTTAAAATTAATTTTGGAGACCATATTAAATCGTTGCATTCCCTATCTCTTACTCTCTCGATTTAAAACAGTAGGTGGTTGCCGTAGGTGCCGCATTTGCCGTAGGACGGCGACGCCATCACCTGACGTTCAAATAACACTGTTTGCTACCCATGCTCCCCATCTCGAAATACCTTGCGCATTCCTCCAGAGTCCATATAAGGCTGTGTTCGTTTTGGTTTGAGAAGTTTGGGAAAATATTCCCTCGCACGAAAAACGGAACGACTCATTAGCATATGATTAATTAAATATTTACTAATTTTTTTTAAAAAAATGAATTAATATGATTTTTTAAAATAACTTTCGTATAGAAACTTTTTGTAAAACATACACCGTTTAGCAGTTTGAAAAACGTACGCGCGAAAAGAGAAAATATGAGTTGGAAGAATTGGGTAAAGAACTCAGCGTAGATATGGAATATGGCCTTGGCTCCGGGCACGGACAACCCGTCGTCAGCTGGGATCAGTAAATAAACAAGCTGTGACACACTGTCGAAGCAGCCTGTGGACAACCAAGGCACAGCCGTCGACTGCACTGTTCCTAGGAAACGAGAAGGCAACGGCTTTGCTCTGGAGCGAGTCACCGTAGTCCGCGGCCAGGGGAACAGGGGGCACACATCCTGTCGGGCATCCACCCAACCAGCGCTCTCTCCTGCACGCTCGCGTGGTCGTATTCCAGCGCCACCACCGCGTGCCGCCTGGCAGCTTCCTTCCGCCTAAAATAAGCGGCACGGGGACTCCCGGACTTGGACTTCCGGGGGGGTCGCGGAGATCGCGAATCCGCACGGTTGCCGCTCGCGTACCGCCACCTGTGGTCGCTCCGCGCGAAAGCGCGTCGAAGCAGACCGCGACCGCAAGCGATCGAACTCGATACACGGCCACGTCCGGGGATCCGGGAACTTGGGGTTCGCAAACGCAAAGCGCGGAAACCCAAGGATTTGCCATGCACGGCGCGCATCGGTTGGTTGGCGGATACGGAATCCGATCCAGCCGAGCGCACGGGCGCGCTCGTTCGCCGTGCCGAGCCGTGCGCCGCGCGCGCTAGTAGCCGTGGCTTCTTGTTCTACGCGCGCGTCCGCGGCAAGCAAGCCCCACAGAATCCAAGTAAACGAACGCAGCGGGGGCCGCGCGAGTTGCAAGGCTTGCAGCTGTCGAGCCGTGGAGCATACGTGCGTTCATCAAAGTTGGACAGGCCCCTTTGCTTGCTAAGTTTCGAGTCATCACCCGTTAAGCATGCCCCCAGGTGGCCAGGTATGGAATGAATCAATTGAGTAGAAGCAGCACGAGCTGGGATACGAACACATGCATGTGACCTGGCCATGACAACTAAAATACTCCTTTGATCATAAATATTTGTAAAATTTTATAGAATGTATTAAAATGCAATATGTTTGTTAAAAAAATGCAATATGACGAAAGTTGTCTATAAAACAAGTCTGTGTGGTAGGACCTGCACCACCTATTTGGACCATAATTGAGGGCACTCTAAGCTGAAGTCGTAATTGGAAGGATAAAAGGGATGCTATAGTAGTGCAATGCTGAGCTTTCTTTTTTTAAGGCCCTTTTCAAAATTAGGTCGGATGAAAATTAAGTTTCACGCATGTAAAACAAAAAAATCATTAGCGCGTGATTAATTGAGTTTTAATTATTACAAACTTAAAAATGAATTTAGTTGATATTTTAAAACAACTTTTATATAGAGATATTTTTTAAAAAAACACATTGTTTAATCATTTAAAAAACGTACTAACATAATCAAGGTAAAATCTGCATTTTAATCAGAAAATGACATGTCCTTAGTCAGGCTTCTCACCGTCCAACGCTGATCAATACAACGAGATGTGATTTTCCGGATCTTTTTTTAGTTGCGACCAACAAACCAGGAATGGTGGATGTCAGATCAAGCAGCTCTACGTCCCGATTACATTTCGAAGCCAAAGAGATAGAACAAGTAGTCCTCTACCTGCCTGACACTGTGGCACACAGGTTAGGTGGTCGTGTGATCGATTAGGGAAGCAAACGAAGATATGCCGATCCTAAGTCAAAAGATTCCTCAAACCAAAACTAACTCCGGACCGATCACAATAGCTCTGATGTCATGCCCAATCTACCTCGAGAGCGACCACATGGGGCACGAACTCTCAACGCTCCCTTTTGCACACGTGGTTTTATCTCATAGAACGCCATCCCCTGCATGTCAAAAGGATATGCGACTCTGCAACGGCTGCACCGTGGAAAATGGAGTGCTGAGTCGAAACTTCTCTCACCGACGCAACAACACACTTTGCAAGCTGCGTGGCGTCCCGTATAAAAACGGCCACGCCACGAACACCACACCCCCATCGAAGATCACCCGATCGGCGTGATTGGCGAGCATCGATCGATCAATCGAGTGTCCTTGCACGGGTTCCGCGCCTCCGCCACTGCTGATCGCGCTGGAAAAATGCCTGCAGATCCCCGTCTCCCGATCTCATCTCATCCACCACGAAATCCACGATCCCTCCACCTCTACAGTGACTCCACGTGACCTCACCCAACCCAACCAACGATCGGGAACCAGCCGCCTCAACCGCGCAACAGCTAGCCAGCAACGACTATAACGGCAGCCATATCCTTCGACCTTCGCAGGTAGAACAGTATGAAAATCACCGTTGATTGAGCAGTATACCAAAAAGATCCACTCTTTGTTAGTATCTGAACGATCTTCGACTCTTTATCCTGAAGCTAATGCTTTGGCCCCCGTGTGAATGCTACGATGATGATGATGATGATGATACAAACAAAATGGAACTCTCTAAACATGCCAGTACTATGATTATCGAAAGCCTAAAAAAGGCCCCATTTTTATGTACAGATATCTTTCGAAGTCGCAAAATTCGATCGAGTTTGAGTTTCTAATGATATATGGTTGGGAATTCATCAGAAGCTTGGGCTCAGAATGTTGAGCAGTGAGACTCTGGTGTTCACCAGAGCCCGGAACACCTTCTCGCCGATGCTCTCCACGTCCGCGATGCACCGTCCCAGGTTGTCCAGGCGCTCGAACGCCGCCTTCCGTTCTCTCTCCTCCGGATCCATGGCGTCGGGTTGGGGCCGCGCCGCAGCGGCGGAGGAGGTGGAGGAGGAGGAGGCATCACTGTCGGCGTGCTGCTTACTGGCTGACCGGCGCTTCGCCCGCGACATCCAGCGCATCAGGTCGGCGACCCACCATATGCGCAGCGACGATGGCTTGGTGGTAATGATGTGTTGTCTTGGTGTCGCCGATGGGGTGGTGAATCTCGCCGGGGAGGGCATCCAGCAGGGCATGGCGGCGACCTCGACACGGGCCGTGGCGGCGGCGATGGAGAGGGACGACACGCCGGAGAAAACCGCGGCCGAGGCCGAGGCGACGGCCGCGGTCGCGTCGGCGATGGCAGCGGCGAGGGCGGTCCCGTCGGCCGGGAGGCCCGCGGGAGGGGGAGGCGGCGGCTTGGCCGCCACGGCGCGCGCCGAGGAGGCGATCCGCGGGAGGTCTCGTCCGGAACGGCGCAGCGCGCGCGCTGCGGACGCCAGGCGCGCCGGGTCCTCGCGCCGCAGCGCGGCGCGGGTCTCGGCCTGGAGCGCGGACAGCGCGACGAGCGCCGCCCTGAAGCTGCCGTGCGCGTCGGCGAGGCGAAGGAAATCGTCAAGCAGGCGCTCCGCGAACGGCGACCGCCCGAGCCGACGGAGCGGCTCCTGCGCCTGCGGGTGGTGGAGCAGCTCGGAGAGCGACACCAGCACCCGCCCGAGCTGCTCCGCGGCCCCCGCGACGGAGCCCGCCGACGCGCCCGATGCCAGGCGGCCCACCAACCCCCTCACCGTCGCCACATCCTCGTCAAGCTGGACCACCAAAGGATGAAACCGGCACGGCAGGCTCGCCGACCGGACGCGGTAGGCCTCACCCTTCGCCACCGTCGCCGCCGCGGCCGCCTTGGGCGCGGGGAACGAGATCGTGCGGCGGAACCCGACCACCATACTCCACCACCTCGCAGCAGCCGCGCCGTCACTCTTTGATGGGATAGATCAATCGATCGATCAAGCGAAGGGTAACCTGTTCAACCTGTGCGCGGATGGCGAAGGGGAGGGGGGCGCGTTTTAAATGGGAGGGGGGGAAGTGGGATTCGGGGTGGAAGCGTGGAACGCTCGAGGAAGGCGTGGGCGGCGGAAGCGGTCAGGGGTCGTCACGCCGCACGGGCGCGCGCGGGTACGTAGACCGCGACCGCGAGGAGTGGGGAGAGAACCCAAGAACGGTGTGGGTTTCTGGACCGGTTCTATTTGATTCCACTGTGACGCAGGTCGTGCTTGGCACACATAGCTTTGGCTGATTAATCCTTGTGCTTTTGGGGTGCTTTGGGCAGCTACTGTACTGTACTTGTGTTGGGTTTGGTGCTTTGAACTTTTTCGCATTCCGTGACGGGCGGAGCGGATGGGGCCTGGAGATAGATATCATAAACCCCTGCCTTTGGATGAAATTGATTCGTTGATTCGCATCTACCGTTGTACTGGTGCCTTTTCTTCCAGAACAGTTGTGGTGAACGGAATACGTACCATTTCCATCTCACAGAAGAGGGGGGAAATTGCTGTTGTGCCATCACCAAAACTTCAAGTTTGTCAAAAATGACACTTGGTCACGATCCATAGAACCACTACTTTCGGCGTTACCCAAGATGCCACAATGAGCTAATGACCGAGGTGAATGCACTGATGTACGTGTACGGTGGAGCATGACAATAATCGAAGTGAACACACTAGTGCACTGTTAGTGGAGCAGTTGCGTTACCATAATAAAACAAAAGAGGAAGTAGTAGTTGCGTTACGTATGTGGATAACACAGATTAATCTATACTATCAAACACGAGAGAGATATTTCAGTGTAACTCATCACGTGGTTAATTACAACTTGTAACCGAGTAAGCGACTACTGATGCACATGACTCTGCTAGTCGGAGAAAAAACAACTGTCGGGCAGAAAAACGTACAAGTGCAGTGTGTTTAGCCGACACTTGAGACCATAGTGCAGTGTCTTCATCCTTCGACTGAATTTTAGGTGCGGTCACTCCGACGACGATTCAGACCGGAACCCTATCAACAACAAAACCTCTCTATCAGGGGAGTTAGTCCAGTCCAGTAGTCAAAGTCGATCTCAGCAGCCTATGGCTACGTTCAGTGCATCAGCTTGCCTTTCGCATGTCATGTTAGAATGGCTATTGCATGGAACCTTCACACGGATAGCTAGATGCTCCGAACGAGAGAAACTCCCATGCATCCATCATGCTCGATCGATCGTGCTGCATGGATTGGCACACATGGACAGCATGACACATCTCACAAGCTGCTAGAAGTTGGCACCAAGCTCTCGCTCATGCATGCTTAATAGTGACAAAGCTGAAGGTTTCTTGTCGAAAAGTACGTCGAGAAAGAAAACCTGGCAATGGGTTCGGCATGGTTGCTGTCCAAAGAATTAACACGTGATGTCATTTTAGATAAGTAGGCACGGCACGGTGTACCAACTTTGTTGATATGATGCCACGCCGGCTAAAGTTTTGATGTTGCTATCGAGATCGAAGGAAGCCCCCGATTTGATCAGTAGTATACTACTCTACTGTATAAATCTAGTCAAATATTCAATGGTAGCCAACCACAACTTCATTTGGCATCATATTGGACTAGCTAGCTACCTAGCTCAACCGGACAAGTGAGGTGTAGAAATATTAATTCCACTGTGGATTTTAGTAGAGAAACAAACAGACACTCGTGCCGATCGTGGAAGGCTAGGTCTCAAAGTAGTGACTGAATTTTTAGGTGGGCAACCATACTTCAGACTTGCAAGCTGAAAAGGAACGGTGTGTGTTAATTGACCGTGATTGATTTATATGCCAGTTGGTCGATCTCTACCAAGAAATTTGCCGAATCAAGAGAGAGGAGCTGATTTGGCCCGTTCCCGCTTGCGCCTGCAAACATGGCGCATTTAAGTACTATAGTTGATTTTGATTCGTTTTTACCAATTGATTCAGGAGTCAATTGATTTAGGAGGGAGTTTGTTGTGGCCAAGACTTTTGTGACGAGCCTGCTTCTCTCGACCTCACAAAGTATATGCTTCTCCAACTGGACTTGGTCTAATTGAAAGTCATGGAATTGATCAGGACTAGTGGGTAGAAGCACTAGCATGTTAGACAAAAAAAAAAGAACTGTTGTTTATCTGCGTGACATGAATGTGTCGCTTGTTGTAAAAAAAGAACTAATTGATGTTTGCTAGGTTGATATGTTTGACATGCATGCATGCATTCAGAATTAGAATATCTGAATATCCTCACAGCTTTCATCATACAACTGATATGATGTCATCTCTGAATTATCAAACTATGAACATTGGGTGGATGGAAGTAGTCCAAATAAACTAATTGATACCGTCTTTTTCTTTTGGTGTTTTAGTAAAACGATTGAATGGATCAGGTCAGAGTTTCTAATGACCATGCTCATTGTACTAATGTTTACTAAAAAATAATTTTTGAAACACCGTACTGTTCATTAATTAGGTATAGACCTTGAGCTATGTGGCCTGGTGGAGTGGTACCTGATCATGACCAAAAACTGCAAGTGCAAAAGCAAAAGAATTGCCTGAGAAAAAGAAAAGATAAAAAGGAGATTTGACTGCTGTTGTACCCTCACAGCTTTCAGCATAGAAGTGTAAAAAAGATACGACTGGTGTGCCCTTTGATGCCACCTTCTTAAATGTATGTTTAATGTTTTCATCTGAAAACAAAAGTGTCCAAACCCTACAATGCTGCTTCAATGAACTCTAGTATTATACTATCTCTTTTGATTGGTTCTAGAAGCAGCCTGTTCTGCTCTGTTGGCAAGTTGTATTCCTCGTGTTATCTGATATGTCATGCTTGAGTCTTTTACTCGGGCAATATGATCTAGGTGAACGTATGTAATCCACACCTGAGTTGTTAAGCATATCTTTTGCTACTAGGTGAAGGGAACGGTACATCGTGGAGCTGATATCTTCTCCTTTTATCAGAGGGGACAAAACAGAAATTGGAACCGGAGGGAGAAATAGCCAAATAAATGACCTTATGCCTACCCAAACTGTGCCGTAAGCCGGCCCGTAACTTCTTTTGCTGGATCATAAACTGCAACCTACTCCACTCCAGGCCGGTGTGTCCTGTACTTGTGTAGGTGTAACCTGCAGGTACTTGCTGTGACTACCAAGCGACAACCAGTTAATCACTGGTAACATCAGACCAAAATTTAACGCAGGCAGACGATGATATATAAGCTCAGCAAAAGCAAAGAACATTATGGCAAATGAGGTACCTGAAAAAAACACCGAGAACACTAACACACAGCACTAGTTAGAATTGCATACGTGCCTGACAGCACCGGACGTCAAATACCACGAGTAAAATTATTGCCACAACTCCCAAGTCTCCAATGTACATTTTCGACACAAGTAGAGACGGTTTCCCACCAAAGCTTCTATGCAAAACCAGCTCATTAGGAATCAATTATCCCTAATTTGAAAAAAATGGTGGAACTATTATTACTAATCAGGGAAGCATCCCCCACAATCCACAGCCACAGGTCCCCTCATGTATGACAAAAATGCTACAAGAGCAGCACACAAGGCAACAAGCCAACAACTGGATCTCGGCCCATTTAGACACATATTCTGTGAGAGAAGGAACAAGTCCCCTCAACCGTGGGTTGGGTTTGATTAGCATCCCTCAAATCAACTAAATCGGATATAAAGGCTTCCTCGATCTTAAAACCGGGTGAATCCCGTCGGCTTTGGTGGCTGGCCCTTAGGACAATCGGGCAACCCAGCTGTGCCAATGAATGATGACTCCTTTCACCTTTGGTTTTGTAATAGCCAGAAAAAGATTGAGAAGGTTCATCGACGAGAATTTGACACCGTTGCAGCTCTTCTAGCACGAACAATTTGGAAGGAAAGAAATAACTGGTTGTTAAACCAACAACAGAAATCCTGGCATGAGATGGCAAAAACTGTGGCTGCCAATGCGGTGCTTTGGCGCGTGGCCAATGCGTCGGTGCCGCGCGCTAGAAATTTAGCAGCTAAGAGTCCGTGATCGTCAAATGTTGTGGTGAGAATAGACTTAAGATGTTTTACTTCTTTCCCTTCTCCGTCTTCTTTCCTTTTTCTTCCTTTCGGTTGGCTTATAAATTTTTATCTATTATAAAAATTGAAGATGATTCTGTACTTATACAGTTTCGTCTGTCCTCTTCGAAAAAAATGCTCCCGCGCAGTCTGTCGTCCCGGCGTCAAATTTTTCTTCCGATCGAATACTGGAATATGCATCCGCTCAAGACGAGTGAACTGAACCGAACTCTCCCATGTGACGTCTCATCTGATCCAGGCCGCAACTGAAAACGAAAGCCAAAAGAGGAGAGCAGCCGCTGCCCCTATACCACACGCCGACAAGGAGATCGGCTCCCTCGTTGCCTTCCTGCTTGCCGCCTTATCTCCAATTGAAGGTGAGGCCAGATCCACCATCACCGTTGATATTTCTTCCAACAACACCAAAAACGGAACCCCCATGTCTGGGAACACATGATGCTCTCTCGTTCCCATCCGTTTTCAAATTAGAATCATCGATCCCATGCCCAAAATCATTGCGGTTCTAGATCTGAAATCTGTGTTCCGACCAACACAAACGTCTTGTTTGGATATTGATAGCACCATCAAGTTCGCGACTCCCGGGAACGTGTTTTTCTCAAGATGTTCTCATCAATCTCTCGTCATAACCCTACACCCATCTGTCCATCTTCTCCGCTCTCTCTGCGTTCGTGCTCCATGAGGAAGAAGAACAGTACCATCTAGTACTGTGTAATTATGGTTGAGTCAAACCAATTCAACAAAGTCATGACTAAACCAAGCCCTGTATGAGAAGTACCTATAAAAATTAAAGTCTTTGGATGTTAAATTCAAATTTTGTGATTTTGTCTCTATGTTATAGGTACATACTTATATATTCTCACTATTTGGTTTACTTATTAATTATAAACAACTACTTTATTTTGTTTTCTATTCCTTG
The DNA here is from genome assembly GCA_008326285.1 of Oryza officinalis. Taxonomy (NCBI): domain Eukaryota; kingdom Viridiplantae; phylum Streptophyta; class Magnoliopsida; order Poales; family Poaceae; genus Oryza; species Oryza officinalis. The sequence continues at coordinate 47,240,081 of BDMV01000002.1, read as the reverse complement.
TTGTTTTCATCCTGGCATGATTTCAAATTAAATTATTTGCATGAATATGGTTGTGTTCGGTAGTATGGGATGAGAACTAATCTTCATGACACACAAAACGAACTGACTCGTTAGTGCATGATTAATTAAGGATTACTCTATTTTTTAAAAAATAGATTAATATGATTTTTTAAAACAACTTTCGTATAGAAAATTTTTACAAAAAACACACCGTTTAGCAGTTTAAGAAACATGCGCGTGAAAAATGAGAGAGGTGAGTTGAAAAAGGTGGGGGTAGAACACAGCCATGCCCATCAATCCTATCCTTTCGCAGATAAATAGTTATTTTGATGCGAAGCCGGCCAATGGTTGTGCTTTTAGGTCAATATTGTACAGGAATAGCTTTTATTAAAAATTTGGTGATTAGTATTCTCTATATTTATTTTCTGCAGTTCCCCGGATTAATTTAGATAACATGTTGTGTGATAGTTGATCGTATGAACTTTGCAGGTGCCCATTTTGGTCCTTAGCCAACAACTAACGGATTTGTTGCTGTCATGGTAAACTTTAGTATACTCAGTATTTGCAGATATGATTTGTGAAGGAAGTTTGCTACAACCAACCAGTACTCCAATAGAAGAGCTATCTTGAATGTTTAAAATGAATAAAGCATTTTCTTTAAATTTCTACATTTCAATGTTGACAAATGTTTTCACATGCTTAAGTTTGAACCGAAAGTGATCAAACAGTTGTCAGTTTGCTACTTCTTTTTAGTTTCTACAGCTATAAGAATTAGAACAAGTAGCTGGATGCCATAGGGACTTCTATATCGAGTTGACAGGCTAGCAGTTTTCCAAAGAGAGCTCTACATATGGTCAGTTCTAACACATTTCTCAGGAGATTTTGAGCGAATTTTATTTCAATACTAAGGAGTACATGTTTTTTCCCATTGCAGAGGATATGCCTTTTACCTTTTTCCCTTTTAGGATGGTGAAGTTACAACGGGAAACTGCTTCTGTTTGTGAAAAATTGTCAAAGTTAGAATATATTTTGAATGTGTACAGTATTTAGAATATCTCACGAGATACGACTTGAATGTGTACGCAATATGAGACATGTTTTGATATTTCCATGTATAAAATTTGAAGATATTTGCGAGGTATGTAAACATTTGAGATTTTATGCTATAGGTACACAAGGAATCTTAACCATCTATATTTCTTTTTGATATTATCCGTAGCAATGCACGAACATGATTGCTAGTAACTTTTATCTCTTAATACAAAAGATGTGTGTTTTGCGTACTTCAAAAAAAACTCTTAAAACAGGTCAATTTGCCTCCCAAAGCGGTTTGGATAGCACTTGCGTGACACTAGACGCAAAATAAATATTAAAAATATTAATAGGATTCATTTGTCAGTGCCAATCAATTTGAAAAAAAATTAAAATAATTTATATGAGACCCACATGTCAGGCTTGCTCCCTTCCTCGGTCTCTTTACCTCCTCTCTCAATGGAGACATGGAGGCAAAGCGGAGGCGGAAGCGAAGCTCGTCCGCACGCGTGAAGGAGGCAAGCCGGTGCTCGGCGCTGCGCTGTGAAAAACTCAAGGCTCGACGCCCTTTCAAGGTCTTCCTCCACGCCATCGTAGGTCAACCCTTTCTTCGCTTCGCGTAAAAAATTTGAACCAGAGTTACAAGTCATCGGGTATCTATCCTTATAAGTTGGCGCCATTCACTCTTCGCAAGCAAGATGCTACTAAACCTGAGCTTCTGCTGCTGCTGGCTGCTTACTTTGCTCTGCTGCATTGCTGCTGTTGCTGCCTAGCACTCCTGCTAGTGGCTAAGGATGTGTTTGGATGGTGGTCAAGGATGGATGGGATTAGGCCATCCAGTTTTTTAGGGATATGGCCATCCAGTTTTTTGTTTGGTTGAGTAGATGGGATGAGCCAAGTTTTTGTTTGGTTGGATGGACAAAAGGTGGATATGGTGAGCCAATCTATTGTTTGGTAGGATGGATGAGTGTTGTCATCACCTTTTGGATAGAAATGGTGAGAATACCTCCTACCTGGTATACTTGAAAAAATTGGATGGTTGTATGTACAAATAATCAAATGCATAACGTATTTGTTGTCTACCTTAAGAACAGAAAATTATTGGGGGATGAATTCTCGCTTTTCCTAATCCCTTTCCTGAAACTTGTGTTTCGTTTAGGATCGGGAAAGCATCACCCAAACCCTGTGTTCAATGTTCAATACTGCATTTGAGTTACACAACAACAAAATGTTCAAGTTATAATTAATCAGTACTTCAATATAATTCTGCACACATATTCAATATGCCTGTACTCATCAGCACACATACATCTTTAGGACGCATGACTTCACACCTTTGTAGACATTAGGAAAACAAAACAATAGCTGAACAACACGATTTGGAATAAACTGACTCCATAGAAGTTTGCTTCCCCTAATCCATAGAAATTTGCTACTGAATGACAACCGAATACATACAAGTCATTGTCAATAAATTGATCAAAAAAAATAGAGTCTACTGATCAACAAAAATAGGGTCTACATACTACTGGAAATCTGAATCAATGAGCATTAAAACCCATCAAAAATATGTCTAAGTTGAACCGTAAAAGTTTCAGGCAAAGATTCAATAACATAAGATCCAACAGCAGCGCTTGCTCCAAAGGATGTCTTTACTCTGAACAGTGGTGTTCCTCCTGCATGTTCCAGAACTATTGGTTCCATAAGAATGCTCCTCCTACATGTTCTAGAACTATTAGTTTCATAAGAATGTAAAATTATTCTGTAGCAAAATTTAAAATTCAATTTTCATGACTTTCATCTGTTTAACCTTAATAACTATTAGCTTGAAGTTAATTTCAAACCAAATGGTTGTAGTTTTTTATGGAGATGATTAGCATCAGAGTTGGTGGCTGATTGGATTTAACCAAGAGCAGACTCTACCCTGGCCTAGTCTCCTTCAGTCAAGACAATTAAATAGTAGACACAGTGTGCATGAGTAAAATCAGTTTGTAGAATCAGCTTTAGAATGATCAAACTGGTATAAAATGTTCTAGAAATACAAAAACTAAAATCTAATGCTACAGGTGATCACTACTATGTAAAGAGAACTATAACAACGAAATCTGGACAGTATGGGTTTACATCTGTACCAATTTACCAACTCCTAAAACCTGCTAGCATACACAAAAATGTCTTACTTGCTCCTATTCTAGAAGCCACATGTACATGGCAAAAACATCAAACCAAAGTTGGACTTAGAGCTGTTAGGCAAAGCATACACTAGAGCGTACAAACAATCACTTGTCAAATTGTAAAACAAGCGATCTTAACTTGACTAAAGGAAAACCAGAACTTGCAATCAACTTAAGTCACTATTCAATTTAAGATTTCAAAACTTAAGCACAATCAGAACTAGAGTTTGACAACTTTAGATTTCAGAACTTGAAAATTGTAATAAATTGCAGGCATGTAACAATCTAGTATGGTTTATTTTGTCAGAACTACTCCATTTCAGTACAGGACTAAAGATTCAGAATTTCAGGTTTTAGAACCACATCATATGATTAAGATTCATGTACTAAACCTTTTGTAGCATTCAGTACAAAAGGAATAGAGTTGGTTTCAATACAATAGGACCTTATTTTTCAGAGTAATTTAATTTACACTTTGCTACATGAATCAACATGGATAAGTAAGGTGTGTACTCTAAATTTCTGAATATGACATGCAGAACCGCCAATTCAGATTTCACTTACCCTGCTCTCCGGCAGAATCCTCGCACGAAAAACGTTGTTGCCTATTAGCATGTGATTAATTAAGTATTAGTCTAAAAGAATGAAAAATGGATTAATATGATTTTTGAAGTAACTTTTCTATAGAAAACTTTTGCTTGTGAATAAATCAAGACATGGATTTAAACATGCATTCTAAAAAGTAAAGCAATTCAGTCAGCAAAGAATCCAGTTGGACAAATCAATTGTGAGAAGGCTTATTTCACAGTGCTAAATGTAAGTAGTGAAATACTCCAAAATAACAGAGGCAAGTAAAAAAACAAAAATATTAAATAATGGAACCAATTTACACCATCCATTGTCACCCATTAAAAGTGGTGGCAATATATCTTGCAACCCAAGTGACCTTGTGAGCAAATTCAAGGGTAACAAACACCCTTGCAGTTGGAGGATTGTCAACTAGATGTGCATGATAATGAGCAAGATGTGTATCTTCAAACCCTGGAATGCTATGCACACTCTCATACAGGTTATCGGGCAGCTCTTTGTTAGATTTTGCAGCCTCTTTTCCAGCTTGAACTATTGCTCCAGCAAGCTTGTCACCAACAGATTTAAATGCGCCTATCAGTCCTTCTTCTTCAATTGCAGCAGCAGTCTTTGCTTTCTTGGGTTTGGGTGCTGAAGATGATGCACCATTCTCCTCATTAAGGGCATGAACTCTACTAGCTGATCCAGTTGTTGCAGCACTTCCAATACCAATTTCTTCTTCTTCATCATCATCATCAATGGCAATAGATTCATTGGCTAAAGGATCACCTGATCCTTTTGCATATTTTCTTGTAGCCAAGCTATTACCAAATATCACAAGCATCTTGCCATAATTGTGAATAGGTTTGTTCAGATATTCAGCATCAGCCTTGTGATCTTACAACATGGTTTAATAATAAAACAAATTTCAGCAACCAATACAAGTTTCAGCAACCATTATAAATTTCAGCAACCACTACTAGTTTCAGCAACCACTACTAGTTTCAGCAACCACTACAAATTTCGGCAACCACTATAGGTAACAATAAAATGGTGTAAGTGTGGTTGTGGCATACCTTGATGCGGTCTGCATAATGTTTATGATCAAGTGATATGATAAAATTGTCATCATCCCAAAGAGCAGCACTCAACTTTCTTAGCTCAGCTATCTTAGAATATTTTCTTTTCCAAGTCCTAATGTGATTAGTAATCTGATCTGAAGTCAAATTAATATTGAAGTGATCATTCAAAGCTTTAGCACAAGCCTTCAAGTGGACTTGCTTAAACCCCGAGGAAGTTTTGTTCCCACTAGCAACAATACCCTCGAGATATTCAAGCATGTAGGTAGACATTGAAGATGTCCATGTAACATGTCCACCCTTATCACTTTGTCCACTTCCCTCCATTGCCTAGCATGTATAAAGAAATTGATTTCAGCAAACATATAAATTTCAGCAACTAATACAAATTTCAGCAAGCATATAAATTTCAACAACCACTATAAATTTCAGCAAGCATATAAATTTCAGCAACCACTACAAATTTCAGCAACCACTACAAATTTCAGCAAACAAATAAATTTCAGCTTGCATATAAATTTCAGCAACCACTAAAAATATCAGCAAGCATACAAATTTCAGCAAACAATAAATTTCAGCTTGCAAATACATGTCAGCAAATACATAAGTCTTAAAAAGGAGTATATAAGTCCTAGAGTTCCATACAAATACATAGACTACAAATCTAAAATTTTTAATTTCCATGGTGAGCTTGATGATCTTCCCACATTTGGTCTGCGATATTCGGTCTAAACTGAACCATGTATGCATGCTCAATAGCTTGCCCACTTCTTGATGTTGCATAATTGTAGTTGGCTATCCATTCTTCCTCTGATATGATAAAATCATCACCACCATCTTCTATAATCCAATTCTGAATAATACAACAAGTTACCACAATATCCACTTGAGTTGGATAGGGAAAAAATGGAGTAGCATCATCTAAAATTTTCCACCTCCTCTTGAGAGACCCAAAAGCACGCTCAACGGTCACCCAAAGAGATGAGTGCCTCAAATTGAATAGCTCCTTCTCATTCTGTACAGGATTAATCCCCCACTCATTCAAGTGATACCTCACACCACGAAAAGGGAGTAAAAATCCAGGTTTTGCTCCATATCCCGCATCAACTAGGTAGAATTTTCCTAACATATAAGGACAAGTTGGTGAAATGTGTAGTTGTCAATAATTTTTCTATGCACAAGTTGGACTTACATTACCTTGTGGGACACGAAGGCCATCTGTACGCTCTATAACATCACGTAAAACTATAGCATCATGTGCTGTCCCCTCCCAACCAGCCAACACATATGTGAACTTAAGGTCAAAATCTATAGCTGCCATTACATTTTGAGTAGCATGATCCTTCCTACCACGAAAGGAAGGCTCCATATCTTTGGTAACAGAGACTCGTACATGTGTGCCATCAATAGCTCCAATACAGTCCTATTTAGTGAACACAAAAAGGTAAAAAATTTAAATGGGCATAATTTTACGTCTACAAATAATGGTGTACAACTAGTTGTGGATCATACCTTAAAATAAGGATCCCACCTTGGGTTCCCTAATATTTTTGATGGAGTCGTTATTGAGGGTGGCCTTATTAATTCCTTTCTCAGCTCACCAATAGCATGAAGGACTAGGTTGAAATATCGGCTAACAGTTTCACCGGACCTATAAAAATTAGTGGCAACTACCCTATTTCTAACATTGTGCCCAATTGTATGTAAAAACATAGCCACTTGCTCTTCAACAGGCATATGTATAGTATCCACAAGCAAGCCATGATCCCTAAAAAGTTTACAAAAACGGAAAAAAGGTGCTCTTTTAAGCCTTAGCATGTTCACACAGATGGTATCGTTTTTCCAAATCTTGTCATTGAGATAATCAAATCTTTTCCTATCTCTTTCATCTATTGGCCCATAGGTAATCCCTTCTCTCCTTGGAACCCTTTTCCTTTTCTTATTTTTAGACTCGATAACCATAGCCATCATTGACAACAACATATATGATGCAGCCGCATAAATCAGAAACCGTGTTCTGCTGTCCATCTACAATGCCAAAGTTTGACCAAATCAGGTCTACTACATTCATGCACACATATATTGAGTCATACAACATATAGCACTCAGATCTGAAAAAAAAATCAGAAAATAGCAACTATAGCACTCTATAATCATTCATGCCCATGCTTAGAAACTACTATAGCACTTAGATCCGAACAAATCAATCACCAAAAAACAAGAACTATGCTCAAATTTGTAGTATACCTTCAAACGAGGAGGAATGCAAAGAGAGGGATGTTGTTTCTACTCGCCGCTGCAGCTGCCGAGTGGAGCCGCCGCCGTGCCGGCTGCAGTCGCCGCCGCCCAGCCTGCAGCCGCCGCCGCGTCGCCTGCAGTCGCCGCCGCGCCGCCTAGCCTGCAGCCCCCGCCGTGCCGCCTGTAGCCCCCGCCTTCTTACCTGCAGCGCCGCCGCCTGGCTTGGAGCCGCCGCCGTGCCCGCGCCGCCTGGAGCCGCCGCCGCCCGGCCTGGAGCCGCCGCCGTGCCGCCTGCAGCCGCCGAATGAGGGAGGAGAGCTAGGGTTTGCCACTGTGAACCAAAGGATAAGGATGGGAGATAAGGATGGGAGGAGGTGAGGGAACCCGACCTCTTCTGCTCTTCACGTGCGCGACGCGGTCCTGGGCCGCCCAGTCCGGCCGAATCGGCCGGATGCACAGAGCCGGCATCTGGAGGGAATATTCCTTAGGTGGTGGCCATATCCCAGGACAGCCCACCATCCAAACACCTCCAAAATTTGGGCGGCCATATTCTATCCCAGTCTATCCCTCCATCCAAACACATCCTAAATGGCCAAGGCCAGCTACTGCAGCTCACTGCACTACTACCACTTGAATTGCACTCCTAGCCGGCCAAGCCCAAGCAGCTAGCTGCTAGCTAGTACTTGTCACGAATGGGCCAAGCCCAAGTATGGGAGGAAGCTGCTGCTTTGCTTTGCTTTGCTTCTTGATCTGCTCATTACTTTCTTTCTCCTTTTTCTTTTTTTCCTCTAATTATTCTTGGGCCATCACAGTGCCTCTCGGCGACCTTGAGGCCGTCTCTGCACCGACCCAGCCCGTGTCGTTTCCCTTGCATCACCAACGGGTATAGCTGCGCGTTTGTCAGATCAGTCGTCTAGGAGCTGCTCGCATCTTGCCTGCCAACTCGATGGGCGGGCGAGATCGATGGTGGCGGCAGGGCCCAGATCGTGTGGGTGGGCCCTGTCGCTAACGCAACCCGCGTCCATCACCCAAAATAATTCCTTCCGACAGCAGTGAGCTTTTCCCCCGCTTGTTTTTCCCTCCCTCCAAATCTGGCACCGTGGGTGAGCTTTGTGCTCGTGGTCCACTCGTCGAGTACTCGAGTCTGCCGCTGTCTCGCTCCTCGGCGGTGGCTAGGACGGAACAACTTCTAGAGCCACACATGGCGCTCTAACTAATCTTGCCACCGCCTCGCTCCTCGGTAGCGGCCAGCTCACCCCCTCCTCCGTCGTGGCTCGGGCAGATCAGCCTCCAGAGCCTGTGTCCTCCTCTGACTACTCTCACCATCGTCATCGCCACTAGACCTTGGGTCTCTCAGCTCGTCGGCCGTTGCCTCTCTTTCGACGCTAAGGTGTTGGTGGAGCCAGCACTGCTGGAGCTCCTCCTCATCCGACGCTAAGATTTTTCTATTTTCCTAAGAACGACAAATCCAAGCTAGACACATACCCATGATGACTGACTGAATCAATCACGGTTAACTTGTCACGTCAGCAAAAATCACTTTTCAAACCACTAAAGAAATAGGTTTACATCAGTTTTCGAAAAAAATGAAAAAATAAGAGAAGCAAAATAGACTTATTCAACGTGAAAAAGTACACATGAACCACCGAGTCTGGTTCTGTAAGGCCATCTATCGGTGCAGCTCACAAAAAGGGCATGCTTCCACGAAAAGTTTGTACACAAATTCAAATATATACGGAATAATTTTGCACGTGTACAAAATTTGTATATGTAAGTTGAAAGATTATACGCAGAAAGTTTGTACAAGAATTTTTCTATATGAAATGTATATTTCTTTTACAATATAAAGTGTTTATGTCTAGAGTTCTTCTATAATTTTTTTGTCCATCATATTATTTATTTGGCTAAAAAACAATGGCCTCGGTTTTAAACGGGCTAAATGTAGATACATAAATGGGTTATACGTGTACTTGTGGGCTGGACGGGAGGAATTATTGAAGGAATAATTTCATTTTAGGTCTCTCAATTTATCATCGTTGGGTCTGAAATTTATCCCTAAAACGAAATACCAAGTATAGCTCATCTCCTAACTTATAATATTGTGTTAACTTTGGTCCCTAGGTAGTATAGTGACCAGTTTTGGCTGATGTGATAAGTGAGACCCACATGAACCCAACATGTCAATGGCTAACTCTTCTCCCTCCTCTTCCTCTCCCTCTTCCCTCCATTTGCGCCGCCTTCCTTCGACTTCGCCCCCTACTCCCTACTCATCTCCACCTCCTCCTGCGGTCACGATAGCGGGAACGGGGAATGACACTGCTACATGTCCTAGCTGCGCTGAGCCGTTCCCTTCCGAGCTCGCGGTGTTGGACGTCCTCCAAGCTCACAGAGGACCATTGTCAGTGCGCCACCCACTACTAGCAAGTAGTAAATTGCATCTACAGAGAAGTAATCAAGAATCGACAACACGGATGAAGCGGATGACAAGGACCTTGTAGGACTTATTTGGTTTGAAGGAAAAACAAAGGATTTGGATTCCTAAGGATTAATTTCTACAATTATCATTCGGTGTGTAGGAATAAGATATAGGAAAACCAAAGGGAAATTTTCTTTTTCGCCAAATTGTAGAGAGAAAATAAAGGAAATTTTTTATCCACTCAAACCTCTTGAAAAATTTTCTATGAATTGATGTGTGCATACCTTCCTATTCCTTCATTTTTTTAATTTTTATGAGTTGAAATTTCTCCAAACCGGACAAAGCCGTAGAGGACGACAAGAATGTGGCAGCCACCTCCTGCTGCTGCCGTAGCATCGGCAGCAGCACCGACCTCCTCGTCGTCAATCTCCATGTTTACTCAGGCAATTGCAACTAGACGGGTTAAAAAATGTTGAGATTGTTTGTGACCGCCTCTTAGTGGTTTTGTGCGGGTCCCTGGATATAGCCATCCGCGTACAGCGTGGTGTTCTACTTTGCGGAGGAGGCGCCCATCCCGTCGGACTCGTTGCTCCTTTGCTTCGTCCGTGGGGACGACGTGTGCCGCAGCGCCGCTGCGTACCTAGCAGGGGAGTCGGTGCCAATCATCACAGCAGGGTGTACATTGTCAATGACTCTGGCGATGACGCGACCCGCCCGAGCCCCACATGCTCTGGTATGGCCTTGTCCAGGACGAGCCCTTCTGGATCATGTTCACCCGCGACATGACCATCAGCCTCGCGCACGAGATGGTCATGAGCTCGCGCAAGACCGTCGACAGCACGGGCGCCCGCGTGGTGGTCAGTGCCCCTGAAGCATGGTTCACGGTGAGGGAGGTGAGCGACGTTGTCATCCACGGCTCTGATACACCGCTGCAGGCTCGACTCCCAAGTTGGAGGCGACGACGAGCACCGGCACAAGGCGGGCATGTCGGACGGCGATGCCATCGGCGTCCACAACTTGACCAACATGTGGGTCGATCGCGACACACTGGAGGCCTATGCCGACGGGCTCTGTCCAACTACTTGCTGCATAACCACGACAAGGCAACCACAAGGGAGAGGAGGGAGAAGAATTGGCCGCTGACATGTGAGGCTCACGTGAGTTTCGCTCATCACCTCAACTAAAACCGGTTAATATACTGCTGAGGGACCATAGTTGACATGGTATTGTGAGTTGGTACATGAGGCTATATCTGTTATTGCGGTTCAGGAACGAATCTTAGACTCTGCGACAAATTGAGAGACTAAAATAAACTCATTTGATTATCAAAAGGCAGATTCAGACTCTTCTCGTGGGCAGTGCATCTAAACCTATCCGCGCATGTGACATTTCTTGTCGTTTTCAGTTCGCGGTCGTCTTTGACGCGTGAATAATCACGTATCAAATCGACCCCACTTGTAGGGGTGACAATTTCCCTTTTGGGGCCGGGGATGGGGTAGAATTCCCACCCGTGGGTGAGGGGGGCGGGGCCCGACTTTTTGCATGGCCATGGCCGGGTTGGCTGCATCATCCGTGGGTCACCCGTAGGGGCCCCGAAGTATTGTGCAAGATGTAGTACATTACCTATTAAAAACCCATCAATGACAGCCCATACATATTTAGCTATCAGAAGCCCATCAACTAGCTCGTGCAGCCCAATTCTGAGGAGATGTAAATAGAAATAAAGTAAACCCTAACCCATCCAGTGCCATTCCCACAATGCATTCCGGCGGCGGCGGTGGCAGTGCAATGCAATCGCGCGAGGTTCGTGTCAAAAAAATACAGAAAAGAAAAATTGTGTGGCGCTGCGGTGATGGACGCCCGTCTGATTCGCTCGCTAGGCGGGCCCGCCCGACGCTAGCGCCGACTACCTGCCCCACGCCATCGCTCTTGGCCGCAGACTCTCTGGTGCGACGTTCCATGCTGCTCTACGCCGTCTTTCCCATTCTGCCGGCCGCCGGCTCCTCACGTCGTTGCCCTTTCTCTTCCTCCGGCTGCAGGTGTCCCACTCCATTCTCCTTCCTCATGCGGTCAGTACTCAATAGTTGCCGCTAGCACGGGGGTACAGGGACCTGACCGAGTACGAGGCCTCAGAGGGACCGGGGGTGGGGACTAATTTCGCCCCGTTCTTTAGTCCGGGGCCAAGGCCAGGGCCGGTTGGACCCGCAAGGAAGCTGGGACGGGGCCATTCCTATCTAATCCACCTCCGTCTCGTCCCATTGTCAACCCTACCCACTTGGCCTTATTCTTGCCCAGTGGCCTAGACAGCCACATGCCGCGTGCACGTCAACACAGAAAAAGATGTACTATCTCGGATGATCTCATAAAAAAATATTATCTCCTTTTTTTAATAGGTAACATCGTTGACCCCTTAAATAATGTTTAATAAGTCATCTTATTCAAAAGGTTAGTGTAAATATTATAAAATATAAGTCATACATAAATTTATTTTAATGATAAAACATGTCACAACAAAATAAATAATATTTACATAAATTTTTAATAGGACGAATGGTCAAACATCATGTCAAAAATCAACAACGTCATCTATTGAAGGGAGTATTTGTTACAAAAACTAGAATTTATGAGACATTTGTTAAAAAAACTCTTTGGGGATTGTCTAAGAAACCTACCCTTCAGATAAAAAACGTATGAGCATCTTAAATGAGTTAAATAAGAGAAGAAGAAAGGAGCGAGAGAGCGCTTGCTAGTGATCAAATAGTACTCTAAATCATAGTCAAAATTTAAATTTTAAGACTTAATTTAAGTTGATTGAGTTACTTTTCATAGCCTATTCTCTAACATTAGCTTTTTAATCGGTAATATTACATATGTGAATGATTTATCATAAATTATTTTTATTGTTTATTTATTTCTTACATGCTTATCAGCCATAGCTCATACAATGAGAACATGTGCTCGATTTCGTGATATCTCGAATAGGGTGGCTATATGTCAACGGAAAAAAAAGGCTGGACGAACTTGGAAGGGGTGGATTTAGCTTTGGGCTAGAGAGGGGCTCATTGCCTTCTTCCTCCTGTAACTCTCTACTCTTCTTTCTCTTCCTCGTCTTCCTCTCCCCTGAAGCAGCTATATTTTAGGACCAAGAATAGAATTATAAGAGAGGCATTTTCTAAAGATGGAAGCGTGATTTTTAAAAAGAAATACGTACGGGACAATTTTGGATGAAACATTGATTCAGATGCGTGCACTAGTTCACCGTTCAGAGTTCCCCCCTTATTTTCTTTTCCGTTTTTTTGAACATGTACGGGATTGCACAAGAGGAGAATGTCCAGATCCAGACCTGCTTATCCATAGGTCTGCACAAGACCTGAATGGGCCAGCAATTGGACCATACCAAACAAGCCTAAGGACATTTCTGGAAGAAATTAGTCTATGTTATCTCTCTCTACTCGTGCCGCTAATTGAATCATCTGCCTCAACCGCAATATCAAGTATAACGCCTCCTCAATCTTAAAAAAGGGGAGCAAATCAAGTTCCTCAACCGTTTTAATAGCGGTTTTGTCCTATGTGGCGCCCATAGGACACACATGTCAGTGAGAAAAAAATAACGCCCCACATGTCGGTCATCCCTTTCTCCCCTTTATCCTTTTTTCTCTCTTTCTAATTCTCACCAAGCCAGAGCAGGATCAGCGATGCATAGTCGATGACACTCGAAAGGAGCTTCCCGGAGAGTGTGTTCCCGAGCACCAGCGGTTTGCTGAGTTTCTACATCGCGAACACCTTTTCAAGGATACGGTCGGCGAGGCGATTCTTGGATAGGTCTAACGGCGGTGGATGGTGTCCTACATCGCTCCTCGCGTCGGACCCGTCGACCTCCGCCCCTGCTGTCGAGGTCTCTGGGAAGGTAGACGGCGGCTGACATCAACGAGCTCGTAAGGGAGCGAGGGTAGGATCAGTCGGGAGATACTCTAGAAATTGTTGTCGCCGCCTTGCTCCTCTCCTGCCAACCGCTAGCCTGGAATCACGAGGTGGTGTGCGCTCCCCGACCAACAGTGAGGGGGATTGGAAAGGGAGGGAGAGGATGCCGGCCACAATAGCCATCGGTGGCAGTTCATATGGAGATGGGAAGGCACCAGCGGTGAGCTCCATGCGTGGCAGGAAGGGCCGTGGCGGTGAAGAAGGATCTGCCTCCGGTCCCGTCGTACGTCTAGATTGGGAGGTAGTGACTTCGGCTTTGGCTCACAGTGGAGGAGCATCGCCTTTGGAGGATGGCTTCTTGCTGGTGTCGCTGTCGTTGCAGCAAAGCGGGAACGTGGCCCTTCTTCATCCGTCTTCCTGGGGCTTGTTACCACCGCCAGTCTTCATCCTCGGTGAGGATTCCTCGCTTCCCTTGAAGATCTCGGGCAGGCGACGGCTGCTCCTCCACCATGTGTCGTTTGCATGCAGGTCCGACGAGTGAGGCAACTTGGCCAACATCGAGGATGATGGCTTCGGTGGCTTGGTAAGTGCTCGTGGGAGGAGGAAAGAAGGAGAACGGGCAGTCGATGGCTGGAAGAGGCGGCAAGTGGAGAGCGGCAATACAAGTACTGTAGCGGCTAGAGTCGGTGCTTGTCATCGATGTGAGTTTTAACGCTTTGGTCACTGTAGTTGGAGATGAGAGAAGACAAAGGAGGATGGCCACTTACATATGGGTTTCACCTGTGTTTTTTATTTCTTTTTACTGAATGGTATGTCACTTAATATAAAATCATCCTCGAAATCGATCGGTAGTCAAAATAAACCAGTTTTATAAGTTGAAGGAAACATTATACCTATTTTTAATGTTGGGGGATACGATTCGGTTCAGGACAAAAGATGAAAGAGTGAAAATAGATTTATTTTTTTGGAACCGAAATCACTTGTTTCGGCCTACCTCATCAATACTTCTTCCCGTGGCATTCGTGTTGCTGCGGCCAATCCGCCGGTGGTGCGCACTCTGTAATTTGAGCAGGAGAGAGCAACAGGTGATTGATCGACCTGGAATTCCCGATGTGTACAACATGCGTCGATGAGTCGGGGCCCCACGAAGTCGGCAAAACGTACGAGGCTAGTACAGGTTCGTGCGCCGGGTAGCGAGCCCGAATTGAAGCTCGTAGCGAGGCGGGTACAGATTTGCGCTGTGCGGGCACGTGGCCTGGCATCAAGTGATGCGCGCCTCGCGTGCCGCCCGGCTGAATCGATTCCTGGCGGCCGTGTCCTCCTGCTGGTACAAAAGCCGAAGCCCCTGCCGCCCATCCAGGCACCCCCCGTACGTGGGACGCGGGCACATCGGGCAGGATCCGATGTTACCGACTAGTCCGCAGGCTCGCCCGACCCGAGTCCCCACGACGAGGCGATGCCAGAGGCTTCTCGTGGTACACCAGATGCAACGCTTGGAACACGTCGTCCTCTTTGATTTCGCTACGGTTCCACGTCAGAACAGTCCTTACGGATCCATAGAGAGTTCTTCGTGGCCGTCACGATTTCGCCGCGCCAAACCTTGCCCTTATGGTTAGGGGCGGCATCTTGTGTACCGAAAGTCAATAATGGCTCGAGCTAAACCCGTACTACAGACTACAGTGTGGCCCCCAAGCTTTGCCCAATGCGTTTCGCAGGACAGGACGGGCGAAAGAAATCAAAAGGCCGACATGCCACCGACATTTCCCCCCAACGAAAGCTATCATCAGCTATCATCAAAGCGAAGGAAAGGAAAAAGAAAAGGAAAAGAACTGGCTGGAAATTAGAGAAGCCCCGGACGACTCGATCCGGGGGTGGCAAATTAATCAGTGTGATCAACAGGGATAACTTATCCCGTCCGACCAAATCCACCAGCCAAACCAAGACCCGCTTTGTTAGGCTGTGAAAGACGGATCAGTGGGACCCTGATCTACGGACCCCATGTGTCACCGTCCAGGTCTCTGGATCTCTCCCGTCGTCCTAATCAGACACCGCGGGGCAGTCGCTCTCGTGCCGTGTCCCGCTCCTGACTCGTCACAAAAGCGATCACAGACTCTTCCTTCATCTGCTTCGCACTAAAACTGATAAAGAGGACTAAAACTGATGTTAATCTTTCGCTACTGCTTCGCACTAAGACGAATCGTATCCGAACAAAAAACGCTTACGTTACTGTTCCTAAATGGATCGCTCCGCTCACTCAACCAGAAATCGATTAGGAAATTGACGGAGAGCGACGCTCGAAGCCAAGTGTCTCGTCGCGTAGGCGTCGAGGAGGGGAGAGGGAGCAGAGGCGGACGCGCCGCCCACGCCTCCTCTCCCTCGGTGACACGGCCGTCTCGCTCCACATGGCGCCGACCTCTCCCGATGCGTCCACCCGTCCCGAGGCACCGCCACGTCGGAACCAGCCGGCCGCCCCACGCGAGCGCCGACACGCGTCGCGGAGCCACTGGCTCACGAGCTGCCTGCCTCTGCCTGCCCCCATCTCCTCGCCATTTCCCGCCCACGCTTCTTCTCCTCGCGTCGCCTACGCGTACGTACGATACAAACGCTGCACCTTTCGATCCCCTCCGCTATATAAGGAGGGGCATCTGCCTCTCCACCTTCTTCATCCGAAAGCAAAAGCGACTCGTCAGTCGTCACAGCTCACACAAGTCAAGAGCGAATAGTTCTTGGTGATCTGTTGTTTAATTACTTTAGTTCTCGAGAGGCTTTAGCTGAATCCATCGATCGATCATGGAGGATGAGAGGAACACACAGAGCCACCAGGGTGGTGAGGCTGCAGAGCAGGTGGAGGTGAAGGACAGGGGCCTCTTCGACAGCCTCCTCGGCAGGAAGAAGGACGATCAGCCGGAGGAGAAGAAGCAGGAGGAGGAGCTGGTCACCGGCATGGAGAAGGTCTCCGTGGAAGAGCCAAAGGAGGAGGAGCACCACGCCGAGGGCGAGAAGAAGGAGAGCCTCCTCTCCAAGCTGCATCGATCCAGCTCCAGCTCCAGCTCGGTAAGTGTAATTATTATCTAGCTTAATTAGTTACGGACTTTTAGTAATTACTAGAAGGTTTCATGACCTTTAATCATTGTATGCACAGTCGAGTGATGAGGAAGAGGAGTTGATCGATGACAACGGCGAGGTGGTCAAGAGGAAGAAGAAGAAGGGACTCAAGGAGAAGATCAAGGAGAAGCTGCCCGGCCACCAGGACCATGCCGGCGAGCATGCTCCTCCGCCAGCGGTGACGGGCTTCCCCGCGCCGGCTCCGCCTGCATCCGTTGTGACGGCCGCGCCGACGCCAGCTCCAGCTCCCGTGGTGACTCACGGCGACCACCACCACGACACCGCCGTCCCCGTGGAGAAGATCGAGGGTGATCACGCGAAGACAGAGGCGCCCCTGCCACATGCACCCGAGGAGGAGAAGAAGGGCTTCCTCGACAAGATCAAGGAGAAGCTGCCCGGCGGCCACAAGAAGCCAGAAGATGCAACTGCTGCGTCGCCGCCGGTCGCCGCACCGCCTGCTCCTGCCCCTGCCCCTACTCCAGCGCCAGCACACCCACCGCCGGCTACAGAGGAGGTGAGCAGCCCGGATGGGAAGGAGAAGAAGGGCATACTTGGCAAGATCATGGAGAAGCTGCCCGGTTACCACAAGGGCTCCGGCGAGGAAGACAAGACCGCCGCCGCCACCACCGGCGAGCACAAGAGCAGCGCTTAATTGGAGCGAGTGTGAGACCAGGCCATGGTTGGAATTTGGAAGTGTTTGGCGTGTGTTAATTTGGTGCTTTTTCTGCACTTCAGCTTTGTTAAGTTCGTGTCAAGATCGGTCAAGGCCTGGTCAGTGAAGCCCGATCTGTGGTCGAAGTTTGTTTTTGGTGTGCGGTACGGGCTTCAGTTTGCTAGTCAAGTACTAGATGTTGAGTTTGTTTAATTATTGGCACTCTTGTATTGGTTTTGGGCTGGGCATTCTGCCTTGATATTAATGATTTCTGCCCATAATAGATTGTTGCCTTGTACAACTCTACTACACTGCATGGTGATCACATTTTCTACTAGATATTCTCAATCATGTGCCTCATGTAGTCATGTATTATTGGTAGTTTGGTACGCTCTTGGTTTATTGGCAGTGTGCATTGTGTGCCAGTGTGAGACAGAGTAACAGACACCGCGAGCCTACTGGTACGTGGATTGCCTGGCGGGCCTTGCTCTCATGGCCTTCTTTTGAAACTCTTATGGGTTTTTCAGTTGGCACTCGGCAAGGCAAGGGTATAATATTTGCTTGGGCCATCCATCTTTGGATGGGCCTTGTAATCGAGAGGATTCTCAAAGACAGAGAAGTAGGACAGAAGACAATATCTGGGCCTCCTCTCCGAGATATAGAGATTGCATCGTCGGGAACAAAACAAGCGTGTACCGTTTGGCGCTTGCGCACAAGCGGCAAGGCGGGCTTGAGCACGCCAGCTGAACACACGCCCCAGCGTGTCACGTACCAAACCTCGTGGCGACGGAATCCGCACGGTACACGAGCCTGCACGAGCTCCCGCACGCGCGCGCAAAGGAACAGAGGAGAGAAAACGACTTGGTGGCTGGTAGCTTCCTCCGTGCCAGCGCTCTTGGGCCTCACCCTCGTGGTCACATTGATGCCAAAGCAGCCCATGTTCTACGCGATCCTACGACGGCCTAGAGCCCTAGATGCGAGAAGATACACAGAGAGACATACTGGAAATCGTACGTCCGTGCGCCGGTGCACTTGGCGCACTTGTCGACTGTCGAGGCTTGTCGCGCGTGCGCGAACAACGAATCGAGTGCTCTGGCCTGCACGTAGAATTGAAAACAGTACTACTAGTAGTAGGAAGGATGAAAAAGACGAGAGTTCCAGTACCAAGTTGGTGGATACGATTATGTGCCTTTGGGAAGTGAAGAAAAAAGCCGCAATAAACTAGAGTTTGCAAAGATCCCGCTTAAGTACTCTCTGCACTCGTGTTGCCAACTGAATCAAAGGATTAAACTAGGAGTACTAAGTACTAACCACCATATACTCCATGATGACTTGATCACTAGCGTACGTCTTGGAGAAGAGCTACTTGCAGACAGTAAAAAAAGAAGTGATGCAATCATGCAACCTCTGCAGTGGCACGGTAAACGGGTGAAAAGGTGTTCGTGCAGCTGTCAAAAGAACCTGAAAGTGAGCGGAGACTGACTACTACCCGAGTCTCAAAAGGAAAAGGTTGCGCTGCCCACTGCTATCGTTTTATTTTTGTTGCTTTCAACAGGAGAAAGATGAAAAAAAGGCATGAAGGTATATGTGCATGGGATCTTCTTTTTCTGCCTGGGCAAAAAAAGGCTGCATCTGGCAGGCTAGCTTCAGTTGTAAGTAATGGTAAGAACAATACAGTATGAAAAGAACTAAACGTAAAGATAGAATTATTGGGTGCTTATTTAAGCGTAGAAGAATCGGCCAGCGCAAACTTGTGTGCCCAGCCATAAGGCTGCCGATTCATCCCACTAGAGCCATAGAGCATTATCAAATGCAAACATCGAAAGTAATTACCGTATCATTTGGTTCCGGCTGCCTTTCTCTATGCTTCAAGGCTTGTAAACGTGTTAAGGTTTCTGCCTGTACAAATGTATCGAGTGGTAGGTAGAATATGTTCCTAATCCTATTGACAAGGTGGTTGATCCAAGTAATCGATTCTGATCAAGCCAAGTTACCCCCACTCAGTCCCGGCCTCCCGGGGAGTGATTTTCTGAGAAAAGTAGCAGTAATTACTCTTGAGAGACAGAGCATCCAAAAGGCACTTAGAACATCATACCGGTATAATTCGCCTGTAGGACCACCACAGATCATCTCACAAAATTGAATTGAGATCATGGCGAGTAAATTTGACGGGGTTTACTGGGCAAGTACAGTGAGGGATCTTCTTGGTTTTGTCACAAGTACATGTAGGAGCCAGGATACCCTTGATCGATCGTTCGACTTTCTTCGCTGTAGATCCAGTTACTCTTCCCGTGTAGGAGTACGAGAGTAGGAAATTGTCTCCTGGTCGACCAAGAGGCCCCCATGACCAACCCAGGAGGAGGTGCAACGCTTTGCGCGATAGCCAGGTCACATTCACATCTCTCTTTACCAAAGCTAAGCCAATTAATTAACTTTGTACTACTACTTGGCCTTAGTGCCGTGCCACGCCCTGCCGGTCTTAATAAAAGGCGTCACCCATAGCTCGCCATCGTCTTCCTTTAAAGTGCGCCATTGCCACTCCAGTCGCGGCCCCTCCCTTTCCCAAAGGCAAACAAGGGATAGGTTAGCCGGCCAGCCCCCACCCAAGGCCAGCGGAGTGCACCTCGCAGTCCGGCCATGGCTGGACAGATGCTACCGGTGATTGCGCTTGTTGCTGTGGCCGTCTTTGCTGTGGCAGCGGCGGCGGCGAAGGTGCCGGCGATGTATGTGTTCGGCGACTCCACGGCCGACGTCGGCAACAACAACTACCTGGGTGGCGCCGCCGTGCCGCGGGCAAACTTCCCGCACAACGGCATTGACTTCCCCACGTCGCGGCCCACCGGCCGGTTCAGCAACGGGTACAACGGCGTCGACTTCTTGGGTACGTACCGCTTCGCCGCCCGTCTTTCCTGTGCTGTATGCCTCGCGACTCTGCTTACCATGCGAGTATACTTGCGGTATAGTAGCGCTGTAGAGGCGTCGTCGCTGCATATCTGACAATCACGAATATACGGAGATGGATTTTTATTTTTTCAGTGGACATCCTCTCGTTTTTTATATGTCATTTAAATAGTCATTAAAAAATTAAAAAAATAACATAAATTAATATGAATATATCACTTCATAAATATAAAAGACCAAATTTGATTTCTACACGTTACAAAAAAAATAAATTAATTAAACTAAAAATCAGTAACGTACATTCACGGTTATATTTGTTATTTTTGTTATAATTTGTATAAGTTGAATTTGAACTTGTATGTTTGTGAAGTGATATGTTTCATATTAATCTATTTTATTAATTTTTTTTAAAAAAATTTATGATCATTTAGATAACACGTAAAAAACGAGAAAATATTTTCGAGAGATAAAAACATTTTCTCCGTATATACCCAGGATAGTTTCGTTTTTCTGCATGTTTTTGGTCAATTTCGGCATTGCAAGTTTTGTAACGGTGCTAGAGTTGAGTCGGGGTGAAGACGATTACGTCTTGGTCTCTATACTAACTTCTGCGGTCCAATGACCGAAGGCGAGAAACTGAGGTGTCGTTTGGATCCGGGGACTTATTTTTAGTCCATGTCACATCGGATGTTTGAATACTAATTAAGAATATTAAACATAGACCAATAATAAAACTAATTGCATAAATGAGTGCTATTTCGCGAGACGAATCTAATGAGCCTAATTAATCCATAATTAACACATGTTTACTGTAGCATTACATCGGCTAATCATGGATTAATTAGGCTCATTAGATTCGTCTTGTAAAAAAGTCTAAGGTTATGAATGAGTTTTATTTTTAGTCTACGTTTAATACTTTTAATTAGTGTACAAACATCCGATGTGACAGGGACTTAAAAAAAGTCCCTGATCCAAACAGGGTCTGAAGTTGCTTTGAAACCAAGTTGTCCTGAACATAAAAAATGTTCCGAAGAAGAACGGCGTATTTTAGGACTGTGCATTGCGCAACGCCGGGGCAGAGTGGCACTGTGGCGCACGAATTCCAGAGGTTGCCTATGCGTAAATCGATCGTTGCTGCCTCACTTCCGTACGGGGCGCAGACACACAGGCTTTCGGAAGCGATGCTTGCAAAGAGTGGCAGTGTCTGGCTGTGGGCAAGCGGGCGCGGCTGAAGGGACCGATCACTTGCAGACTTGGCGCTTGTCGCGCATAAATGGCTGACCCGCTTGCATGTACTAGCCTTGGCAGCTAGATCCGGGGCACCACCGCACCACGCACTCACTGCGTGTCTGCATTGGTACCAAAATCTACGCCACACATGACAAATCTACAGCACACACGATCTGATGTACGGTCCACACCTCGAGGTCATGCGATCACCTTTTAAGTGTTGGGACTGTTTGAGATGGAGATTGGGAGACAGTGCCAAAATACGATAATGTGAGCAGCGCACGTACTTGAAAAATTCTTGCAAACTTTTCACTCACTAATATCTTAACCTTTTAATATTTTATTTAGTTCAAAGATAAAAATAATTAAGATTTAATCGCAACGTGACACATCAACATCGGTAAAATTAATATTTGTAAAAAAGAAGTTGGTACCTATATATCTTTCCCAATGTGATTGTATCGTAAGATTTTAGGTAAGATGAATATGGTACGCACATATTTCACTCTGTGACCAAGTCGTCCTTTAAGATCGTACGACAATAATATTAGAGGTGTTTATTTTATTTTTTTTCTTCTTGAGAGAGTGTTCGGACACGGTTTTTCTGCACCTGTACGTCTACTATCAATAGTTTCACGATACGTGCTATATTGCTTCCCCACGACATCAGTATTCACTACCTAAGCTGTACGTCCAAATCTCTATGCAAACCTTTGGTTGTTAGCCTAGGTGTAGCTGCACCTATGTGCTAAAAAGACTTTTCCAAGGAAGTCTGACTTACTTCAATACACCTATTGACATGAGTGGTTTGATCATTGGTGGGGAGGGTAGGGCGAGAAGCGTGGCGGGCGGACCTAAGACATGTCGGCCATGGAAGAGATGGAGAAGTGCATTGGGCATGCATTAAATAGAAGAGTGGTGTTATGGCCTAGTGGGAGAAGAAAGGTGTTTTGGTCATGTACTCTTCCTGCCTGATATGTAGGTGTTGTTTGTTTGTAGGGGCTAATCCATAAGTTCCTTCACTTTAGCCCCTAAATTACCAAACAGGATGGACTAATAGAGGTTAAAACTATCTAGGTCCATAAGTCTTTGGGGGAGGTGCTAAAAGGGACTAAAGGCCTAGCGACCCTACTCCACTACCAGCAGCAGGTTGCATGGATGAAGCATGTAGGTGCAATAAAATATTACTAGATAGGTCATTTAATGAGGTTTCAGTCCCTCCAAACAAACAGGGTAGGACTAAAGAGGACTTATATTTTAGCCCTGGGACTAATCTTTAGTCCTAGGACTTATGTTAATAAACAGGGCTGCAATGTCTCAGTTGGAAACCATTACTAACATATCACTAACGTTTTCCGATCGGGAATGGTTAAATATTGAATTTCTATCTTTGATGCTTCTTCAATATACCCCCTTAGGGATGGATCGGTAAAAGTTTGAGATATGAATAAATAATGGTTTGAGGTTAGGCTTTCTACCAAAAGCCGGATAAATCTTTTTTTTTCTCAAAAAAAGTAATGGTTTAAACATTCGAGCTAAATCTGGAAATAATTTTCCCCCCAAAAAATCGTTAGAGATTGGGGATCGGGATCATTGTTTCTGTAGTAGTAACAGTTAGTATCATGGGGAACGCGTAATCCACGAGCACGGAGTGCCGTAGCAGTATGCATTATTAGCGCTTGCATGCATTTTTGTTGTCTATGTCGTGGATCACAATGTTCTTCAACCTCTATCAGCTCTTAACATGGGATTCAGGCGCAGCCCCCCACCGTTCCTCGCCGTGGTTAACAAAACCGGCGATCCGTTGTTCAAGGGCCTCCAGGGAGCAAACTTTGCCTCTGCAGGATCAGGCATTCTTGACTCAACAGTAAGCTCGTCGGCATAAACCCAAAGCTACTGCAAGATTTTTTTCACTGAACACCGACCAATAACGACGAATCACATGCGTGCAGGGTCAATCCATCATCCCAATGAGCAAGCAAGTGGAGCAATTCGCCACCGTGCAACGCAACATCTCAGCACGCATTAGCCAGCAAGCCGCTGACAGCGTGCTGTCGAGATCCCTGTTCCTTATCAGCACCGGCGGCAACGACATCTTCGCCTTCTTCTCGTCGAACAGCACGCCGTCGTCCGCGGAGATGCAGCGGTTCGTCGCCAATCTCGTCTCGCTCTACACAAACCATGTCAAGGTAAACACACCTCTCTGCTCTTGACTCTTTGTCATACAGTTTTACGGCGACGATCGAAACCCAAAATCTAACAGAATTAAGCTGGCGAAACGCGTGAGCGGCAGGATCTGTACGTTCTCGGGGCGAGGAAGTTCGCCGTGATCGACGTCCCGCCGATCGGGTGCTGCCCCTACCCGAGAAGCCTGCACCCGCTGGGCGCTTGCATCGACGTCCTCAACGAGCTGGCCCATGGGCTCAACAAGGGCGTCAAGGACGCCATGCACGGCCTCAGTGTGAGCTTCAGCGGTTTCGAGTACTCCATCGGGAGCTCCCATGCCGTGGTGCAAAGCATCATGAAGCATCCTCAACGACTCGGTATCTACGAACATCCAAATTTCAGTTTCGGATTTCTGATCAATGCAAATGATGCATGCTAAAAAGTTCAGAGGCTTATTTTTCTCTGATCAACGCAAAGTTCAGAGTTTCGTGACACGGAATTGGTGTGCAGGATTCAAGGAGGTCACGACGGCGTGCTGCGGCTCCGGGAAGTTCAACGGCGAGTCGGGGTGCACGCCGAACGCCACGCTGTGCGACAACCGGCACGACTACCTCTTCTGGGACCTGCTGCACCCGACGCACGCCACGTCCAAGATCGCCGCCGCGGCCATCTACAACGGCTCTCTCCGCTTCGCCGCGCCGATCAATTTCAGGCAGCTGGTGGATGACCAGCACTAGTTAGTAGGCTAGAGCGTGGCAGTGTCACCGTGTAACGTAATACTAGTACTATTTAATTTGTTGTACGTCGCGACTATGTGTCTGTTTGGTGATATTGGTGCGTAGGATATGCTGGGCTGTGTTTATCAGTGGCTTGTGCTTGCGGTGGTGTAGTTTGGATCCACATACCAAAATGTCATCTCCGTTATTATTGTTGCCTTGTCGGTGTTCCCATGTCGGGAGGATAACATGAGCCTTGAGCGGATGAGCCAAGGACTTCGCGGCTGCTTACCTGGTGCCAAATCGGAGCAGAAGGCCGGCATATGTGTACGTACGTGTTTCTTTCTCTTTTAAAAAACACGTAGGTACACATATGCCGGCCATGCCGTTCTTGGTCCCAGTTGGTATGTACTCAGCTTGCGCCAGTTGGGTATCTGTCCTGAAGTCGCTGTCGCGGCTCTTCACCACTGCCTCCAGGTTACCGGTCTGCAGGCCAAATGGAGTTCTTCAGAGAGTGAAAACACCAGTTTGTTTGATTGCACTAGATAATGAACAGCAATACGGCATGGACGTGGATGGCAATTGAATTAACAAGTTGGTGCCTTGGTGGTCATATTCTTGTATATTTCGTTCTGGGGCATGGTCTTGTATATAAGTATACGGTCACCAATGCTGAAGCATCCATCACCTGAAGCAGAGAAGAGCAGAGAGCACACAGGAGCAGGTGCGCCAATGGCCAGCCAGACTGCCTCATACGTGCTGGTGGCTCTGTGCTTGCTTGGGCTCGCGGCGAAGGACGCGGCGGAGGCGACACAGCTTGTCCCCGCGGTCTTCGTGTTCGGTGACTCGACGGTTGACGTCGGCAACAACAACTACCTGAACAGCACCAAGCAGGCCAGAGCCAATTACCCCAAGCACGGCGTGGACTTCACCGGCTCGACGCCGACCGGCCGGTTCAGCAATGGCTACAACTTGGCAGACCAGCTAGGTGCGTACGATCCCAGATGAATATATGGTGTCTTCTACTTAGATGACTAATCAGCATATGCCACGTGGCACGCTTCGATGATGAACAGCTCAGCTGCTCGGCTTCCCGATGAGCCCACCGGCTTACCTGTCGCTGACAGCGAAGACCATCGTTTCGCAGATGTACCAGGGCATCAACTTCGCATCAGGCGGATCAGGCCTCGCTGACAAAACCGGCCTTTTAGGGGTTTGTTTAACTTGAACAAATTAATAACGCACGTTATCCTGAAAAATCTGATCCATGACACGTGACACGTATGACCGTGCCGGCCGGGCTGAAACGAACTTGTTTTTGTGAAGGCTGGGGAGGTGATCCCGATGAGCCTGCAAGTCCAGTATTTCTCGAAGGTGGTGGCGATGATGCAGAAGCTGTCAGGCTCGAAGAGAACCAAGACTCTCCTCTCCAGGTCCGTCTTCCTCGTCAGCACCGGCAGCAACGATCTGTTCGAGTACTCGTCCGGTGGCAACGGCGGCGACGACGAGTTCCTGCTGGGTTTCGTCGCTGCGTACAGGTCTTACGTGAGGGCATTGTACCGGCTGGGCGCACGCAAGTTCAGCGTCGTCAGCATCACGCCGCTGGGCTGCACCCCGTCGCAGCGGGCGCGCCGGCTGTCGCAGGCTGGCACGCGCGGATGCTACGGCCCGATCAACAACCTCTCGCTGCGGACCTACCCGATGCTCGCCGCGTCGCTCCGGGACCTCGCCGACGAGCTGCTCGGCATGGCCTACTCCCTCAGCGACTCCTTCGCCATGGTCTCCTTCATCTTCGCCAACCCGCGCACGAACGCCTGGAGTAATCAAACGGCCCATGGACACGTTAATGTCTTTGTCTTGATGGTGTGAATCGATCTTGAGCGTGATCGATGGATTCTTGATTTGTCGCTGCAGGCTTCACGGAGCTGGAGTCTGGGTGCTGCGGGTCGGGGCCGTTCGGTGCGCTAGGGTGCGACGAGACTGCGCCGCTGTGCGAGAACCGCGACGACCACCTGTTCTGGGACGCCAACCACCCGACGCAGGCCGCGTCGGCCATCGCCGCGCAGACGCTCTTCGCCGGCAACCGGACTTTCGTCAGCCCTGTCAACGTCAGGGAATTGGCACTGCTGTGATTGCGACCAAAAATAAATTTCAAGCTATTCGGCAGTTTGCAAACGTAATGATGCGATTTGATCTCTTCCACCTAATAAACTATGGCCGGATCCATACGATTGCTCGGTTAGAAGTTGAGGTCGTTTCCACCACTGTCGTGGGCAGAGATGTACACGGGAGATCTCTCTTTTCTCGTGTGGTTTTACATCAGAATTCAAAATTTTCTTTATACAAGGAAAGGATTTTAAATTGACAGTTTGATTACAGGGAAGAAATCTCTCTCCCTTTAATTTCCTTTTCTTTCGCTGAACTGAATTTTCGAAAACCATGGACAGCCCAACCTTTTACGTATGGCCCACTACGCCGGAGCACTTCCAATCGCCCTTACAAACAGGCCTAGCGTCACCCTGCACATGGGCCTCACGAATCTCGGATAGGGAAAAAAAAGTATACCTGAGGTCCCTCATTTTATCACCGAATTACAAAATCATTCCTAAACCTAAAAACCAAATATATGACATCCTCAATTAATAAAACCAACTCACTCTAAGTCCTTAGACGGTTTTGTTCCCGGTCTCATCAAACGTGGTAGCTGGGTTAACGTGGGACCCACTGTTGACGTAAAATTTCGTCGCGACACACGAAGCCTTGGGATATCCACTTAGATCCAGTGCAAATTTTATCAATCAGGTTCAGGGCGTGCCAGTTAGTTTGATCCTACAACTAACAAGATAGAGAGATCGATGATCAAGGAACCGATAAGCTCATAAGTCGATGCCGATAAGGTTTTTGAACAATCGGTTATATATCCGATGTAGATTTTGACACTTAAATACAGATAATGAAAAAACTTGAACAAACAATTCAATCGGCCGATGATAATATGATGAAGTATATGTCCAATGAACTAATCGGCTGATATTGATACAAAATATTAAATCTAGGCTCGATGGTTAAGGTATACATCGGCTTGAAGTCCGATGTAAAGATAACTTATCGGCTAGCACTCTGATAAAGCGTAGCATAAATCTATGAACTTAGCAAGACTTAGATTATTAGCGGTAATATAGAAGATCGGACCCAACCGAGACAGTTCTATATTACATATGTTCAAATAAGCTAGATAAGCCAATAGATCTATGCAAACGTGATGGATATATCAAGTCTATTTTAAAATAGCATCATGTTTAGAGAAACATCAACTTGGATCAGAATATCAGACTGAACCGAGGAAGTCACTAAGCTGATGTAAAACTAAACAATAATGTGATCGAAAGTAGAGACGATATACCAGATAGGCAACGCTTGCTTTGGCCCGATTAGAATATTGGATCGTACCAAGGAAGTCCTAGCCACGCTGATGCAAGAAAAGATGACGGAATTTACATCTCGTCGGAGGTCGGACTTAACCGATGCAGCCCATGTTTGAAAATAAGAACTAGTCGGGAGTAAAACCTCCGAAAAGAGGGTGGCGATGCGCCGAAGTAATTGTATTGATATCTGAAGATAAATTACAGGGACCTTGGGTATACATATTTATACCCATGAGTTGATACTAGTCTTTATTAGACACGACACAAAAATTTTCTAAAAATAAAGTAAAAGATTAAAGTCCAGATCGGACTCTAAATAATCTTTTCTAAAAATAAAAGGAGACTAATTGATTCTAGCCACATCCTTCTTGAACTCGACCTGTTCTGGATAAGCTTTTTTTAATTGATTAATTTTCTTAACCGAATCCACAAAGAATCTGACTGTTGGCTACTGATAGTTTCCATCAGTCAATTCCAGGACTCTGAGGCCGATGCTGACTTTAGGCCGATGATGACTTTTGGACATACCAAATTTTGGTGTTAACACTCACGTGGGCCCTACCTGTCAGCTGTTAGGCGTTTTTGCTGCTGGAATCAAAATCCAATGGCAATTGCATTAGGGGGGCTTTCTCGGTGAGGCCGTGCGCTACGTATGCGTCGACCGCCGGTGTGGCGAGGGTCTGGGCCGATGGGAACAGTAGTGGAAGAGAAGGTAGGAAGTGGTGGGCGCCTCTGCTGGGGTGGTCGAGACAACCCGACTACATCCATGCGCAGCCGGCAAAGGAGGTGCGACCGTCAATGGCGGAGCAGCAGGGCAGCGGGAAGAGGTTAGACGTGCTGACCGAGGAGAAGGTGCAGCAACTACACGCAAGGATGAGGGAGACGGAGAGCTTCCAGGACTGCATGTACCACTTCGCCATCGCCTCCTGCCTTGCCTCCGCCGCCCCTAGCGACGACTACAAGCTCTAGCCTCTCCGTCTACCTCATGCCATCGCTGTCGCCGTCGCTCACCCACCTCCAACAACGATGATGATGTTGTTATGTCGTTTTGGTATCAATAACATCGCCCGCCGACGCCATCATGGCCGAGGTAGTAATATATGCCTTGATGCCGAGAAGATGGACGAGGTAGAGAGGATGGGTCAGGACGAGGACGGTGTCGGACCACTGGGCCTCCCGGCTTCCTCCGCTGGCCTCATTCGCTCCTACCGCTCCTCCTCCATTGGCATCCTCTGTTCCCGGTCTCCATGACCGACCTAAGCTTTCCCGTCTCCGCGATTGGTCAAGCTCGGTGACGTCGCCGCCGTCGATGCCCACCTCCTCTTCGTCGGCCGCCGCTCTTCTTCCCGCTCGTCTTCGCCAACGAGCGCCGTCACTGCCGGTCGCCGCGTGTCTATGGTTCTCGTCGCTCGTCATCGACCATGCTCCTTCCCCGCCGGCCGTCGACCGCGTCCGTCGCACCGGCCTTTCTCCCCGTCGGCCGTCGCCAAGATGGGGAGGACTGGAGGAGAGAGGAAGAGAGGTGGAGAGAGGAGGGTAAGTAAGTCACTGACATGTGAGGCCCACATGAGTCCCACACTGCTTTAACTATCACGTCGGACAAAACCGGGGATAAAACCACCTAAGGACCTAGAGTGATCCGGTTTTATAAGTTAAAGGATGTCATATATCTGATTTTTTAGTTCATGAATGATTTTGTAACTCGGTGATAAGATGAGAGACTTCAGGTATACTTTTTCCCGGATAGTGCAGAAAGGCTAGCTGCTGCGGCCGAGCCCATACCACGAGGCCCACTTAGCCTTTACTTCTCTAAGTTGGTCTAGCAAAAGTGGCCCACGATGACTAGGATATGGGGAGCGCAAGTTCGTCGGTAGACCGTTCCGAAACCGCCCAATCTCTCATGAGACGACGATGTGGAGATGGCTGCGGCGGCCGGCGGCGGAGGAGAAGCGAGGGACGCGGTGCGCCCGACGGTGGGCCGGTCGCCGAGCAGATGGCTGGGGTGGCGCAGTCTGCCTCTAGCTAACCTCTTCCACCTACTCATGGACCAGGACCAGTGCTCACTTCGTCCAGGTCAGTCTTGGTCGTCTCTTCCCCTAGATACCCGTCTCCCTCTTTATTACGTTTTGATCCGTGTCGTCTGCTGCAATAGCTGACAAAGCTGTCTACAAGACTACAAGTTCCTCTTGCAGTGTTGGATACTTGAATTACGCATGATGACCGGCCGGAACCCACAATTTCTTTCTGCGGTATGACAGTAAATAAGGAGGTCTGCATGTGGGTGCTGGATCATTGGTGTTGTGATGAGCTAGCTAGCACAAATCTCTTTACAGTGTTTGCCTTTGTGTCGTGGGAAAAAAATGGTTTCGTTTGTTGCCATCAGAAAATAAAGAAGAGAGAAACAGGAACAATAAATCCACTGTCCACAGCTATCAGAAAAGTTGCAACCTAGCTAGGCCCAGACAATCCATGCATATACACGGAGTCCAGTGAATCAAGCCATCGCTTTCGCCATTGCCATGGCATGTCAACACTACCAGCAGTTCTCCCGCAAAGCCTGCCAAGAACATCCCAAAATCCCCAAGCTAGACAAGTAGAGAACCCTTTTAGCTTTTTCAGCTTGGAAAAAGTCCCAATCCTGTAGTAGTAGTTCCTACTGCTCACTGCACACACACCCCTAGCCAGCCAACAATGCATGCATGCCCAGGATATCTCTTCTCCCCTCCTGCTCTAGCTAGGTAGGAGCAGCAATGTAACTATAGTTGCGGATGATGAGATCAAAAGGAGGCGGCCGGCAGAGCGAGCGAGGGAGGGAGCGAACGGCATCATGGCGCATGCAGAACTGTGGGGCTGTGCGTCCTGGGACGGCATGCATGGATCGCTACTGCTGCTGCTGCTGCTAGCCTGCTACTCTACCACTCGATGCTGCGCCACTATACGCTCCACCCTCTCACGCTCCGCCCGGTTGCCTTGTTTGGGCATAAAATCTCCCGGCCATCATCAAAAGGATCTCTTGGCATGATATGAATTGACCCTTGTGCTGTTGGGCAAGCATTTCTCCAGCAGCAGCAGGAGGAGGCGGAGGATTACTGCTGCAGTGCTTCTTCCCTTTTCAAGCATACTCCTAGCTAGCTTTGTGTTGTTTCCTTCAGTTCAGCTTGCACAATGATCTTCCTCTCTGGACAGCGGAGGATAATAATTGCAGCTTAAATTCCCGACACGGTAGTGGATTTGATATGGCAGGTGAGTGTTGCTACTCCTACAGTACGCTTGATCTCCCTCATTGACTCGACGCTCCATAGACGAAAAAGCTGCCAGTTTTTCATTGTTTACAGTATCTGTTCAATCTTGCCCGTGGCCATAATGATTTGATTCCCATGAGAGAACAGGGAAACTCCTAGTCCTAGATAGCAACCATACAACACATCTTCATGCAATGCTTTCTCCTGAGATGGTATTTTAAATCAGATCCAAATACTAAATAAATAAGACATCATGCATGGGTAGAGAACGAAATACTAATGAAACAAGCCATCATACATGGGTAGAGAGTGAAACTGCTTAGGCTGTGTTTTTTTTAACTCATTTCTCTCGTTTTTCGTACACATATTTTTTTTAAATTACAAAACGATTTGTTTTTTTAAAATATTTTCTATAGAAAAGTTACTTTAAAAAATCATATTAATCTATCTTTTTAAAAAATCATATTAATCTATCTTTTAAGTTTTTTTAGCTAATAGTTAATTAATTATGTGCTAATAAGCTACTCTGGTTTTCGTGCCGGAAGAAACGTTAGCAACTCAGGGCAAATGCAGCCTTAGGATGTGTTCCTCCCCTGACTTTCTCAACTCACCTCCCTCGTTTTTCACGTGCACGCTTTTTAAGCTGTTGAACGGTGTGTTATTTTACAAAAATTTTCTATATGAAAGTTGTTTTAAAAAATCATATTAATTGATTTTTCAAAAAAACTAGCTAATACTTAATTAATCATATAATAATACATGTTTC
The DNA here is from genome assembly GCA_008326285.1 of Oryza officinalis. NCBI lineage: Eukaryota > Viridiplantae > Streptophyta > Magnoliopsida > Poales > Poaceae > Oryza > Oryza officinalis. The sequence continues at coordinate 47,208,451 of BDMV01000002.1, read as the reverse complement.
GTTTTACGTACCGGAAAGGAGGGGTTTCCAACCCCTCCTTTCAAACACACCCTTAATTGTGTGCATAACTAATCCACAAGATCTGTTTGCAGTGCACTTGTGTATAGGCCTTCCATGGTTTGCGCTACGGCTTATCAGCCGCAAGCCTGCAACCAATATTTAAAATTTGGAACTGATTTTGTTGTTTTCTTTTATTGTAGTTTATTTTTTATATTGGCTTTCAAATATCTAAAGACAATATAAAAGTTTCACCCATATATTATTTTTTAACATTTTTTCACAACATATCAGTAGTAGAGGAAAAAAATTAGGCAGTAATATATATACCTGGCTACATACACCAGCTCTGGTGGAGCTATCAACCTACTATCACACCCGAGTATTTATTGAAGTAGCAGGGCGGTGTAGACATGGATATGATAAAGTTTCTACCCGTGTAAATAAGATTATTTTTTATTTCTTCCATTTATTTAAAGGGTTAATTGGATCTATTTCATTATAAATATGTTGAATTAAAAAAAATATCACTACTATTCAAGATACTGGCTGAGTGCCACTGAAATTTTCTACAATTTGATCTGTGCCACTACCGTCTACTTTTTTGCCGTCTTCGTAACGTTTTCGTCATTCTGCCGTTTGTTCCTTCTTTTCCTTTTTTTTCTTCTCACCGGTTGACGTGTAGGGCGGCGTGGCGGCAAGGTCAAGGAGATAGAGCTGCATCGACGCCAAGCAAAGGCAAGTGGCTCTCGTGGGTGTAGCAGTGGAGTGCAACCCAGATGAGGCCAACGACTGTCTCCCGCTTGTTGATCAGCAACCGCTGCAGCCCAACGCTGTCGAGGAGTCACCGTCACCAGCATACATGCTCGGCTGCCAGACCTCGCCGGCGCCGCCTTGCCCAACTTCATCGTTGACGGTGCAGCAACAGCTAAAGCTAACCAATCCGAACAAATCTAACCAAATCAAAATAATCTTTTTTCTCATCAAGAATAGGAAGAACTCACGGCCAAGAAACAAAAGTCGAGTCGAATCAAATCGAATCAAAGAAATCTCGCTCCCGTTGTGCGCTCGTCCAGCGACGGGACGTTCATGGGTCAAGGTCGATGCAACGATGGTGCCAGCCCTGCATGCAACTATTGGCAACTTTTTCGGTCAAAAGCCGCTAACACTACTGGCACCTAAACGCCTTGCGGTGTATGGAGCCGCCAACCACCTTGATCTAGCAAAAAGCCAAATCAAGATGGGTTTTGTAGAAAACGACTAAACCGACTAGCGAAGCCGATTTAGAGATCAAAATCAGCCTCTAGGCCGATTTAGATTGATACGAGGATAACTGCCCGTCTCGTGGGCAAACGGAAGGTTTACGGGACAAACCTACAAAGGAAAATCGCACTCTCACAGCGACGGCGGACGGTTTACGGCGCAAACCGACAAAGATGGACGAAACTAGAGTAAAGTAGAAAACATGGCTGAAAGTAAAAGTAAAAGAACGATTCGATTGTATAGATTGAAATTGTGCGGGGGCTAAAATCGAACCAGCCTTGACCCTTATAAAGGGGTTGGTCTTGCCTCCTACAGGTCCTCCTCCACGTCCAACTTGGGGTAGTAACCAATGGAAACTCTAAAATTACCTTCCCGAGTAAGGAACCTCGAGACCTGACGAAATTCGTCTCGGTCTCGGACTCTGCCGGTCTGACCGGCCACATGTCGCCGGTCAGACCGGCCCCACTGTCCGGTCTGACCGGCCTATACACGGTGGTCTGACCGGCCTCTGCGAAGAAAACCGGATCCTTTTCAAATTCGGTCATATTTTCCTATTTCGATTCTAGGTGCCAAATTTGGGCGTAAACACATGCCCCCCTGCCTTTTTGATGAACTTTGTGAATCTAAAAGCATAAGCACGTGATCTTAGGGCGATAATCCAATTACCGGCCATACTATTCCTCAAGCATTTTGCCAAACACTTGAAAAATATTTCTTGAAGTACTTCCCATTAAGCGCTCTCTTGAGATAAAGAGGTCTCATGTGACGTTTTGACTCCTCGGGCTTCTCAAAAACCGCATCTTTAGGTCCCAATGAAAGTTGAGCAATTCCGGCCTCATCAACGGCACGAAATTCCATAGGCAAAGTAAACACCATATTAATGTCCATGTTTTCCCTTGGTGGCGAATCATTGCTCACAACCGGTGACATGTCCTTTGTTGATTTTACTTAATGAAAATGAAGCCCCTGAACTCTCTGGACAGAACCGGTCAGACCGTCCACATGTGCCGGTCAGATCAGCCGAGTGCCTTCGGACAGACCGGCCGTAAGGCCCGGTCAGACCACCCCTGTGCGCCGGTCGGACCGCCATCTGACGCCGGTCAAACCGGCCCTGCTGCACGGTCGGACCAGCCTAGTGGCAACGGTCAGACCGGCCAGTAGCTCGAGTAGAACTTCCTCCTTGCGCCGTCTTGACTCCATCTTCGGTTTCCTTGTCTTTGACCACCTTGGCTTCATCTCCAGTAGGTATTGACACCTCATGAGATCCCATCTTGATAGTAATAACATCCGAAGCTCTTGTCTCTACCTTGATGTGCTTTTCTCCTCTTCCTTCCTCTCCAAACCGATTCCTTGATTGAAAACGGCTTTTGTTTGAAGACAACCGCTCATGCACTGACTTTCTCGGCTCAACCCACCCTTGATTGAATTGCATTAGCGGCATACTCCCATACATAGGTGGTGGTGCCCCCATGACATGAAGTATGGAAAAAGATGACCCAGTGGCGGCATTGGACAAGGATCCCATGGCATCACTTGAGGACCATATGGGAAAGGTGACTCCAAAGATCTTGATGATGGACCAAATCTCTCTCTAGGTGGAGATCTTGGTCTTTTCCCTTTGTTGGAACATTGCTCGACCCTTTTTTCATACTTGTTTAAAAGCATATCAAATGTCACATTTGGCTTCTTTTGTGTCTTGGAGCTCGAAGCTTCACTCTTGTTCTCCTTCCAAACTCCAACCTCTGGACTCTTTGGCACAATCATCTTAGGCCGAGGCTCTCCAATTACTACCTCCTTCCCTTTTGTCGATTCAGCTTTCTCCGACCGAATCAAAACCTTCTTATTCTCAAACTCAATAGTATTTACTGGGAAGGGATCATGATCTAGCTTCATCCTAGAACCTTCCGTAAATTTCAATCGTCTTTCCTTTATGGCCGATTGAACCTGTCGTCGAAACACATTGCAATCATTAGTATTATGAGAATGCGAATCATGCCACTTGCAATATGTACGACGTTTTAATTCCTCTTGAGATGAGACGACATGGTCTTTAGGTAACTTGATTTGTTTTTCTTGCAAGAGATAATCAAAGATTTTGTCACACTTGGCCACATCAAAACTAAACTTAATTTCACTTTGCCGATCTTTGCGAGGAGTCGGCATTAAGTTAGAGCAAACAAAAGGCTTATTCTTATTAGTCCACGACCACTCGGCTACATAAATATCATGATCATTATTATCATCATCCGAATCATCACTAGGACAATCAACAATACTAGCATTAGGCTTTTTGTCATTAGACCTAACAAATCTCTCAACCTCTTCGACCCGGCTTTCTTGAGCCAGAGCCTTTTGCATGAGTTGACTAACATCAAGAAATTGTTGACCATCTAACCTCTCTTTTAAAGGAGCAAGTAAACCATTATAAGCAAGATCGAACAAATCTCTTTCAGTTATATTCAAATTAAAACATCGGTTTTTAGTATCTCTAAACCTTTGAACATATTCAGTGACAGTTTCATTATACTTTTGCCTAACCGATGTCAAATCAGATAATCTAAACTCAGTTTCACCAGTGTAAAAATAATCATGAAACTTTTGTTCTAATTGAGCCCAGGTATAAATAGAATTTGCCGGCAAAGAAGTAAACCATGTAAAAGCAGTACCCGACAAAGATAAAGAGAATAAACGCAACTTAAGAGCATCTATGTTACTAGCTTCACCACATTGTGCGAGGAATTGGCCTATGTGCTTCCAAGTGGTCCTACCATCATCTCCACTAAACTTAGTGAATTCCGGGACTCTAAAACCACGAGGATATGGGATGTTATCAAAATAATCCAGATACGGCTTTTGGTAAACCTTAGCACGATTCCTTGGCTCAAGTCCAAACGACTCTCTAATAATGTTCCTAATTTGCTCCTCAATATTCTCAGGCCTTTGTTGTGGTGGCCTAACAACATGTGGTTGTGGGGGTACAATATGATTATATTGGCCGTGTCGCACATCTTGAGGATAACCTCCATATGCATGGTTAGGGATATTATAGACATTAGGCACAAGCGGAGGTATGTGTGGATTAACATTAGTAACAGGAGGTATTTGATAATGATGCAAAACAGAATTATTAGTGAAAGGATCCACTTCTTGCACCGGGACCATGACGCCTGTCTGATCGGCCAGGGGGCCGGTCTGACCGGTGGTCAGAGGGGTGGTCAGACCGGCCAGGGGGCCGGTCAGACCGGGGTAGGTCTGAAGTGACGGACCGGCCTGAGGGCCGGTCTGACCGATGGAAGGCGAGCCGGTCAGACCGGCCAGGGGCATGGTCAGATCGGCCGAGGTGCTAAGGTTTGCCTCGCTCCCGTCGTTTTGCGGTCTTGCTCCATCGGTCCTACTGTAAACAGGAGCCTGGCTACTACTAGGAAGAGAATTGGGTGCTAATCGGGCCAAAATCGACATCACAATAGGCTCAAGCTTATTGAGCACAGCGGTAACAGTTTGATCTACGCTACTAGCAACAAGCTTTTGAACGGGAAGAGCAAGATCATCGATATTTACCTCATCAAAACTTACCTTTGGTGGAGGACTGGGCTTGCGGGATACTCCTTGGCGAGTTTTGGTGTAGCTCCTCAAAAGCATCTCCTGTTGGAACTCCTTCACCCGTCGCTCCATGTCTTTACGCTCATCTTCATCCAGATCATCCATGGAGAGGGGTAGGATGTTCTCCGGATCAACTTCGTGCTTGGGCATGATGTTGATGTAGTCGCTGCAGTCGGTCCCCAGCGGAGTCGCCAATTCGTGTTGGCAACTTTTTCGGTCAAAAGCTGCTAACACTACTGACACCTAAACGCCTTGCGGTGTATGGAGTCGCCAATCACCTTGATCTAGCAAAAAGCCAAATCAAGATGGGTTTTGTAGAAAACGACTAAACCGGCTAGTGAAGCCCATTTAGAGATCAAATCAGCCTCTAAGCCGATTTAGATTGATACGAGGATAACTACCCGTCTCGTGGGCAAACGGAAGGTTTACGGGACAAACCTACAAAGGAAAATCGCACTCTCGCAGCGACGGCGGACGGTTTACCGCGCAAACCGACAAAGATGAACGAAACTAGAGTAAAGTAGAAAACATGGCTGAAAGTAAAAGTAAAAGAACGATTCGATTGTATAGATTGAAATTGTGCGGGGGCTAAAATCGAACCAGCCTTGACCCTTATAAAGGGGTTGGTCTTGCCTCCTACAGGTCCTCCTCCACGTCCAACTCGGGGTAGTAACCAATGGAAACTCTAAAATTATCTTACCGAGTAAGGAAACCTGAGACCTGACGAAATTCGTCTCGGTCTCGGACTCTGCCGGTCTGACCGGCCACATGCCGCCGGTCAGACCGGCCCCACTGTCCGGTCTGACCGGCCTATACACGGCGGTCTGACCGGCCTCTGCGAAGAAAACCGGATCCTTTCCAAATTCAGCGATATTTTCCTATTTCGATTCTAGGTGTCAAATTTGGGTGTTAACAGCAAGAACCCAAGCCGTGAAAGGAGGCGGAGGATGCCCTCTTCGGCTATGGCAGTGAGGCAGAGGAGGTCATGCAGGCTCCCACCATTCACAAGGGCGTGCTTGTCTTGGCGCGGAGAGATGCAGAGAGGGTCTGTGCTTCTACGACAGCTTGATGGGAAGGAAAATGGCGTGGCGGCAGGGTTATTCGAGGGATGCGTGGCCGAGTTGCCACCCCTCCATGCCGACCGGGAAGAAGAAAAAATGGAAAGAAGGAAGATGTGGTACGATGACGACAACGCTACGGAGATGACAGAAAATTAAACGGTAATGACACAGATCAAATTTTTAAAAAATTCAGTGGCACTCAACTGATATCATGAATAATAATAGCAATTTTTCTAATTTGGCACATTTGTAATGACATAGATCAAATTATAAGTTCATTACTAAAAAAAATTATTGCATCGAAGTTTACGAAAATATGAGACAAATACATTAGGAGTAAATAAAAAGAGTAATAATTATATCAAAATTGATAAAATAGAGGTATTCATGTCTTTCTGATTTTGTATTAATATATGTAAGATATGTAAAAAAAATAAACTAATTTTGGCACGAAGAGAGTAGCCATTTAGGCGGTGGTGAAGAGAACGGCACCATTGAAATATGGAGGACGAAACAAATACTTTGCCAATGACCACGGCAACAACGGAATACACGAGAGCCAGCTTCGCCACTGTATTTAGGGCTCCTTTGAATTAACAGAATTAACAAAAAAAATAAAGAAACTCAATCCAATGAAAAGAAAAACTACGATAGCTTTTAAATGATATAATTGCTGCAAAGGATTTTCATATTATAGCAAAGCTTCTTTCGTAGGAGGAATTTTAGGGCTTATTTGTTTCAAAGGAATTGTAAAAGAAAAGTACAATATGCAATCCTTTGGAATGGGCACTACAATTTTCCTCTAAAGTTCATACAATCCGAAGAAGTCCTTAGATTGTTTGCTACATAACCATGTTTGCTACATAATCATAGTTAAGTCTCCTATGTTTTTTAATCCTTAGATTTACATATGTATTTTTATACTATTTCTTCGTTTTGAAAATCCTCCAAACCGAACGAGAAGTTTAACATCATTTACAAATTCCTATGTATCCCAGATGGATGCATTTAATTTTGAAAGGAATCTTCATGTTGTCCCTCAAATACTCATATTTTTTTTTGAAAAGAAGCCCTGATCGTGATATGAATGACATGATGTGACGGCCAATCTAAAAATCTTATAGACAAAACCTAGCAAACAGTAACTGCGGGTCGTCATCAAACACAGCCAGCGTGAGCATGACTGCCAGGTGTTAAGATTCAATTAGAGAAAGTACACCATGAAATGTGTGGTTGTCGAGAATCAACTGCAGAACCAAACCAGGTGAAATAAATTTGCTGTCCAGGGTCAGCAAAACTCTCAGCTGATCACACACCACAACAGTACTACTTGATAATATCACGGTAAGTAATGATGACATCAACTTCAGACAAAATCACAAACCGGTTGAACAATGTGATTTGATCGTACACAATGAACGAAATCAACTTTTGGATCCTAATATTTTGACCGTTTAAAGGCCCTTTAATCGCAGAAATAAAAAACAAAAAAAATGTAAGAGGTCCCTTTAAATAAAAAAATAGAAAAACAGATAAATAGAAAAAACGTAGGATCCTAATAAAAATACACGTGCAGAACAAAAAATTACAAAATAAAAATACAGGAATAACCATTTCATTGTACCAAGGAAAAACACATAAATTGAATGACAGGAATTGGACGAGAGATATAAACTCAAAGGAAAAATTCAAAAATTCAAAGAGGTTAAATCTCTTACTAAATTTTCTTTAAAATCTCTATAAAATTGTTTATATCATAAAAATTTTAAAAAATAAAATAAATTAAATCATTTGTTTCAAAGGCCTTGATAGAAATTTTTTTTAAAGATTGAAATGGTTCTCCTCAAAATCAAAAGGCCCTAAGATAAGATTGAAATAGAACATTTAAAACTTTAACCACCGAGAACTTCTCTCCAATGTTTATAAAAACAAAATAAATAGTATGCATAGATTTCCCTTGGAAAATATACCGTTATAACATATTATAAATTTAAGAAACAAAGTCCAACATAAAACTGATGGGTAAATTTTTAATGGTTTGACCAAAATTTTCTTAAATGTCAAAAAATTTATGTGCCACCAGACTGCTCTTCGCGTAAGATAGCTGATACAGAACAAAGCACATCAATATGGTCGGTTCACCTTGGTAATGTTAGTAGTCATCCTTTAGAAAAACATCATATTAAGGAGTTCAATATAACGCAAAACTCGCCATGGTAATCACATAATACGAACGATACTGCACGCTAGAGTACTATATTTTGAAGCCAGTCTGGTCCACTTAGAATCATCAATAATCAGGTTACTGAAACTGTCTACCAAATAAAGTGGACAAAAAATAGAAAATAGAATGATAGATAACTGCTCAATCGTCACTTAGAAACAATTACAAGTTGAAGTATGCTACTACCTCTATCCCAAAATAAATTCATTCTCCATACATTCCACACATACTAATACAAACACTAAAAGATTAAAATGTCGCTACTTTATTCAATCACAATACAACTATTTCACATTTTATCTACTTTTAATACAATTATTATTACTTTCACAGACTCTGATGCAATGATTACTCAAAAATAAACTTATTTTAGGGTAAATGAAATGAATAGAAAATGAACTTACTATGGAACGTAGGGAGTAATCAATTTAAGAACAGAAGAAGCATAGAACCACTGGATGTTATCTAGATCTTTTTTTCATTCATGGATGCAGGAGCATGAAGAACACAGGCATATTTTTTTTAGATATGAAAAGAATTATGAAATGAAATTATACACCCAACCTCTGCATATATCAGATGCACACAGCCCAACAAAGAAAAAACTCAAAACATATCATGCTATCCTGTAGCAACTGATCATGAATAACCGAATAACACAAAATTCTTAGACAGTACTCTAAAACAAAATGATGTAAATGATCCCACAAAAAATACATATAAATACTGGAGTCTTTTCCATGTCCATTTTGATGGAGAACATTGCTATGAGCTTTGCATAACATCATTCGGTTATCATATAGCAAGTTAGAATCGCTTGGAAATGATACTACATATATATAGGAATGACACCAAGAACATGACTGGCCTATGTTATGTTCCACTGTATTTGGAAAGACAAAAGTACTAGCACTTCAATAGGAGCGGGCTACACTGCAACAGGCACAAGCAATCGATCAATGTCGTCATGATCAAACTTTAGACTCCAAATTACAGTAAAATGCTGTAGTGGTAAGCTACTATCAGTCTGTCTTCTGAAAAAACTGCAACCGATTGCACACAATAATGATGAAAGAAGATGTTTTTTGCGCCTACGTTTCCATGTTCTCGAGTGAGGCAGAATAGCAGATATGTGACCAATTCAAGTAATCATAGGAGTATACACCATATATGTGTAGTATATTGTCATATACTAACACATACTATATACATAAAGCTAATGGCCCATTGTACTCCAAGCAGGTAATGATTAACCTGTATTGGGCAAAGCTACAGAAAGAGATGGAGATCTAGAGGACACAGGCCATGGACTATCATCTATACCCCCAAGACCAAGGGAGCATACGCATTTGAAATATGAAAAGACCGATCTAAACAAAATTTGACGCACAGACAGCTGTGCTGTGCACTGGTGCACGCTGAGTTCTGCCACTGAAATCATGAAGCGCATGAAATTTCTGCCCGCAACTTGCGCTCATATATTTACAGCATATATATTGAAACAGGAGAGAAGAAAAGGCGGAGCAGTTCGATGCATGTACAGAGGGAGGAAATGATAAGGCAAAGAAAAGAATGCCGCATCTCATCATTACCATCACCAGTCACAGGCACAAAACCCAAACCCTAACCAAGAAAGGTCACAGAGAGAACCGATCGAAGTGAAGCATGCATGTTAGGATCGAGTACTACTCACAACTCACAACTTCAGCGAGAGTATGTACTGGAGTAGTACTATAGTAAGTTTTCTCTTGTTTTGATAACGGTGATTGAGATGTTCTCCAAGACCAACAGGTCTCCTGCATGGCGAAACAGCAACAAATCAAGAACTAGAGATTAGACTCTTCAAGAACATGCCGCTAGAATAATCAAAGAGGAGAAAGATACATAGATCCAGAAAGAGGGATGCTAAAAGGGAGAAAGTCCTTATCTTTCCCAACATGAAGCAATCAAGATGTAGAGGAAATCAAGATCGCCAGAAAATAAGATATCAAAGAACCGCCATATGCAGCTAGCTTGCTCAAATCACCCAAGATAACAAGAGCCCCCCAAACAATTAAAAGAACCAAAGAAAGAAGGCAAGAATCAACCAGGCTTGTTTAGGGTTTCCAAAGAATTAATCAGATCTAATTAACAAGACCCTCTCTTGATTTTGAGTCATATGGGTTTTACAAAGGGAGGCCTACACAGCTCCATTGGCAGTATGCCCACCTCCAAGATCAACAGAACTGAGATTTCTGTCTCTGAGGATTCGACAAGGAGGTGGACAGAATGCCAAAGAACTCTCAGTAAGCGCCCCTTTGATAAGCCCACATGACCAGTACTGCTTTGCTCCCAAGCTGTGCATCCACAGCCGCAGCTCCTACTACTCCCACAGTCTCACTGTAATAAGGCAGTGACCCTTTACAGGGTGCTCTATTTATAGAGCCTAAGGTGAAGCTCCAAGCTAGGGTTGTGGCCGGCCTTGTGAGGGATTCTTGGGGTTGGGGGATGGGCGGATCAGAATATCAGGTACTCCTATAGTAGATGGGATTGTGCTTCTTGGTCTCTGTGTGTGTGGAGATCTGAGGGGGATTTGGTATTGGGAGTAGCTGCAAGCATGGCTAGGAGTACTAGTGGCGATGAATCTGATCGATCTTCTTTAATTCCTCTCTAGTCTCTCTGCACCTACAGATTAAACTACAACATGGCTACAGATTTTTGGGGCTACTCTGCACAGCTTTCGTCTCCGCCTTGATTCTACAGACAAAAGGGGGGCGAGATCATGGATTCATGGTTCCTTTGGGACATGGAGTTCAGTATAACAATAAAATAAGTAAAAACTGGAGGAGTAGTAGGAGTACTGTGTTACTATACAGTGTCGTACAGTATTGGGCTTGTGATTTTTGGGTGTGCCATCGTGTAAGCTGGGGGCCTGTGGGGCAATCCCGGAGAGAAAGTCGCGTTGCCACTGTGGCTGTAGGCCTTGGCAGGATTCTGATTCAGATGAGTGTTCCAAACTTATCTTTACAGAAAAAATTAAGAAAAGAAATTGTAAGTGATTGAGGAGAGTTGGTCCAGGTGTGCTCTTTCTAGCGTTGTAGGTAGTTTCAATGTGTCCAACGTGATCAATAGAATTGATTAGTGTTGCGGCTACCACCACACATAATTGTGCGTTGCCCTTTTGCAAACTGCAATGGTTTGGACCTGCTGGCAAGTGCCAGCAGAAAAAAATTAAAACGATCAAGTGAACAAAACTGTCATCATTTCTCTGCATTTAATATTTTCCATTTAAGCACCCGTCTGCTCAAATGTTAGAACATGATTAGTACTTTAACCAATCATTCTTCTTTCGGTACAATAAGAGCAAGTTTAATAGTTGAGTTAACTAGTTCATATTAGAGCTAATATGTATAATAGATTACCTATAAAGTTGACTCTCTTTTCTATCTCCTCTCTCTTTCTCTCAATATAAATTTAATGTAAATATTTTGAAGCATGTGTAGAGTTAACACTTGCATGAGAGCCAATAATCCTCACATCTCTCTTTTTCACATAAGTTTATAATTGGTTTATAGTTCACTGTTATCCTTACTCACAAGGTTGTTTTCGATACTCCCTCTTCCCATCTTTTACTTTTTCATTTTCCAAAAACACACTCCTCAAATTATTAAACGGTGCGTCGTTTTAAAAAAATATAAAACAGTTGCTTTTAAAAATCATATTAATATATTTTTTAAATTTATTTTAGCTAATACTTAATTAATCATGCGCTAAGTCATACTATTTTACATGCGCGAAAGAGAAGTTTCCAACCTTCACTCCCCTAAAGCTAGCTAGTAGAACAAAATCCATATCACCATAACAAATGTAGTAGTTTGTAGAAAAATCATCCGTTATAATTCTACCTAGCCCTATAGCAATCTACTCCCGTCCCTCAAACACTTTGTTTTTGCCTTTTTATTTGTCTAAGAAACTTCATCTTTGCGAAAATGAATGCATTTGAGATTAAAAAGGTGGTGGATAAATGCATTGGGTTTTTGGTTGCTATTCATATTTTGCCACAAATTTGTCACGTCTAAGGCTACGCAAGTTTGACCACCTTAATAGTTGTTTGGTTGTAGCCATGGTTATGGCAAGATTATTTTCCAACAAACTGAATCCCACACGTAATTGACTCGAAAGAATATGACAAGATTTCTTTAAACTTGCTAATATATAGTTGAGAATTTGACCGCCTCAACTTAAGTAAGTATAGCAATATTTGTTGGTAAATGGTAGCAAAGTATGTATGGGAAACAAACACACTAGTCTTTTTGACTTAGGTAGGAGTACTGTTTTCTAAACTAATCGAGACTCCCGGATATATTGTACTCATTCCATCTCAAAATATAAGTTTTAACTTTTGATATATGTATTAAGGATTGAGGTAAAAGATTTGGTTGCCTCCTCGGGATTGTTAAGGTATATACATCGACGAGTTGGGTCTATAATATAATTAAAGGATAAATAGGTAGTTTAGTGGATAAAGTTTTACAGGTACTAAATTGATATATTTAGAATAAAGTTTGATTTGTAAAATTGTTATATTTTAGGATGAATGGAGTATATCATTTTAATGCTATACTTCAGCTATAAATTTTATAGCCAGCACAAAAGATTGTATTTCTATGATCTGCTGATTCATTTTTAAGTCTTGTTTGACACAGCACACAACTTCAAATTTATTTTTTTTAAACTGAGTATTCATAGCTCCAGATCTATAGATTTAGATCCATAATTATATTATAATGTTTGGATGAAACATTAATTTTGGATGACATATAATTTTTTAAAACCATTTTAATTTAACTTACATAGTTTAAATCCATATTATATGTACGATCTGGAGTTGTGTCTAAAATAATATTATCATACTTCTCTCGTACTGGAGTGGTATTGCACAAAAGCACAAGTACTGGTTTGTCCTGCTTTTTTCATTTACTCCATCCATCGTCATCGGGTAGCTGGGGCCATTCATATCACCAAATTAAATTTAACTGTGAACTACATACCAAACAGGCGAGAGATCAGAGAGAGTCACTCCAAATTAAGAGAAGGAAACTCCGAAACTGAGCATGCCGTAAATCCTGATCCACTGCTACGGCCTACTTTCTTCGTCTCATAAAACCCAATTTTATAAATGAATTCGTTATATTAAATTATGTCTCTTCTTATAATAGATTAGGTTTTTTTAAACGAAAGAAATAAGCGTGATGGTTGCACATCAACAGTTCTCTCCGAGCTCCACTATCAACTGTAGTAACAGTTTCAAAGGGACTCCCCCGTCCCGCTCCATTGACTAGCAGTTTGGTACTGCTACAGCACATCCACACAGGGACATGAATGCCACAGTAGAATCCCATGATGCCTTCGTCTTAGGATACCGACCGATGCAACAGTGGATGCACTAGGGTGGCGATCACGGCCTTGATGATGAGCGAGAGGAGGCGGCCAAGCTCGCGATCATGGCGGAGCAGCAGCTAACAGCGGGAAGCACCGGAAGGATGGGTGTAAAAAACCAGTGGTCGTTGCTATAGCTCTGGCCCGTGCAGTGGCCGCAGCAATGCAGCTCCAAATTCCTCCCTTTTGTCCCCCGATGCACCGCCACTGATGATGCCTCCCAGCCCCACCCCAATAAATTCCATCCACGCCGCCCGCCCCGCCGCTGTTGCCATCGGATCCCCGCCGAAATCTAGTGCAGCGGACACCCGATGCTTGCGAACCGAGAGCTGCCTGCCTCGATTGAAAATCTGCATTGAATTCCTCCGGATCCATCTCACCAACTCATCATCAACTCCACGCGGCCGGACTGCCGGCCACCGCTGCATCTGTGCCGGTCCAACCCCGTCTGGACGTCTGATGATGACGATGATACGAGCGCGAGACCAGTGTTTGACACGTACAAACGCCCTTGCTGCATCGGTCTATCACAGTGGACGCACTAACGTACACGCAGGAGTGAATGCATGCCGGCCTCCATGTAGATGTTAAAGTGTTAAAACCATGACCAACTAGGGTTGTTACTATGTTTCATATGCTCATTGCATGCTCTGCTAATCCAACCCCGTCTTGATCAAGAAAAGAATTAGGCTGTTTTCATCGATTAGGTACGTACGGTTACGTTAGTTATCATTATGTACAGGACGGCAGAAAAGGCCAAAAAGGTTATCTTCCCGTGGCTAAAGGCTATTAGTAACTCGCTATAGTTGCTAGCAGCAGCTGGCATATGTCCCGGCTACAACGCCAGCAATCCCAATCATACACGCATGCTCCTCCCCATCAAACTTTACGTACGTACTATACGAGGTATAGTACGTATAAGAAAAAGGCAAGAATATCACGCCAATCAGCCAAAAAGAAGCACGGGAGGTGGCACTCCAGTTGAGAAAAGGCTACTCCCCTCCAGCTATGAATGGACGACGGAAAGCGGTTTTTTGATCGTCTTCTCGCCTCCATGGCAGGCATACGCATCCATCATTTCCAAGGCAGCTGGATGTAGCGGGAAGCACATCAGGCCATCACGTCGCATTGATCCCAGCCACGCCGGCCGGCCCGTCGCAGCGCAGCGCGGGCGCCAACGCCACTCCAAAATTCCTTCGATCCAAAGGACTATTCGATCCGTATTCGTCGGGGAGACGCGAGCCCCCGGTTAATCATCACGGGGTGGTGCAATGCCGACGCGCCGATGCGCGCCAGCCGGCGGACGCGCCCGCGCTGCATCTGCGTGCACTGACGCGCGCGACGCGCCGATGCCCCGATGCCACTGCCTCCTTTGGCAGTGCGCGCGCTGATCGAGCGTAGCGATCATTGCCGATCCAGCGAACCGTTTTTATTCCATCCATGCTGCTTTGACCGTAGGAGTATCTGTTTTTTCCTTTGAATTGAATCTCTACTGTTTTTTCTCAAAAATTCCTATGCCCTTCGTCCAAAAGTAATCCAATCCACATATTTAAACATACACTATATCAAGATTTACTTTTTTTATGAGACGGAAAAAGTACGATCCAAAGGAGTCTAAAAATGTTTTAGAGCTCTGGTTGCGAAAACTAAATGAGTACCTCACGTGCTGCTGTGAGAGAATTATGTGATAAAATAAAAGATATGAGTTATAAAATTTTCTTACTTACTTAATTACTATATGATTTTTTTATGTAATTATATATTTTGTACCTTGATCAATTATTCAATAATTATAAATGCTTGGGTTCTATGATGTGTCTTTTAGAGAGAAAAGATATAATTTGCGTCCTTAATGAATGATTCAAAGGCTAAAAATAATTAAAATGATGTAGCTTTATGAGAATAAAAAGAATCAACGGTAACTATGTTTAGTGAAGATAAATTTTATAGATATATAGGATTTCAGGATTTTAGTGTTGTTTCATGTCTTTGGAACAAAGGAAGAGATAAAATGGAAAACAGAGGAATTTTTGCTACACCGATCATTTCACAGGAAAAAAAACATGGGAAAAAAACACATCCGGTCAAAACCTCTTTCTTTTTTCCATCACGTGAGACCAAGGCAATTCTCGTTGAACACAATTATTGTTATTGTTGGCTAGTACTTCAACATGCTTCCTTCACATCTTGAAATAAATTAATTTATCATGAGATATGACATATCGTAATACTGCAAACCTGAGTTCAGATGATGTTTATCTAGCTTCGTATTAATATGATATATCATATCTAATACATATTATTAGGTTAGACAGAGGGAGAATGTATGTAGTGATTATATCGTTCTTATGGAATCCATTGCAAATGGTTTGGCTAGTGATTATATTCATTCTAGAAATTCTTATATTTCTCGTTTTCCTATGCTCCAAACAATTCATGGAATTCTTCATGGAATTCTTCGTCTTTTGATTATTTCTTATATATGCAATTGTTTTCTATTTCTATATTTTTCTAATCTTGCATTCCAAAATATTGCTCTTTTTTTAGTCCCAGATCATTAACTAATAACGGGCCAGGAGCGCAAATTAAAAGATACTTTGGCCAAACCTTATTAATTAATATCGTGTCTTGGTGTTCATGTCGTCACAAAGATATCCTTCTTTTATGTTTGGCTACTAATGCTATTATCAGTGTCGATATTTATAATAGGTGAATGTGCAATTGGGGATGATAGTTGACAAGTGGCACCAATATGTCATTGGGGGAGATCGTTGCCACGAGCCCATAGCAAGTGGTATCGAAGCGTAACCTCAAGGAGAATCTCCTGTGACCATTATGAGAAATTTGACTAGATATAAAAGAGCCATTCGACGTGTGATGTATTTAGTCCCACGTCGGTAATTAGTGACAAAAACCATAATTTAATAGAAATAGATAGGACGGTTCTCACTTATACATTAGCATGCTAGTTTTTTTTGTAGTCCTAACATCACGTGAATCACATCCGATGAGTGATGAGCAGGGTTTACAATGAAGGTAGCTAGTTGATTACCGCGAACACCTCTCTCTAAGTCGGATCGATAGCTCAAAATGCAGTTTTTCGATTAAGTTTAAACAAATTCAAACTGAATTTTAATTCGATCCTGAGTTTCCACTCCTGTCATTGCTTTTCTTTCTGTTGTTATGAAAGTTACCATTTCAGCTTTAGCTATGTGAATTATCTATATTGCTTTTATTTTTCTCAATAAATGAAACGAATGTTGTTTGTTGGTTTTCACCAAAAGTTGAAAACCGAAAAAACCATTAAAACAAGGTTTTTGGCTCGACATCGGTGCGGCGAACCTTGGTGATGAGATCGTTGGCTCATCATTAGAGATGGCAACGGGGAATTCACCGTCGGGGGTCACATCCGCGTCCCCGACCTCGCGGTGATAAAAATTCATCGTCCCCGCCCCCGTCAACCACGACGGGGCTACATTTTTTTCAGCCCCGATTCCCACGCGGTGAATTTATCCCCGTGGTTACCCCGTCCCCGGTTAAACAACATATTCATCTCCAAAGTCCAGCGACGGAGGGCGTTGACGGCGGACAGCGTGTTGGTGACGGAGGGCGCTGGCAACGGACGACGGATGGACGGCAAGACGATTGCGGCAGGCTCCGAGCGGCGCGACGACGACGGCAGGCTCCGGGCGACGCGATGACGGCTACAAGCGCCGCGCCCACGTCGACGGTTGGGGCGGGATAGCGCCCTCGCGAGAGGAGACGGCAGCGCGCACGTCTGGAGCCAAAACGACTAGGGTTAGGTGTTATATATACCTGTTAATTGGGCTTCAATATTATGGGCCAAAACATCTAAGAAAGTCTAGAATTGGTCCTAGCTACAGTTAATATGGGTCACCGCTGGGGTCGGGGACGGAGAATGGAGCGCCGTCCCCGCCCCCGTCATCCTCGAAGGTGATAAGTTTGGGACCATTCGATTTCTCATGAAGGATAGATTTCAACCATCCATATCCCCTAATATCCATATCCCCTAATATGTGAATTCACCGTGGGAAATAAGCAATCGGTTTCCATTGCCATCTCTGCTCACCACCTTCGCAAGGGAGGGGGAAAGAGCAGCATGCCGCACGGCCACCCTGACATCATTTGATGAAGAGATCCACTTTAATTTGATGAGAGGATTGGACTGGGTGATGCTCAGTCATGAGCCTGGTGAGTGGTGACTGACGGCCTGACGGGGCGCCAGTGACTGGGTGAGGGGACGGAATGGTTCGAAGCATGCTTCCTGACTCGTCTGAGGCTCTGACCACGGGTCGGAGTAACTTGTGATTACAGATTCCTGAAGCCTACCCACTGCTACCTCCGTCCAAGTATAAGTATTTCTAAGACTAACATGGGTATTAAAAAAACATTGAAATGATTGGATAAAGGTTATAATAGTTGAGAATAAATATGTAAATACATTAAATGAATAATGATAGTGATTGATTTAGAGAGAAAGCTCGATGAAAAAATAGTTTTATTTTAAAAATAGTTAATTTATTAGAAATATCTTCATTTTGTCATGGAGATAATACTATTACTCACCACTAGCGTGTCCATGTCAGAAATTGAGAAACAAAATTCAACCTTCATGTAACAAATCGGCGGCCTATGATGGGAACATGGTTCTTGGGGCTTGGTCCAAAAATTGTTAGCCCATACCCGTGAAATCTCTACATAGTGGCATAGTGCGAAATAAGTCCACTTCACGTCCCTCAAATCTCCATCGAGTTTAATTGGCATTCCTAAACTACAATAATAGAAATCTTCACCCCTCAACTTACAAAATCGGGTTGAATTAGGTCTTCTAGTAGTAGTAGTACTGATGGCAGATTTTGATGACATGGCAAGTTAATCCGATCCACCGGGGCTAACTAGGCGTTAACGTGGCAAAAACAAATTAAAAGTGGCCGCCCTCACATATCATCTCTTCTCTCTGAACCCTTTTCTCTCGAAACGTCCCGCAACGCCGTGCGGACGCATGCGGAGCCGCTCCAGTCTAGGTGCCTGGATCCCTTGCCAGATGATGGCGAGGACACGGTGGAGTCCATTCTCGGCTAGAGCACCCACAGCGAGGCGTTCTCGCATGGCCAATCCGTGTGGCAGGCACACATTGGAGAAGGGGCAGTACCGCGTTGTGGCCTCCACTATCCGCCCGATGGTGTCGTCGGGTGTGACCATGCCACCCGCCACGTCGAAGACACCCCTCGGGAAGTAGTGAGCTAGGAGTAACGGCACGAGGCCGCGAAGGTGACGGGAGACGCTGGCGCTAATGAGATGCGAAAGGATTGCTGCACCACACTGTTAGGGAGCGCGTCCACGTCGTTGGCACCACCGCGCTCATGCGTCTTAGAGGCGCCGCTAGGGGGAGGCTAGGAGGCATTGGGAGGAGAGGAGGGCAGGAGGGCGAGGGTGGTGATGGTACGAAGCAATAGGAGTAGGTGGTGGTGGTGGAGGACGCCCGATGGGGTTGTGGTGGTCGCCGTTGTAGCCATGGCGGTGAGAAGGGGTGAGGGTGGGGATTGCCATCAACATGGTAGCGGACGCTGGCGACAGCATCCCTGGAGCGGCAAGCTCGACAGCACCACAGCACCCGCTCCTATTATCGTCATGTCTCCATCAAGCTACCAGCTCGGTGATGGTGGAGAAGAGAGGGATGATGGCAAGGACACATCTTCGTCTCTCCCCTACATCTTCTTCTAGATTTGCGCACTGCTTAGTCACTGCAGAAGGTGTTAACGAGCTCATCACAGGCGACAGCACACACCAACGCTCTTTTTTGGCCTTGCCAGAAGTATGCGAATGAGAGCGGCGTGAGGGAGCGGGCTTGCCGCCACCGTCAGAAGGGAAAGGAACTCAAGAGGAGGCGGTTACAGGTTGAACCGATTGTGAAGGGGTTGGGATAGGCAGGGTCGAAGAGGCCGTCGGTGCCAGCGAGGACCTTGCTGCTACCGTCCACCTCACCGTGGCCACCGACGAGAATAAAGAGGAAGAGATAAGAGAGTGGGTAGAGGAGGATGTTAATGACATGTGGGCCCCATGTTAGCGCCACATCAGTGATAATCAACCTCCATACTTCCTTAGGACTTCTTTTGCACTGGTATTGTAAGTTGGGGATTAAGATTTCTGGTCTTGCTTTTTCGTTATGCATTTATTCCACCGCATAATGCTGATTGGAATTTTCCCAAAATATGCATGGCCTATGTAAGAAAATATGCATTTCTTCTTTCACGTGTAGTACCGATCATTATTGTATATTGATAACCCAATAAAAAAATATTTCATCCGTCTTAAAATATAACGACATAGTACTCGAGTGTCTTTAAATATAACACTCGATTAGACACAACTAGTACTACTACGCCATAATATTTTAGAACGAAGAAAATATGTAACTAGGCTTGCACAAGGGGTGTCGTAATGGTAACAGTATGGTAACCATATCAAATTCAAATAAATTTAAAAAATAATTAACTTTTTAATAGTTTTTGTGTTGTTATTTTTGGGTTGCCGCGCGCATTAACCACGTTTATCGTCGATGTAAGAGGCTGGTAACGAATCCTTCGATCCAACAGCAAACAAACTTCAACATAGGCAATCAACCAATCCAGTGACACTGCCCACAGGAAGAGGCTCCCATTTTCCAACCAAGTGATCGGTCACCCCAAACCAGCACCGGATGACGACGCGGCCGCCTCCCCCACCCCGCGCCGCGTCAATCCATCCCACCGTGCCCATGCCCATCCCAACCGAAAATATTCCCCAGCATATTCCCCCCAGATCCCGCATCCCCCTCCCGGCCTCCCCCTGAACCCCGTCCACGCGCCCACGCGTCCGCCACCGCTCGCGCTCCACCCAACGGCCCAGGAACCAGCCCACGCAGCGCCCCCGCGCCGCGCCACACCGTCCAGTCCTCCTACGTCAATTCCACCCCGATCGGATGGATCGCGCCCCTGTATTTAAAATGTTCCCCTTCTCCCTCGCTTTAAGCTAAGCTCCCCACAAGAATTGGATAAGCTCGATTGACGATTGCCATGGTTGATCTGACCCACGAGACGGACGGCGCGATGGAGCTGCTGCTGGAGCAGAGCCGGGCGATCACCCTGCACGGCCGCGACAAGCGAGGCCGCGCCGTCGTCAGGATCGTCGGCAAGTACTTCCCCGGTAAGCTAAGCTCGGCCTCGCTCGTCAGATTCCCGCTATTACGATGCTTTTGCGGGCGGAAAGTGACCGGCTGACCGTGTGTTCCTCTGTCGCGGCAGCGCGCGCGCTGGGCGGGCGGGCGGAGGAGGCGCTGAGGGGTTACGTGCGGAGGCGCGTGCTCCCGGAGGTCGGGGAGCGGGAGTTCGTGGTCGTGTACGTCCACTCCCTCGTCGACCGCGGCGACAACTTCCCCGGCGTCGCCGCGATCCGCGCGGCGTACGAGGCGCTGCCGTCCGCGGCCAAGGAGCGGCTGCGCGCGGTGTACTTCGTGCACCCGGGACTCCAGGCCCGGCTCTTCTTCGCCACCTTGGGGCGCTTCCTCTTCAGCTCCGGGTACGTATACATGACGGACCGCACCGTGTGCCGCGATTCGATTCGATTCGATTCGAGGGGCGATGGTGTGTTTACCGGGGCTTGGAATTTTGGATCTCGCAGGCTGTACGAAAAGCTGAGGTACATGAGCAGGCTCGAGTACCTGTGGGAGCACGTGAGCAAGGGGGAGATGGAGGTCCCCGAATGCGCGCGCCGGCATGACGAGGAGCTCGAGCGCCGCCCGCTCATGGACTACGGCATCGAGGCCACTGACCGCCGGTGCATGTTCGACGCCGCGTCCATGGACACCTCGGCGTCCCTGCACTCGCTCCGGTGCATCTCGTAATCGTGGTGGCCGCTCGACTGTAGCATCCGCAGCTGGCCTCGCCCCGGTCCTATTCTCGTAGCCAACTAAGGCACTGTTGTAGTTTGCAGGCCCTGTTCTTCGTTCAATCTGTACAAATTAGTAGTATTTGTGGAAGTAAAAGAGATAATAAAGAGAGAGAATTTGAAATGCTTTCCTAGATGCAGCTTCCACACAGATCCTATCAGCATAGGGTAGAGAAATCAAAATCCAACTAAACCAAACATCCAGTGCGGTAATTCGCAGGTCTTCATTTGCCATTTTTAACTACCGTGGGGTGGTAAATACTCAATTATCCCCAAGATAAACATTTTAACAAATGAAATTCTAAGCAAATGACTAGTTGGAGGGATATTGTGTTTAAAAAACTCTTGTAGTTTTATTTTTGAAAAAAAAAGGATGCAATCGCCTTGTTACAGAAGTATTTCATGGTCAAATTCCACGGGGAGAAATGCGACCAAGCATAACTATGTACTGATGTAGATAAGTAAATAAAAACATCATAACAATGGAACGACTCAACCATTTCCCAGCGTCCAATATTGACCAGAAGCACAATGGGATAGCAAAGAACAAGTTCTAGCTAGAATGAAAAGGATGGAAACAACAAGAAACAGAAAGAAAGTTATAAAGCATTAACCATTTATGCTAGTTTAAGCAAACAAACATTGCAGAAGCATTTCCCAGGCATCATAACTTGCCATGACACTGCCTACAAATAAGTAACGTATATCAAATTTATAACATTCTTATCGGGGAAAAAATAATATCAATGCAAGAAAACACTGCCTATGGAAGCGCTGAAGCATAACAACACAACTTGACTATTTATGCCTGTATTTCAATGGAAAAGAGATGCAGCCTTCAATCCAGTCTTGGTTCCGTAAAGCCTCTCTCCAGACACACGACAGACAGAAGTACTGTGTGTCCTACAAGTTCCTTTGGGAAAAATCACTCGCTAATATTATCACTTGGCACCGTCCCTTCATCAACACTCTCAACTGCAGTAGGAATACGACTTAACCAATCATCCGGTGCAGTAATTCGCAGGTCCTCATTTGCCATTTTCAACTGACGTGGGGTTGTAAATCCTCAATTATCCCCAAGATTAACCTTTTAACAAATGAAATTCTAAGCAAAGGACTAGTTGATCCCAAAGCAACCCTTTGACAAATGAAATTCTAAGCAAAGGACAAGTTGATCCCCAAGCATCCAATATTGACCGCAAGCACAATGGGATAGCATAGAATAAGTTCTAGCTAGAATGAAAAGGATGGAAGCAACAAGAAACAGATATAAAGTTATAAAGCATAGAAGCATTTCCAGGGCATCATAACTTGCCATGACACTGCCCAGAAATAATAAAGTAACATATATCAAATTTATAACATTCTTATCTGGGAAAAAAATCCATGCAAGGAAACACTGCCTATGAAAACGCTGAAGCATATCAACACAACTTGACAATTTATGCCCGTATTTCAATGGAGAAGAGATGCAGCCTTCGATCGGGTCTTAGGTTCCATAAGCAATAATTCAAAGCCTCTCTGCAGACACATACAACAGACAGAAGTATTGTGTGTCCTACAAGTTTCTTTGAGAAAAGAGTTATTCGCTAATATTATCACTTGGTACCATCCCTTCATCAACTCTCTCAACTGCAGCAGCAATACTTGCCTCAGTTCCAGCATTATCCATGTAGCAAAAATCTGGATAATTTCTGTTGTTCAATGAATGCAACCAGAGAGCTACAGCTCCCTCCTTGTGCTCCATTGCAGCAATATGAGGGAATATGTACTTGAGCTTAAACTCTTCAGCCTCCTCAGAATAAGGTTCCATAGAAACCGCCTCATGTGAATCCTTCCATTTCTTGTTATATGAAGTGAACATGCATTCATCTAGGTACAGCCCAACCTCAGGTGCAGTAGGCACATTAAGATTGACATCCCTGTAACAGAAACAAGATAGTATCTGTTGAACTATTTAAAACAGTAGTACAAGTATCAGCTTGCATGAAACTTACTTGCGAAACGCTACATCATAGATTGACTTGGGAGCACAGTTCCTCATCACAGCAACAGCAAGGCCAATCATCTTCCTAATTTGATGGAGCATGAAACTCTGCCCAACAACCTCGCACCTGATAAAATCAATCCCATCCAGACTCACTACACGATCAGCAGCGAAGGAAATGATGAACCTTTTGGCTGCAGGATCCTCCGCTTTAGTTCTGGTGGTGAAGTTGTGAAAATTGTGTGTTCCAACATATTTTTTGAGAATTCTATTAAACCTCTCTTTGACTTCATTAGTGTAAGAAAATGTACTTCTCACGGGCATCTCTTCTGGATTGCTCCCTTCAACATCCATAGCTTGTTCCTTTTCATCTTCAGTAACAACAACCTCAATACTACCTTTCTTTTCAGCCACAAATGAAGGATCAACATCAACTGAATCTGAATTCGTGTTGGAATCTGAATTCAGGATGGGGCAAACAGTCTCACTGATGCTAGCTGGTACAGCTTCAGAACAGAAAGTACCACCTGACAGTTCAGCATCACATTTTTCTGCACCATTTGACCTCATTTCAGGAATTTGGGCATTGGTTTCATTACCAGGGATAGGCAAATCAGCACTACGGTCGCCAGTGCTTGCAGGATCACAATTTGAATCCTCATTTGAACCCACCGCAGCTTCCTCCCTGGAAGCCTCAATAGATTTCTCCTCCTGAAGGACAGTATCGGGGACCTTCCCCTCCCGGCCCATGACACCGGGCACCTTCCTACCCCTCTCTGAGCACTCAAGGCACTTCGTAAGCTCGCTCCCACTCCCAACGCTCGCCATGACGGCCTCACGGTCGGGGTGAGCGCTGG
Organism: Oryza officinalis; assembly: GCA_008326285.1. Lineage (NCBI taxonomy): Eukaryota > Viridiplantae > Streptophyta > Magnoliopsida > Poales > Poaceae > Oryza > Oryza officinalis. The sequence goes on along the minus strand of BDMV01000002.1, from coordinate 47,184,097 downwards.
GGTCGAGCGCGAACACGGGGAGCAGGTACACATACCTCCGGCGGTCGCAGAACTTCTTCGCGTTGAACGAGTTAGTGACGCGGACGTAGCCGAAGGCGCGGATCTGGGGCGCGAGCTGCGCATTCAGGCGATCAGTGAAGACGGGCGGGTCGACGTAGAAGCGGCCGGAGACGACCTGCGCCGCGGCGCTGACGCCCTTGTCGGTGCGCGCCGCGCGGGCCCAGTCGTAGCGGCGGGGCG